>CM040620.1:59531401-59659223 GCA_022817965.1 Solanum lycopersicoides
TGAAAATTTGCAACCTTCTCTTTTCTTTTTGAAGAAAATGTTCTCAAGGCATCAATCCATAAAAAAACATTTAAAGAAAGAACTTTTTGAAGAGCGGAGGATTAACTTTATTTTAAAAAAAAAAGAGAAGAGAACATTGAAACACTACTCTCCAGCTCTTTAATTTTGTTCAGTTTTTGGGATAAATGTGATAAAAGATTTGATTTTTATTGAACTATTTGATGAAAGAGTTGATTTATGATGTGGGGTTGTTGCCGAATCGAGTTATTTTCAATCTTCTTGGGAATTTCGCAGATACTATTGTTATTAAAGTTAATTTGGTAACAACATTGTCTTTCGCTGATGGTTCTCTGGATAAGGTTAAGTTCAACAAACCTAGAAGCTTTGTGTTGATTGAAAAGGGAATATTTATGTGTTGATATGAAGAACATGCATGCAGTTAGAAAGATTAGAAAGTCAGGTATCTAGATATAGTTGTGATATTTTATTATTTTGTCTGGTATTACTGATTGTGTTTGATCTGATATAAGTGTTTTCCTATTAAAAATATTACACAGAAAATTCATATCAGGGTTTTGGTTGGGGTGTAAATTTGAAAGACTATAATAGTTGAAAAGTTGGAGCTAAGGCTTGGTGTTTAGTGATACTTGTAAATGTAAGCATGCAAACTGTGAAAATAACTTTGATATGTTTAGAGGAGCAAGTGAAGAATGGCATGCAAGGGAAAATGTAGAAAGCACCAACTTGACACTTTTCGTTCTTTGTAACTGGAAAATAGTCTGTCATGGAGTTCCAGGATGATGAAGAATTTGAAAAAAAAATTGTATTACATAAAGATTATAGAGTGATTATTTTGCAACAAGAAGAAAAAATTTATATTATGAAATAACAAAAATAAGAATGAAATAGAAATAATATATAATATTGAGGAGAGAGTAAAATAGAGGATTGAGTTGAAGTTGGTTGTCTGAAAAAACAGAAAACTCTATATTTGGAGTGTAAAATAGAGATAAGGTTGCCCTAAGAGAAACAATGATTTCTACATTTGGAGAGGCGGAAGATTTTGTTTGAAACTTCAAAAGGTCTATATATATTTCAATCTGTAAAGTTTAAGCATGGTTGTTATTCCATATTTTGTGTTGTCGTTTCTGCTCTTACAGAAGGTTGTTTGTATATGAATAACCATCATTGCTACAACTCGGACAAGCTATTTAAAGTATGTGAATTCACAATGCTAAATTTATTATCCGTGACTTTTGAACAATGTCTTAAGCTAACTTACTACTTTACTTAAGGGTCCTATTGGGTGTCGACTGTGAATAAGATAGACTTTTTTTCCAAAACAACTTCTACACTTTTGAGTTGCCTTTTATTGGTGTTGCTCCCATCTCTGAAAGGTCCACTGAATTGTTTAGGCAGTACTACAGTCCATTAAAAGTGGAGAATAAATGCACTCACTTAGTTGCATAAATAAATATTCCACTTTAAATTAAAAATTATTTTTCCTCTTCTGCAGGTACATTTTCTAGGTACTGATACTGAAGAGAAACCAAAATGTAGCAGTATGTAAATAGTATAGGATGTAATATAGCAAGTTTTATGTGAAATCATCCCTAATGTTTAATTGAAATCGCTCTTGATTAGTACTAATGTTGAAGGAAATCTATGAGCATTTGGTGACATGCTGACGAGAAGCTGATTAAATCTCACTTATAAATAAGAATAATTATATATATATATATATATATATATATATATATATATATATTATAATATTGTTCTTATATCAGTCTTAAATACTAAAATTTTGTATTAACTCTATTTGAAATACAATAATATTTGCTAATAAGTTAAGGCAATAATAATCATATAATGAGAGAAATTCCTATAGGAATGTTCATCTAAAAAAAAATTATTATCCAAATTGAAACATATATTATTATAAGTTAGAAGAGTTTAACCCCAATATTGATTACTATTTTGTCCCTATAATATTACTACATATTTATTTATTTTAAAAATTGCTGATAATCTCAGCTCTAATTTAATTTTACAGAAACATATAATTTTAGCAGTTTTTTTTCCATCTCAATTCCATTGCTTAATATCAGCTTATACAAAACCTTTTCAAATTCTTCACTCATCTATATGAAATCTCTCTCGCTAATATGCCACTGTCCATTAATCGGTTTGTCTTTGTTGTGCCTCATTCAAATACAACAAGAGAAATCCTCTAATGTTTTATTATAATATTAGCAAAGTTTTATGTGAAATCCTCTAAGTTTTTTTATAATATAGCAATTGGCTTCAGTGGCATTTTGCCTCCTTATAGCTTGGGTTGGTTATTCTTCCATCTCTCAGCCGTTGTACTTGTGTAATAAAATATGCATTTGGATTGTCTTTCTCTGCTTTGTGGTTAATATTGTGAATGGTTTCGGGTATTATCCGATTCTTTATTAATGGATATCAATACAAATAAAATAATATTATTTTCATTGAGATTGAACACACAAGCGGGATTTGAGATTAATTGTTGTCAAAATGGTATATTTTATATTAGTTGAGAATAGTTTTCGTGGGGTAATAGGACTCTTACAAATTTAAATGTCTACTTGAATAATAGGTATAAATTTATGGGACAATTATGTTTTTTCTCCTTCTTCTACATCAATAGTATCACACGCATTCATGAAACCTACTTTACAAATATTCTCTTGATAGAGAAAAAAAAATGACTTATGCTCACACGTGCAACTTTGCTAGCTTTCCTGTGGGCATTGCCTTCTGAAATATATACTTTAGTGGGTCCATTCTTGAAATAAGATGTGTTGTATAAGCCGACAGATAATGTCTCAATTTTTGAGCAACCCAAGTCAAAGCACAACAAGTTCTCTCTAAGAGGGTATAACGAGCCTCATAGGATGTGAACTTCTTGCTCAGATAGTATATAGCTCTCTCCTTTCTTCCGGTTTCATCATGTTGTCCCAACACACACCCAAATGCGTTGTCAGAGACGGATAAATACAATAACAAAGGACTACCCGTGCGTGGTGGTACCAGTACTGGTGGATTTGAAAGGTAACTTTTGATGGTGTCAAAAGCCTTTTGACATTCTTCGGTCCACTTGGTTGGCGCATTCTTTCGTAGCAACTTGAATATGGGTTCACAGATCACCGTTGATTGGGCTATGAATCGACTAATGTAATTCAGTCTTCCCAGAAAACTCATTACTTCTTTCTTAGTCTTTGGAGGAGGTAAGTCTTGAATTGCCTTGATCTTGGAAGGATCAAGCTCGATACCTCTTCTACTAACTATGAAACCGAGTAACTTCCCTGCAGGTACTCCAAATGCACATTTGGCTGGGTTTGACTTCAAATCATACTTACGTAATCTGTCAAAGAACTTTTCCAGGTGCGTCAGATGATCCGAACTCTCGCAGGATTTTATGATAACATCGTCCACATACACCTCAATTTCTTTGTGGATCATATCATGGAATATGGTGGTCATAACTCTCATGTAAGTGGCTCCAGCATTCTTGAGGCCGAACGGCATCACTCGATAATGGTAGACTCCCCAAGGTGTGATGAATGCTGTTTTCTCTGCATCTTCTTCATCCATTAAGATCTGGTGGTATCCCGCAAAACAATCCACGAAAGATTGCAACTCATGCTTGGCACAATTATCAATGAGTATATGGATGTTTGGCAATGGGAAATTGTCTTTTGGACTCGCTTTATTGAGATCCCGATAATCCACGCATATCCTGATTTTTCCATCTTTCTTCGCCACTGGAACAATGTTAGCCAACCAAGTGGGATACTTGGTTACTTCGACGACCTTTGATTCGATCTGCTTTATGACCTCTTCTTTTATTCTTAAACTTAGATCGGGCTTGAACTTTCTGGTTTTCTGCTTTACCGGACAATACTCTGAATTGATAGGCAGCTTATGGGAAACAATATCAGTGCTTAATCCTGGCATATCATCATAAGACCAGGCAAACACATCGATGTATTGTTTGAGCAGCTCGACCAATTTTTCCTTTTCTATTGCTGTCAAATGGCTACTGACTCGGGTTTCTCTAACCGACTCGTCATCTCCTAAGTTGACTATCTCTGTCTCATCCAGGTTGGGCTTTTTATCATCTTCAAGGTTTCTTAAGTCCTCGGTAAGGTGTTCAGGCATCATAGTTTCCTCATCATATTCTTCACATTCATCTTCATTGACCTTACTTGGTTCACCGTGTTCGTGACATGTCATGACATTGGCAAGTTTAGATTCATTTTTACTGAAAAGAAAAATAAATCAACCATGTTAGATAGAAAGAGTTTAAATGTATATATAGAGAGTAATTTGCAAAGGCAAGATAATCAATTTAAAATAAACGAGGCTTTCATTGGAAAAAAGGCGTACAAACTTTGGTCATGACTCATGTCAACGTGAGCCATTTCCTTTTTAAAACATTACGATGAAAATAAAGTGACATAAAGGGTTGTTTCGGGCCTCGTCCGAACTACACCGATTTTCAAAAGTAAAACTTCAAATCTTGTCTTTGTCTACCAAGCAATTCGATGAATCATAAGTGGAGTGGCCGCCCAATTCTGTAGCGTCTCTTCAGGTTTGGCATCTCGGATGGTGGGTGTCGCGGTGCATTCTTCCAAGATCACAGCACAATCTTCTTCATCAAACAATCTTCCCATCCCTTCCACCAGACCATCAATCTCAGGCTCTAAAGCTTTAGCAGTAAATGACTGGTACAATTCTGGAATAGGCTTTGATAGATCAGGGTCATGCTTCTTCCTTGCTTCTGCTTCGAATAACTTCTCCTTTGTTGGGGTATAACCAACGCCAAAGCGGAAATTTTGAAGTGGGATAGGAAGAGGTTCGGATATGCCATCCAAATTCTTGCCTAACCCACGTCCAGGCTCAAAACCGCTTCTTAGCATGGTTGTGGCAAGCATTTTATACACCGCGGCATTGGTATTTGCGGTGTTATATCTTCAAAAGCAGCATTCATTATCTCCACCATGTGAAAGTCAGTACCTTGAGATGACTCGTCAATAACTGGACCAGAGAAGCCAGGGTAACTACGATTACTCCCTTCACCATGAATGACAATTTCATGGTCCTCCCAAATGAACTTTAAAAGTTGATGCAATGTGGATGGTATTGCCCCAACCGCATGGATCCATGGCCTTCCTAGCAACATATTGTAGCTTGTGGATATACCCATCACTTGGAATTCAGTGACAAATTCTACAGGCCCCATTTGGATACACAAGTCTACCTCCCCATGGTCTCTCTTTGCGAGCCATCAAACGCCCTTACATTCATGCGACTTTGACGGATTTTCCCAACATCATAATTTAGTTGAGTAAGGGTTGATAACGGGCAAATATTGAGTCCTGAACCATTATCAATCAATACTCGAGCTACAAATTTGTCCCTGCATTTGACAGTGATATACAAGGCACGGTTGTGCATCACTCCCTCGATTGGTAACTCCTCTTCTCGAAAAGAGATTTGGTGACTCCCAATGACATGACTAACCATAGTTGCCAGATTCTCACCACTTGTTCCCGTCGGTACATATGCTTCATCGAGTACCTTCAACAATGCTTTCGATGGTACTCAGAACTCATCAATAGAGCCCAAACAGAAATTTGAGCGGGAGTTTTCTCCAAATGCTTGACAATGGAATACTCCTTAGGCTGCATTCTTCGCCAAAACTCTTCAGCCTCACCCTCTGTGATCGCCTTTTTTGGTTCTCCTTCCTTCGTGTTTCTTGAGCTAACTCTTCTGGAACATAACATCTTCCAGAACGTGTCATCCCTTGAGCTGTAGCCGCCTGGACAACAAACTTTTCTTTGGGCTGCTCGTTGTTTCTTTCCTTTGCCAAAGAAATGCCTGATGAGGTGCAGTTATTACAACAAACTCTGGACGGGCCTTTATGGTCAAAGAGGCCACTGTTGGTATGAGTGAGTTGACATTTGTTTCACCGACGTCCCAATAGCGAGCCAATCTTCGTCACTTTCAATCATATTGATGGTCGCTCCCCATGATTCGGTAATGGGTTAAGATTCACATTGGGGGCAGGGGCCTGAAGAGTGATGACTCTATTATCGATCAAATCTTGAATCTTATGTTTTAAATTGATACACCCTTCTGTATCATGTCCTGCTCCTCCGAATGGTAGGCGCATCGTTGATCCGCTCGAAGAACTTTGTTGTGGGATTAATTGTCTTTGCATCTACTGGTTGGATCAATCCTGCTGCTCTCAAACGCTCAAAGAGTTGGGTACGTGTTTCTGCCAAAGGAGTGAAAATTCTTGGAGGCTTTCTTTCGAGGTTAGGGCGGGGTAAAGTATTGGTATTTGGGTTGTTTTGTCCAGGACTTTGGTAGGCTGGTACATTGGTTTGGTGATTTGGTGGTGTATTTTGGTAAGTAGGTGGTTGATTTTGATAGATAGGTGGTGATGGTTGGTAGTTCTGTTGTGCATAGTAGATTGGAAGTGGATCTTGTGGAGGCGGTTGGTAACTATTTGCGGTGGAGAATCGGTTGGAGTTTCCAATGGCAGAACCATACCCAAAATACCTTTGTGGTCTTGGCCTTGGGCTAAAAGATACAACAGAGACATCCTCTTTCTTTTTCCTAGAAAATCCTGTGGCCATGGATGTCGAGGATTTGTTGGCGGCCTGCAAAGCAGTGAGACTTGTAACCTTTCCAGATTTGAGACCATCCTCTATGGCTTCTCCCATTCTGATCAGCTCCGAAAACTTCTGTCCCATCATGGGCAACATCCTTTCATAATACTCGGGCTCTTGAGCTCGAATAAAAGCAGAGGTTATTTCGCTTTCAGTCATCACAGGTTGTACCTTTGCAGCTTCTTTCCTCCAGCGACATGCATATTCACGATAGTCCTCCGTGGTCTTTTGCTTGATTTTTTCCAAATAGTATCTATCAGGACCAGCTTCAACATTAAACTGGAATCTTTCCAGAAAATCTTTGGCCAAAGCCCCCCATGTAGACCACTGACGGAGCTCTTGAGATGTGAACCATTCTAACGCCTCCACTCAGACTTCGACTAAACAACCTCATAATTAATGCATCATTTCTTCCAATACCCACAAGTTTGTCACAATAAGCTCGCAAGTGAGCCATGGGATTGCCAATACCATTGAAGGTTTCAAATTTTGGAATTTTGTAACCTTCGGGTATTTCCAAGTTAGGGTGCATGCATAAGTCTTCATACTCAAGTCCTGTGATTTTCCTTGAAGTTTGAACACTTTTAACTGCTTCAGAGATGGCCTCCTTCATGACATTCATTTCTTGCTCACGTTTTTCTTCTCTCAGCCTCCACTCCTTTTCCATCTCTTCATAGTGATCCAACTCTGGTTGAACGGGAAAGCTAGAACATGGTTCAGGGATTGCGTTGGCTGGTGGAGTTTGGAATGTTACGGAAGGGTATGTCGGCTGGCTAGGCAAAACACGTGGATTATTGGAGACTGGGGGTGGGATTTGGTAGGTTGGCGTAAAGTTTTGGGAGTGATTAGTGTTAGGTGCTTGGTTCTGATTTGGTATTGGTGGTGGTGTTTGGTAGGAAGTGCTGGCGTAAGGAGCGTTGGATACAGTTAAGTCAATGGTATGAGGATTAGGAGTGGAAGTGATGGGTCCTGTGGTATGGGTTGGGAAATAGTTGGGTAACGGAGAACTTAATGATGGAAAATAAGGAGGAGGTCTTCTAGTTTCAAGGGGTGGTTCATTCGATGCAATGGCCAGTTTGGCTAAATCTTTGGTTTGTTGAAGCTCTTCCTGCATATCTGCAATCCGTTGCATTAACTGAGAGATCAACTCACTCTGATCAGTGAGTTCAGCATTTTTGATGGTCACATCGACTATTCCCATTTCTTCAGAAGTACCAGTCATTTTGCTTTTGCCTTTATCCAAAGAGTGATCAGGGAAGGATGGTATGATTGCTTTAGATCTTGTAAAGTAGGGATAGTCTGCCAGTTTGATTTCAACACAGATCAGTTTTTACCTGTATAGAAGAATCACTCAAAAGACACATATGTTAGTCTTTGTTTTTAACGAGATATGCAAATAAAATGACATGAAAATAAACACATAAGTGTCATTTTGCTTCAAGCAGATTAATCCACGGAAATATTTTGGGTGAACGGAAGGACTCGAATGGAAATAAATCTTTCTGTGATAGAATTAGGAAGGTCGACTTGCATAGAACGCTGTTAAATTCTTCCACTTTTTAGTTATTCTGTCATTAACCGAAGCACTAGATGAGATTGGTGTGTTGACGTCTTTTTCAGATATTCTAGCAAATCGACCTTCCTGTGGCGGATGAATAATTTTTTTTTTGAGAGAGATTTGGAGTAAATGATTAATATAATTTTGAACGACACTTCAAGAATAATTTGGATGGACTTTGCTGTTGTGAATGTTAATATATGCTTAGAGTGCTCTAAAAACAATAGTGGATTAATTCTGCTTTAGACAAAATAACATATCATAACACACAACAATTATATCAAATAGCACACAAACAATCTATATCGCGTCCTAGATTTGTGACCTTTTTATGCCAAAGGTAGGCCTAAACGTCAAACATAATGTGATTATGATAGATTGATCCAAGCCATTAATTTTTGACAACTTAAGTTTGAAAAACAAAGATAAAGTCTTCATTAAATACCAATAAAATGGTACAACACAGAGATAATAAAAAATGACACAAAATAGGGATAATTCTAAGACTCGAACTAAATGTTGTTATCAATCACACTGGTGGAGGAAGTGATGATGACGCTCCCACATTGTTAGGCCCTGCTCCAGCATTATCCAAATATTGTATTATAGTTTCCATTTGAGCCCACATTTCAGGGGTGACCGCTTTGGTTCCGAGATGAGAATGTCTTATCCAGATCGTCGTCCCAATATCCTCAAAACCTTGTTCGCCTTCTGGACTCATGCTGTTGCGATCTTCTCGAAGCCACACCTGATATTCTGGAATTTCTCTTTCGGGACCCTTTCCTATATCCATCGTGAGAATATTGTTCCATTCATGAAGTATCTTTCTGGCTCTAGGAACTTCGAAGTTTGGTCCGAAGGAAACTTCAGAAACCTTCATGTTGGCTCGAAGAGGGATTACTTGTGCCCGACCAAATTGCTGAAGTACGCGCACCGGAGCATATGGTTGGAGACCTTTCAACCCAATAAGCTCGATATAGTAGGACCTCTTGCATCTGATATATGCCGGGGAATGCGAGAGTAATGGATATTCCACTGAATTTGATCACTGGTGCGGGAGGCTAGATATTCATACCAATCATCAGTACCAACCGGAGATACAAACATTTTTGTCCTGTCGAAAAAACTGTCAATATGATTTATATTGCTAAAGCATATGTCATCCATACTTTTACGCTTATGAAAATGTTCCATTGCCCATACTTGTAAAAGAAGGTTGCAACCTTCAAAGAAGTTTGTTTCCCCTCTCTTACATTTCCCAAGGGCTCGAAATATTTCTGCTAAAATCATGGGAACTAGAGTGAGCTCTTCGCCATTAACACCTTCAAAAAGTACACGAGCCACTGAACATATGCAGGTGCTGATATGACCATGTTCTCGTGGAAATACTAAAGTTCCTAGTAAAGCTACAGCAAATGCAATAGGACGTCTAGCTTGCCAATGAACAAGAGTGCAAGAGAATTCTTTCCTGAACACTTTGTAACTATTCGAGCGTCCATACCTTTCATATAAGTAATCCAGAGAAACCCAATTATGTTCGAAGCATCGAAGTTTCTTTTCATTTTTCAGTCCTAAGTAGCGAAGAAATTTCTTCCCTTATTGACTGTGAGGAATAATTTGACCTTTTCCTCGATACTTCAAACTGGTAAAATAATAGATTTCCTCCAATGTAGGTGTTAGTTCAAAGTCTTTGAACGTGAACACAACACGGTCGGATCCCAAAATTGAATCAACGCTCTAATCACATGTTTGTCTGGGTTAACCTTGAATAGCATAGGGAGGCACCCCAACCTTTTTGCAATTGCTAGCTTTTCACTTAGAGTAAAATTTTCCCACCAGGTCTTCAATTTGTACGGAAAACCCTCGACCATCCTAATTATGGGCACTTGAGGGACTGAATTCATCTACAAATTTTTAAAAAATAAAATAAAATAAAATAAACATATAACATCCAAACTCACTATGTCAGATTTAGGCTTGGATCCGTCTATCATTATCACGTTGCACAAAACATGATTGTTGGTCGTTGGGTCGTAAAACCCATCGACATAAGGGTGGACTTCTTATATGTTGAATCGATACTCTTGATCAATCCATCTAAGGCATATGCATGCATGACTTAAATTGAGGGGTGGTTTAGCTCTATCTTATGTTTTCTAAGATTTGGCTTTCTAGACACAAGGTTCCCGAGTGGACAACTCGAGTGAGAAGGCTACGCGATTACGCGGAAAAAGATCCGGACACCCCGCGCATATGCCAACTCTCTTAACTTTAGGAACTTTGAAAGAAGTTTGCGGGTGCACAAAGCACACCTCGCGTGTACGTGTGATAGTGTGAATTTCAAATAAGTGGAGAAATATGAACGGAATGACAGTTTATAAAGCAGTAACAAATATACAATTTATGAAAACAATAACAAATAAACAGTTCATATAACATAAGTATAAGAACAAGACATTGGGCATGCAATATAAGCAAACAAGTAACCATATGCTAAAAACATTAATAATTAACCTAAGTCTATTATGGTTAGAACCTATTAAGTCCCCAGCAGAGTCGCCATTTCTGTTATGCCGTGATTTTACTATCTTTAGAAAAATCACCTTTTTTTGAAATGTTCTAAGTATAAAACAATTTGAGAAAAATACTTAGAAAAGAGTCGCCACTTAATTTTTTAAAGAAATTAAGAAAACTTAATTTAAAAAGATTTTAACAGATTAAATCATAATAAATTTAGAGAAAATGGGTAAGAGGTTCTTATTTACGCTTCAAGAAGGTTTTTAAGGCATTTGAAGCGCCCGCTAACATGCGGTTATCCTATGACTTAGGTTAATTATTTTTTTTTACTATTCTTAGGAACGTGATATAATATACGAATAATGATTAACGACATTCGTTCAACTTTAAAAAAAATATTTAAACAAAGATTAATTTTTATTTATTTTTATTTTAAGAAAATGGAAACTTAATTAGAATTTTTGAAATTGATTATAAGTGAATAGAACTGAATTAGATTATTATTGTTTTTAATCATTTTAAAAGATAATAACATCAAACCAAAATTCATTAATTTAAGCATGAAAAACCATTTTAAATTAATTTAAGAACAAATTTTTTGACTAAATGTATTTCATGAAAAGTATGAGAGTGATAAAAAATATATTGAAATAAACTAACATAAAGAAAATAGTTCATCTTTTGGGGATTTTAATTAGGCTAGTCAAAGTTAAGGTTAAATAAATTAAAAAAAAATATCACAATTAAATAATTTATGAGTAAGAGATAAAAGAAGAGTTGGGTCTGCTGCAACCAATTTGGGCTTATTACTGCCCAGAAACATTGGGCCAAAGCTGCTGATTTTTTGATTTTTAAATCAATTCCCTTTTTTGTATACACAAGTTGTATATCTATGTATACAATGCGTATATCTGCCTCGTTTCCTGTATCTTCGTCTGTATACCGAATGTATGCAGATCACTTCAACCTCTAGCACCTGTATATTTGTTTTTGGACATGTACATCAATATTCACCATGTATACCAGTGTATACTGCTGTATACAACATGTACGTTTTCGAACTTTCCGAGGCCTGTTTCAGCTTTCGGCATCGTCGGACATTGACGGGGATAACTCAAATATAGGTGTTGTTGAATTTGATTCAACGAAATAATGCAAGGAAGACAGAGCCTTAGCAGACTCATCTCGAAATAGAGTTCATGCAAAGGGAAAAGACAACAAGGATTAGGAAAAGAGCTTATTCATTAAATAAACAATTAAACAATAGGCATGACTAACTACACAATCAGTTTGACTAAACAAACACATAAGATAGTTAAGGGGAATACGAATCATGGCCAACCAAACTTATCATAACTAATGAATTATAAAGCAACTGGCACTTAACAAATTAAAGATGACTAACAAATTGATAGATTACATGACAAAGAGCTACATTTAAGTCAATGGTAGGAGACCAATCTCTTAGGATGGCAACACTAGTTTACAACAAATCAAAACAAACTAGGCACCCAAATTATCATGGTAAACAAAACACTTATAAAACTCAAAAATTTAGGTAAAAAAAATAAAAAAAATATAACATCATCAAACCCAACACTAGTTTACAACAAATCAAAACAAACTAGGCATCCAAATTATTATGGTAAACAAAACACTTGTAAAACTAAAAAATTTAGGTAAAAAAATAAAAAAAATAAAAAAATATAACATCATCAAACCAAGGAACTTGATTATCACAATAACACTATCATAATTTTTTAACCATTTATGAAAAAACAAAAAGTAGGTAAGGATCTGGAAAAAAAATAAATAAATAAATAAATCAAACAATTGGAATATTTTTTTTTATTTAATGCTAGAGATTGAAACATATAGAATACAAAATGGAATGAATATTACCTTTATCGGGGCAGCGTTCCGGGATGAACGAGCTTGGAGGAGCACCCACCACCACACAAAAAATTTTAACGAAAATTCAAGTTCCAAAACAACAAACCCAAAATTCTAGAATACTATTATTCTATAAAATCCAATCTAGACTAATTTTTCGTATATGACCTCAAAATCCAATTTTTTTTATTTTTTTTTCAAAATAAAATATCCGATCTCCTCTAACTTTATTTTTCTCACCACAATTTTTTTTCTGCCCTAACACTAAAGAAGATGGAGGTTTATATAGAGGGATTCGGGGTCGATTTGGGAGTGATTTTCAAATTTAAATCTTGAAGAGATAAGATTCAAAGTTGTCCATGGTACCAAATTTTCAACGAAAAAGAAAGAAAGAGGGGAAGAGGATGTGATTTGCTGCGGGATTCTCGTGATTTGCAGGGATTTTCGCTGGGTTTTTTTTCTTCTGATTTTTCTGGGTTTCACACAAGGAAGAAGAAGAAAATTTGGGGGTGGGATCGATTTTGTATTGTTGTGTATACAATTTTTTTCTGCATATGTAGTATTGGAATGGGCTGAAATTAAATTGGGTTGGGGATTATTATTGTTGGGAATTGGGCTGAGATTTTTGGTGACTTGAAAGTAGGCTGAAAGAAAATTATGTTGGGCCGCTGACGAAAAAGGCCCAAAGCTTGGTCTTTTGAAGGGTTTAAGAAGTGACCCAAAATAGTTTATAAATTAATTAAGGAGTTTCTTAATCTTAACAAAATAAAATAATTAATTCTATTATAAGATAATTAACTCAAAATATAAATTATAAATTAGCTAAACTAATTAATCAAATATTAAGTTAAACTAAAATCTTTTGAGATGATTTTCAAACATTAATAAATATATGCAAAATCATATAGAATATGTAAATTATTTTTTAACGTTTTAAAATAATGACAAAATTACTTAAAATAACTCGAAAAATATTTAAAATTTTATAAAGTTAATTATTTCAAATCGTTTGAAATTTAAGAAGCTCGATGACTAATTTATATTGTGGAAGGCCAAAATTGGGTGTCAAAGAAATATAATTAATTTAATTGTAAAAATAGTGATTCAAATATAACCATAATTTAAACTAAATTAGTTAAATAGAATACTTACTAAAAATTAAAAATATTTTGAGAAATAATCATAAAATATACCAACTATAGACATAAATTATGTAAAATATATATATATTATCTAAAAAGAATTATAAGGAAATGGCAAAAGTATTCAAAATAACATAAAGTTCATACATTATTATTTTTCCTCGCAAAATTTATAAAAACTAATTATTTTAAATTGTTTGGAAATTTAAGAAGTTCGAAAACTAATTTATACCGGCGAGGGTCAAAATTGGGTGTCAACAACTGTCCCTCGTTTTACTTGGGTTGATGCAAGCAATTCGAGGAAAATGAAATTGACCAAACCAATTTTGACCAACCCCATTCATCTTTAAGGGAAGGATTTGGCAAAGGGTTTAGGAATTATGGCCGAACCCTTGAAACGGGTTTCCTACATATCTCAGGCTATATGAGAATTCAGGCCACTTGTAGTTCGATAAGCTTGATTTAACGCACGATTTTGAAAGAATGCAAAAGCCACCTCGATACCGAATTATGAAGGTACCGAAATGCTCGAGAATAAAATTCAAGAGCGAATGTTGGAATACAGCCGATTTTTCAACATTAAATCCGCCTACATATCCTTAAACCTTCAGGAATCAGGCTGTGTGTAGTTCGACTCGACCGATTGAAAAGAAAATCTATTATGCTAGATGACCTTTGGTTTTGGATAAGTGACAAGTTAAACGAGTATGAAAAGGAGGCTTGTAACCTCTTAGCCATGAATGTGGTGCGCTTCACACCCATAATTAAGAGCTTACACGGACATAATTTCCAAATCTCTTGGCGCATTGTCATTCAGATTGAGAACTTGCTTCCGACATATACCGAAACTTCCGGATGCGAGACTGGAGCTGACAGACCTAAAGAAATACCCACATGCCTTGAGATAGGGGTGTGGTTTGATTGTGGTGGAAGTCGATCCTCTGCTCGCGTCCTAAGAGTTTGACATTCCTCTTTGGACTGTGTCCCAGTTCGCTGCTAAGACAAAGTTCCACGTTGTGCTGCATCCCTTTTGATGTCGTCCGCACCTGTGGTTTTTGGAGAATTCATCCTTTTGGATGCTCTCGACAAAGACTGAGATAAAACTCGTCAGCTTAAAAATGCAATTAGGATGGGAGACAGTGTCTTTTTTTACCATGTCGACACTTCATTGTTCTCCTCAATATTCAACGTTGACTCGATCGGTCTGACGTACAGCAAATAAAGCTTATGTCTGGCGTCTGCAATGTAATCTTCAATATACTCTTCATTTGATGTTAAAATAAATAAATGCTGATGCGATGCTGGTATTTCTTTTGATGTCGTCTTTGATGCCCTCCTTGATGTTTACTTTAATCAAAACAAATGAATGCAGTTGAGGCCGATGGATAAATATTCCTCTTGGGATACACGATTTCCCTTTCTTTATCCATGCATGCCTTCTTGCGGGGCACGAATATCTTCCCGCGATACGTAGATTTCTGCGAGGTATGAAATCTTCTCGCAATGCATAACTTTCGGCGAGGCATGAAATCTTCTCGCGATGCACAAATTTCAACGGGGCATGGATTCTTCCCGCGATGCATAAATTTCAGCGAGGTATGAAATCTTCTCGCGATGTATAAATCTTGACGAGGCATGAAATCTTCTCGTCGTGCATAATTATTGACTCGCGATGCATGATTTTTGCGATGAATGATTTTTCGCGATGCATGATTTTCAACGAGGCCTGGATTCTTCTCGTAATGCATAAATTTTGGTGAGGTATGAAGTCTTCTCGCGATGTCTAAATTTCAGCGAGGTATGAAATCTTCTCGCGATGTATAAATTTGCTGCAATGCATGATTTCCCGCGATGCATGATTTTCCGCGATGCATGATTTTCCGCAATGCATGATTTCCCGCGATGCATGATTTTCCGCGATGCATGATTTTTTGCGATGCATGATTTTCCGCGATGCATGATTTTCCGCGATGCATGATTCTATAACTCGCAATGCATGAATATTCATATCGTCTCTGTTGATGATAACGGCAAGACGACCTCCAGATAATATATCGCCTTGATCGATAATAATAATAATAAAATAACTATATTCTCTGGGGTAATGCATTGTCTTGATTGACAATAACTACCTTGTTTGATAATGCAATGCAAATAGCATGCTTTACAGAAACCGTAAACTCTCCTTTGAGATTCCTGTTTGATTCATCTTTGAATCTGGCTAGACGTTCTTTGTAAATTTAATGTTGTTGGAATTTGATTGAAATAAACAATTCATATTCCCAGGTCTTCGAGATAAGTGATATAAATGCCTTTTGCTTCTAGGAAAGCCATTGATTTTGAGATAGTTTTCTCCTCTTTGGAGTTCTCCGTATTCATTCGTCGGGAGAATTTACCGATTTCAAAGCGAAGCTATAAACCTGCGTCCACAGAAAAATTGTCAGTTTTAAAAAGTACTGATCTGTGTCGATTTCTTCAGCTGTTTGCTCCTTGTCTCGCTATCTCCGGTTGATTTTACGATCTCCCAACTCTTAATAGATTAAGACAAATATTTCATGCCAAAACAAATGAAACCTAAAAAGGAAATATTTTAGAAAAAATAAATTTTTGAGAAGTAATATTTTGAAAAGGGGTACTGCCAAATGTCATGTCACGTCAGGCTTAGCAAACTTCTTTGAGTTTGGGTGCTCGGAGGTTTATTCGCTAGGGAGTATTCACAATCACTCCAGGCTGTCGATAAACCTATGTTAAAATTTTGAGGCTATCCTCAAAATTTCTGTCCCAGTTACAAGTTTTGTTTATCTTCAAATGTCGGTAAGTAAATCCATGGAATTTTTGGGATCCTCTCGAAAATTCTGTCCCAGTTGCAAATCTTGAAATACCTTCAGTCTTGGCTTGTTGAGGAAAGATCTTCTTCTCAAGAATTTTTGAGTCCCTCTCAAAAATTCTGTCCCAGTTTCTATTGTAAAGGGGAATAGAAATCTTACGGGAGACATGACCGAACCCTTGTGGCGCCTACGTATCCCGTTGAGGCAGGAATCAGGTCAAATGTAGTTCTCCCTCAAGGCTAATAACGATAAGAAATTACAAAGAAAACCGACCGAGGCCGACATAGGCCGCCTACGTATCTCATTCTTGAGAATTCAGGTCGAACGTAGTTCAAATATAAAGAAATATTTAAAGGGGATAAAAGGATGACCGAGGCCGACATAGGCCGCCTACGTATCTCATTCTTGAGAATTCAGGTCAGAAGTAGTTCATTACAAGCGGGATAAAATTTTAAAACAAAGCAAATACACGCAAATGAACAATTACAAGAAAATAGTAGAAACGCAAACCAAATCTTCACACGTAGTATCTCTTGACAGCATCTGAGTTGATCGGTTTTGGACACGCGGTGCCATCCATCTCTAACAGGACCAATGCGCCTCCAGATAATACTTTACGAACCACGTAGGGTCCTTGCCAATTTGGTGCGAATTTTCCTTTGTACTCGTCTTGATGAGGAAAAATGCGCTTAAGGACCCATTGCCCGATTTCAAAAATTCTGGCTCTGACTCTCTTGTGGAAAGCACGAATCATTCTTTGTCGATATAGTTGACCATGACAAACGGCAACCATTCTCTTTTCATCAATCAAGGTTAATTGATCAATTCTTTTGCTAACCCATTCAGCATTACTTAGCTCAGCCTCTTGGATAATTCTCAAGGAGGGTATCTCAACTTCGGCGGGTATGACTGCTTCTGTTCCATATACTAACAAGTAAGGAGTAGCTCCAGTCGACGTTCTGACAGTCGTTCGATAACCCAATAAAGCATATGGCAACATCTCATGCCAACCTCGGTGATTGTCAATCATTTTTCTCAGGATCTTCTTGATATTCTTATTGGCGGCCTCTAGTGCCCCGTTCATTTGAGGACGATAAGCGGTTGAGTTTTGGTGAGTAATCTTAAACTACTCACATATCTCCTTCATCAGGTGACTATTGAGATTTGCACCGTTATCAGTAACGATGGATTCTGGTACTCCAAATCTGCATATCAGATTGTTGCGAACAAAATCAGCTACAACTTTCTTGGTTACCGACTTGTAAGAAGCTGTCTCCACCCACTTGGTGAAGTAATCGATGGCAACCAAGATAAATCTGTGTCCATTAGAAGCGGCAGGCTCTATCGGACCGATGACATCCATACCCCAAGCTACAAATGGCCAAGGTGAACTCATAGCATTAAGTTCATGAGGCGGCACTCAGATCAAATCACCGTGTATTTGACATTTATGACATTTCTGTACGAACTTGCAACAATCATTCTCCATAGTCATCCAAAAATAACCGGCTCGAAGGACTTTCCTTGCCAAAGTGAGCCCATTCATATGTGTCCCACAAACTCCGGCATGTATCTGTTCAACAAGCTTCGCAGCTTCAACAGCGTCGACACATCTTAGAAGACTCAAATCTGGAGTTCTCTTATAAAGGACTTCTCCACTTAAAAAGAAATTGAGGGCCATACGGCGTATCGACTTCTTTTGATTGGATGTTGCATCTTCAGGATAACTCCCGGACTCCAAATACTTCTTTATATCAAAATACCAAGGCAAACCGTCAGGTTCTGCCTCAACATGTGAACAATGAACTGGATGTTCTCTCAACTCTATATCCAGTGGATCGATATAGTCAGTATCTGGATGTTTAAGCATTAACGCGATGGTGGCAAGGGCATCGGCCAACTCATTCTGTATCCTAGGAGTATGTCTGAACTCTATCTTACGAAATCTCTTGCATAACTTCTGGACATATTGTACGTAGGGTATGATCTTCGGGTTCTTTACAGCCCATTCTCCTTGAACTTGATGAATCAAAAGATCTGAGTCTCCAATAACCAACAACTCGTAGACGTTCATGTCGATGGCCATTTTCAAGCCCAGAACACAAGCTTCATATTCGGCCATGTTGTTCGTGCAATCAAATCGGAGCTTAGCTGCCATGGGATAGTGTTGACCAGATTCTGACACTAGAACCGCCCCAATACCTTTTCCCTGGTGATTTGCTGCTCCATCAACGAATAATCTCCAACCAGGATATGCTTCAGAAATATTTTCACCTACAAATGACACTTCTTCATCATGAAAATAAGTCTTGAGCGGTTCATATTGTTCGTCAACAGGATTCTCTACAAGATGATCAGCCAAGGCCTGTGCCTTTATCGCCTTTTAAGTCACATACACAATATCAAATTCACTCAACAACATTTGCCATTTAGCTAATTTTCCAGTTGGCATCGCCTTCTGGAAAATATACTTCAACGGGTCCATTCTGGAAATGAGATATGTAGTGTAAGACGACAAATAATGCCTCAGTTTCTGAGCAAGCCAAGTCAAAACACAACATGTTCTCTCCAATAGAGTGTAACGAGACTCGTATGGAGTAAACTTCTTGCTTATATAATAGATAGCCATTTCCTTCTTTCCTGTCTCGTCGTGTTGGCCGAGCACGCATCCGAATGCACTATCTGAGACGGACAAATATAGCAGCAGAGGACTCCCTTCTCGTGGAGGAACTAATACCGGTGGATTTGACAAATAGTTCTTGATAGCATCAAAAGCAGTCTGACACTCTTCAGTCCACTTTGTCGGAGCGTCTTTCTTCAACAGCTTGAAGATAGGCTCACATACCACGGTTGATTGAGCTATGAATCGACTAATGTAGTTCAACCTCCCTAAGAAACTCATCACCTCTTTTCTCGTCTTCGGCGGAAGTAACTCTTGAATTGCTTTAATTTTAGAAGGATCGAGCTCTATACCCCTTCTACTGACTATAAATCCCAACAACTTGCCGGCTGGAACTCCAAAAGCGCATTTGGCGGGATTTAACTTCAAGTTGTAACGACGCAAACGATCAAAGAATTTCCTTAGATGCGTCAAATGATCCAAACTTTCACGGGATTTGATTATGACATCGTCCACGTACACTTCAATCTCCTTATGAATCATGTCGTGGAAAATAGTCGTCATAGCTCTCATGTAAGTGGCACCGGCGTTCTTGAGGCCGAACGGCATTACCCTGTAGTGATATACGCCCCAAGGTGTAATGAAAGCCGTTTTTTTCGCGTCTTCTTCATCCATCAAAATTTGGTGATAACCTGCATAACAGTCCACAAATGATTGCATCTCATGTTTGGCACAGTTTTCAATCAAAATATGAATATTCGGCAACGGAAAATTATCCTTCGGGCTAGCCTTGTTGAGATCTCTAAAGTCAACACAAATCCTTATTTTCCCGTCCTTTTTGGCGACCGGAACGACGTTGGCCAACCAGGTTGGATATTGTGTTACTTCCACCAATCGGGACTCTATTTGCTTGGTGATTTCTTTCTTAATCTTCAAACTCAGTTCAGGCTTGAATTTTCGAGTTTTTTGCTTCACCGGCTCGAACCCTGGGTTGATCGGTAGCTTATGAGATACAACATCGGTACTCAACCCTCGCATATCACCGACTTCCCAAACAAACACATCACTATAATCGGCAAGCAAATGAACCAGGCTCTCCTTCTGAACCTCATTTAGGTGGGTGCTGATCTTAACCTCTTTAACAAATTCCGGATCTCCCAAATTCACCGTTTCCTTTTCCTCTAGATTTGGTTTATGCTGATTCTCGAACTACCGAAGTTCCTCGGCTACATAGTATGGTTCCCCATTTTCTTCTTCATAATCGTCAACCTCGTCGTCACCTGCCTCATTTTGTTCGTTTAGCTCGTGACATGACATGACATTTGCAGGTCTGTAACTTATGTTACTGAAATCATAAACAAACAAAATTAGGAAAGTAAAGTATAACAAACAACTAAATAAATAAAGTTAAAAATAAAGAGGCTTTCATTTAAAACTATGCAAACTTTGGCCATGGCATGGGGGCCATGTTGCCTTTTTGAACATCACAACGGAAATTCAAAAATTGAACAGTTAAGAAAAATGCAGAAATGGTGGGTCTCGGGCCTCCTCCGGACAACCACCGATTTTAGTGTGCATAAAATAACTCCTTTCTACCAAAGAGTTTGGGACATCAGGATCGGCGTGGAAGTCCAGTTCTGCAGCACCTCCCCTGGTTCAGCATCACGAATACCAGCTAGCTCGACCTCCTCCTCGACAACAACATCGATCTCCTCGAAGAGGTCACAGATTTCTTCCCTAAAGTCTTCAGGCTCGGCATACTCTCGGATCAGAAAGGATTGATACAGATGCGGGATCGGCTTATCCAACTCTTGATCCTTTTTCTTCTTCATCTTCATGTCGTCATCTGTGGGGGTGTACCCCAAACCATATCTGGATCCCTTAACGAGGACCGGAACAGGCTCAATAATTCCTTGGGAATCTCTTCCCAATCCGAAACCTGGCTCGAAACCATTCTGCAGTATCACAGTGGCTATCATTTTGTATACGGCTGGCATGGGGGTCTGTGGGGCCAAGTCTTCACCAGTGGCATTCACTAGCTCCACCGTGTAAAAGTCTTTACCTCGCGGTATCTCCTCAATGATCGGCACCTGTCTGCCAGAGTGACTCCCCTCGCCATGAATAACCAACTCTTCATTCTTCCATACGAGTTTCATCATCTGATGGAGAGTAGAGGGGACGGCTCCAGCCATATGGATGAACGGCCTTCCCAAAAGAAGGTTGTAACTGGTATCTATATCCAATACTTGAAATTGTGCGCTGAACTCTGCGGGGGCCATTTGAATGGTTAAATTCACTGCTCCCAACGTGTCTCTTTGAACCCCATCAAAGGCTCTCACGTTAACCTGGTTTTGCTCCAGTTTCCCGGGGTCAAACCTTAGCTGCCTCAACGTCGACAATGGGCAGATATTCAAACCAGATCCGTCATCTACTAAAACACGGTTGACAACCTTTTCACGGCATATCACAGTAATGTGCAGCGCTTTGTTGTGTGACCTCCCTTCAACAGGCAACTCATCGTCACAAAAGCTGATTCGGTGACCTCGAATAACCTGATGAATCATGGCAGCCACGTTATCACTACTTGTACCTGAGGGTACGTATGTATCGTCGAGAGCTTTCATTAAGGCCTGCCTATGGGATTGAGAGCTCATCAGTAGGGCCCACACGGAGATCTGAGCCGGAGTCTTCTCTAAATGTTTGACGATGGAATAATCCTTTGGTTGCATCCTTCTCCAGAATTCTTCCGCTTCTCCTTCGCTTATCGGCCTCTTAGCCTGGTCCTTCTTCTGTCCTCCGAGAGCAAGCTCGTTAGGAGTGTAACACATTCCAGACCTGGTCATGCCTTGAGCAGCAGCGGTTTCAATAACAAACTTAGGCTTGACGAGAGTTTCTGACGGCACCAAGGCAACAGCCTTTGTAGGTGTCAAAATAACAAACTCTCTTCTTTCTTTGACGCTTAAAGAAGCGACAGCCCTTTCCAAGTCCTCATGCACAATGGGAGTAATCATCTTTGTTCCAAACCCGTCTTCATCCGTCTCAATCATATTAACATTGCCACCTCCATGATTCGGCAACGGGTTTGTATTGACATTTGGCGCCGCCGGTTGGAGAGAAACTACCTCCTGATCGATCAGATCCTGGATTTTGTGCTTAAGGTTGATACAATCTTCTGTGTCATGTCCAACACTGTTGGAATGATAAGCACATCTTTGATATGGCTTGTAGAACTTTGAATTGACATCCACGGGCTTGGGCCCCACAGGGTGGATGTATCCAGCCGCGGCTAGTCTCTCAAATAGTTTGGTCTGGCTTTCAGCAAGTGCAGTAAAGTTTCTTGAAGGCCTTTTTTCAAATCTGGGTCGGGAAGGATCATAACCACTTTGCTGAGGGGGAGGCACCTGCTGATAATTTTGAGTATTCGGACGAGGAGCTTGGCTTCTAGGATAAGTTTTTTTTTGATAATTTGGCGACGGAGCTTGGTAATTCGGGAGGATTTTTTGATATAATGTAGCTTGGACTTGATAAATGGGTGAGGGTGCTCGGTAGCTCGACTGTACATTGGCACAGTTGGGAGCAATATTCTGATAAGGGGATGGAATCTGGTAAGGTTGAGGGTAATTTGGGTATATGGGGGAAAATTTTTGGAGATTAAGGGGTGGACTCTGGTACAACGAAACTTGAGCGTTTGGATAAGTGGGGGTAGTACTATGGTTATTGGGATGATTGGATTGCGGGTAGTAGGCTTGGTGAGACTTTGGGGAAGGCCTGGAACGATCTTGGGAATGTGACGAGTTTCTGGGGTTTTTTCTTCCCCCATACGAGACAGCGGCAACTTCTTCTCTTTTCTTCCTCATCAATCCTGAAGATCCAGGTGACGCGGATACACGGGCTATCTTCCCTGATTTCAAATCGTCTTCGATAGTCTCACCAACTTTGACTATCTCGGCGTATTTAGCTCCGACTAGCAACATGATTCTGTCGTAGTATTCTGGCTCCTGTACCCGCACAAACACTTCCACAATCTCTTTCTCTGTCATGGGCGGCCTTACTCTTGCTGCTTCCTTCCTCCATCTATAGGCAAACTCCCTATAGCTTTCAGTTGGTTTCTGCTTCATCTTCTCTAGAGAATACCGATCGGGAACTATCTCAATATTGTATGCAAATCGGTCAATGAAGTCTTTGGCCAGCGCATTCCAACTGGGCCACTGCCTGGTTTCGTGTGACGTAAACCACTCGAGGGCCTCCCCACATAGACTTCGGCTGAAAAGCCGCATCAACAAGGCCTCATCCCTGCCAACTCCCACGAGCTGGTCACAATATGCTCTCAGATGAGCCATGGGGTTGCCTACTCCTCCGAAGGTGTCAAACTTCGGAATTTTGAACCCTTCGGGAAGGTTCAAATCTGGGTGGATGCACAACTCTTCGTAACTGAGTCCAACGACGTCTGGGATGCATTGTAGCTCTTTCATAGCCCTTTTGATTCCCTCTTTTATATCGATCTTCGCATCCTCCTTTGCCTTCCATTCTCTTTCCTGTTCTTCATAGTGATCCAACTCAGAACCGTGCACCTCGTGCTCGGCAGGAACGGGAACTTGGAAGGTGGCTCTTTTTGGGAGGGGTGGAGCTGTAGAGGGACTTGGAACGTTTTGGGCGGTCTGGTAGTTATGTGGGTAAGCCTGAGGATTGGTGTTCTGATTTAAATGGTGATGAGGTGTTTGGGGATTGAAGGCAGTTTGATTTTGATTTTGGTTTTGATTCTGTGGTGGTGGGGCGGTTTGAGTATTCTGAGGATGGGGTGGCATTTGAGGGTGGTTATTTGGAAGAGGTGATGGAGTTTGGTAAGATACAGAAGCGTATTGGGGGTATTGGGTTGTGAGATCTATCACAGACGGATTATGCACAGGTGTAGAAGGCTGATTCTGAGTTGGATCCGTGTTTGATGAAGGGAAGTAGATCGGAGGTCTTCCATCAGCAATATTAGGACCAAATTCAGGTAGAGGCGTATCTTGTCTCTGTTGCATTTCAACTCTCATTTCAGCGACCTGTTGCATCAGCTGCATGATCAGTTCGTTCTGTTCCGCTATGGTGGGCTGAGCCACCACAACGTCAGTAAGACTTACTTCGTCGTTGTTGTCTCCCATGACTGTCTTTCCTTTGTCTGAATTTTGTCTAGGGAAGGAATCTGTAGGACCTTTCGATCTGGTGAAGTAAGGATGATCTGCCAGCTTTGATCGACACAGATCAGTTTAAAAGTACCTGAGAAGCGAAACAACTCAAAGGCAGATTTGTCAGTGCAGATTCAGAGTACAAAATGCATAATATCACACAGAGAGAAGATAAACACACAAGTTGCTTTGTTTGAGGATACCTTTAACCCACGAGTGAGGACGGGAATACGTTTTTTAACAAGCAGGAATTTGCTTTTTTTTTTTTTTTTAGTTTTGATACTGTCTCGGGAAGGCTAAATCACGTTGAGCTACGGTCTTCTTGCAGCTGCTTTTTGATGTCTGTTGATCTGATCTTCGTATTTTCGTAACATGAAGGAGAATGAAAATTTTTAAAGATAGGGGCCGGGCCGGGAGAGGATGCCTACGTATCTCTCAAGGAGAATTCAGGCCCAACGTAGTTCGAGTTCGGGATAAAATATTTTCATTCATTCTTTCATTACGGTTACAAGGAAATTGAAAGACAACATTGGAATTCTTAAAAGATAACATGATGATGACACGTTAGTCATTTCTCTTCTTGTTGCAGCGTCACTCTCTTCCTTTCAGACGACCTAGAAATGGAGGCTTGTAGACGATTTCTTCACCGTCGTCCTCCTTAGTCGTTTCAGGGTGAGCGTTGTCGGGACTACTATTGGACCCTTGATCACGGATAGACTATTGGACCCTTGCTCATGGTGGAACGCCTTGTTCTTCTTCCTTAATGCCGACATCCTTTCTTTCATAGCGATGAATTCCGTCATTTCCGCTTTCAGTTCTTCATCTAGTGACACATTTTTGGCCAACAAACTCGCGGTTTCCGAATCTATCTCTGCTTCTCTTGCCTCTCTTTCTTGAATATGTAATCGAAGCATGTCCAATTTTTGGCTTAGATCCTCTTTTTCTTCCTCAATACTTTTCTTCCTCTTTTCTTTTGACATCAATTCTTCGTCCAGTGTCGCAGTCGCAACTTTGTAGATTGACGTGGCAACTTCGACCCTAAGCCCCTCCTCTCTGACCTCTTGAATCTTTCGTGTGATTTGTTCTATCTTTCTTTGTAACTTCTCTCCAGTGAGCCTCATCTGGATATTCTTACCCTTATCCATAAAAGTGATTTGCTTTTCCTGAGACAATAGAGTAATGTTTAGGATTTGTCATATGAGAGATGTCTTTTGAGTGAGAAACTTAAGACTCGGGAAATTTTGGTCGGACATTTTGTAACAGTGACTTGTGTATATTTTTTGGAAAATTTCTGGATAGGAGTAAGTTTATGATATCCTCATTCATAGCAACATAACACATAAGCAGTTAAACACACATATATCGCGTCCTAAACCTGCTTGCGACCCTTTTATGCCAAGGGTGGGCCTAACGAATCGAAGGATGTATATGCTTTTTAAACCCGATTTATTATCCCCAAAATACTTTATTAATAGCATCCAAAATGTCTGACAAATATAAAACGGAGAAATAGTCCTGAAAATAAATTACAAAATAAAGTACAAATAAAACAGTCCCATGCAGGGGATGGTAAAATTCAGGCCTCCTCTGATCCTTCGCCACGTCTGGTCCTCTTGGCGATGTTGACCTCTTCCCACATGGCATATCTATTCGCCCAGAGATGATCTCTCGCCAATCGAGCTCCTTCTTGATGTCTGAACCCCTCTATCGACTGAATTTGTTGTTCCATGCTATCATCTAACTCTGTCATGCACTGTCTGGCTCTTCGTAGTTCTTGTTTCAATCGAGCTATGACTTTGGCATCTTTTGAGTGACGATGTTGATGCTCTAATTCACTCCTATCAAACTTCTCTTGAAGGCGGTGAAGTCGGACTTGATGTTTGGCTCCAACATCGGCAATAATGTGAGGAACGTTTGGACCAGGCTCAATAGTTCCAGCGAGACTCTTTTTTTAACCATTCTTTGTACTCCCCCGAACATTCTGTACGAAACCTATCTGGTACAGGCTCCCCCAACACTCTTCGAGATCTCCACATCCTACGCATGTCTTCGGCAAATGCAACTCGCCCATTCTCGTGGTCAGTTACGAATTTTCTCATATCTGCGATCTGGGGCAACTCTTGTTTCCCTCCCAGTTGTCTCAAAACTCGACCGGGAGCATATGGTCTAGTTCCTCTTAACCCAGCAAATACCAAATAAGGGACCTTTTCAGTTCGAACCACCATATTCTTAGTTACCACCAAACTATCTATTGATCATTGTATGTCTTCTTCTCTCAGCCCTCGAAGCCTCGGATACCAAAAACTCTCTCTTCCAGTCTTGTTGCAACGATTGTGATACAACCACCAATCATGACCATGTAGCTCGTCGGACCGTCTTAGGGGATCTGGTTCTTTTGGGTTATGAGTCTTGATTAAATGTCGCATCATCCACCACTGTAGTATCAGATTACACCCTTGAAAGAAGCGTTCTCCGTTCTGACACTTGTCTAAAGCCCTGTAGATGTCGGCCAGAATCATAGGCGCTAAAGTGTAGTACTTTGATGATGTTTTGTAATCCACTTCATAGAAAATGGCATGAGTGACCATAAATACACTAGGATGAATAGTGTATTTCGGCCCTTGAGGGAAAACCATCGTTCCGAGCAAACATATCGCAAATGCGAGTGGACGCGTCTCTTTTCATTTCTCTTTTGAGACGAACTCGTCTTTATGTTTCTCATAAGCCCTTGCACGCCCAAATCGATAATATAACTTTCTGAATGGTATATTTGGGCCAGGGAGCTTGTCCATCCATTCGGCTTTAACCAATGACAACTTTTCTTTAATTTTGGCGAAATCCCATATTATGGGATTTAGGAGATCTGTATCTGGATGTCGTTTTCTTTTGTTGCACATGGCGACACTTTCATAGCTGATAAGGATTTCTTCTATAGTCGGCGTCAATTCTACTTCCCCGAACCGAAAAACCATGTTCTCGCTATCCAAGAATTTCACCATCGTTCCAATTAAGCCAGGCCATGCATTCGTCTCTAACAATGACGGGAGATGACCTATGTGTTTCTGAACAATCATTTTATCATCGTTGTTCATGAACCTCCACCATACTTTGAGAAAAGGGTCGGGGATAGTAAACATTCTTGTTTTCAAAGGTTTGGGTGTCGGATTCATCCTACAAAAAAATAGCGAACAGAGATTAGTCAACCCCCCGCCCCGTAGATAATAAATTGTTTTTAAAATGCATATACATCCTTCAATTAACACGTAAGCATGATTGTCTGTTTTTGGCAATTTGGGCCAAATAGACACAAGGTGGGCTTCTAATGGGCCCAACACGCCTTGGGCGTGGGTCATCTTAGTTCAAATGCTCCTAAAATTGGGATTTGGCTCGGCTCTATGCTAGTTGACTAGGAGTGGTTTTTGAAAGGACCGGCAACCCAAACGGACAATTTGGGCTGAAACTCGCGACAACCATTGGACGCCTAACGAACCAATAAATTGCCGCTAATTTCGAAAAATGGTGAGTATAAAAAAGTCCGGCTGCGGTTCCGCAAACCGTCCTTTAATATACTATACATATATATCGGAAATATGTCATGATATGCAAATGCCAGTTTTTTATAAAAAACTAAACACATTCGGCACAAATAATTTTAACAATCAAGAACAAATAATCAAACAGTCAAAACTTATGGTTAGAACTTAATTAATCCCCAGCGGCGTCGCCATTTCTGTTTTATTTTAAAAATACTATTTATTTAAAAATGGAAAAAAAATTGACTAGGTTTTGAAAAATCAATTAATCTTATTATTTAAGAAAAATTGACTTTCTAAATTACGGAGTCGCCACTTGATTTTTGATAAAATCAAGAAAGAAAAAAAAATTCAAAAGATTTAAAAACAGATTAAAAAATCGATTGAAAAGGTTCGAAGTTCAATGTACATCCCGAGAAGGTATTAGGCCCTCGGAATGCCCGCTAACTCGCGGTTGACAGGCGGTTTGACTAAATGACTTTTAAAATAAAATTTTAACTAAGTAAAGAGAAAATTCGCTTTAACATATTTTATTCTATTTTTATTTATTTCTAAAGGAAAAAACATTTAAAGGAAATAAATTTAAGGAAAACTAAATGGTGATAAAAGTGAATAAAACAAAATAAGTAAATAAAATAATAAAATTTAAAATAATGAAAAATGGCTGTCCTTTAGGAGATTATTAAAATTCTACCAAAATACTAATTAATTCAAACAAATAAATAAAGAGAGAATAATATTTGAACTTGGACTTGATTGCCCAAATTAATTCATTTGGGCTTTGGCCCACCTGTCCTAAACTAATTTCAAAATTTGGGTCCTTTTAAACAATTTAAGAATCCTGCAAAATAATCATTTGTGGCCTTTTGGGCCTATATTAAAAAAAAATTGCTGAAGGGCCCTGGCCCAATTTCCCTGAAAAAGAACTTAAAGTATACGAATGATGTATACTGTATATATATCCAATTCGTATTGGACTTTTTGAGCCCTGCATTTGTTCAAATACGCGTTTCTCTCTATTCACCCTATATTTCCCACATCGTTTCTACGTATTTGTACCTGTATCATTTTTTAACCTGTTTAATAATTGTATATCGCTGCCCAAAAATGTATACCAATGTATACGGACTGTAACCTATGTACGCATTCATTGCCTATTTCCGTATTTTCATCTGAAATTGGCGTCCCTGTACGTTAACCTGCAAATTCGCATTTTTGCACATACTTAAGGTATATCGCGTCTGTATATCAGTGTATACAGGCTGTATATCAGCCTGTTTTTCAACTTTCGAAAGTTGAAAACTCCTTTCCAGCAGTGTATTTGGACTGCTATCAGCCCAGATTACGATTTTGGATCCACCTGTGCATTTTTAAACCTGTATATCAGTGTATACTGTATGTATACAGCAGGTATACAGCTGCTCAAATCTGCACTGTAACTTTCCAGCAGCTCATTTTTTGTGTTCAACCTGTATGCCAGTCTTGAGGGGGTCTACGACTCGAAGAAATATGTTTTGAGCCTTTACGGATCAACAAGATAATGCAACGAGTTGGAGTGGAGTCCATAAGGACTCGAGAAAAGTTTACATGCAATAAAACGGAATGGATTAGCACATGAGACAACATAACAAACGAAACAAGTTATGAACTAAGGCAACTTTACAAACCATTAAGCAATAAGCAATAACCAATAACCAAGGATGTCTAATTTCAAAAAGAAAACCAAGTACCAAGATGGCATCCTTCAGACCTCAAAACAAAGAAAGGTAAATAGGAAAATGCGTATATTGCCAACTATAATCATACTCATGGGTGCATACAATTAATGACCTACAGAAAGGCTTAAACAACTGCCAAGGGATAAGGATAATCCAAATAAATTTCCAAAGGAGTATTTCGAACAAAACTAGGCATGACAATAAAGTGTCAAACATGTTATGCATATATATATTTTCACTATCCAATCCATGCAAAAATAAACACTATACTATTGGCAAGACACAGTGATGCTAAAGGATGAAGGATATGCTTATCTCTAAACTACCATGGCACACATAAACACAAATACACATGTCAGGTGTAAAGAGAGAAGAAAGTATGTTCATGAAACTTTCTAAAGGAGGACGTGGCCATGGACAGCCATGCCCTCGCTGGACAAAATGAACTGCATTCAATCCTTAAAACAAATTCGAAATAAACTCGACCATCACAAAAACTATTGGAGGAGAAGAGGGAATTTATTCACATTCAACAAGTATACAAGGATATTATTGTATCATAGGAAAACTTTCAACTTAAACGAGACAGTGAACTTAATAGAAACTATAGCTTCGAAGCCAAAGACACCAAGGCAGGTCGTCTAAAATCTTAGAAAAAAACCATGAATGCAAAGCTACCAACGAACTCGATACATAGATGTCTTGTTTCACTCGCTTAACTCTAGGTGAGGGAATGAAAGATGCAACATCACATATTATCAGGCTATGGCTCTTCAGAAACAGAACAAGCTAAGACTAATACGATAAAATCGATTGCAAATACACCACGACAAACTCAGAAAACAGAGGGCTACACGAAGCAAGCAAACACAACAAAACAAAACCATAACAAGCGATATATCTCAAATTCAAGCAAAGCCAACAGGTATAACATCTCATCACTTACAATGATAAAAGGGCCACAGTTCGAATTCCATAAAGAAAACTGATCAAAAATGGAAAATATACCTTTTTTAGAGCAGCGAACTAGAGGCAGACGAGCAGGGGAATGACAGTCCTCACCACGCAAGCATCGGTACCAAACAGCAACCAAGAAAGCTTAAACGAAATGAGAACCACGAACAAAGTTTGGAGAATAAGCCGGAAATGCTATAACACTACAGGAACCAAACCTTCGATTTTGAAATGTATCTTTAAGACTAAGAAAAGCTAGGATTGTTCTCTTCAAGAACTGTTCTTAAGAAAACAGAAAACCTTTTCGAAACTATTTTTTCCAACCCCCTGAAATTATCGGAAAGGGGGTATTTATAGGGGAATTATTAGGGTTTCGATTTTGGGGAGGGTAGGACGAGGAATTTCCAAGATTTTCGGCCCAAATTCCCATCCGAATTTCCAAATCCTGCATTCTTATCCAAACCGATGGAATATGCCAAAATGGATGCCAAATTCCCAACGGTTGGGAGGCGAGGTGGAGGGATAGGATCGACTCCCTCGTCCTTGGAGCTACGTATCATCATCTCCAAGCGAGCAAGGACAGACAAGGACGATTGTGTGCTGCAGAGGTCGTACGAGCGAGGGAGACGTTGCGAGAGAACGACAAAAACGGACAGCTAACCGCGTACTGGTTGATTCATTCGCGTTATCAGCACGCGTTGTCATCGTTGGAGGGAAGGAAGGGCTGTCGACCCTTTTTTTTTTTTTTCTGGGAACCGCTTGTGAAGAAGGAAGAAGGGGGGGGGGGGAAAGGGTCGGGTTAGGTGGAAAAAGGGGTTTGGGTCGGGTTAAAAGGGAAAGGGGCGCTGGATTTTTAAAAAAAAAATGAGCCTGGGTATGATAATGGGTTGGGAGAAGAGGAATGGGCTGACTTTAGAAGGTATTGGGCTGGAAAATAAACAACTTGGGCCAGTAAAGACAAGAGGCCCAAATCTGGTCCTTTAAATGAATTTAAGGGAAAATGGGTTATGTTTAATAAATAGCCAATTGAGTTAAGATGATAAATTTGGTTAAACCTTAAATAAAACGAATTTGTATTAATTAATCAACGAGCTTCTTTATTTTAGTAATATAATTAATTTAATTGTAAAAATAGTGATTCAAATATAACCATAATTTAAACTAAATTAGTTAAATAGAATACTTACTAAAAATTAAAAATTTTTGAGAAATAATCGTAAAATATACCAACTATATACATAAATTATGTAAAATATATATATATTATCTAAAAAGAATTATAAGGAAATGGCAAAAGTATTCAAAATAACATAAATTCATACATTATTATTTTTCCTCGCAAAATTTATAAAAACTAATTATTCTAAATTGTTTGGAAATTTAAGAAGTTCGAAAACTAATTTATACCGGCGAGGGTCGAAATTGGGTGTCAACAGGCCTGACTACAGAGCATGGCTTGGGGCGCACAGGTTGGCGCGACACACAGAGGACAACTTTTAGAGCCTTATGTTGGGTGAATTCTCTTGGTCGTTTTTCAACTCTAAACCCTCTAGATTCAATTTGCTCTTTCCCCAAACACTTAGATTCAACAACATAACCAAAATATGAAAGAATCTACTCAAAACAACATCTAATTTCAGGAACTTAGATTAAGAACTTCTCTACAACTTCAACAATCAAGAATCAATAGAAACTTCAACAAAGTCCATCAAGAACCCAATTTCTATACTTTCAAGAACATAAATTCGATGAAATAAATCATGATTGGCGTGTGGGTGCATGAAACAACACTATGCGATCTGACATACCTTGTAGGGATTAACCCTTGGCGAAATTCACAAGCAATTCTCTATGAATGCAACGATTTATTAGCTTCTTCTCCTCTTCTTTTCTTTTCTCTCAAAACCCTAAGTTTATTTTATGATGCATAAACTGAATCAAGTAGTTTAAACCCTAATTGAATCACTAAAAATGAAATTAAATCATTTGTAGTGAAAGACCATAATACCCTTTTAAAATCTGATTTTGACTTTCCTTATCTAGACAGCCTGACTTCCAATGGAAATATCTCCCTCGTACGAACTCGAAATTGAGAAAAATCAGCGGAGTTAGAAATATAATACAAAGATATTCCCTACGGTATCTTGCAGCACACCTAAATCTTCTTGAGCTAGGAGGTATGGTCGTTTCAAGTTGATTACTTAAAATGTGTTAAATAAGATTCGACTTAGCCAAAGTGGCAACTCAAAATTCAACATAATCCAATAACAAGATAATGACAATTAAATGGACTAACCGTCTATGAAGCCTCTTATAGCTGAGATGGATGTCGGAAAAAGACCCACGACATCCTAATGAACTAAAATTCTAAAAAAACAATAAAAGCAGATCCTACGAAAGCAAGGAGGCTCACCAACGAACTCTAAATGATCGCATGGATCAACGAGGCGCTGGATGCTGATCCTGATTACCTGTATCTATATCATAAAATGATGCAGGCCAAAAGTCGTCAGTACATTAAATTTACAAGAATGTGAGGGGAAAACTAAACACGACATAAGCATGAAATAAATCTGAAAAGAACACTTACCTTAGGTTTACTCAACTCATGGGTACTTAACTCAAATGCAAGATAAAACAACAGTAAAGGTGCAGTTTCTATAAAGCATTTAAATAGTAATAACAACTCAATTTACTCTTAAATAAAGTGAAATAATTATGTGGGAGATTCTATAACGAACGACCATCGCTGTGAGCTAATGTGATGTAACGTCTCGTCCACGCTGCCAGAAATGTCTTATAACTTGTCGGGATATAGAACACCTCAACTGACTGGATCCACTAGTCTTTGCTAAAAAGCATTAAGGTGTCATCTCAAAAGGATGACCCTTTTTACCCACAATGACTACATGGTTTATGGAGACTTGAATTATTATGAACTTGTCTCTGTACTTAATAATAGTCCCAAAATATACTCAACTCATATTGTTTAAAACAAAACTCTTTTTATGATTTGAGGTAATTACTCAAAAAGCTTATCTCTTACAAGATATGGAACTCAAAACTACTCGTGAGAACTCATTTGGACATTGATGTTTCCTCTTATCTTTAAATGTGAAAACATTTTTTTCTTTGGGAAAACTTAGTTCTCATATATCCTTTAAAAAAATGAACTTCCATTTGTACTCTTTACTCAACTCAAAACTCAAGTCTTAAACAAATTTAAAATGTTTGTGAAAGAATTTTAGAAAACTCTATGAACTTATCTAGCCTTACTCTTTAATTTCCTTGAATTGAATAATGGATAAAAGGCTCATGATGTAATGTTATGGATGTTTTCATTTTGTTTAGATGTACCTTAGAGCGTAGAAATCGATTAAAAACTTATAGGTACGATGCAAGGGAACTCAAACGGAAAGAAGTGGTCAAAAGTGGAAGACTTGGCACCCCTAGTGTTCTGAGTGGCACAGGGCACCAGGCTGAACTACATGGCATGGCTTGGGGCGCACTGGACTTCCCGACGCCTTAGAGGCCAAATTTCAGAGCTTGATGTGGGCGCTCTGAGTGGCACGACGCCCGACCCCCTTTCCCAAGATATTTGACGAATTCTTTGGTGGTTTTTCAACTCTAAACCCTCTAGATTCAATTATTTCTTTCCCCCAAACTATTATATTCGATTACATAACCAAAATATGCAAGAATAAACTCAAAACAACATCCAATATCATGAGCTTAGATCAAGATTTCTCTACAACTTCAACAATCAAGAACCCAATAGAGACTTCAACAAAGTCCATCAAGAACTCAACTTCTATACATTCAAGAGCATGAATTTGCTGAAATAAATCATGATTGGTGCATAGGTGAATGAACCCACAGCTATGTGATCTCACTTACTTCTTAGGGATTAAATCTTGGCGAAATCCACATGCAATTCTCCAAGAACGCGACGATTTCCTAACTTCTTCTCTTCTTCATTTCTCTCCTCTCAAAATCCTAACTTTATTTTATGAAGCGTAAAATGAGTCAAAATAATTTAGACCCTAATTAAATCACTAAAAATGAAATTAAATAATTGGGTAGAAAAATGACCATAATACCTTTTAAAATCTGATTTTGACTTTCCTTATCTAGACAACCCGACCTTAAATGGGCATACACATCTCCTTTGTATAAAATCAAAATGGAGCAAACTTGGTGGCATTGAAAATATAATTCAAAGATGTTTCCTATGGTATCTTGTAGCACACCTAACTCATTTTGAGCTAGGATTTATAGTCTTTTGAAGTTGACCCAAAACTCATACTTAACTTAACTTGGTCAAACTTTCCAAATTTGATTATTTCCAAAAATATGGCTTCTTTCTAATACTATTTCTTTCAAATCACGAAGTGTTACAAATGTATTGTTAAATTGGGTGTGATAAATATTTAACTTTTTTGGTTACTTTAAAGTGTTTATCTTGTTAAACAAAAGTAGCATTAAGAAAAATGTTGGAATACACTTCAAAATCTGATATGGACCCACATATTGGGGACTAAGCTTCGTTTCATTTACAAATCTCATCACCCCATTTATGGATGAGATATTCAAGTAAACCCAATCGTCAAAATCTAATTCAAGTTTGATACAAATTTAACAGTAGAATCGCATTCGTTCGTTGAATAATTAAAAAGAAACTCACTTATTTCTGTTCAAAATAAGTTCTTTTTCGCCATGCCATTGTCGTGACATAGAAACCACGAAATGAGATCAATTCTCATCTCACGAAATGAGTGACTGAAACTTATCCCTTACCACCTTAATATACGTTCAAAAATATATTGTCATGGTCACTTAATATTTCTAAAATATAAATAATTTTCCATGTAATTGAAGCATAACATGTATAAAGAAAGACACTTCTTAGCAATATCACATATTTTCAAACTATTTCTTCAATTTTATGTTGTATATCATCTTTATTTTTAACCTCATAATATTTACTGCAACGAAACTTGGAGAAATTTAATGATTTCAACCTAACAAGACTAAAAAAAATCTTGATATTGAACACTAAATTAACTTCAATTGTAAGAATAACATATAACGTTCCAATCTTTAAGAACGAACTATTTGTAAAGAAATAGTGTGAGAAAATTTCTGGGTTGAAGAATTGAAAATTTCTGGTTATGCTAGACTCGAACGAAATTTTAGTAAGATGAGGTCTAGGGAAATTCGAGAAAATAATTGGGTGAACTGTTTAAGTAGAGTTTGTTTTCTTGTTCCTAAGGCATGAAGGAGTCCGTAAGACTTTTTAGAAGTAAATTCGGGTATATTTCACAAAAGGGGTAACAACTCATGATCTGGTCTACGGTTTACTAGGTAGTTAGAACTTAAATCAGTCTTTAATTCATAATATTCTTGTAGATTGACGGTAGATTTAATACCTAGGCCTTTTGATGCGGTGTCTGGTTGATTAAAGAGTGTTGATTATTGCTAATTAATAGGGCGGAAATGTACTGTGTAAGCAAGTATTATCCTATGACTAGCTATGGCTGACTAGTTCATAATTGTAAACCTTTTAAAATTCTTTTTGAGGTGAATTGACGGTATGCCATAAGGATTAAGTGTGCCATACATAATGCATGTTCACGAAATAAATTAAAGAAATAAATGTGAATGATATTCTATTGTTAATCTCACATATGAATTTGTCTTAATTGCTCGTGGTTTACGAGTGTAATTGTAATCATTGTAATTGTGTGATATATGTGATTCATTGGTTCGATCAGACACCATGCCTAATATAAGATATCTCTTGATTAGATCATGCATCATGCCTCGTAAAAATTATCAATTGACTCGAGTACATATTTGCTATGAAATATTTATGGTTGCCTTAGATACCACACCTGATATATGTTCTATTGTCGGTTTGTTGGGGTAGCACAATTTGCACATGTTGCTATTTATTTGATTCCATGAGTGAACCAGATTATTTTATTGTGATATATCTATCATTGTTATCCATGGGTGGCTGAGTTGTTGTGTTTAATGAAGGGATGGTTCAAGTGTAGACCAATTTGGAATGTTAAATATTGTCGTAGATATCCCGAGGAACCTTAGTGGTCCGGTTTCTTTAAAGGTGATTTGAAATTAAATGTTAGTTATGGTAATCGTTTAGACATGTCTAATATGGTTTGTAGATCAGGTTGGCGACCGACAGTCTTCTGCTTAGTTTGTTTGTTGGGACTATATATATCTGTGTGTATGTGTATGTTTGTGTGTGTTAAAGTGGTTTGTAACTTAGAGTAAGGTATGTGTGGCGTTTGGTATACAAGGTAGGCTTGGAAAATCTTAGGCTGACATAAAGGGTAGGTTTGGGAAAACCTTACAGTGAAAATATTATTGAAATTTTAATGGTAGAATTGGCAGCAAAATGAGGTAGGATGGCTAAAAATAAGGTGTATGGGTCATAAAAAGTAGACCTAGGATGGTAAGAGTGTTACGACTCAAACCGTCATGATTGAAACCCACACTAGTCCTCTAATGGGAGGACATTTGTTATAGCCCAACTAAACAATACTAATCAAAAGACAAGCATTTAGAGAAAGTTGAGTTCCCATAAACTCAGTAAGTTACCAAACACAAACATAAACAAGCGGAAATTCAACTCCAAGGACCCTAAAGTCATTGTATCAAAACATTGAACTAAACATTCTAAGATAAGGGGATGCAACCCCAAAATGAACTAAACATAAAGTAAGAGTTTGAAAGGTCTAAGTCGAAGGAAATAGGCTAAATTCCTAGATGAATCCATGGTAACCGGAAAGAACTGGCTCACCCTTAAACTCGAAAAATCAGTGATCTCCTAGCTGAGGTCTCTCAACAACCGCCTGAAGATGCCCTGTACTAAAAAAAAAGAAAAAAAATCAAGTACAATATCAGTACACAAACAACAGTGCATATAACAATGCAAATGTATATGCAAACGTCGAGATCTAACTATATAAGAAACATATATATGCATATAAAAATATTAAAGTAAATTTACACTAAAATCAATCAATTGTAGAACCTGGCTAATCCGGTCAAATCAAAAAAGATTTTTTTCCTCAAACTGATTAAGCATGTCTTCAGTGGAAAACAACTTGTATACATCTTTACTTAAACCTCTTATATCTTCAAGAATTTCTGGTGTGGCGGTTGAAATGGCCAGTTCGCCCAATCTCTTAGATCGTTCATTGATTCGATGATTGGCAGATGGAAAGTTTTCCTCTAAACGTCGAAGATTTTCTTCATATCCATAATTATCTCCGAAATTCAACAACACTTGTTGAGCAGCAGCCGCTTCTTTGAAATTATTAGCGGTCACTGGCTCATTCTTTGATGGAACCACATCAACAAAATTATTTTCTTGTGAACCAATTCGAAGAGGATCGATCTTGAAAGGCGGAGGAGATTTTTTGTAGAACAACAAATCACCTGTCTTTCTATCCGTAACAGCTTCTAAAGGCGCCTCCATAATAATTTTGTGTATTGAACTATGTCTATTTTGTGTGTGTATATATACTACTAGAATTTGTGTTAGCACAAAAAAGGCTAATAAATATGTTTGCATTTTAAGTCCAAGCTTTAAGATTGTTGAAAATAAGAATCTAGTCTTGATTGTACTTACTTGGATTAGTATGAAGTATGCTAATCATTATTTTTCCATTTATATATATTCAATTTGGATAATAATGTTTTTTTTAGATGAACATTCCTTGTAGGAGTTTCTCTTATTAAATGATTATTGCCTTAACATTTTTACCCAATATTATTGTAGTTTCAAAATAGAGTTAATACAAAATTTTAGAATTTAAATCTGATACAACAACAAAATATATATATATATATATATATATATATATATATATATATATATATATATATATATATATTCTTATTTTATAAGTGGGAGTTAATCAGCTTCCTGTCAGCATGTCACCAAATGCTCATAGAATTCCTTTTGAGGGTATTTTTGTCCATTTGAGCTTAATTTTGTGCACTACTTGTTTGTACTTGACAATTATCAGTAAAATTAATTGTTCCTCTTGAATGTCAAATTTATCATATAATTTGAAATATGGGCTCAAAATCTTCATTTTTGTAGACCTATTAGAATGAGTAGTGTTGTTGATCAAAAAATTAATTAACTGTATATACCATCATATAGTTTGATCGATTGACAACTTAGCCATTTGCTTATATTATTAATGGAACATTTTTCCATTTCAATTTTCATCCATCATTGCCTTTTTCTTTTCTATTATTAAAGAAGTATGAGTTAAAAACATAAGTATCAACATGTCTACTGGGTGTCCTTTTATATTTTATGTAAGAATATTTTTGGTCTCTTCAAATTAATTAATGAAATTAAATAATTGGGTAGAAAAATGACCATAATACCTTTTAAAATCTGATTTTGACTTTCTTTATCTAGATAACCCGCCCTTAAATGGGCATACACATCTCCTTTATACGAAATCAAAATTGAGCAAACTTGGTGGCATTGAAAATATTATTCAAAGATATTTTCTATGGTATCTTGTAGCACACCTAACTAATTTTGAGCTAGGATTTATAGTCGTTTGAAGTTGACCAAAAACTCATACTTAACTTAACTTGGTCAAACTTTCCAAATTTGATTATTTCCAAAAATATGGCTTCTTTCTAATTCTATTTCTTTCAAATCGCGAAGTGTTACAAATGTATTGTTAAATTGGGTGTGATAAATATTTAACTTTTTTTGTAACTTTAAAGTGTTTATCTTGTTAAACAAAAGTAGCATTAAGAAAAATGTTGGAATACACTTCAAAATCTGATATGGACCCACATATTGAGGACTAAGCTTCGTTTCATTTACAAATCTCATCACCCCATTTATGGGAGAGATTTTCAAGTAAACCCAATCGTCAAAATCTAATTCAAGTTTGATACAAATTTAACAGTAGTATCGCATTCGTTCGTTGAATAATTAAAAAAAAACTCACTTCTTTCTGTTCAAAATAAGTTCTTTCTTGCCATGCCATTGTCGTGACATAGAAACCACGAAATGAGATCAATTCTCATCTCACGAAATGAGTGACTGAAACTTATCCCTTACCACCTTAATATACGTTCAAAAATATATTGTCATGGTCACTTAATATTTCTAAAATATAAATAATTTTCCATGTAATTGAAGCATAACCTGTATAAAGAAAGACACTTCTTAGCAATATCACATATTTTCAAACTATTTCTGCAATTTTATGTTGTATATCATCTTTATTTTTAACCTCATAATATTTACTGCAACGAAACTTGGAGAAATTTAATGATTTCAACCTAACAAGACTAAAAAAAATCTTGATATTGAACACTAAATTAACTTCAATTGTAAGAATAACATATAACGTTCCAATCGTTAAGAACGAACTATTTGTAAAGAAATAGTGTGAGAAAATTTCTGGGTTGAAGAATTGAAAATTTCTGGTTATGCTAGACTCGGACGAAATTTTAGTAAGATGAGGTCTAGAGAAATTCGAGAAAATAATTGGGTGAAGTGTTTAAGTAGAGTTTGTTTTCTTGTTCCTAAGGCATGAAGGAGTCCATAAGACTTTTTAGAAGTAAATTCGGGTATATTTCACAAAAGGAGTAACAACTCACGATCTGGTCTACGGTTTACTAGGTAGTTAGAACTTAAATCGGTCTTTAATTCATAATATTCTTGTAGATTGACGGTAGATTTAATAGCTAGGCCTTTTGATGCGGGGTCTGGTTGATTAAAGAGTGTTGATTATTGTTAATTAATAGGGAGGAAATGTACTGTGTAAGCAAGTATTATCCTATGACTAGCTATGGCTGACTAGTTCATAATTGTAAACCCTTTAAAATTCTTTTTGAGGTGAATTGACGGTATGCCATAAGGATTAAGTGTGCCATACATAATGCATGTTCACGAAATAAATTAAAGAAATAAATGTGAATGATATTCTATTGTTAATCTCACATATGAATTTGTCTTAATTGCTCGTGGTTTACGAGTGTAATTGTAATCATTGTAATTGTGTGATATATGTGATTCATTGGTTCGATCAGACACCATGCCTAATATAAGATATCTCTTAATTAGATCACGCATCATGCCTCGTAAATATTATCAATTGACTCGAGTACATATTTGCTATGAAACATTTATGGTTGCCTTAGATACCACACCTGGTATATGTTCTATTGTCGGTTTGCTGGGGTAGCACAATTTGCACATGTTGCTATTTATTTGTTTATTCCATGAGTGAACCAGATTATTTTATTGTGATGTATCTATCATTGTTATCCATGGGTGGCTGAGTTGTGTTTAATGAAGGGATGGTTCAAGTGTAGACCGATTTGGAATGTTAAATATTGTCGTAGATATCCCGAGGAACCATAGTAGTCCGGTTTCTTTAAAGGTGATTTGAAATTAGATGTTAGTTATGGTGATCGTTTAGACATGTCTAATATGGTTTGTAGATCAGGTTGGCGACCGACAGTCTTGTGCTTAGTTTGTTTGTTGGGACTATATATATCTGTGTGTATGTGTATGTTTGTGTGTGTTAAAGTGATTTGTAACTTAGAGTAAGGTATGTGTAGCGTTTGGTATACAAGGTAGGATTGGAAAATCTTAGGCTGACATAAAGGGTAGGTTTGGAAAAACCTTACAGTGAAAATATGGTTGAATGTTTAATGGTTGAATTGGCAGCAAAATGAGGTAGGATGGCTAAAAATAAGATGTATGGGTCATAAAAAGTAGACCTAGGATGGTAAGAGTGTTACGATTCAAATCGCCATGATTGACATCCACACTAGTCCTCTAATTGGAGTACAATTGTTACAGCCCAACTAAACAATACTAATCAAAAGACAAGCATTTAGAGAAAGTTGAGTTCCCATAAACTCAGTAAGTTACCAAACACAAACATAAACAAGCGGAAATTCAACTCCAAGGACCCTAAAGTCATTGTATCAAAATATTGAACTATACATTCTAAGATAAGGGGATGCAACCCAAAACGAACTAAACATAAAGTAAGAGTTTGAAAGGTCTAAGTCGAAGGAAATAGGCTAAAATTCTAGATGAATCCATGGTAACTGGAAAGAACTGGCTCACCCTTAAACTCAAAAAATCAGTGATCTCTTAGCTGAGGTCTCTCAACAACCGCCTGAAGATGCCATGTACTAAAAAAGAAAGAGAAGAAAAATCAAGTACAATATCAGTACACAAACAACAGTGCATATAACAATGCAAATGTATATGCAAACGTCGAGATCTAACTATATAAGAAACATATATATGCATATAAAAATATTAAAGTAAATTTACACTAAAATCAATCAATTGTAGAACCTGGCTAATCCGGTCAAATCAAAAAAGATTTTTTTCCTCAAACTGATTAAGCATGTCTTCAGATGAAGACAACTTGCAGACATCTTTACTTAAACCTCTTATATCTTCAAGAATTTCTGGTGTAGTGGTTGAAATCGCCAGTTCACCCAATCTCTTAGATCGTTCATTGATTCGATGATTGGCAGATGGAAAGTTTTCCTCTAAACGTCGAAGATTTTCTTCATATCCATAATTATCTTCGAAATTCAACAACACTTGTTGAGCAGCCGCCGCATCTTTCAAATTATTAGCGGTCACTGGCTCATTCTTTGATGGAACCATCAACAAAATTATTTTCTTGTGAACCAATTCGAAGAGGATCGATCTTGAAAGGCGGAGGAAATTTTTTGTAGAACAACAAATCACCTGTCTTTCTATCCCTAACAGCTTCTAAAGGCGCCTCCACGATAATTTTGTGTATTGAACTATGTCTCTTTTGTGTGTCTATATATACTACTATAATTTGTGTTAGCACAAAAAAGACTAATAAATCTATTTGCATTTTAAGTCCAAGCTTCAAGATAGTTGGAAATAAGAATCTAGTCTTGAATCTACTTACTTGGATTAGTCTGAAGCATACTAATCATTCTTTTTCATTTATATATACTAGTAATGGGAACGTGTGTTGCACGTGTGAGCCACAAGTTATTTTGTTCTCTATCGAGGGACATTTATAAAGTTGTGTTATCATGAATGCGTGCAATGCTATTGATCTAATAGAAGGAGAAAATACATAATTTCCCCATTAAATTTATACCTATTTTTCTATATATCCATAGTTATCTCCGAAATTTAACAACACTTGTTGGCAGCCGCCGCATCTTTGAAATTATTAGCGGACGGTGGCTCATTCTTTGATGGAACCACATCAACAAAATTGTTTTTTTGTAAACCAATTCGAAGAAGATCGATCTTAAAAGGGGGAGGTGATTTTCTGTAGAACAAGAAATCACTTGTCTTTCTATCCCTAACAGCTTCTAAAGGCGCCTCCATGATAATTTTGTGTATTGAACTAGGTCTATTTTGTGTCTATATATACTACTAGAATTTGTGCTAGCACAAAAAAAGGCTAATAAATCTATTTCCATTTTAAGTCCAAGCTTCAAGATTGTTGGAAATAAGAATATAGTCTTGACTCTAGTTACTTGGATTAGTCTGAAGCATACTAATCATTATTTTTTCATTTATACATACTACTCCTGGGCACGTGCGTTGAACCTGTGAGACATAAGTTGTTTCGTTCTCTATCGAGGGACATTTGTAAAGTTATGTTATCATGAATGCGTGCAATGCTATTGATCTAGTAGAAGGACAAAATACATAATTGCCCCATTCAATTTATACCTATTTTTTAAGTAAAATTTAAAGTTTGCAAGAGTCCTATTATCCCCACAAAACTATTTTCAATTAATATAAATAGACCATTTTGACAACAATGTTAAACTCAAATCCCGAACGATTGTTCATTCTCAATGAAATAATATTATTTTATTTTATTGCTATCCATTAATAAAGAATCGGGTAATACCCTAACCATTCACATATGAACCCTCAAATCTAATCGGACCACCCATTTCACTCTCCCCTCTCTCCTTTGAGTTTTATCTTTTACTATATAATTATATGCACGTATCCCATTAATTTAAAATTTGTTAATTCTTTTATTTTTCATCCGTTAGAAAACTTTTCTTGTACTCTATATGTTTTATAAAAACACCTAACATTTTAAAAAAAAGTATAGGATGCAGTTAATTGATTTGCACAGTAATTTCGATAAGTGTATTACTATTCAAATTATATCATATAATTGAAAGCTAGAGATTCTTATAGACGATTGAAGATTTGAGGCAGCAATGTCAAAGAACCATTTCGTGGTAGTTTACCTCTCAGGTGATGTTGATTAATTCGTTAAAATTGTTGTGTCTTTTATGTTGTTAATCTTTAATTTATGTTACACTTTAATATGTAATTGAATGTATTATTATAAAAAAAAATGTTATATATGAGATTATATCCTTTAGAGGTAATATAAAGCCTAAGTTTCTCCGTCAAAATTTATTGTTACAAGTCTAAATCCTTGCAGTGAGTACAAGTGTTAGGATTTTCTTCTTCAAGGTTTCTACTTAAATACGTTTCCTCACTATGTTATATACTTCACTCTTATCCTCTCTTTTTTTTATTGCGAATTGTTCTTTAAAGTGTAGAGAGAAAAAAAAATGGGGGATGCTTATGGGAGTCGTCAATCACAACTTCCTCAAATCTGCTAGATTGCTGAAATAACTGCACCCTAAATATGGTATGAATATGTTTCGTGTTTTATGATAGCTTATACTCCCTCTGTCCCTATTTACTTGTCCCTATTTTCTTTTATATATGTCCCTATTTACTTGTGCAATTTAACAAATCAAGAAAGGACAACAATTTTTTTCCTATTGGGAGTTGCATAACCATTTAAGTTAAGGGTAAAATTGTAACTAACCTATGATAATTATTGGTGTCTTAATATGTGTGTCACTCTAAAGTGGACCACTAAATAGGGACAGAGGGAGTATTTGATTAGGAGGCGAAATAATTTTTAAAAATAATTTTTAATGTTGCTTTGAAATTGCATCGTAATTATCGCTTAGATTGCTAGAAATTATAAAATCCGAAAATCATTTTTGTTTTTTCATTGATTGAGAACTACATCTAAACATTTGGAATAGTTCCAATTGTAGATTGATGAATGATGAGATTATAAAGAAAGAGAAATACATTGAAAGTTAGAGGAAAATATTTTTGTCATATGTGTTAGACTTTTACGAATTTTGGAGATAGTAGAGAAGATAAGTTCCATTGAATCGACATAATAATCCCATTTTTTCGTGTGTTAGTCATTGGTTAATTTAAAATTTTCCTTATGGAGATTTGAGAACAATAAATATAGTGCCTAAAATTTATACTTGAAATCTCAAGGTGAATTCAAACCCCCTTAACCATCAAACCTAACTCTACTCTATTATTTAGGGGAGTAAAAATCTACATATGTGCGTAAAAATAAATTAATTACCATATATATTGGGTAATATTTTATCGACCCCACAGGTGAACACCCTAGATCCACCCATGATATAATTTTCTTAAATCTGAATGACAATAGGGTGGGTGAAGACTTGTCTTGCTGCATTTTAAACTCTTCTTTGCCCTGTTTGTTATTTTTCTACTAGTTATTGGCACGTGCGTTGCACGTGTGAGCCATAAGTTATTTTTTTCTCTATCAAGAGATATTTGTAAAGTAGTGTTGTCATGAATGCGTGTGATACTATTGATGTAGAAGAAGGAGAAAATACATAATTGTCCCATTAAATTTATACCTATTATTCAAGTAGACATTTAAAGTTTGTAAGAGTCCTATTACCCCCACGAAACTATTCTCAACTAATATAAATATACCATTTTGACAACAATTAATCTCAAATCCCGCTTGTGTGTTCAATCTCAATGAAATAATATTATTTTATTTTATTGATATCCATTAATAAAGAATCGGATAATACCCGAACCATTCACATATTAACCCACAAAGCAGAGGAAAGACAATCCAAATGCATATTTTATTACACAAGTACAACGGCTGAGAGATGGAAGAATAACCAACCCAAGCTATAAGGAGGCAAAATGCCACTGAAGCCAATTGCTATATTATAATAAAACATTAGAGGATTTCACATAAAACTTTGCTATATTATAATAAAACATTAGAGGATTTCTCTTTGTTGTATTTGAATGAGGCACAACAAAGAGAAACCGATTAATGGACAGTGGCATATTAGCGGAGAGATTCATATAGATGAGTGAAGAATTTGAAAAGGTTTTGTATAAGCTGATAATTAAAGCAATGGAATTGAGATGGAAAAAAAACTGCTAAAATTATATGTTTCTGTAAAATTAAATTAGAGCTGAGATTATCAGCAATTTTTTAAATAAATAAATATGTAAGTAATATTATAGGGACAAAACAGTAATCAATATTGGGGTTAAACTCTTCTAACTTATAATAATATATGTTTCAATTTGGATAATAATTTTTTTTTAGATGAACATTCCTACTAGGAATTTCTCTCATTATATGATTATTGCCTTAACTTTATTAGCAAATATTATTGTAATTTCAAAATAGAGTTAATACAAAATTTTAGTATTTAAGACTGATATAAGAACAATATTATATATATATATATATATATATATATATATATATATATTCTTATTTATAAGTGAGATTTAATCAGCTTCTCGTCAGCATGTCACCAAATGCTCATAGATTTCCTTCAACATTAGTACTTATCAAGAGCGATTTCACATAAAACATTAGAGGATGATTTCACATAAAACTTTGCTATATTACATCCTATACTATTTACATACTGCTACATTTTGGTTTCTCTTCAGTATCAGTACCTAGAAAATGTACCTGCAGAAGAGGAAAAATAATTTTAAATTTAAAGTGGAATATTTATTTATGCAACTAAGTGAGTGCATTTATTCTCCACTTTTAATGGACTGTAGTACTGCCTAAACAATTCAGTGGACCTTTCAGAGATGGGAGCAACACCAATAAAAGAAGCAACTCAAAATGTGTAGAAGTTGTTTTGGAAAAAAGTCTATCTTATTCACAGTCGACACCAATAGGACCCTTAAGTAAAGTAGTAAGTTAGCTTAAGACATTGTTCAAAAGTCACGGATAATAAATTTAGCATTGTGAATTCACATACTTTAAATAGCTTGTCCGAGTTGTAGCAATGATGGTTGATTCATATACAAACAACCTTCTGTAAGAGCAGAATACGACAACACAAATAATGGAATAACAACCATGCTTAAACTTTACAGATTGAAATAAATATAGACCTTTTGAAGTTTCAACACAAATCTTCCGCCTTCTCCAAATGTAGAATCATTGTTTCTCTTAGGGCAACCTTATTCTCTATTTTACACTCCAAATATAGAGTTTTCTGTTTTTTCAGACAACCAACTTCAACTCAATGCTCTATTTTACTCTCTCCTCAATATTATATTATTATTTCTATTTCATTCTTATTTTTGTTATTTCATAATATAAATTTTTTCTTCTTGTTGCAAATAATCACTCTATAATCTTTATGTAATACAATTTTTTTTTTCAAATTCTTCATCATCCTGGAACTCCATGACAGACTATTTTCCAGTTACAAGAACGAAAAGTGTCAAGTTGGTGCTTTTCTACATTTTCCCTTGCATGCCATTCTTCACTTGCTCCTCTAAACATATCAAAGTTATTTTCACAGTTTGCATGCTTACAATTTACAAGTATCACTAAACACCAAGCCTTAGCTCCAACTTTTCAACTATTATAGTCTTTCAAATTTACACCCCAACCAAAACCCTGATATGAATTTTCTGTGTAATATTTTTAATAGGAAACACTTATATCAGATCAAACACAATCAGTAATACCAGACAAAATAATAAAATATCACAACTATATCTAGATACCTGACTTTCTAATCTTTCTAACTGCATGCATGTTCTTCATATCAACAACATAAATATTCCCTTTTCAATCAACAGCAAAGCTTCTAGGTTTGTTGAACTTAACCTTATCCAGAGAACCATCAGCGAAGACAATGTTGTTACCAATTAACTTAATAACAATAGTATCTGCGAAATTCCCAAGAAGATTGAAATAACTCGATTCGGCAACAACCCCACATCATAAAATCAACTCTTTCATCAAATAGTTCAATAAAAATCAAATCTTTATCACATTTATCCCAAAAAACTGAACAAAATTAAAGACGCTGGAGAGTAGTGTTTCAATGTTCTCTTCTCCTTTTTTAAAAAAATAAAGTTAATCCTCCGCTCTTTCAAAAAGTTCTTTCTTTAAATGTTTTTTATGGATTGATGCCTTGAGAACATTTTCTTCAAAAAGAAAAGAGAAGGTTGCAAATTTTGTGGTGACATAGCTAGCATAGAATTATGCAGATAATGGTATTAGATAAGCCAGTCAGCGACAACATCAGTCATTATCAGACTATTTCATTTCAACATGTACTTTAAGGCTAACCAAAGGAAAACAAATGACACAATTAAGAATGTAGCCATGTAGAGTCCAACTATGACTTCCATGAAAGGTTTCAATCATCTTGATTGAGGAGTTTATTACTGAACAACCACCATTATATCCCTAGTTGAATTTAAAATTCACTAATAAAGTTAGCAATAATGTTGGAGTCTTTAAACAAAAGCCTTATGTAGAAATCAAAGTTGATATTGACAATCCCACTAACATGAATGTTTAGTGTCTCATTCAAGAGAAGATACTTTTTACATCCTATTTTTTCTAAATTTTCCAAACACATTAATTCATTCCAGAGCATGAGCCAGTTGAACATACTTGTTGAAAGCAAAGAGAAAGGAATTCATACAAGTAACCAATATTAGGGAAAAACTCACATAAATTCCAGTGAAGTATAACCCATGGTCATCACTTACCTAGAAGGAAGAACTACTTGTGGAATGAAAGGTGAATGTGATGTCTCCCTTTCAGCTGCAAGCCTCTGAGCTTTTTGAAGCTCCTTCAATACAACTTGAAATTTTTTAGCAAATTTAGCATCTGTAATTTTCTTGCTAGCCTGAGAGAAAAGAACGAATTTACGATTATAAGCAAAAGATACAAGTAAGAAGAGCAAGAAATAGGTATAAGGCTGACATATGCCTAAAAATATAAACAAATTGCGATGAGAGAAGATTAATACATGTTTTGCACATACCTATAAAAGTGTAGAACTACTAAGACAAACAAGGAAATAGAGGAGAGCACCTTTTAACTTACTCTGACTTCAATTTGATGGTCTGTTTAGCTGGCTTGCTTAACTTTTGTAGAAGTATTTTTCACTAATCACTTGATTGGTATTTTCGTCTTGTGCCTGCATTTGAGAAAATCGGCACAAGTATCAAACATTTTTATTTTTTTAATGTAGTAATACCCATTATAGAATTACAACCTAAAAGGTAGTTTCCATCTTTCATCTCATCAACACACTATATTGTTGCTGCAACATTAAGTTAGGCTTGAGATTACAAATATTGGACTGCATAGCTAAACAAGTTAAATGAATTCTAGAATAATGATAAAGGAAATCAATTCAATTATTATATATGACAAAAAAAATGAAATTAGTGTATATTTCTTATAGAAGGATTATAATCTATCTTCGATGTTCTAGCGTCTAATTTTTACCTAACGATTCAGGGATTTGGAATATCTAAACACCAACAAAGATTTAGTGTAGCCTAGAATGCGGATCCACTGTTCTTCGTCTTTTCAAGCAAATTGTCTTTCGCCTCGTTTATTTTAGAAGCAAGGTAGTAATTACGTCATGCATCTCGATGGTTACCATCACCTTCCTATGTGCTTCCTGTGGAAATAAATCTTGGCAGCAATTAATTTTGCAGCCATACTTGTTGAAATTACTAGCCACCAATGTGAAAATTGGTAGCCATCAATGTGAAAGTTGGTAGCCATATTTGTGGAAGTAGGTAGTCAAAGTTTGGTATAAGTTTGGTATTAGTTTGGTAGAGTTAGGCAGCCAATTTTTGTTGAAATTGGCTATCACATTATGTCATTAATGATGTAAACAAGTGTTCAAAAAACTCTATAAATAGAGTAGTAATTGAACACTTGAAGATACACCAAAAAATAGAGAAGCAATAGAGAGTAGAGAGAGTAATCCACAAACTACTTCTTAGTTTGTAAGAAAATAGTGTGCAAATAATATTATTGTGAGTTGTAAGAAATAAAAGAGTGTTGAGTAGTAGTCTTTTGACACTACCAAGTTTTTCATCAATATTATTGTATTACTTATTCGGGTATCATATTTACCCATTTTAATATTTGGTGTCGTTGTTACTCTCTTCCTATTGCTATTTAGTTTGGACATTATCCTGGGTGTGATTATCATTTTGTCCAACAACGTGGTATCAGAGCCATGACAAATAATAGTCCGTTGTCCTTTCAATACCCCCGTCTCACAAGAGAAAATTATGAAAAATGGTGTCTACGAATGAAAGCTATTCTTGGCTCTCAAGATGTTTGGGATATTGTAGACAAAGGGTATACAAAACCCGCAAATGAGGAAACTTTGCCCTCAAATGAAAAGGAGGTCTTGTTAAAGACAAGAAAGAAAGATCAACAGGCCCTCACTCTTATCCATCAATGTTTGGATGATGGCATGTTTGAGAAGGTGGCTGATGCAACCACCTCAAAAGAGGCGTGGGAGATTTTACAAAATTCTCTCCAAGGAGTTGATAAAGTAAAGAAGATAAAACTTCAAACTCTAAGGGCTGAGTTTGAAGTTTTAAAAATGAAAGAATCTGAATCCATTTCGGATTTCTGCTCAAGATTGATGGCTGTTGTAAATCAACTAAGAAGATACGGAGAGGAAGTAGATGATGTGCGTGTGGTAGAAAAGATCCTTCGTTCTTTAACACCTAAATTTGATTATGTGGTGTGTGCTATTGAGGAGTCTAAAGATCTAGACTCTATGACGGTAGAACAATTGGAAGGTTCTTTACTAGCCCATGAAGAGAAAATAAAAGGAGAAAAGAAGAGCCACTAGAGCAACTTCTTAAAACTCATGCATCCTTCAAAGGATTTGAAGGTGAGAAAAGTTACAAAGGAAATGGACAATGGCGAGGCCGTGGAGGTCGTGGAGGTCGTGGAAGAGGAAGAAGTTACACCAATTATTTCAACAATGAAGATAAAGGTCACCAGTCATTCAGAGGTCGTGGTCGTGGTCAACGAGGAGGCAGAGGACGTGGAGCCTATCAAGGTACAAATGAAATCAGGTATGACAAATCTAAAATTGAGTGTTATAACTGTCATAAAATGGGACATTACTCTTGGGAATGTCGTAGTAATGTTGAAGAGAAAGTTAATCTTGTTGACAACAAGAAAGATGAAGATGAGTCAACACTGTTATTAACACTCAAAGAAGAAGATAAAGATGATTGCAGCTCATGGTATCTTGACAATGGAGCAAGCAATCATATGTGTGGCCAGAAAGATAAATTTGTGGAGATAAAGAAGACCGTGAAAGGTAATGTGTCTTTTGGAGATACCTCAAAGATCCAAATTGAAGGGATAGGTACAATTCTGATATCCTGTAAAGATGGTGGTCATAAATTGATTACCAATGTTTATTATGTGCCAAAATTGAAAAGTAATATTTTGAGTTTGGGTCAACTTCTTGAAAAAGGATATGATATTCATATGAAAAATATGCATCTTTGGCTAAGAGATTCAAGTAACAACTTAATTGCTAAAGTTCATATGGCAAAGAATAGGTTGTTTCCTTTGAATCTTCAAACTATCGATGCAAAGTGTTTGAAGGCTAATGTGCAAGATGACTCATGGTGTTGGCATATGAGATTTGGGCACTTGAACTTTGAAGCGCTCAAATCAATGGGAGACAAGAACATGGTTGATGGGATACCGCCAATCAACCATCCAAATCAATTGTGTGAAGCTTGTCTTCTTGGAAAACATGCAAGGAGGAGTTTCCCAAAGGAGACTACATCAAGAACAAGTAAGCCACTCCAACTTGTTCACACCGATGTGTGTGGTCCAATCGATTCACCTTCTTTTGGTAAAAGAAAATATTTCTTGCTCTTTGTTGATGATTTCAGTAGAAAGACTTGGGTATACTTCTTGAAGCAAAAATCTGAAGTTTTTGTTGCCTTTAAAAATTTCAAAGCACTTGTAGAAAAAGAAAGTGGCTATGAAATAAAAGCATTAAGGTCTGATAGAGGAGGCGAATTCACTTCAAAAGAATTTAATGACTTTTGTCAATCTCATGGAATTCGTCGCCCTCTAACGGTACCTTACTCGCCACAACAAAATGGAGTTGCAGAAAGAAAGAATAGAACAATTCTTAATATGGCTAGATGTATGTTGAAAGCTAAACATCTACCAAAAGAATTTTGGGCCGAGGCTGTTTCTTGTGCAGTTTATTTGAGCAACAGGTCTCCAACAAAAAATGTACGAGATCAAACACCTCAAGAAGCATGGAGCGGAAGAAAGCCAAGTGTTAAGCACTTGAGAATCTTTGGGAGCATAGCCTATGCTCATGTTCCACATCAAGGGAGAGCTAAACTTGACGATCGGAGTGTCAAGTATGTGTTTGTTGGCTATGACGCAAGTTCAAAAGGCTACAAATTGTACAATCCAAGCAATAACAAGGTGGTGGTGAGTCGTGATGTTGAATTTGATGAAGAAGCATCATGGAATTGGGAGGCTCCAGAAGAAAAAACATATGATTTTCTTCCATACTTCGGAGATGAAGAAGAACAGGAGACAATGGCACAGGATGCAACCCCGCCTCCTTCACCAGCAAATATTGCATCTCCATCTTCTCAAGAGAGTTCAAGTGAAAGACCACATAGGATGAGGAACATTCAAGAACTCTATGATGACACAGAAGAAATTACTAATTTTGATTTTTTGTGTTGTCTTTTTGCTGATAGTGAACCAATGAATTTTGATGAAGCTGTTACTGACAAAAGGTGGAGAAAAGCCATGGAGGAAGAGATCCAATCAATAGAGAAGAACAACACTTGGGAGTTGACAACTCTTCCAAAGGACCATCGAGCAATTGGAGTCAAATGGGTATACAAGATGAAGAAAAATGCCCATGGAGAAGTAGAAAGATACAAGGCAAGACTTGTGGCTAAAGGCTACAAACAAAGGCATGGCATCGACTATGAAGAAGTTTATGCGCCTGTTGCCCGCATGGAGACAATCCGTCTATTGATCTCTTTAGCGGCGCAAATGAAGTGGAAGATCCATCAACTAGATGTCAAATCGACATTCTTGAATGGATATCTTGAAGAAGAAGTCTATGTTGAGCAACCATTGGGTTTTGTGGTTAAAAATCATGAAGATAAGGTGTTGATGTTGAAGAAAGCCTTATATGGGTTGAAGCAAGCTCCACGAGCTTGGAATAGTCGCATTGACAGATACTTTCAAGACAATGGGTTTACTCGTTGTCTCCATGAATATGCTCTTTATATTAAAGTTCATACTAATGGAGATATTCTGCTTGTTTGTCTTTATGTTGATGATCTCATTCTAACGGGTAACAACCCAATTTTATTTGAAGCTTTCAAGAAAGCTATGTCCCTTGAGTTTGAGATGACGGACATAGGGCTCATGTCATATTACTTGGGCCTAGAAGTCAAGCAAATGGAGGAAGGCATCTTCATATCTCAAGAAAGCTATACAAAGGAGATTTTGAAGAAGTTCAACATGTTTGATTGCAACCCTGTGAACACCCCAATGGAAAGTGGAACAAAATTGTCAAAGTTTGACGATGGAGAAGAAGTGGATTCCACTTTGTTCAAAAGTCTCGTAGGAAGTCTGAGGTACTTGACATGTACGAGACCAGATATAGTCTTTGCAGTTGGAGTAGTAAGTCGATTCATGGAAGCTCCTACCTCCACTCACTTGAAGGTCGCTAAAAGAATTCTTCGCTACCTAAAAGTGATTATGCGGGAGATGTTGATGATAGAAAAAGCACATCTGGTTTTGTGTTTTTCTTGGGTGATTGTGTTATTTCTTGGAGTTCAAAGAAACAATCAATTGTTACTCTCTCGACTTGTGAAGCTGAATATGTGGCAGCGACATCATGTACATGTCATGCTATTTGGTTGAGACGGTTATTGAAGGAACTCAATTTGTCACAAATTGAAGCCACAATGATTTGTGTTGATAACAAATCTGCGCAAGCACTAGCAAAGAATCCAGTGTATCATGATCGAAGCAAGCACATAGACACAAGGTATCACTTTATCCGAGAATGCATTACCAAGAAAGAGGTAGAGCTCAAGTATGTGAAATCTCATGATCAAGTTGCGGATATTTTTACAAAGCCTCTCAAGTTTGAAGATTTTCAGAGATTGAGATCAAGCCTTGGAGTAAAGAAGAAAAATCAAAATTAAGGGAGAGATTTGTGGAAATAAATCTTGGCAGCAATTAATTTTGCAGCCATACTTGTTGAAATTACTAGCCACCAATGTGAAAATTGGTAGCCATCAATGTGAAAGTTGGTAGCCACATTTGTGGAAGTAGGTAGTCAAAGTTTGGTATAAGTTTGGTATTAGTTTGGTAGAGTTAGGCAGCCAATTTTTGTTGAAATTGGCTATCACATTATGTCATTAATGATGTAAACAAGTGTTCAAAAAACTCTATAAATAGAGTAGTAATTGAACACTTGAAGACACACCAAAAAATAGAGAAGCAATAGAGAGTAGAGAGAGTAATCCACAAACTACTTCTTAGTTTGTGAGAAAATAGTGTGCAAATAATATTATTGTGAGTTGTAAGAAATAAAAGAGTGTTGAGTAGTAGTCTTTTGACACTACCAAGTTTTTCATCAATATTATTGTATTACTTATTCGGGTATCATATTTACCCATTTTAATATTTGGTGTCGTTGTTACTCTCTTCCTATTGCTATTTAGTTTGGACATTATCCTGGGTGTGATTATCATTTTGTCCAACACTTCCTTCACTCTATCTGCTTCATTGCTTTGCTTGTTGAAGATACTGATGTCAGAATAAAGAAATCCAGAAAGGAAAACGGAAGAGAAAGACTACTCGTGATACTGTTCTTATATATCAAATATAATTGTACTATACAAACACCAACAAATGATAGCATTAAACCATAGTCATGAATATGGAAAATGTGGTGCAAATGTAACAGATTCAAAGCACTAATATTGTTGTATAGGAGTTGAAACATCTGTGTATACTATACCCTCCACACATGTGGTGCCTATGAAGGATGTAGTGTATGCAAACCTTACTATTACCTTGTGAGGGTAAAGAGACTATTTCCGAAATACCTTCAAACTTGAGAAGATGATTTAATTTGTGTATTACATAAACAATATCTCATATAACTATTGCAACAACGCGTTAAAATGAATGAGAGAACAGACCTGACTCCAAGAATTAGAGCTGCTTTCATTCTGCTCATTTTAGGCTGAAAACCTCCTTCATAAAACTTGCGCATTCTCGCAGTGGGAGGTCTGACCTTGAATGATTGACATGCCTGAACTTCATACCTCCAAACATATGGAGAAGGAACTATAGCCACTTCTGCTATTAAAATTAAAATTACATAAATTTTGAGTATAATCAACACCAATAATTCAATTTTTTGCGGTCGAAAAATCGAACATCAACAACAAACTCAAATAAAGAAAGAAGCAAATATGAAGACACCCAAGTAAAGTTTTGTGAACAGAAGATAAAATTAATAACAACTAATTCCAAATTCGGTTAAGAAATAGAGAAAAATGCAATCGTGATTGTCTCAAAATGCTAAAGTAAAAAAAAATTAATAAAAACTCCAAGGCTCAATGAGGGATGCTTATGGGAGTCGTCAATCACAACTTCCTCAATCTGCTAGATTGCTCAAACAACTGCACCCTAAATATGGTATGAACACGTTCCGTGTTTTATGATAGCTTATATTTGATTAGGAGACGAAATAATTTTTAATGTTGCTTTGAAATTGCATTGTAATTAACGCTTAGATTGCTAGAAATTATAAAATCCGAAAATCATTTTTGGTTTTTCATTGATTGAGAACTACATCTAAACATTTGGAATAGTTCCAATTGTAGATTGATGAATGATGAGATTTTAAAGAAAGAGAAATACATTGAAAATTAGAGGAAAATATATTTGTCATATATGTGAGACTTTTACGAACTTTGGAGATAGTAGAGAAGATAAGTTCCATTGAATCGACATAATTATCCCATTTTTCGTTGTGTAAGGCATTGGTTAATTTAGAATTTTCCTTATGGAGATTTGAGAACAATAAATATAGTGTCTAAAATTTATACTTGAAGTCTCAAGGTGAATTTCTAACCCCTTAACCATTGAACCTAACTCTACTCTATTATTTAGGGGAGAAAAATCTGCATATGTGCGTAAAAATAAATTAATTACCATATATATTGGGTAATATTTTATCGAGGGTATTTAGGTGAACACCCTCCCACCCCTAGATCCACCCATGATATAATTTTCTTAAATCTGAATGACAGTAGGGTGGGTGAAGACTTTTCTTTGCTGCATTTTAAACTCTTCTTTGCCCTGTTTGCTTATTTTTCTACTAGTCATTGGCATGGTGAGCCATAAGTTGTTTTGTTCTCTATCGAGAGATATTTGTAAAGTAGTGTTGTCATGAATGCATGTGATACTATTGATGTAGAAGAAGGAGAAAATACATAATTGCCCCTTTAAATTTATATCTATTTTTTTCAAGTAGACATTTAAAGTATGTGAGAGTCCTATTACCCCTACGAAACTATTCTCAACTAATATAAATATACCATTTTGACAACAATTAATCTCAAATCCCGCTTGTGTGTTCACTCTCAACGAAATAATATTATTTTATTTTATTGATATCCATTAATAAAGAATCGGATAATACCCGAACCATTCACATATTAACCCACAAAGCAGAGGAAAGACAATCCAAATGCATATTTTATTACACAAGTACAATGGCTGAGAGATGGAAGAATAACCAACCCAATCTATAAGGAGGCAAAATGCCACTGAAGCCAATTGCTATATTATAATAAAACATTAGAGGATTTCACATAAAACTTTGCTATATTATAATAAAACATTAGAGGATTTCACATAAAACTTTGCTATATTATAATAAAACATTAGAGGATTTCTCTTTGTTGTATTTGAATGAGGCACAACAAAGAGAAACCGATTAATGGACAGTGGCATATTAGCGCAGAGATTCATATAGATGAGTGAAGAATTTGAAAAGGTTTTGTATAAGCTGATAATTAAAGCAATGGAATTGAGATGGAAAAAAAAACTGCTAAAACTATATGTTTCTGTAGAATTAAATTAAGGCTGAGATTATCAGTAAAAAAAAATTTAATAAATAAATATTTAAGTAATATTGTAGGGACAAAACGGTAATCAACATTGGAGTTAAACTCTTCTAACTTATAATAATATATGTATCAATTTGGATAATAATGTTTTTTTTAGATGAACAATCCTACTAGGAATTTCTCTCATTAAATAATTATTGCCTTAACATTATTAGCAAATATTATTGAAATTTCAAAATAGAGTTAATACAAAATTTTAGTATTTAAGACTGATACAAGAACAATATTATATATATATATATATATATATATATATATTCTTATTTATAAGTGAGATTTAATCAGCTTCTCGTCAGCATGTCACCAAATGCTCATAAAATTCTTTTTGAGGGTATTTTTGTCCATTTAAGCTTAATCTTGTGCAGTACTTTGTGATAGAGTACTTTTTCCTGAATAACAATTATCAATAAAAACAAAATTATATATGGACTCAAAAGCTTCATTTTTGTATACCTATTAGAATGAGTAGTTTGTTGATAAAAAAAAAAATTAATTAACTGTAGTTACCCTAATATATTTTGATCTCTTGACAACTTAGCCATTTTCTTATATGATTAATGGGACATTTTTCCATTTCAATTTTCATCCATCATCCCTTTTTTCTTTTCTATTATTAAATAAGTATGAGTTAAAAACATAGTTATCAACATGTCTACTAGGTGTCCTTTTATATTTTATGTAAGAATATTTTAGTCTCTTCAAATTAATTAATGAAATTTGTCTCATTAACGTAAAAGAAATTGTAAATTTTCTAGGATCCCTCTCTCCTTCTCTTTTTTTTTTATTTTCTGCCACCGCAACATTTATCTTCAATATTTTCATTTTCTTGGAAAAATAGCTTAGATGTTTACTGGTGCCCTTCGAAAGGTTTTTGTCTGTTGTTAGCATGTAATACAAGAAAAAAAAGAGTAATTTCCATGGCTAAAAAAACATACAAAGGTAAGACTCAAGATCAATACTTAAACTCTGTTTCGTTTGAAATTTTATTTTCATCAAAGTTTGGAGATTGTGTCTGGTAAAATTTACTTCTTTTTCATTATATTTCCCAAATCTTTTGAGGATTTCTATGAGATAGATTGGAGGTTTTAAATTTTACAGAAAAGGGTCAAAAATTCTTATGAACTAAGTGAAATAGACCACTTATATCCTTCGTTATATTTTGGGATAAAAAAGGCCCTCGTTGTTATCCTAAGAGATCACAAATACCCTCAAGAGTTAACACTCTACATTTTTACTGACATGACAAGCCATGTTGGACTAATTCTTCCACCTAAGAATTGTCAACTAAGATTAACTAAAAGAAAACAAGTCCTTTAGTGGTGATAACAGTCGCCACAAAAGCCCAAAATATCGTCACAAATGGTTTAACATCAAATTCTGATTTTGTGTTTATTTCTTCATTATTATTTTCTAAAATAAAATGATATCGATTAAGGAGGAGTTTGAAGACACTGTACGTTTTATTCTTATGTCGTATGTACAATAATGCATTACATATTAGGAGATTTGATTCGAGAACTAATTTTGATGATTTCGTGACAAGTTATTTATTTTAGAAAATTATGTTGCAACCAAAAATTAATTATCATATTTTTTTTGGTTGAAAATATATGTTTTACTAGCGAATATTGTTGCAGCCTTAGTCGCCATGCACTAAAAATCACTCATAACCTTTAGTGGCAATATTTCAGGATTTTGTGTTTTATCGCCTCTAAAGGTCATTTTTTTTAGTGAATCCTAGTTGGCAACACTTAGGTGGAGAGAATAGTCTCATGTGACTTGCCACATCACTAAAAATTAGGTAGTTAACTCTTGAGGGTATTTATGGTCTCTTGGATAACAATGAGGGTATATTTTATCCCAAAATGCAATGAAGGGTAGTGATCTCCATTTTGGATACTTTAGAGATATTTTTTTTTACTCTTTTCGTAAATATTATATTCGGAATTTTAATTAAAATTCAATTTTACGGAAATCTTTATAAAATTTGAGTTTTTTGTTACACATTTGATTGATTGAAGGTTCATTGCGTATGAAAAGGATACAAGTAGAGTATGTTAAACGATACATCTCTATTTTGGAGTTAATATCCTAAATCAGTCCCTCAACTTTAAGAATTTATTTAATAAAGTCATTAAACTTTATTTTATATTAATTAAGTCATTTAACTTAGGAATTTATATCAATAAAATCACTCAACTAAATTTTTCATTACATTTTTATAATTTGAGAAGATGTTCTCCTTGTATATCATTAATTTCATGTAACTCACCACTCATGAACCTGGTGACTATAAAAAAACATAAGAGTCACTAAATTTTTATAAATAATTTTCTACCCTTTTTAACCTACGTGACACTGTCTTGTGGGTCCATTGTGTGTTGACATTTTTTTAAACTAGTGTCACGTAGGCCGAAAAGGAGTAAAAAAATATTTATAAAATAAGTTCAGGGGGGTAATAGGACCTTAGTATAGTATAAGTGTGTCTATGAAATTTCAGACATAGGTTGAGGGGGTACTTATACTTTTTCCCAAAAAAAAAAATAATAAGTTTCAAACTTCTTAACTATGAAACCGTACATGTTCTTTGGGCATATTTATTATGTTACATTTGGATTAGCTTTTCATTTTTAATTGTTCCTTTGTTGCAGTGAAGCAAAGATTTGCATTTGTAGTAGTCAAGAGTGGAAGAAAAGAAGAAACTATCTCTATTTTTGTATAATTAAAAATGTCAATGGATATACAGTAGTATTATGCTTCATCTATTAATCTCTCAATAATATGTACTACGTCCATTTCTTAGTAATTATCCTACGTACTAAAATTGTTGGTCCATTTTAATTGTCTAATTTATAAAATTAAGGAAATTTTATTATATCTTCCTGTTTTCATTATAAGATGTATTGTTAAGTTGGATGTGATCAATATTTAACTTTTTTTTTTTGTAACTTGTAGTGTTTATCTTGTTAAACAAAAGTAACACTAAGAAACATATTGGGGACTAAGCTTCCCGTTATTTCATGGATGAGATTTTCAAGTAAATCCAATCATCAACACGTGGACTATATATGGATTATATAAAGTGATAAATCAATAAACATAAAACTATATATGTTATGTCATGCCTTAACTTGTTGGCTCCCACGTTTACATCATACTTTAGGCAACTTATTATTTGAAGAAAATTATATAGGTCATTTCAACAATCAGTATTCTTCCCATGGACCCTTTCTTAGTTCCATTGCTTCTTTTAAGCTAAACTTGCAAGATTGTGAAGGTGTTTGTAGACGTTCTGAGCCATAAAATTTACGACGGCTATTTTAAGAAATGGTCCTTGGTGCCCGTTCAAATATCACAAAACATAAAAATTATACTACATTAATTGATTATTACATAAAGATAACTTTATATGTTAATTTTTAACAATAATGGTTCAAAGCTACTAAATTTCAAAGGTTAAAACTCTTAAAACTTAAATTCTAGATATTGTATCTGAATTGGACACCACCAATGAAAGCAAATATGAAATAGGCTATAAATTGAACAGCTCATTCATGCATTTTGCCAAACAAGTAACATGCATTAGGCAACGCTTCACAAATAGATAACTGCGAGATGAAAATTCGTTCTAAAAATTACCACATTCTATTATACCAGAAGCATATATTTCATCGTTATACGTGGCACACAATTGTAAATCTCTATAGTTTCTTGAAAATTAAGGATGAAAAAGCTGATAGTCTAGAGGATAATTTGAAGGTATATCCAAAGTCTTAACTCTTTTATGTCAAATTTAGTATGTAAAGTAGTTGTCTTTAAATTTCTTAAATATGTGTTGCTGATCTATCTTCTATCCGGTAGGATATGGAACCTGTTGTTTTTAGTTGAAATGGAACAGAAACTGAACAGAGGGTTACAAAAGATAAACTCACTCTTGGATCTAGTGAAGCATAAAAATCAAAAGTAAAGACTTTGATCATAGCAGTGACAACATTTGCTGAATCATCTTGCTTTTGGCGACTACTGCTAACATATAGGCGGTGTGCTCCTCTGCCAGTTCCTGAAATAGCTCCTCTAGGTGCAGCCATGTCTAGTGAGCAACTGAAGAACTCTATTGCCCCTATTCCTACTACTTTTCCTCTTCTTTGGACACTGTTTCTTAAATTAACCCTCTTGACCACACTTGAAAAAACCTGTGGAGTCATAACGACACACTTCAGGGTGATTTCTTCGACACTTAGAACATGTAGGAGCCAAGTTACCTCCTTGTGCCACACTACCTTGAGACTGTGCATGTTCAGATCTGAAATTCGGGGAGTTCTGGCTATTGTACTCACCTTTGTTCCTTGGTGCAGGTGCACTAGCAGATGATGGAGCAAGTCTCTTATGTTTCTGTTGGAAAGAAGATTGGTTCACATTACTCGTTCGTTGCCTGGATTTGTTCCCTTTCTTAGAGTTCTTATTTCTCAATTCTTCTATGTCCCTCAACTTATCCACCTAAACCTTCTGCACATGAATCATCAACCTCGCTATATCTATATCAACTATAACCATAGCTGTCTTACCTTCCTTACTCGACAAAAGAGACAAACCAACAATAAGCAAACTGATCCTACTCTTCATATTTGCAACGTTCTTCAAAGCATCACGGGAAAACTAGTTGAACTTAAGGCTATATTCATGAATGCTCATAGATTCCTTCTTGAGGTTAAGGAATTATCATACCTTTGATTCTCTCAGTTCCCGGGGAAACTAACGCCCCAAGAAAGCTTCGTCAAACATAAACCAACTCAAAATTGGTGCACCCTCAGCTCTTCACTTCTTCCATTGGTTAAACCATATTCTAGCGATAACCTTCAGCTGGTGTGCATCTAGTTCCACTCTTTCAGCATCAGCATCAGTGACATGCATGATATCAAATACCTTCTCAAGTTCTTCGACAAAATTTTCTGGATCCTCAGTGATGCTTGAACCAGTGAAACTCGAAGGATTATCCTTAGAAACTCACGGATTCTAGAAGTATCAGCCACTACCTGACGATTCTCTCTTTGTTTCCTGCTTTGTTGGTCACAACTTGGCTCAACATCCTGATGGCCTCACGGAACTCAGCATTGGTGACCTCTCCTTGAGGTTGCACTTCTGGTGCATTCAGTAACCCTTGTTTCTCAATGTTCCTTCTAACCAGGTGACAATGGATAGCTCTTCGAGAAGGAATGATCTAAAATATACGTGCAAGCGCAATTTAGGAAGAAACTTGTGTAGAGATAAACTCAATGGCACAAAATGAGTATGAAGGAGAAAAATTCTAAAACGTTACAGCCTCCTAATTATAGATGTAGCGCTCTTCAAACCAATAACTAGGACTCTACAAACACATCTTCATAGACTCCCTGGGACTCTTAAACTCTTGGCTCTAATACCAAGTTTGTCATGTTCCGAGCCTACACCATGGACGTGGCAAACACTCGTTACTACCCCCATACGAACCATTGGCTTGGCTCAACTCTTAGCGGAAGACTTACTCATAACTTAGAATGTATCAAATAACATTCGGCTTAGAATGTAAACTGAATTGCTCAATAGATAACTTAGAATGTATTAAATGACACTCGACTTAGCCATAGTGGCAACTCAAAATTCAATGTAAGCCAATAACAAGATAATGACAATCAAACGAACTAAATAGTTGTCTATAAAGCCTCTAATAACTGAGATAGATGTCAGCTCAATAGATATTAACTGCATCATTTTATGATGCAGGCTAAAAGGCATCAGTACTAGGGGTGGGCGTTCGGTTCTTCGGTTTGATTTTATCAAATTTTGGTTCGGTTCTTTGGTATTCGGTTTTAGAAAAGTGTGCACCATATTTATACCAAACTAATATCGGTTCGGTTTGGTTTTTTCTACTTCGGTTCGATTTAAATTGGTGTTTTTAAATCAGTTTTCGGTGTAAATAAAAATAAAGTGGAAATATAATAAAGTATTAAGAGTTTTATGTGCTTAATAAAAATAAAGAGAATATAAATATGCGACGATATTTTTGGTTTCTCCCATACCTGAATGAATAAAGAATAAAGAAGAGAGCAAATATAAGGACTCATGTACATAAACAGAAGAGGAACTAAATTTTCATTATAATGTTTTATCAGTAAAACAATTTTTTGTCGTAATGGCTAGCTTAAGTAAAACGTTTAAATGGGTCATGTAAATATTTTGAGTGAAAATGTATAAGTATTATTAACTAAGCAATATAATTAAATTTTGTAAAATTTATTTAATAAAACTTCGGTTCTTCGGTGCACCGTAGTTTCGGGACCCTTGCACCGAACTCCGAACTGAAGAACCGAAGTTCCAAAAATAAAAAACCGACACCGAATCGAAGAACCGAAGAACCGACACCGAAAAACAGAAATAATTCGGTTCGGTTCGGTTTTTCAGTTTTTCGGTATTTATGCTCACCCCTAATCAGTACATTGAATGGACAAGCATGTAAGGGGAAAACTAAACACGACATAAACTTGAACTGAATTTGAAAAGAACACTTACCTAAGTTTTACTCAACTCATGAATACTTAACTCAAATGCAAGATAAAACAACAATAAGGTGCAGTTTATATAAAACATTTAAACAGTAATAACAACTCAATTTACTCATAAATTAATGTAATATAATTTTGTAGGAGTTTCTCTTACTGACAACCATCACTATGAGCTAGTGTGGTTATGCAACCTCTCACCCATGCTGCCAGAACTATCATATAACTTGTCAGGATATAGAACGCCTCAACTAAGTGGATCCACTAGTCTATGCTAAAAAACACTAAGTGTCATCTAAAAAGTATGACACTTTCTACCCACGATGGTTACATGGTTAATGGAGACTTGAGTTATTATGAACTCGTCTCCATATTGGTTCTCAATACTACTCCTAAAATAGACTGAGCTCATATGTTTTAAAACAAAACTCTTTCTTTGATTTGAGATAATTACTCAAAAATCTTATCTCTTAAAAGAGATGGAACTCAAAACTACTCATGAGAACTCATTTGGGAATTAGTGTTTCTTATCTTAAAACATTTTCTCTTTGGGATAACTTAGTTCCCATATATCCTTTAATGAAATTAACTACACTATGTACTCTTTACTCAACTCAAAACTCAAGTCTTAAAGCTAATTTAAAACGGTTGTGAAAGAATTTTGCAAAACTCTATGAACTTCTATTGACTTGACTCTTTACTTTCCTTGAATTGAATTATGCATATAAGACTCATGTCTCATGTTATGGATGATTTCATGTTATTTAGACATACCTTAGAGTGTAAAAATCGATTAGAAAACTTAGTACGTTGCAGGGGAACTTAAACGGAAAGAAGTAGGTGAAAGTGGAAGGCGTGACAAACCTAGTTCTCTGAGTGGCACATGGCGCTAGGCCTGACTACAGAGCATGTCTTGGGGCGCACAGGTTGGCGCGACACCCAGAGGACAACTTTTAGAGCCTTATGTTGGGTGAATTCTCTTGGTCGTTTTTCAACTCTAAACCCTCTGGATTCAATTTGCTCTTTCCCCAAACACTTAGATTCAACAACATAACCAAAATATGAAAGAATCTACTCAAAACAACATCTAATTTCATAAACTTAGATCAAGAACTTCTCTACAACTTCAACAATCAAGAATCAATAGAAACTTCAACAAAGTCCATCAAGAAACCCAATTTCTATACTTTCAAGAACATAAATTCGATGAAATAAATCATGATTGGCGTGTGGGTGAATGAAACAACACTATGCGATCTGACATACCTTGTAGGGATTAACCCTTGGCGAAATCAACAAGCAACTCTCTATGAATGCAACGATTTCTTAGCTTCTTCTCCTCTTCTTTTCCTTTCTCTCAAAACCTTAAGTTTATTTTATGATGTATAAACTGAATCAAATAGTTTAGACCCTAATTGAATCACTAAAAATGAAATAAAATCATTTGTAGTGAAAGACCATAATACCTTTTTGAAATCTGATTTTGACTTTCCTTATCTAGACAGCCTGACTTCCAATGGGCATATCTCCCTCATACGAACTCGAAATTGAGAAAAATCAGCGGAGTTGGAAATATAATTCAAAGATATTCCCTACGGTATATTGCAGCACACCTAAATCTTTCTGAGCTAGGAGGTATGGTCGTTTGAAGTTGATTACTTAAAATGTATTAAATAAGATTCGACTTAGCCAAAGTGGCAACTCAAAATTCAACATAATCCAATAACAAGATAATGACAATTAAATGGACTACTAACCGTCTATGAAGCCTCTTATAGCTGAGATGGATGTCTGAAAAAGACCCACGATATCCTAATGAACTAAAATTCTGAAAAAACCAATAAAAGCGGATCCTCGGAAGCAAGGAGGCTCACCAACGAACTCTAAATGATCGAATGGATCAACGAGGCGCTGGATGATAATCCTGATTACCTATATATGTATCATAAAACGATGAAGGCCAAAAGTCATCAGTACATTGAATTTACAAGCATGTGAGGGGAAAACTAAACACGACACAAGCATGAAATAAATCTGAAAAGAACACTTACCTTAGATTTACTCAACTCATGGGTACTTAATTCAAATGCAAGATAAAACAACAGTAAATGTGCATTTCTATAAAGCATTTAAATAGTAATAACAACTCAATTTACTCTTAAAATAAAGTAAAATAATTATGTGGGAGATTCTATAACGAACGACCATCACTGTGAGCTAATATGATGATACAACGTCTAACTTGTCGGGATATAGAACACCTCAACTGACTGGATCCACTAGTCTATGCTAAAAAGCATTAAGGTGTCATCTCAAAAGGATGACCCTTTTTACCCACAATGACTACATGGTTTATGGAGACTTGAATTATTATGAACTTGTCTCTGTGCTTAATATTAGTCCCACTTGTCTCTGTGCTTAATATTAGTCCCAAAATATACTCAACTCATATTTTTTAAAACAAAACTCTTTTTATGATTTGAGGTAATTACTCAAAAAGCTTATCTCTTACAAGATATGGAACTCAAAACTACTCGTCATAACTCATTTGGAAATTGATGTTTCCTCTTATCTTTAAATGTAAAAACATTTTTTCTTTGGAAAACTTAGTTCCCATATATCCTTTAAAGAAATGAACTTCCATTTGTACTCTTTACTCAACTCAAAACTCAAGTCTTAAACAAATTTAAAATGTTTGTGAAAGAATTTTAGAAAACTCTATGAACTTCTCTAGCCTTGACTCTTTACTTTCCTTGAATTGAATTATGGATAAAAGTCTCATGATCTAATGTTATGGATGTTTTCATTTTGCTTAGATGTACCTTAGAGTGTAGAAATCGATTAAAAACTTAGGTACGATGCAAGGGAACTCAAACGGAAAGAAGTGGTCAAAAGTGGAAGACTTGGCACCCCTAGTGATCTGAGTGGCACAGGGCGCCAGGCTGAACTATATGGCATGGCTTGGGCGCACTGGACTTCTCGGCGCCTTATAGGCCAAATTTCAGAGCTTGATGTGGGGCGCTCTGAGTGGCACGACGCCCGACCCCCTTTCCCAAGATATTTGACGAATTCTTTTGGTCGTTTTTCAACTCTAAACCATCTAGATTCAATTATTTCTTTCCCCCAAACTATTATATTCGACTACATAACTAAAATATGCAAGAATAAACTCAAAAAAACATCCAATTTCATGAGCTTAGATCAAGATTTCTCTACAACTTCAACAATCAAGAACCCAATAGAGACTTCAACAAAGTCCATCAAGAACCCAACTTCTATACTTACAAGAGCATGAATTTGCTGAAATAAATCATGATTGGTGCATGGGTGAACGAACCCAAAGCTATCTGATCTCACTTACTTCTTAGGGATTAACCTTGGCGAAATCCACATGCAATTCTCCAAGAACGCGACGATTTCCTAACTTCTTCTCCTCTTCTTTTCTCTCCTCTCAAAACCCTAACTTTATTTTATGAAGCGTAAACTGAGTCAAAATAAATGAAAATAAATAATTGGGTAGAAAAATGACCATAATACCTTTTAAAATCTGATTTTGACTTTCTTTATCTAGATAACCCGCCCTTAAATGGGCATACACATCTCCTTTATACGAAATCAAAATTGAGCAAACTTGGTGGCATTGAAAATATAATTCAAAGATGTTTCCTATGGTATCTTGTAGCACACCTAACTCATTTTGAGCTAGGATTTATAGTCGTTTGAAGTTGACCCAAAACTCATACTTAACTTAACTTGGTCAAACTTTCCAAATTTGATTATTTCCAAAAATATGGCTTCTTTCTAATTCTATTTCTTTCAAATCGCGAATTGTTACAAATGTATTGTTAAATTGGGTGTGATAAATATTTAATGTTTTTTTGTAACTTTAAAGTGTTTATCTTGTTAAACAAAGTAGCATTAAGAAAAATGTTGGAATACACTTCAAAATCTGATATAGACCCACATATTGGGGACTAAGCTTCGTTTCATTTACAAATCTCATCACCCCATTTATGGGAGAGATTTTCAAGTAAACCCAATCGTCAAAATCTAATTCAAGTTTGATACAAATTTAACAGTAGTATCGCATTCGTTCGTTGAATAATTAAAAAAAACTCACTTCTTTCTGTTCAAAATAAGTTCTTTCTTGCCATGCCATTGTCGTGACATAGAAACCACGAAATGAGTGACTAAAACTTATCCCTTACCACCTTAATATACGTTCAAAAATATATTGTCATGGTCACTTAATATTTCTAAAATATAAATAATTTTCCATGTAATTGAAGCATAACCTGCATAAAGAAAGACACTTCTTAGCAATATCACATATTTTCAAATTATTTGTGCAACTTTCTATTGTATATCATCTTTATTTTTAACCTCATAGTACTTACTGCAACGAAACTTGGAGAAATTTAATGATTTCAACCTAACAAGACTTGGTAAGACTGATAAAAATCTGGATATTGAACACTAAATTAACTTCAATTGTAAGAATAACATATAACGTTCCAATCGTTAAGAACGAACTATTTGTAAAGAAATAGTGTGAGAAAATTTCTGGGTTGAAGAATTGAAAATTTCTGGTTATGCTAGACTCGGACGAAATTTTAGTAAGATGAGGTCTAGGGAAATTCGAGAAAATAATTGGGTGAAGTGTTTAAGTAGAGTTTGTTTTCTTGTTCCTAAGGCATGAAGGAGTCCGTAAGACTTTTTAGAAGTAAATTCGGGTATATTTCACAAAAGGAGTAACAACTCATGATCTGGTCTACGATTTACTAGGTAGTTAGAACTTAAATCGGTCTTTAATTCATAATATTCTTGTAGATTGACGGTAGATTTAATGCCTAGGCCTTTTGATGCGGGGTCTGGTTGATTAAAGAGTGTTGATTATTGCTAATTAATAGGGCGGAAATGTACTGTGTAAGCAAGTATTATCCTATGACTAGCTATGGCTGACTAGTTCATAATTGTAAACCTTTTAAAATTCTTTTTGAGGTGAATTGACGGTATGCCATAAGGATTAAGTGTGCCATATATAATGCATGTTCACTAAATAAATTAAAGAAATAAATGTGAATGATATTCTATTGTTAATCTCACATATGAATTTGTCTTAATTGCTTGTGGTTTACGAATGTAATTGTAATCATTGTAATTGTGTGATATATGTGATTCATTGGTTCGATTAGACACGATGCCTAATATAAGATATCTCTTGATTAGATCATGCATCATGCCTCGTAAATATTATCAATTGACTCGAGTACATATTTGCTATGAAATATTTATGGTTGCATTAGATACCACACCTGATATATGCTCTATTGTCGGTTTGTTGGGGTAGCACAATTTGCACATGTTGCTATTTATTTGTTTATTCCATGAGTGAACCAGATTATTTTATTGTGATGTATCTATCATTGTTATCCATGGGTGGCTGAGTTGTTGTGTTTAATGAAGGGATGGTTCAAGTGTAGACCGATTTGGAATGTTAAATATTGTCGTAGATATCCCGAGGAACCTTAGTGGTCCGGTTTCTTTAAAGGTGATTTGAAATTAGATGTTAGTTATGGTGATCGTTTAGACATGTCTAATATGGTTTGTAGATCAGGTTGGCGACCGACAGTCTTGTGCTTAGTTTGTTTGTTGGGACTATATATAGCTGTTGTATGTGTATGTTTGTGTGTGTTAAAGTGGTTTGTAACTTAGATTAAGGTATGTGTGGCGTTTGGTATACAAGGTAGGTTTGGAAAATCTTAGGCTGACATAAAGGGTAGGTTTGGGAAAACCTTACAGTGAAAATATTATTGAAATTTTAATGGTAGAATTGGCAGCAAAATGAGGTAGGATGGCTAAAAATAAGGTGTATGGGTCATAATAAGTAGACCTAGGATGGTAAGAATGTTACGACTCAAACCGCCATGATTGACACCCACACTAGTCCTCTAATGGGAGGACATTTGTTACAGCCCAACTAAACAATATTAATCAAAAGACAAGCATTTAGAGAAAGTTGAGTTCCCATAAACTCAGTAAGTTACCAAACACAAACATAAACAAGCGGAAATTCAACTCCAAGGACCCTAAAGTAATTGTATCAAAATATTGAACTAAACATTCTAAGATAAGGGGATGCAACCCAAAACGAACTAAACATAAAGTAAGAGTTTGAAAGGTCTAAGTCGAAGGAAATAGGCTAAAATCCTAGATGAATCCATGGTAACCGGAAAGAACTGGGTCATCCTTAAACTCGAAAAATCAGTGATCTCCTAGCTGAGGTCTCTCAACAACCACCTGAAGATGCCCTGTACAAAAAAAATAAAAAAAAATAAAGTACAATATCAGTACACAAACAACAGTGCATATAACAATGCAAATGTATATGCAAACGTCGAGATCTAATTATATAAGAAACATATAATATGCATATAAAAATATTAAAGTAAATTTACACTAAAATCAATCAATTGTAGAACCTGGCTAATCCGGTCAAATCAAAAAAGATTTTTTTCCTCAAACTGATTAAGCATGTCTTCAGTGGAAGACAACTTGTAGACATCTTTACTTAAACCTTTTATATCTTCAAGAATTTCTGGTGTGGCGGTTGAAATCGCCAGTTCACCCAATCTCTTAGATCGTTCATTGATTCGATGATTGGCAGATGGAAAGTTTTCCTCTAAACGTCGAAGATTTTCTTCATATCCATAATTATCTCCGAAATTCAACAACACTTGTTGAGCAGCCGCCGCATCTTTGAAATTATTAGCGGTCACTGGCTCATTCTTTGATGGAACCACATCAACAAAATTATTTTCTTGTGAACCAATTCGAAGAGGATCGATCTTGAAAGGCGGAGGAGATTTTTTGTAGAACAACAAATCACCTGTCTTTCTATCCCTAACAGCTTCTAAAGGCGCCTCCATGATAATTTTGTGTATTGAACTATGTCTATTTTGTGTGTATATATACTACTAGAATTTGTGTTAGCACAAAAAAGGCTAATAAATCTATTTGCATTTTAAGTCCAAGCTTTAAGATTGTTGAAAATAGGAATCTAGTCTTGATTGTACTTACTTGGATTAGTCTGAAGTATACTAATCATTATTTTTCCATTTATATATATTCAATTTGAATAATAATGTTTTTTTAGATGAACATTCCTTGTAGGAGTTTCTCTCATTAAATGATTATTGCCTTAACATTTTTACCCAATATTATTGTAATTTCAAAATAGAGTTAATACAAAATTTTAGAATTTAAATATGATACAATAACGATATAATATATATATATATATATATATATATATATATATATATATATATATATATATATATATATATATATATATATATATATTCTTATTTTATAAGTGGGAGTTAATCAGCTTCCCGTCAGCATGTCACCAAATCTATATATTCTTATTTTATAAGGGGAATTAATCAGCTTCCCGTCAGCATGTCACCAAATGCTCATAGAATTTCTTTTGAGGGTATTTTTGTCCATTTGAGCTTAATTTTGTGCACTACTTGTTTGTACTTGACAATTATCAGTAAAATTAATTGCTCCTCTTAAATGTCAAATTTATCATATATTTTGAAATATGGGCTCAAAATCTTCATTTTTGTAGACCTATTAGAATGAGTAGTGTTGTTGATCAAACAATTAATTAACTGTATATACCATAATATATTTTGATCTATTGACAACTTAGCCATTTGCTTATATTATTAATGGAACATTTTTCCATTTCAATTTTCATCCATCATTGCCTTTTTCTTTTCTATTATTAAAGAAGTATGAGTTAAAAACTTAAGTATCAACATGTCCACTGGGTGTCCTTTTATATTTTATTTAAGAATATTTTAGTCTCTTCAAATTAATTAATGAAATGTGTCTCATTAACGTAAAAGAAACTGTAAATTTTCTAGGATCCCTCTCTCCTTCTCTTTTTTATTTTCTGCCACCGCAACATTTATCTTCAAATTTTTCATTCTCTTGGAAGAGTAGCTTAGATGTTTACTGGTGCTCTTCGAAAGGTTTTTGTCCGTTGTTAGCATGTAACACAAGAAAAAAAAGAGTAATTTCCATGGCTAAAAAAACATACAAACGGTAAGACTCAAGATCAATACATAAACTCTGTTTCTTTTGAAATTTTATTTTCATCAAAATTTGGAGATTGTTACTGGTAAAATTTGCTTCGTTTTCATTATATTCCGCAAATCTTTTGAGTATTTCTAAGAGATGCATTGGAGGTTTTAAATTTTACAGAAAAGGGTCAAAATTTCCCATAAACTATGCAAAATAGACCACTTATACCCTTCGTTACATTTTGGGATAAAAAATGCCCCCGCTGTTATCCTAAGAGACCACAAATACCCTCAAGATTTAACTTTCCAAATTTTTACTTACAAGGCGAGCCATGTGGGACTAATTCTTCTACCTAAGCATTGTCAACTAGGATTCACTAAATGAAAACTAGTCCTTTAGCGGCGATAACAGTCGCTGCAAAAGCCCAAAATATCGTCACAAACGGTTTTTTAACATCAAATTCCAAATTTGCATTTTTTTCTTCATTATTTTTTAAAATAAATAAAATAATATCGATTAAGGAGGAGTTTGAAGACACTGCATGTTTTATTCTTATGTCATATGTAAATGTATAAAATGTACAATACTGCATTATGTAATAGGAGATTTGATTCAAGAACTAATTTTGATGATTTCGTAACAAGTTATTTATTTTAGAGAATTATGTTGCAACCAAAAATTAATTATCATATTTTTTTTGGTTGAAAAAATAGGTTTTACTAGCGAATGTTGTTGCAACCTTAGTCGCCACTAAAAATCACTCATAACCTTTAGTGACAATATTATCGACTCTAAAGGTCAAGTTCTTTGTAGTGAATCCTAGTTGACAACACTTAGGTGGAGGGAATAGTCCCATGTGACTTGCCACATCACTGAAAATTTAGGTAGTCAACTATTGAGGGTATTTGTGGTCCCTTGGGATAACAATGAGGGTATTTTTTATTCCAAAATGTAATGAAGGGTATACGTGATATATTTTGCATACTTTAGAGGTATTTTTTTACCCTTTTCCGTAAATATTATATTAGGAATTTTTATTAAATTTCAATTTTACGAAAATCTTTATTAAGTTTGAATTTTTTGTTACATATCCGATCGACTGAAGGTAATTCATTGCATATGAATAGGATACAAGTAGAGTATGTTAAGCGACACATCTCTATTTTGGAGTTTATATCCTAAACCAGTCACTCAACTTTAAGAATTTATTTCACAAAGTCATTAAACTTTGTTTTATATTAATTAAATCATGTAACTTATGAGTTTGTATCAATAAAACCACTCAACTAAATTTTTCATTACATTTTTACAATTTGAGAAGATGTTCTCCTTGTATATCATTAACTAGTGAAACTATTCGTGCTTCGCGCGACTATATACAATATTTGTAAGATAATAATATGAAATATGTAATATTTAGGTTGGTATCGAATATATAGATACTATTAATATTTCTCCTCGTCTGCGATATCATAGACTTTTTTTAAACATATAAAATATATTTATTTATTTTGTATATGTATATATTAGAACAAAATATTCACCGTGGTGAAGTAAATGAAATAAAAAATAATATGTTGAAATAACAATATATTGTATTAGGTTGAAAATATTTTATATGTTTTAATTTTCTCTATCTTTTGTAGGAGTACTAATGTTCTATTCAAACTCTGATTTCGTCAAAACAAAATTGATTTTTTTTTAAATTTTATTATTACATTTGCTTATTATAATTTTTTTAAACATTAATTAAATATTTATAAGACTTACGAAAAATGAAACATATAAAAGTTATGAAAAATATTTAATATCAAACGTTACAAGTAAGATGAAGAGACGTGAGTTATAAATAATTCAAATGTATAATTTTATTAGACATTAAATGTATTACTAATTATGTATTGATTTTATTTGTAAAATAAATAAATAAAAATAAGGGGTGAAAATACAAAAAATGAACAAAGAAAATATAATAATTGATGACTATATAAAAATTATAAATACATTTCAAAGCAAAAAGAACGGTGACAGATTGTTACATATGCAAAAAATGACATCATGAAAATAATATTTTATATTTTAATTAATTTTTATAATTATAATGAAAATGAAACTAATCATCATAAATTCTGTTGTCGTTGTTAAAATAAAATAACTATATTAATTTTTTTTCATAACAAAGAGAACGTAGAATACTAAAGGATCAAAGATTAGCATTGACAACATAATACATTAGCTAAATTATTTATATAAATCAAAATTTAAAAAACATCTCTAATTATGCTTCATTTTTTTCCCCTTCTACCATTTTCCTTTGCAAAGAGAACAACCATCATGTTTTGATCCATATATAAAACTCTTCGTTATATGCAACCAACTGAATTAAAAAAAACATATACCCATTGAAAATAATTTTGTCAAAAGAAAAAACGAAATATACACTATATTTAATATATTTGTATATTATCTTTTCAATAGTACTAACAATACTAAATAATAATTATTTCTTGAAATATAACAAACATTATAATCAAACTATATTATATCTGGAAAACTAACTATTAGAAAGAGAAATGCATACGGATAACACATTGTTAAGAATTACAGAGATTTTTTTAATCATACTTACTTGATAAATTATAATACAAACATAAAAAAAATATATTAAGAAAGCATGTCTAAGTACATAAAAAAAAAAAGACTTTATAATGAAATATATCTTACCTTCATATACTTTTTTTTGTTACATGTTAGTTAATTCACAAACAAATATGATGAAGAAGAGAAATTATAACTTTGTATATGAATCTTCATGAAAATAAATATGAATTTATATAGACAAAATAAAAGAAATAAAAAAAATAACGACTTGAGAATGATATATTTATTAACTTCATGTACTTTTTTTTTGTTACATGTTAGTTTCATTCACAAACCAAATACAAATTTACATAGACAAAAATAGAGGAAATAAAAAATAAAAATTTGCAATGAAATATTTCTTACCTTCATGTACTTCTTTTTTGTTACAAACCAAACCTATATGATGAAAAGAGAAAGGATAATTGTGAATGTGAATCTTCATGAAACTAATATGAATTTATAGGCAAAATAAAGGAATACCATAAGACATCATAAACTTACAAATTTAATTTGGAGGTTATGGACATAAAAATTATGAGAGTTATGAATATTATTAAAAGTAAAAATTAAAGAGGGGCAAGTCATGGGTAGTAACTCCTAGTGAATAAATTAAAAAAATAAAATTAAAAATACTTAAAATGTAAAAAATATATATTATTATTTCATGATTAGAAGTGAGATAAAAAAATAGAAAAATAATATAGAGAGTTTTTTTATAAATGTTCCTACATTAATAAATATTTATTTCTATAAATAAAAAAATATATTATTAAAATAAAATAATTAATTTAAATTAAAAAAATCAAAAATAAATAAATTATGTTTCTCCTTTTATTATAAGTGAGATAAATAAATAAATAAAATATGAAGAGTTTTTGCTATAAATAATCCCCATTAATAAATTATTTATTTGCAATAAATTTAAGTAATTTTTTTATGATATAATAATTAATTTATTTTTTAAAAAAAGCAAAAAAAAAAAAAATAATACAAATGGAGGCCATAGAGAGGTGCCACATCACCTTGTCTATGGTCCTCCATCATATATATATATATAATATATATATATATATATATATATATATATATATATATATATATATTGATTTCATGTAACTCACCAGTCATTAAATTTTTATTTGTTAATCAATATTTTTTTATTTGCCAATTGAACTTGAAATATGCAAACAAAACAAAACAAAAAAATCAAACTATGCATACATTTTTTAGACAAACCGTACATGTTCTTTGGGTATGTTTAGTATGTTTCATTTGGATTAGCTTATCATTTTTTATTGTTCCTTTGTTGCAGTAAAGCAAAGATTTGCATCTGTAGTAAATTAAATTAAATCGTACATACTAAATAGTTGGTCCAATTAAATTGTCTATTTTATAAAATTAATATTTAACATTTTTTGTAACTTTGTAGTGTTTATCTTGTTAAACAAAAGTAGCACTAAGAAAACTGTCTAAATACACCTCAAAATCTGATATGATTCCACATATTGGGTTCTCTTTATTTCCAAACTTCATCACCCCTTCATGGATGAGATTTTCAAGTATATTCAATCATCAACATTATATTCAAGTTTGACACAAATTTAACTGCAATATCACGATAATTTTGTTCACTGAACAATTAAAAAAACTCAAATTTTTCCATCTAACTAGACAAGTACCGTGCGTGCAATGCTTTGCACATTTGAAAATGTTATATTATTTGATGTGACTATACTCTATAATACATAGTTTTATTCTCAAGCTTTATTCACTTGAGAGGACTTAAATAAAAAATTAGGGTTAACAACTTATAAATAATGATAATTTAACTTATAAATAATGATAATTTTGGAACTTCTAAATACAATAATTTTTTTGAGAGAGTACATATAGATTTGTTAAGCCATAACTGATGCACAACTCCATATCTACTTAGGATTAACAACTTATAAATAGATTGCACAATTTCGTAACATGTACCCTTCTTAGTTCCATTACTTCTTTTAAGCTAAACTTGCAAGATTGTGAAGGTTTTTGTAAACGTTTTGAGCCATGTAAATTTACGATGGTTGTTTTAAAAATGGTCCTGGGTGCCCGTTTAAATATCACAAAATATAAAAATTATAATACATTAATACATATATATACTAGCAGACTCAGAATTTAAACATCATAGGTTCTGAAAATTATAATTGATTATTACATAAAGATAAATTTATATGATAAAATTGTAATAATAGTAGGTCTTAACCCCTTGATTTTAAAATCTAATGGTTCAAAGCTACTAAATTTAGAAGGTTAAAACTAATAAAACTTTAAATTCTAAATATGTCTCGATTTGGGTCTTTGAATTTACCGGTGTATCTGAATTGGACACCACCAATGAAAGCAAATATGAAATAGGCTATAAATTAAACAACTCATTCATGCATTTTGCCAAACAAGTAACATGCATTAGGCAACGCTTTACAAATAGATCATTGCGAGATGAAAATTCGTCCAAAAAATCTACCGCATTCTATTATACCAGAAGCATATATTTCATCATTATACGTGGCACACAATTGTAAAACTCTATAGCTTCTTGAAAATTAAGGATGAAAAGGCTGATAGTCTAGACGATAATTTGAAGGTATATCCAAAGTCTCAACTCCTTTGTGTCAAATTTAGTTGCTGATCTATCTTTTATGTAATGGAACCGGTTGTTTTAAGTTAAAATGGAACAGAAACTAAACATATTATTGCAGTAAGCATGAAAAATATTATTGCAGTAAGCAAGAATGTATACATGAGAGAGAGGGTCACAAAAGATACACTCACTCCTAGATCTAGTAAAGCATAAACATCACAAGTAAAGACTTTGCTCCTTGGCCAGTCCATGAAATAGATTCTCTAAGTGAAGCCATGACTGGTGAACAACAGAAGAAGATTGGGCTCTATTGCCCCTATTTATATTGCTTTGCCTGTTTTTTTAGACACTCTTTCATAAAGTTGCCCACTTGATCACACTTGAAACAACCAGTGAATCCATCACGACACGCTTTAGGGTAATTTTTTTCACACTTGGCACATGTAGGAGCTCAGTTACCTCCTTGTGTCGCACTACCTTGAGACTGTCAGGTCTGGATCTAAAATTTTGTGAATTCTGACTATTGTATTCACCTTTGTTCCTTGGTGCAGGTGCACTAGCAGATGATGGAGCAGGTTCCTTATGTTTCTGTTGGAAAGAAGACCAGTTCGCATCACTCGTTCACTGCCCAAATTTGTTCCCTGTCTTAGATTTCTTATTTCTCAATGTTTCTCTATCCCTCAACTTATCCTCCTAATCCTGCTGCACATGAATCATCAACCTCGCTATATCCATATCACCTATAAGCATATATGTCTTACCTTTCTTACTCGACAAACAAGACAAACCAGCAACAAGCATACTCATCATACTGCTCTTTTCTGCAACCATATCCGGAGCATAATAGGAAAGTTGGGTGAACTTAAGTCTATATTCATGAACGCTCATAGATTCCTTCTTAAGGGTAATAAATTATCGTACCTTTGCTTCTCTCAATTCCCAGGGAAAGTAACGCCCCAAGTAAGTTTCTTCAAACACAGAGCAACTCAAATTTGATCACACTTAGCTCTTTCCTTGTTCCATTGGTCAAACCATATTCTAGCGACACCCTTTAGCTGGTGTGCAGCTAGTTCCACTCTCTGAGCATCAATGACAAGCATGATCTCGAAGACCTTGTCAAGATCTTCGGGGAAAAAATTCCAGATCCTCTGTGATGCTTGAACCAGTAAAACTCTGAGGATTCATCCTTAGAAACTCACGATTCTAGAAGTATCAACCACTACTGATGATTCTCTCTTTGTTGCCTGCATAGTTGGTCACAACTTGGCTCAACATCCTTATGGACTCACAGAACTCAGCATTGGTGACCTCTCCTTGAGGTTGCACTTTTAGTGCAATCGCTCCCCTTGTTCCTCAATTTTCCTTCTAACTGGGCGACCGCATATAGCTCTTTGATGAGTAATGATCTGAAAGATATGCACAAGCACGAGTTAGGAAGAAATTACACGAAATTATTATGAAAGGAGAAAATTCCTAAAATATTGCATCATCTTAATTATAGATATAGCGTTCTTCAAACCGATAACAAGGACTCTACAGACATGACTTTATAGACTCCTTAGGACTATTGAAATTTGGGCTCTAATACCAAGTTTGTCAGCCCTGAGCCTACAACCTGGATGTGGCAGGCACTCGAGAACCATTACTACCCCCAAACAAACTCTTGGCCTGGATTACTCTTAGCGGTATACGTACCCATAACTTAGAATGTATTAAATAACACTCGAGTTAGAATGTAAAGTGAATTTCTCAATATATAACTTGGAATGTATTAAATAACACTCGACTTAGCCAAAGTGGCAACTCAAAATTCAACGTAAGCCAATAACAAGATAATGACAATTAAAAGGACTAACTACTTGTCTATGAAATCTCTAATAACTGAGATGGATGTTGGGACAATACCCATGACATCCTAATGAACTAAAATACTAAAAAGTAATAAAAGCAGATCTTCCAGAATCAAGGAGGCTCACCAGCGAACTCTGAATACTCGAATCGATCAAAAAGGCACTGGATATTGACCCTGATTACCTGTATTTGCATCATAAAATGATGCAGACTAAAAGGAATCAATACATTAAATGGAAAAACATGGGAGGGAAAAACTAAACACGACATAAACTTGAACTGAATTTGAAAACAACACTTACCTAAGTTTTACTCAACTCATGGATACTTAACTCAAATGCAAAATAAAAAAAAAGTAAATGTGCAGTCTATATAAAACATGTAAGCAGTAATACCAACTCAATTTACTCATAAAATAAAGTAATATAATTCTAAGAGAACTGACAACCATTATTATGAGCTAATGTGATGATACAACGTCTGGCCTATGCTGCCAGAACTTTTAAATAACTTCCAAAAATATAGAACGCCTCAACTAAGTGGATCCACTAGTCTATGCTAAAAAATATTAAGGTGTTATCCAAATATTATGACCCTTTCTACCCACGAAGACTACACGGTTAATGGAGACTTGAGTTATTATAACTCGTCCACATATAAGTTCTCAAAACTACACTCAAAATATACTCAGCTCATATGTTTTAAAACGAATCTCTTTATGTGATTTCAGGTAATTACTCAAAAAGCTTATCTTTTAAGAGAGACGGAACTCAAAACTGCTCATAAGAATCATTTAGAAATTAGTGTTGACTCTTATCTTAAATGTCAAATTTATCTTTGGGATTAATTAGTTCCCACACATTCTTTAATGAAATTAACTTCTTTCTTTACTCTTTACTCAATTCAAAACAAGTCTTAAAACAAATTTAATACGTTTGTGAAAGAATTTGGAGAACTCTATGAACTTCACTTGACTTGACTCTTTACTTTCATTGGATTGAATTATGGATATAAGGCTCATGATCTCATGTCATGGATGATTTCATGTACTTCAGACGTACCTTAGAGTGTAAAAATCGATTAGAAAACTTAGATATGTTGTAAGGGAACTCAAATAGAAAGAAGTGGAAAAAAATGGATTGTCTGACATCCCTGGCGCTCTTAGTGGCGTAGGGCGCTAGGTCCTAAACTACAGAGCATAGCTTGGGGTTCACCGGCTGGCGGGGTGCCCCTAAAAACAATCCTCAGAGCTTGATGTGGGGCGAATTCTCTTGGTTGTTTCTCAACTCTAACCCCTTTAGATTCAATTGGTTCTTTCTCCAAACACTTAAATTCGACTACATAACAAAAATATGCAAGAATCTACTCAAAACAACATATAATTTAATGAACTTAGATCATGAACTTCTCTACAACTTCAACATTCAAGAACCAATAGAAACTTTAACAAAGTCCATCAAGAACCCAATTTCTATACTTTCATGAACATAAATGTAATACCTCAAAAATAACTTAGGTGAATCTAGAGCCTAACATGGTTTTCATGATGGTCTAAGGTTCTAAATTGGTCTATAATGTGTTAGTGAGGCAGTATCTATAAGTTTAGGTGCATTGGAAGTGAAACGTCAAGGGACAACTAAGACGTTCGACGACTAAGTCACCTATGTGCCTCATGTGTGGTTATGTGCCTATATGTTTGTTTCATGATCTTAAGAGTTCCTTAAATGAGTTATTATGGTGTTTACAGGCAGTGTAAAGTTTCGTGAAGTTTGGAGGTCAAACGTCCAAGAACGTCCATGACGTTTGAAAGGTTTGCCTTGAAATGACCTTGTGTGTCTTGGCATATTTCGTCGAGTTTTACGTGTTCGTTTTAGATGAAATTCATGTGAGAGGTCCTAAACTTGTATACAAACCTATTCGGGTTGGAAACGTCTGGGTGAAAATCCCCAAGGACCAACCAAGGGTCCTTGAGGAAGGACTCTTCTAAAGAGCCAAGACTTCCCAAGATAACCCCAAACGACGGAGGCAGTAGACGGCTCGTGGGCGAGTCGACGCCCCGTCGATGGGTGTTGTGGGTCAGTAATTAGGCGTGGGAGAAGTCCAAGTGAAGGACCAGCCTCAGTCCCAAACCACGGACCAACAGGATGGTTCGTTGGTTGGGAAACGGGCCGTCGTTGGCAACCGTCTATGAGGACTGATTCCTGCACAGTTACTGTTAAGTGAAACGGGTGAAATGGTAATTTCATCCCAAAATAAGACTTTGGACGATTCCTAAAGGTTCATTTGGGTATTTTAAACATGTTTATAAGCCTTTAACACTTAGAAGAATTCATTCTTCAAAATCAAAACCCAAAATATCCTAGAAATTCTCTAGAACTCCATTGGAGCCAAAACTCAAGGAAGAGCTTGGATTGGAGGTTTGAGTGGTGATTCTTCATCAATTTCGTGGATTAACATCATTGTGGTATGATTTTTTATCCTTGAAACTCTATTCATCAAGCAGCCTAAAATTCAAAGAGTTTTCTAAAGTTTTCAAAGATGAACTTGTCCAATTTTATGATCTATCCACGGGTTCTTGCATTAAAGGTTTTGAATCATTATATATTGATTAAATTGTTGTTAATTAGATGATTTTAACTCAATTAACCTATGAAACCATGTAATTAATGAACCCTAATGTTTGACTACTTTATGGGTTACTTGATATTGACTTAATGCTTATGAATTTTCTATGGGCTCTTTTTTATGGGCTTTTGAATGATGTAAGAATTATATTCAATTGATGTATAGTTTGTCTTAGATTGATAAATCTATATTTAATTAACCTAGATTCAATGAGTATTATAATTTATGCATTGAATTGATGTTCATGACCATGGGTAAGAGCCTATTGGTATTGAATTGGATGATTGAGATAAAGATTGAAGTGGAGAGAATGGATTGGTGGTACGCCACCCTAATTCTCTTTATTTTAAGTAATTATATCTCTTGGATTATGTTGTGATTGGTATGTCCCACTTATGGTGGCGGTGTTATGTGAATGATATGGCCTTGTCGGCGTTACTTTAAATATTATGATGATCATGGCCTTGTCAGCACTACTTGAAGTAATATGATGATTTGTGTAGTTGATTATGTGAAGTATGATCATATATATCTACATGTGAAGAAATGTGAAGGTATGTGGTTTCTTCTATTGATGCTATTTAGGTGATCATGTTAGACTATGACTATGTTTTTATGTGTGTAGTCTTAGAGTTGATGCATGATTCTTTCTAATTGGTTATTGAGTCTTATGATGAATATATTGATGATGTTATAGTAGTGCATAGGGTGACCTAAAGGTGATGAAGGTTGTGCCTATGTGCTTCTTGAATATGATATGCTATATGTGATAAAGTGAAGTCTTAATGTGTCTTGTGTGGTAGACTTGTGTCCCTTACTTGATGAATGTATGAATGTGAATATGAGATGTCTTGACTTAGGATACTTAAGCCTCTTAGTCTTGAATGTATGAATGATATGAGACCTTGAATGTTGTTAAGAGGGTTCTTTATGTGAAACCTTGAACCTAGTGGTAAGGTTATGAACCTTGAAGATGAAAGTTGTAATAGTATCCTTCTAGTAATGAATGATTGACTTAAGATTGGTTGGCTGAAACGACATCATATCAATCCTTAAGAAAGTCATTATGAGCTATCTTGTCGCCATTGTAAGGAAGCCCTAGGGGACCTCTTTGGTAGGAAATGTAATTGGGTTATGAACTTGATATGGAACCCCTTTCTATAAACCTTTAATGTGAATTACTCCATGAGAACAAAGGCTAGCACCGAGTGAGTATGGTAAGGGAAGTAGTTCTAGTTAAAGGATGAGGCTAGAGTACAAAGTAAGCCCTTCATATTCCCGAACCATGTGCCTACATGGGATGTGTCCAAGTTCTACCATTGGCAAGTAGAACACCCTCCACGGAGTAGGTTACAACTCCGGATTCCATGTTTTGCTACCATGGTCTATGTCGGTTATTGCCTATTCTCATCATATGGGGTACCTAATAGTATTGGAGAAGTTCTATGAAGTTTAGGTGGTGGTATGAGACGCTATCTAGACATTGCACAATAGACTTTGAAGATGTTAGTAAGAGTCCCTAGGTCTTCTCCAAGATCACTACTTGAATGTCCTTATGTGATGAATGTTTATTAAATGAACTAAGAAATGTAATGACTTAAGTTAAGAAAGCATATTAAATGAATAAGTACTTATCTAGAGTAGTTAAGGGTTGTCTAGTTAAGGTGTGAAGGGGGCATATGAATGGTCACTTCGTATCTTTCCTAGATGAGTCTTAATAATTACTCTAGTTAGGAAAATTGGTTGATTAAGTAGACATGATCCAAACTTAGGTAGTGTCAAGGATTATTAGGTAATCTTGAAGAGGTCAATCATGGACATTCTCTTCTTCATTTACTTAAGCAAGTTTTTTGATAATCTTTTTAAAGGAGAATGTCATATTACATGTGCTATTGTGCTTAAGTGAGAATGATATTATCCTAGGCAATATAAAGGATCTCTTGAGTGTGTGTAAGGGATTGTATGGGCGGTCGCTTCATAACTCACTCAAGTGAGGCTTAGAATCACCTTTGGTAGGAGAATCTCATGTTCATAGTTTTGGTGTATTGTAAGAGTGTGTATCTCATTATAGGTGGTCTTAAGGATCATTTAGGTGTGCCTAGAGAGGGTGTATGGGCGGTCTCTCTTTGTCTTACTTAAGTGAGTCTTAGGATAGCTTTTAGCGAGGCAATTACATGCTAGCAAGTGTTCTATGTGAAGTTGGTAAACTTCACTCTACAGTGAATTAAGGTTACTGTAATGTTGCTCCTAAAAATGTGATAAATGTTTTATGTGATTTCTTATGTGTTTCTAAGGTGCTAAATGTTGTTATTATGATATTTAAATCAAAAGATGCATATTTTCAATAAATGTCTGTTTTCATAATTTTTATGCATTATGTCATACTTAGTACATGTGGTTGTACTAATTCCATGTTTTTATCTATCTCTGTAGTGGTTGGTAGGTGAGGAGCATTTGGGAAGAAAGACTTGGATCATAGCATCATTCAAGTCATTCAAGTGAAGTTGAAGTATGTCCTCATTTGACTCGAGGGCATAGATGTCTTTTATTTCTCTTATTGAAGTATTGTAATAGACCAAGTATTTCTATATTTTTATTGTGTATGGACCGTGTCCCAAGTACTCTTGTGTCTAAGATTTGATGAAATGAGACTTGTATTTCTTATGAGTTTATATGAAAGAGATTTTAAAGACTATGAAAATGTTTGTGAAAGTTTTGATTCCGCACTACTTTTCACTATGTATATGCGATGAACGATACGAAAGGGCTTGTATAAGACCTCCGAGAGGTCAAGTACGCCGGTTGCACTCCGAGAGTGTCATATCTTCTAGGGTGTGGTCTCGGGATGTGACAATAAATTCATTGAAATAAATCATGATTAGCACGTGAGTAAATGAATCCAATGCTTTGTGATCTCACATACCTCGTCGGGATTAACCTTTAGCGAAATCCACAAGCAATTCTCCAAGAACGCGACGATTTCCTAGCTTTTTCTCCTCTTTTCTCTCAAAACCCTAACTTTATTTCATGACGCATAAGCTGAATCAAAACAGTTTAGACCCTAATCAATTCACTAAAAATAAAATTAAATAATTGGGTAGAGAAAATACCATAAAACTTCTAAAATCTGATTTTGAGTTTCCGTATCTAGACACCCAGACTTTCAATGGTCATATCTCCCTCAAACAAACTCAAAATTTAGCAAACTCACTGGTTGGAAATATAATTCAAAGATATTTTCTAAGGTATCTTGTAACTCTTTCTGAGCTAGGAGTTATAGTTGTTTGAAGTTGATAACTTAAAATATATTACATAACACTCGACTTAGCCAAAGTGGCAACTGAAAAACTCAACATAATCCAATGACAAGATAATGACAATTAAATGTACTAACTAACTATCTACGAAGCCTCTAATAGTTGATATGGTTGTTGGGAGAATACCCACGACATCCTAATGAACTAAAAATACTAAAAAGCAATAAAAGCGGATCCTCCAAAAGCAAGGAGGAGCACCAACGAACTCTAAATGCTTGAATCGATCAACGAGACGCTAGATGTTAATCCTGATTACCTGTTTATGCATTATGAAATGATGCAATCCAAAAGTCATCGAGACATTGAATGTACAAGCATGTGAGGAAAACTAAACACGACATAAGCGTGAAATGAATCTGAAAAGAACACTTAGCATAGTTTTACTCAATTCATGGATACTTAACTCAAATGTAACATAAAACAACAATAATGGTGCAGTTTCTATAAAGCATTAAACAGTAATAAAAAATCAATTTACTCATAAAATAAAGTAAAATAATTCTATTGGAGTATCTATAACCGAAAACCATTGCTGTGAGCTAATGTGATGACCAAACAGCTCGCCCACGCCGCCAGAAATGTCCTAAAACTTGCCGGATATAGAACATCTCAACTGAGTGGATTCACTAGTCTATGCTAAAAGGCATTAATGTGTCATCTAAAAAATATGACCCTTTCTACCCTCGATGACAACATGTAGGGGCGTACATGATCAGGTTGGTTCAGGTTTTTCAAATATCAAATCAAACCATTCGTGTAAAAATTTAAATTTACAAACCAAACCAAACTAATAAATTTCAGATTTTTTTCGGGTTTTTAACCTCGGGTTGGTTCGAGTTTTCAAATACCAAACTAAACCATTTTGTCGAATTTTTAAATTTACAAAATCAAACCAAACTAATGAACTTCGGATTTTTTCAGATTTTTGGATTTTTTCGGTAAAATTTGCATACAAACATATAGTTAACTTGTGCTCCAAGTATTTCTTTAGTCCAACCAAAATACAATTATCTAAGGTGTTCCTTAAAAAAATACAAAATATGAGATGAGTATTGATGACACAAAAATATTCAATAAAAATAATAATGAAATCATCATATAAAATAAATATTGTAAAGTTATAATGAAAATAATCATAATTTAAAAGTACTAAATCATCCTAAAATAAGTTCAATAAGTATTAGTTACATTACTAAATATTTAAGGAAAATTAAAATTAGATTATGTATTTTAATTGTCTAAACCAATGTAAAACTAAAGAACACATATCCAATATTATTGACATTCTTAGTATTGAATTGATTTTTATTTTTTTTTGCATTAGTATTAATTTGATTTTGATTTAAGTTTTATTATAATTATCAATATGTATGAACTATAATATTTATTGACCATTCGAGTTCTAAGTTTTAAACTCGAAATAATATATTATAAGATAAAAACTATGAAATAATACAAGAAATATTTTAAAATGATATCAAACTAAATATTTTTATGCAGAAAATAAAATTTTAAAATTACATACATAATGCCGGGTTGGTTTGGTCTCGAATTGTTTTTTTTAGTTAAAACCAAACCAATCCAAATATAGATAGGGTTTTTTTCCAATATCAAACCAAGTCAAACCAAACCACTATTCACGTTTTTTATTTCCAGTTTGACTCGGTTTACGGTTTGGTTCGATTTTCTATTCGGTTATATACACCCCTAACTACATGTTTTATGGAAACTTGAATTATTATGAACTCGTCCCCATATCGGTGAACAACTACTCGCAAAATATACTTAGTTCATATGTTTTAAAATAAAACTCCTTTTGTGATTTGAGGTAATTATTCAAAAAGCTTATCTCTTAAAAGATATGAAATTCAAAACTACTCATGAGAACTCATTTGGAAATTGGTGTTTTCTCTCTTAAATGTGAAAACAATTTCTCTTTGGGATTACTTAGTTCCCATATATCCTTTAAAGAAATGAACTTCATTGAGTGACTGTAATTACTATGTTTATAGTCAATAGTTCGTAACCAACTTTTTTTTTTTGAATTATTAATATTTATTAATTAATTTATTATTATATTATGTCTTTGATCTGTTTACTTCCTCCTTTAATAAGATCGAGATGAGGAGTGACCATTCTTTACCTTTCTTGAATTAAATTATGGATACAAGGCTCATCATCTAATGTTATTGATGTTTTCATGTTGTTTATACATATCTTAGAGTGTAGAAATCGATTAAAACGTAGGTACGGTGCAAGGGAACTCAAACGAAAAGAAGTGAGTTAAAGTGGAAGACGTGGCAAGCCCAAATGGTATAACAATAAGGATTGTATTTAATGTATTTCACTTTACAACTTTGTACTTCTTATAAATTAAATAGTCTTTGTAATTATATACTTTGTATTTTATATTCTACACATAATTAAAGACAAATCAGATCAATATGTTCCTTTTTAAAAATTGATAATGAAACAATACAAATGTTGCTCTGTGGTTTATTTTTTATTTTGCAACTGATGAGAACTTTAAGTGATATATTCCTTTTAAAATATTTTCTCCCCTAAATTTCTCCTTTATGTTATCATACTATTTTATTATTTCAATTAAAAAAAATGATAAAAACATAAATAATTATACCTAACAAACTAAAATTTTGACATTTTATATAAATATTGAAAGTGTGGCTAAGGGATCCTATTAAATGCTAAAATATTGATATTTTTGAATATTTTACCTTTTTTAATGTTTGGAGAAAAATCGCAATACCCATATATAATCCCTAATTTACCCATAAGATACCCATATTTTAATGGGATAAATGTGGGTATAAGTCCAACTATTATCAATATTTAAAAATCACTCTCTCAACTCATATTTAATGAGTTATTTGGGAAGGTCAGTGAAAAGTGGACCTAAATTGTCGACACTACCGGCTTGTGATATAAAGCCGATGGGAAATGATTTCGGCTAGAGATATTGTGTCGATGAAAAATAATTTCGGCGAGAGTTTGACTATTGTGACTTCATGCATTTGATGCTTATGTGTGACTTGCTTGTTAATTGTGATTGATGTAACTGTTGCGTGTAATTTATCTATGTGACATTGAAATTGACGTTGGTGATTCATTTGATTGTTGATTTGTTTACTGTTGAATTGCGGATGTTGGGCCTTGTGAGTTGTGTATTGTAGAATTGTTAGGTTAGACTGATTTTTGTGCAGGTTGTAGTTTGAGGAGGTTCGGTTGGAGTGTAAGGGGTACTTGTTTCCTAACTAGATGCCTTGATTATTAGGTTGATTTCTGGGTATTGTGTGGTTGATATTCACCCCTTGCTTCTACACTTGTGTAGGTTCCAAGCCTGAAATTGTGTGATCTCTTTCTCATTCTTCTGATTTCGAGGTTTGTCAAGGATTTGAAGAAATAGTTGCTTGTCACTTCGGCGAACCCTCTTTCTCCTTTTCTTTTATACTTTGTTCTATTTGAGAAACATAGATTGAGACTTGTACTTAATCCTAAAGCACCTTATTATTTAGTGGCTTATATACATGACAAGCGGATTTTGGGGTATTGTTTAGAATGAAAAAGTTTTCCGCGTTTGTCTTGTTCTTATTTTATGTTTTCACTTTTCTTTCGTTTTTATTGGGTTGAGGCTGACTTGTTTTTATGGGAATAGACAAGTGTCATCACGTCCATTTTCATTGGGCTATCGCAAAAATCACTTTGGTCGAATTTTATAAAATATTCACCTGAAAGCTGGAAGTGATGTAGCAACATTAAGTAGTGCATTTGCTTTATTAACTAAAGTTAATGTACTAAGTACCAACCAACATTATATCCAGAATTTGGACCCTTCTAATCACTAATAATCCTTACTTATACTTAAATTATATATCTTTTAGCTTATATTCTTTTTCAACTTTACATAACATGTATATGATTTTTATCTACACAATATTCGATAACAGCAATCAATTTTGGACTAATTCAATATATATATATATATATATATATATATATATATATATTTGAGAATTCAACAAACAAACACTTTTATTGCAACTTTTTTATAAAAATAAACATCAAAAACAATTTAAATAAGAAGAGTGATGCATTATAATAAAAGTGAGATTAACAAGGTTTGTTAATGGAATATAAGCACATACAAATGGAATCTTGACCTTTTTTTTCACTACACACTCAGAACCAACAAATGTTTTACCATAGACAAATTTACAATCATGTTTCTTATCACCTCCTTTACATGATATAGCATCCATTTCTGATGGACATACGTAACCATTTGCTTTGAGCACTTGACTCGTTATCACCAAAATATCTGCAAAATCAATCAATCAACACATAAATAAAATTTATTAATGTATACACTACATCAAAAATAATCTTTACAATTAATTGATTGCAATAGTTTAATATGTTCTTTCCGACACAATTAGATCTTTTGAAATCACTTTTAAAGCCTATAACAACATAATTGAATTCAATGACAATTAACACTCTTTAATAATGTGAATATTTACTACTGCTAAACATTATTTTAACTGCGGTCATAGTGCCAAAAGAAAACAATACAAAAGTAGTGTATACATACCACAAACGTAAGCTATATATGAGGGAAGAAGTATTGCTAAATGAAGCTTTCAACTTTGCCATTATATTGACTTCTTCTAAGGTTTTATAAGAGGATTCAAAGGTTTGTAGTAGTTTATGTTAGGAAATAATATAAGTTTGTATCAAATTGTTTTTTTTAAATTCAAAATAACAATTTTAAAATATGAAATACTTTAATTAGAAATTATGTTAGGAAAACGATTTAAGTTTGTAGCCAAAATTGTATTATTTATTATTTTGACCAATATTAAGTTACATATGGAAAGAATAATATGTGAAACTCATGGTAGGTTTAAAATTAGTTTTTGCGGTCTAATTTCAAGAACTGAATGATATCTTGAAATTCAATTTAAAACTACAAATTTAATTCACTGATTGAAGATCAATTTTTCATAATGTAAATGTTTAATTTTTGTTGGATTTATGTTCATAATTTTTTTATAATGTCCTAATATCAAACATATTTTCCAATCAACCATATACTTTAATATAATTAGATTGATTATTTAAATTTAATTAAACATATTTGAGTAAAGTTTAATTTCTACTGGATTAGTTTATTTAGTTTGACTTCAAAGGATCAACTCCTTCAACTCCTCTCCTCCGCGTAGAGCCATCAAAATAGTCTTAGCCCATAGCCCGGCCCAATCCACCCGTTATTGGGGTAGACTTGAGATAAGGTTTTTTAAGCCCATTTATAACTAGGGTTTATAAGTCTGGTTCATATAAGTTAATGGCCCTTCAGGCTTGATCGGGGTTGGACCGGGTCGGGGTCGGTCCATGAGCCAAAACTTTTTATTTAAGGTTAACTTACAACAATTTTCACTAGTATATAATCTAATTACTTAATTGCACGTTATGTTGTAATATTATGAATTTTACCAAATTTTGGTACGTCCAGATACATGTATCTCCAAATATATCGGATCAAAATTAGGTTAATTTGTTCTACATATACTCTATCCAAGTAGGTTCTCATGTATCTAGGATATACTAGATACATAGACAATCTCGCGCCCTCACCTCCCTCCCATCTTGCTTGTCATTCTTTTATCTCGTTGGCGTATCTGGCAAGGCCAACTCAACAATATTAGGGGCCTAAAGCGAAACTTAAGAGAAAGTTTCTAATATTTATTTTTTTATCATATATATATTTTTATTTAAAATCTACTTTTCTAGTTATTTTAGATGTGAAGTCATTAGGTGCTGTTTTATAATCAATTTCTTTTAATAATTCATTTTTAAATTATAATTTAATTAATTCATTTGATCTAGCTCTCTCAAGACATTGTTGATCTTAAAGAAGCATTAATCAATTTTAATTTCGAAAAAACTTCTTTCGGCCGAGGCAACAGTTACAGGATCTGTTAACATTATTCTATAAGCAATATGTGTATTTGGAAAAGAATCAAGACTTTTTATTTGATTGAGTATTTTCATTAGATCATTATCTTCTACTTGTATTATTTAATACTTTTCATTCAAAAAAAATAATCTAAATCATCAATATTAGAATAACTATTACATGTTAAAGAAAGTTCAAGGTTAAGACAATATTTTTAAATTCTCATCATCTAGTGATCTCAATATTTTACCACTAAATAAGAAATATAAATATTTTCATATGCTTCAATTTGTTCAAATCTATTTTGAAGTGAAAACAAAAAAAAGTTTGATCTACTCTACATATGTAAAGCAATCAACTTTTAAAGATTTTTCAAGGGACATTGTGATTTCGCTGTTCATATTTTGATCAAATTGTTTCTTACGAAATTCATGTTTATTTTTATCTCATATGCACTTTCCTTGGTAGAAATAACATTCATAGTACATATAATTTTTTTAAAATTAACATATATAAGTAATAATTTTTTTGAAAATGGGGGCCCAAAATATATATGCCCAAGCGATGGCTTTAGTGGCCTAGGGGTTGAGACGACTCTGGTATCTAGTATGGGAGATACATGTTATACACTAGATACATAGACAAATCTCGCGCCCTCGCCTCCCTCCGATCTTGTTTGTTACTCTCTTATCTCACTTGTGTATCTGGTGTGGGAGATACCTGCTAATTACACTAGATTTTTCGCTAGTGTTATTGAAACAACACCGTTGTTTGCCATATTTAATTTGAAAATGTTCTCATTTTCTTGAGAAAGAAAAAAACAGTCCCCGGCCCTTCTAGGGTTGGGTTGGGGTTGAGCATTTTTAGATCCTTCCAAATGAAGGACCGGCCCGCACTAGGCCTTTAAATTCCTTGGCCCACGAGGCTTGGGCCGAGTGAGGCAGGGTCGACCTTTTTGACAGCTCTATCTCCGCGACTCTCATCATGAAGACTTAATTATGAACTCAAAATAAATTCATATTTTTTAGGGGAATTGAGATACACATCCAATTTCTATGTTGATTGACACAACTCTTTGAGTACATCAGGACCATACAAACAATCCTATCAAGTCTAAAATCACCTCTCAATTTCAATAGTACCATCAGAATCCGTAACCAATTTCGTTAACTCAAAATATTGATTCCAATTAAATTTTTTATATTTAAAATCTTCAAAATTTAAAATCTCAACCAAACTTTATTCGATCACCTCGAAAATCACGTCTCGTGTTCTCGCTGGTCATAAACAAAGAAGTTACATAAAGGTTCAAACTGTATAAATGAATCTAAAAGAAAAAAAACGACCTTTTGAGTCGTTACATTACATGTTATAATAAATTTAATGAGTGGTCAATCAACTTCGGGTGTAGATTTTGAACTTCTCTTCTCGAAGCTTTGGGTGAATGTTTTTGATCAGTAACAGTCAAACCTCAAAACTTTGGATAAATTGATGAAGCTTTTGCTCTGATTAGCAACAGTAACAGTGAGTTTTCTTCCATTAAGAACTTTTTGACTGTTTTTCTTGTTTATATAGTATTTTTGTTTGTTTTCTAGCTAGGGTTTCATCGTGTATTTCTTTTACGGTTCTTATTAGAGTTTTGATTTGAGGTATAGTTATTATGCTAATGACTATGTTTCACTATTGAATGTACTATTTTAAAAATTATTCATTTTATGCATGCATAACTATGATGGTTCATCGTAATTTCTTTGAAGAATAAGTTTTTTTTTTTTTAGTAAAATCCTTATTTTGTGGTTGTATTTATACAATAATGTTTTTGCCTGTCGATAGAATTCTTAAAAATTATTTGTTTTTGTCTAATTGTCCTTCTGTGCATGATTATCTACATGTTATACAATTTTGCAGTTTTAATATTTATGTTTTATTGCAAATAAGGTCCTCTTGATAGTTTTTTCTTTTTAATGTATCCCGAAAAGTCACATTTTTTATATTTAAAAAATATTAAAACTTCAATTTTAGTCTCACAGAGATGATATGTTATACCACAATTTTTACATTTTTATTTCTTTCCTTGTATATCCAATCAAATAATGAAGTTTGATGAAATCATGAATATAATTCTGGGAACATTATTTAACATTATGAAAGACGCATAATTATTCACTGTTTTTTTTCTGATTGTGATGTTCTGATCAGATATTCGCACAACTTAACTAATTTTATGGAATATCTTCCACCAACAGCAATCAACAGATATAAGTAACTCTATTTACCAAGAGTAGAACATATGGAAAGAATCACTAAAGCCAGGATAAATAGAAAGAATCATGTCTTTTAATTAAAAAATATATTGAAATTTCCAATTATAGTCTCAAAGAGATTGATATATTATACCACAAACTTTATAATCTTTCATTCATCGTTTACCGAATCAAACAATTATATTTATGAAATTAATACAAGTATAATTTTGGGAGGGTACAATTCAACATTATGAAACAAGTAATTAATTATACTCTTTGGCATATATTTGATATCTCAAAAAACAAACACTTTTATTTGTAACTTTTTTTAAATATAAAAATAGACATCAACAAACAATTTAAATAAGAAGAGTGATAGCATTATAATAAATGTGTGATTAACAAGGTTTGTTAATCGAGTATAAACATATACAAATAGGATTTTCACCTTATTCTTTCACTACACACTCAGCATCAATAAATGCTTTTCCTTACACAAATTTACAGTTTGGTTCACAATCATGTTTCTTGTCACTTTCATAACATGGTATACCATCCATTTCTGATTGACATACGTAACCATTTGCTTTGAGAACTTGAGTTGTTATCACCAAAAATATAAATGCAAAATCAATCAATCAACATATTAAATAAAATTTATTTGGACCAGTATAATACATATACTATGTCAAAAATGATCTTTAAAGACAATTAACAGTACTCTTAATAAATATCTCTAAAGCCTATAGAGACAGTGAAACCATTAACTACTACAACTAAAAATAAGCTTTAACAATACTATGCATATTTGTTACCACTGAAGATTGTATTTGGTATAGTAATAATGAAAAAAATAATACAAAACTAGTGTACACATACCACAAAGGTAGGCTAGGGTGGGGGGGAATTTATTGTAAAATAATGCATTAAACTTCGAGCCCTAGGTATGGAGAAATGGGAGCGCCACCCCCGAACAGGGGCGGACGCACCCTATGTTGTGGGGGTACACGTGCACCCGGTAGCTTCCGAAAAAATCATATGTATATATGTATATCTATTTTGAAAAACTGATAGAAAGTAAGATATATTCAATAGTGCACCCATAAAAAACACAGAAGTGCTCTTGGACAATTGGTGGAAGGGAAAGACACCATCCTCTAGACCAGGGTTTGAATCCCACTTAAGCCTATTTTTATTTTAAATTTAGCTTAGACCTTATATTTGAGCTATGTTTATATAGTTGTGCACCCAAAACCTTTAAATCTTGGGTTTGCCTCAAACCCCGAATGGACCCTGCAGTGCGCGATTCGAATTTATTCGGAGCTCCAACATGGGCTCCGGACACCAGGTGGGAAACCAAAAAAAAAAAAAAAAACTTTGCCATTTTATTGAAGGTGCATGAATAAAGTAGTGACTTCTCACTAAGGTTTTATAGGGAAATTCAAAGGTTTGTAGTACTTTATGTTAGCAAAATAATATAAATTTGTAAGAAAATTTGATATATGTATTATTTTAACCAATACTTATAAGTTATACGGGGAAATAATATAGTATTATTAGAACATATGATTGATTCAAAATACGAAATATGAAAAAATATGCAATTCTTTGATTTAGTTAGAAGTTATGTTAGGAAAATAATTTGAGTTTGTAATAAAAGTGGATGTAATTATTATTTTGACCGATACTAATAAGCTAAATTTGTATATATACGGAAAGAAATTATTAAAACTTGTGATTTATTCAAAATTATAAATTATGTTAGAAAAAAAAATTTAAGTTCATCATGAAATTGGATATCTCTAATATTTTGACCGATACTAAGCCATATATATAGAAAGAATATTATTAAAACTTATGATGGATTCAAAATAAGAATTTTAAAATATGTAATTATTAATTTAATTATAAATTATGTTAGGAAAATAATTTAAGTTTGTAATAAACTTAAATTATATGAAAAGAATGTTATTGAAACTTATGGTAGGTTCAAAATTAGGTGTTTGCGGTCCAATTTCAAGAATCGTAGGGTGCCTTGAAATTCAATCAACTACTACAAACTTATTGGCTGAAGATCATTTTTTTATAATGTAAATTTATTAATTTTGTTTGACTTATATTCATTTTTTTTTATAATGTGCTAACTAAAATATATTATAAAAAATCAACTATAGGTTAATGAAATGGTTCGATCGGTTAGTTTTTTTTAAAAAATTATACCACCTTAATTTTTCGTATTTTATAATGTATAATCAAAGGCCAAACACATATCCAGACCCTTAAATTTGTCCCTATATTTCATTTTGACACTCCATCTTAACCTTGTTCCATTTTAACCCCTTAACTCCAATTTTTATGTTTCATTTAGGCACTTCTAAGTGATGTGGCAGAGTGTTCTCTAAGAGAGTGAAAGACAAAAAAGTTTTTTTTTTAAAGAAATAATAAGAGATTAACCCTTCAACTCTATTTTTTTTATGTACCATTTAAACAGAAAATACTAATTTTATGATATCTTTATTTTTATATTCAACTCCAATTTTGCATTTTAAAAATCGTCGTTCAATCGTTATTTATTGTAAAAAGTTAAACCTGACGGATGATCATTGATTATTTTTTTTAAAAAAAGTAACAATTTTTTTAGAGTTTCTTTGTATTTTTGCATGAAAAATAACCAACGAAAGTGCACTGATTTTCTTACTTAAGAAAATAAATGCCAACCCAAGAAGTCTATTGAGTTTCAACATTTTTTTATAGTGTTATTAATTAGCAATGAACATGAGTTTTTTTTACTCGTATTTAGTTGAATGAAAAATTAGAAAGCTGATATTTGAGTTATCCAAATAGATAAGATATGAAGAAAAAAAATATGTAGTGTAATTTAATTTAATTAATTGATTTTAAAAGAAAACCAACACACTTTCGTCGATTATTTTTCACACAATGTACAAAATCTCAAAAAAAAAATTAAAAAAAATGACGTTCATCTATTATTATTATTTTTAAAAAGATATGACATTGATTTTTAAAATGAAAAAAGGGGAAATGAAGAACATAAATAAAATTGAAGAAATCATAAATTTACTATATTATGTTTAAATGCTACTAGTGGTGGCAAATGGGCGGATTGGGTCAAATGTGGGCGGGTTGAAAATGGGTAAACATAAAATGGGTAATCATTCAACCCGCCCATATTTGATATGGGTAAAAATGGGTTGGGTAAAATACTAGTTTACCCATATTTTACCCATATTTCATGAATAAATAGTTCTTACTTAAGAATTCAATATGGAGAAAATATTTAATTTTTTTTAGATGAAATCTGTTGAAAATGCTTCATTTAGTTTTATTTTATTATAAAAGTAAAAAAAAACTTTTAAAAATATTTCGGGGTTGGGTGGGGTGGGGGGGGGTGGGCTGATAGGAGGCTAGCGGGGGTCGAGGGTAGGGTGAAATAAATTTGAAGTTAAATTTTTTTTTAAACAAACTTAATTTTTTGAAGGGTGGGAGTTGGTTGGGGATAGGGGGTGGGGGTGGGGGACGATGGCTGGGGGAGTGGTCCAGGGTAGGGTGAAAAATAAATATTTGAAGTTGAAAATATTATTTTTTTAAAACAAACTTAATTTTCTTTTGGGTGGGTGGGGGTGGGGTGATGGGTGACGATGGTAGGGTGAAAAAATAAAATTTTGAAGTTGAAAATATTTTTTAAAAATAAACTTACATTTTTTTTTTGGGGGGGAGAGGGGCTGGGGGGGGGGTCGAGGGTAGGGGTGAAAAATGAAATTTGAAGTTCAAAATATTTTTAAAAATAAACTTTAATTTTTTTTGGGAAGCGTGGGGTGGAGGTCGAGAGTTGAAATATTAATAGGGACCATATATGAAAGTTTTGAAAAATCGCTTCTAAAACTTAATAAAAAGGTTTTTTGAAAATTTGGAGAAAACTTGCAATACCCATATTTGACCCGTAGTTTACCCATAATATACCATATTTTAATGTGTAAAATATGGGTATAATCCCAAATATTACCATATTTAAAATCACTCTTTCAACCCATATTTGAAGGGCTATTTGGGCGGGTCAAGGAAAAATGGGCTTAAATTGCCAGCACTAAATGCTACTATGTAAAATAGAGTTGAAGACAAAGAAGATGAAAAAAGAGCTGAAGTGGTAGCATGTCAGAAATATTGTTTAGACCCCTAATTAAAATTCCTAAAAAAGGAGAAATTATAATAGGTATTGGGGTAGTGAAGAAGGATCATTAGGTACCGCGTTGCGAAAATCTGATTTTGATTGTTTCCTTGTATATCCAATCAAATAATGAAGTTTTGAATGAAATCGATGAATATGAATTGCTGGAAGACATTATTAACATGTATTGAAAAAACGCATTTAATTAGTTCACTGGTTTTGTTCTTTTCTGATTGTGATGTTCTGATCAGATATTCTGCGACAACTTCAACAAATTTTATGGAATACTATGCCCATCAAAGCAGCAACCAGATATCAAGTAACTCTATTTACCAAGAGTAAGAAATCAGGAGAAAGGAATCACGGTAAAGCCCAGGGATATAGAAGAGTAGAAATGAATCACGTCTTGTTAATTAAAAAATAATATACTGAAATTTCCAAATTATAGTCTCAAAAAGATGATATATATAACAAAATTGTATAATTTTTTCATTCATCGTTTACCAATCAAACAATAATATTTATGAAATTAATACAAGTATAATTTTGTGAGGGTACAATTCAACATTATGAAAAACAAGTAATTAATTATACTCTTTGGCATATATTTGATATCTCAAAAAACAAACACTTTTATTTGTAACTTTTTTTAATATAAAAATAGACATCAATAAACAATATTAAATAAGAAGAGTGATGGCATTATAATAAATGTGTGATTAACAAGGTTTGTTATCGAGTATAAAACATACAAATAGGATTTCACCTTATTCTTGTCTGAGATTGGAAGATTTGTATGAGCAGTGAAGAAGAAGAGGAAGAAGAGGAAGAAGAAGAAGAAGAAGAATAGAGAAAGAATATTTTTATTATTCCAAAAAAGTTAATGAGTTACATTGTTGATCTCATATTTATAATAGTTATGATATATGATTACATTTTTCTAAATCTAACAACCTTACAGTTATTATAACTAACTAGCTAACTAATCATTGAAAAGTTGGTTACACATTAACAGTGTTTAGGGAACACATATAAGAACCAGGTTCACGTATTTGATTCTTCTTTATTGTTCTCATTCTCAACACTCCCCCTCAAGCTAGGAAGTGAGAAGATGTTCAGAACTCCTAGCTTGGAACTGAGATGTTTCAGTTGCACTTTTGTAAGTCCTTTAGTAAGCAGATCAGTTGGTTGATCTTGTGTAGGAAGTACTTGGTAGATACTAACCCTTGTGTAATTTTTTCTCTTATAAAGTGACAATCAATCTCAATGTGTTTTGTTCTTTCATGATAGACTGGATTGGCTGTAAGTTGCATAGCAGATTTGCTATCAGTATGTATGTTGATAGGTAGTGAAACTTCAATGCCAAGCTCCTCAATTAAACCTTTCAGCCATATAATCTCTGTTACAGTGGTAGCAATGCTTCTGTACTCAGCTTCAGCTGAGCTTCTAGAGACAATTGTTTGTTTCTTTGACTTCCATGAGACTATAGACCCTCCATACTGAACAAAATAACCAGTTATTGACCTTCTTGTTAGGGGACAGGAGGCGCAATCTTCATCACAATAAGCAGTGATAGTCTTATTTGAGTAGTTGGACAGTAGTAGACCTTGCCCTGGTTGGTTCTTCACATATCTCACAATCCTTAAAGCTGCAATCATATGTGAATTCTTAGGTTGTTGTAGAAATTGACTTAATGTCTGAACATCATAGGAGATGTCAGGTCTTGTCATAGTTAAGTATAGTAATTTGCCAACTATCCTTTGATAAGCTCCTTGATCAGTTAGTGGATCAGGTTCTGTCATCTGTGTCTCCTCATCATACTATTTGGTAGTCAATTTTGAGTTGGTGTAATTGGAGTTCCAGCTGATTTAGATGCACTTAGATCAGTTTCAGAAATTAATTCTAGTGCATACTTTCTTTGATGCATTAGAATACCTTGCTTTGATCTTGCAAATTCAATTCCCGGAAAATATCTTAACTCTCCCAAGTCTTTCATCTTGAAATCTTGCTTCAAGTGATCCTTTGTTTCTTCAATTAGGTGCAGATTACTTCCAGTGACCAGCATGTCATCCACATAAACAAGAACCAGAACTATGCCTGTTGTTGTCTTCTTTATGAACAAGGAGTGATCATGTTCTTTGTTTGAACTCAAATTGAGTAGTGCCTGAGATAGTTTAGCATTCCATTGTCTTGGGGCTTGCTTTAGTCCATAGAGGGATTTAGTGAGTCGACACACTTTATTCTCCCCCTGACTCTTAAATCCCTGAGGAAGATCCATATAAATTTCATCAGGTAGGTCCCCTTGTAGAAAAGCATTGAATACATCCATTTGATGGATATGCCATTGCCTTTGAGCTGCAATTGTTAGTACTGTTCTCACAGTCTTCATCATCACCACTGGACTGAATGTCTCCCATAATCAATTCCTTCCTTTTGGCTGTAACCCTTTGCTACTAGTCTTGCCTTATACCTCTCTATTTCACCTGTGCTCTTATATTTGATCTTATAGATCCATTTGCAACCTATAGGCACCTTTCCTTTTGGAAGAGTAACTATCTCCCATATATTATTATTTTGAAGTGCATCAATCTCAGATTGCATTGCCTCTACCCACTTAGGATCAGAAACAACTTCCTTGTAGTTAGCAGGTTCAGTACTTGCAGGAATCTTAGACAAATATGATTGATATGAATGATTTACCTGATCATATGATAGGTATTTGTCCAAAGAATATGGAGTATGAGTAGCATGGAGAGATACAAAGTCTTTCATCCATAGTGGTGGTTTCTTTCCCCTTGTAGATCTTCTATTTTCTTCTTGTACCACCAGTGGACCTGGTTCAGGAACCTGATTTATATTAGGTGCAGGATTATTGGTTTCTGCAGGAACCTCCTCAGCTGAACCTGTTCCTTGATCATGGTCAGTAATAATCAACTGATTTGATGATTGTCCATCATTTAAACCAGTGAATCTGAACAGAGGTGTATGTTTTTTATTTTGTAATTTGAATGGAAATATATCTTCCTTGAATATTACATCTCTGTGTACAAAGAAAACATGAGAAGTTAGATCATATAGCAAGTAACCTTTTTGGGTAATTGCATAGCCTAAATGAACAACTATTCTAGACCTACTCTTTAATTTATCAGGTTCATGTATATTTTAAGCAAAACACAAGCAGCCTAACACTCTAAAATGTAACAATGTAGGTTGCTTTCTAAATAATTTTGCAAATGGAGTGTTATTATTAATAACAGAACTAGGAAGCCTATTTATAATGTACACAACAACTTGAACACATAAACCCCAAAATTTAATAGGTATGTTCCCTTGAAATCTAATAGCTCTTGTAAGTTCAAGAATGTGTCTATGCTTCCTCTCAGCAATATCATTTTGTTGTGGAGTATAAGCACATGTGGTTTGATGTACAATGCCTAAAGAAGTTAACATGTTTGAGCACCTACTATTCAAAAATTATGTACCATTGTCTGACCTTATGCACTTAATAGTTTTATCAAATTGTGTTTTAACAAGTACTAGAAACTGTTGAATGATAGTACTAAAATGAATTTTTTGTTTCAACAAAAAAATCCATGTATATCTAGACATGTCATCTACAACAGTAAGGAAATATTTATTCCCATCATGAGTGGGGGTCTTATAAGGACCCCATAGATCCATGTGAACTAATTCAAAGCATGCAAAACTTTTAGAAGTACTAAGTGTGAAAGGTATCCTTGTTTGCTTAGCACAAGGACAAATAGTACATTTATTAATTGTTTCAGTTATACTACTTAAATCTGAAAACAACATTCTCTTTAATACTGAACTAGATACATGCCCAAATCGTTTATGCCACAAATCTATATCTAGTTTAGAATCTATTTTCAGTAAGGGAACAGAACAACTAACTGCAGTATGCACATCTTTTGAACTTGTATTTCCTTGCAATATGTAAAGTCCTTCATCTTCTTTACCAATCATCTTCACCCTCCCATGTGAGAGATCCTGAAATATTCAAAAGTTAGGGAAAAAAATAGCAGAACAATGCAGTTTCTTAGTGAGTTAAGATACTGATAAAAGATTAAATTGGAATTATGGTACTTGAAAAACTCCAGTAACTACATCATTGTTAGGTAGAATGCTTGAACCAATAAACTCTACTAAGGAAACATCACCATTTGGTAAATGCACTTTCTTTGGTTTATCAACTTTGCAAATAGTAGACTTATTTAAAGAACTCATATTAGTCACCATGTGAATTAGTGGAACCTGTATCAATAATCCAACAAGGAGTATAACCATTATTGACAGTAGAGTTGAAACAAGTACTCATACCTGCTTCATTACCTATTACATTAGCTGAATGAAATTGTTCTGAATCTTTGTTTAGAAACTGAATCAATTGTTGATATTGGCCCTTACTGATGGTTGTTCTCATCATTTGCAGACTGCCCATGTTCATTTGCAGTATGTTTAGCAGAGTGACCTGTAGTTATATGCTTGTGATGAACCTGTTCCTGAGATCCTGTACCTCCTTCCATCATTGCATTATATGCATTGTTAGGCTCCTTCTTTTTGAACTTAAAATCTTGAGGATATCCTATTAACTTGTAGCACTTATCTCTAGTGTGATTTTTAAGTTTCCAATAGTCATAATACAGATTTCCATTATTCTTGAACTTTTGAGAACCACAATTTCTTGAGTACATAGCTAATTCATATGCTTGTTGTCCTGAACTAGGATTAGACCCTAATATTCCAACTGAAGCTACTACTACTGATTTTTGACTCTCATCAGACATGATCATAGAATATGCTTGATTTACTGACGGAGGAGGATTCATTAACAAGATCTGAGACCTTGCTTGTAAGTATGAATTGTTTAAGCCCATGAGAAACTGAAATAACTTGATTTTTTGCAAATGTACTACATACTCTTTTGATCTATCACACTTACATACTCTTTTGATCTATCACACTTACAGGAAGGAGTAGGCACCACAACGTCAAATTCTTCCCACAGACCTTTTAATTTTGAGAAGTAAACTGACACAGAACTTGTTCCTTGAGCTATAGTTGCGATTTCTTGATGTAAATTGAAGCTTCTTGACCCATCTATCTTGTTAAATCTTTCATACAGATCTTCCCATACATTTTTAGCACACTTTGCATACATAATGCTTCCAAGAAGACCTTTCTCTACAGAATTCATAATCCAAGACAGTACAACAACATTTACCCTCTCCCAGATACTTTCTAATCCTGGAAATTTGTCCTTTGGATATGATCCATCCACTAACCCCATTTTATTACTTCCTAACAATGCTACCTTCATTGATCTATAACACATTGAATAATTCTCAGACCCAGTTAACTGAAAAGAAATAATTTGATTTCCACTTACATCAGAGGAGTGAAGAAAGAGCGAATGATTATAATCGATCATTGAAGTGGAATTTCTAACTCCATTTCCAGAATTTGATTTTGCATTTTGGCCAAGAACTACTGCAACATTTGTACCATTCACCATTGTGATTCTTTGAACAATTACAACCAATCTTAGCGAAAATATGATTGATATATTCAACTAGGAATACTAGTTGGTATAAGCTCTGATACCATGAAGATTTATGAGCAGTGAAGAAGAAGAAGAAGAAGAAGAAGAAGAAGAAGAAGAAGAAGAAGAAGAATAGAGAAAGAATATTTTTATTATTCCAAAAAACTTAATGAGTTACATGGTTGATCTCATATTTATAATAGTTATGATATATGATTACATTTTTCTAAATCTAACAACATTACAGTTATTATAACTAACTAGCTAATTAATCATTGAAAAGTTGGTTACACATTAACAGTGTTTAGGGAACACATATAAGAACCAGGTTCACGTATTTGATTCTTCTTTGTTGTTCTTATTCTCAACACTTTCACTACACACTCAGCATCAATAAATGCTTTTCCTTACACAAATTTACAGTTTGGTTCACAATCATGTTTCTAGTCACTTTCATAACATGGTACACCATTCATTTCTGATTGACATACGTAACTATTTGCTTTGAGAACTTGAGTTGTTATCACCAAAAATATAACTGCAAAATCAATCAATCATATTAAATAAAATTTATTTGGACCAGTATATAAAAATGATCTTTAAAGACAATTAACAGTACTCTTAATAAATATCTCTAAAGCCTATAGAGATCGTGAAACAATTAACTACTACAACTAAACATAAGCTTTAACAATACTATGCATATTTATTACCACTAAAGATTGTATTTGGTATAGTAATAATGAAAAAAGAGAATACAAAACTAGTGTATACATACCACAAAGGTAGGCTATGGGGGGGATTTATTGTAAAATGATGCATTCAACTTTGCCATTTTATTGAAGGTGCATGAATAAAGTAGTGACTTCTCCCTAAGGTTTTATTGGAAAATTCAAATGTTTGTACTCCTCCGTTTCAAAAAGGATGATCTAGTTTGATTTGGAACGGAGTTTAGGAAAAGAAAGAAGACTTTTTAATCCTGTGGTTCTAAATTAAAGGTATGTCAAATGTACCAAAATACTCTTTAATCTTGTAGTCTTAAACATGTCACGTGGAAAGTTAAAGTTAAAGTGTTGCCAAAAAAGGAAATGGGTCATTCTTTTTTAAACAAACTAAAAAGGAAATAAGGACATTCTTTTTTAAACGGAGGGAGTAGTATTTTATGTTAGGAAAATAATATAAATTTGTAAGCAAATTTGATATATGTATTATTTTAGCCAATACTTATAAGTTATACGCGGAAATAATATAGTATTATTAGAACGTATGAATGATTCAAAATACGAAATATAAAAAAGTATGCAATTCTTTGATTTAGTTAGAAATTATGTTGGGAAAATAATTTGAGTTTGTAATAAAAGTGGATGTATCTATTATTTTGACCGATACGAATAAGCTAAGTTTATATATATACGGAAAGAAATTATTAAAACTTGTGATTTATTCAAAATTAGAAATTATGTTAGAAAAAATAAATTAAGTTCATCATGAAATTGGATATCTCTATTATTTTGACCGATACTAAGCTATATATATAGAAAGAATATTATTAAAACTTATGATGGATTCAAAATAAGAATTTTAAAATATGTAATTATTAATTTAATTAGAAATTATGTTAGGAAAATAATTTAAGTTTGTAATAAACTTAAATTATATGAAAAGAATGTTATTGAAACTTATGGTAGGTTCAAAATTAGGTGTTTGCGGTCCAATTTCAAGAATCGTAGGGTGCCTTGAAATTCAATCAACTACTACAAACTTATTGGCTGAAGATCATTTTTTTATAATGTAAAAATTTTAATTTTGTTTGAATTATATTCATATTTTTTTGATAATGTGCTAAACTAAAATATATTATAAAAAATCAACTATAGGTTAATGAGACGGTTCGATTGGTTATTTTTAAAAAAAATTATACCATTTTAATTTTTCGAGTATTTTATAATGTATAACCAAAGGCCAAACACATATCCAGACCCTTAAATTTGTCCCTATATTTCATTTTGACACTCCATCTTAACCTTGTTCCATTTTAACCCCTTAACTCCAATTTTTATGTTTCATTTAGACACTTCTAAGTAATGTGGCAGAGTGTGTGCATCACACTTTCTCTAAGAGAGTGAAAGACAAAAAAGTTTTTTTTTTTAAAGAAATAATAAGAGATTAACCCTTCAACTATATTTTTTTATCTGTCATTTAAACACAAAATACTAATTTTATGATTTCTTTATTTCTATATTCTATATATGCTATTCAACTCCAATTTTGCATTTTAAAAATCGTCGTTCAATCGTTAGTTATTGTAAAAAGTTAAAATTGACGGATGATCATTGATTATTTTTTTATAAAATAGTAATATTTTTTTTTAGAGTTTCTTTGTATTTTTGCATGAAAAATAACCAACGAAAGTGCATTGATTTTCTTACTTAAGAAAATCAATGACAACCCTTTGAGTTTCAATATTTTTTTATAGTGTTATTAATTAGCAATGAACATGAGTTTTTTTTACTCGTATTTAGTTGAATGAAAAATTAGAAAGTTGATATTTGAGTTATCCAAATAGATAAGATATGAAAAAAAAAATGTAGTGTTATTTAATTTAATTAATTGATTTTAAAAGAAAACCAACAAGCTTTCGTCGATTATTTCACACAATGTACAAAATCTCAAAAAAAAACTAAAAAAATTGACGTTCATCCATTATTTTTACAAAAAGATATGCCATTGATTTTTAAAATGAAAAAAGGGGAAATGAAGAACATAAATAAAAATGAAGAAATCATAAATTTAGTATATTGTGTTTAAATGCTACTGTGTAAAATAGAGTTGAAGGATCAAAATGAAAAAAAACTAAGTTAGCATGTCAAAATTACTGTTTAGACCCCTAATTAAATCACTAAAAAGGAAATTAAATAATTGGGTAGTGAAAAGACCATAGTACCTTTCTAAAATCTGATTTTTACTTTTCCTATCTAGACAAGCCGACTTCAATTGGGCATATCCCCTCATACGAACTCAAAATTGAGCAAGCTCGGCGGTATTGGAAATATAATTCAAAGATATTTCCTACGATATCTTGTAGCACCTAACTCATTCTGAGCTAGGAGTTATGCTCGTTTGAAGTTGACCCAAAACTCATACTTAACATAGTCAAACTTTTCATATTTGATTATTTTCAATAATATGGCTTCTTCCTAATTCTAGTTCTTTCAAATCGCGAGGTGTTACAAATGTATTGTTAAATTGAGCAGATCAATATTTAACTTTTTTGTAACTTTGAAGTGTTTATCTTGTTAAACAAAAGTAGCATTAAGAAAAATGTTGGAATACACTTCAAAATCTGGTATGGACCCACATATTGGGACTAAGCTTCGTTTTATTTACGAACCTCATCACCCCCTTCATGGGTGAGATTTTCAAGTAAACCCAATCGTCAACATCAAATTCAAGTTTGATACAAATTTAACAGTAGTATTGTGTTCGTTCATTGAATAATTCAAAAAAAAACTCACTTCATTCTGTTCAAAATAAGTTTTTTTTTTGCCACACCATTGTCGTGACATAGAAACCACAAATGAGATCAATTCTCATCTCACGAAATGAGTGACTTGAAACTTATCCCTTACCACCTTAATATACTTGCAAAAATATCTTGTCATGGTCACTTAATATTTCTAAAATATAAATAATTCTTCATGTAATTGAAGCATAACCTGTATAAAGAAAGAGACTTCTTAGCAATGTCACATATTTTCAAATTATTTGTGCAATTTTCTATTGTATATCATCTTTATTTTTAACCTCATGCAATAAAACTTGGAGAAAATTAATGTTCAACCTAACAAGACTTGGTAAGCCTGATAAAAATCTTGATATTGAACACTAAATTAACTTCAATTGTAAGAATAACATACAACATTCCAATCGTTAAGAACGAACGAAATCTTAGTAAGATGAGGTCTAGGGAATAACATATAACGTTCCAATTCAGGTTATGCTAGACTCGAACAAAATCTTAGTAAGATGAGGTCTAGGGTAATTCGAGAAAATAATTGGGTAAAGTGTTTAAGTAGAGTTTGTTTTCCTGTCCCTAAGGCATTATGGAGTCCATAGGACTTTTTAAAAGTAAAGTCGCGTATATATAACTCCTAATATCAACTTGGCATGAAGAGGTTTGTTAGGAACGTCGAGATTTTGTGAAATAGACTAATTTGAGAGTATTTTTGAGGTTTTTTCCTATGCAAGCCGCTATAGTGGGAGACATGTGTCTACGATAACCAAAATTTAATTTCCGTTATGGACCGCTTTGGTCCACTATAAAGGTATTGGACCACTATAGAGGGTTTAATTGTTGTAAATGCATAGAAATCCCCAAAACCCTTAATAATCATTCAAAACATTTTGGGAAAAAACAAGGGCGACTTGGAGATTTTCAGACATTTTTCATCAAGGAACCTTTGTAAATTAAGCTAAGTAATTCATTTTCTGATTCAGTACTTTGATTTATTGGCCTTAGATGCAGTAATTGTGGTACTAGAGGATGGCTTGGGTTCATCCTAAGGTGGGGGAAATTCAAGTTTATGAGGATTTTGAGGTGTAAGATCTTGACTTCTTTATAAGACATTTGTTCTTGATTTGTTTACCATAATTCACTATTGTAACGATGAGATTAGTAGGTATAGGTGCATTAATGTTGGATGGGAAAATCACGAGGTTGACCTGGAGTTTGGGATTAAGTTATAATATGAGAATGTTTAGGTTAATTGAGATTTATTTGGTACTTTTTTTATTATTTTAAATCAAGAACAAGCTAACATTTCACAAAAGGAGTAATAGTTCATGATTTAGTCTTGAGTTTACTAAGTAGTTATAACTTAAATCTATCTTTAATTCATAATATTCTTGTAGATTGACGGTAGATTTAATACCTCGGCCTTTTGATGTGGGGTCTGGTTGATTAAAGAGTGTTGATTATTGCTAATAGGGTGGAAATGTACTGTACAAGCAAGTATTATCCTATGACTAGCTATGACTGAATTGACGGTATGCCATAAGGATTAAGTAAACTATACATAATGCATGTTCAGGATATAAATTAAAGGAATAAATGTGAATGATATTTTATTGTTAATCTCATACAATGAATTTGTCTTAATTGCTCGTGGTTTACTAGTGTAATTGTACTCATTGTAATTGTGTGATATATGTGATTCATCGGCTCGATCAGACACCATGCCTAATATAAGATATCTCTTGATTAGATCATGCAACATTCCTCGTAAATATTATCAATTGACTCGAGTACATGTCTGATATGATGTATTTATGATTGTCTTAGATACCACACCTGATATACGTTCTATTGTTGGTTGGTTGGGGTAACACAATTTGCACATGTTGCTATTTGTTTGTTTATTTCATGAGTGAACCAGATTATTTTATTGTAATGTATCTATCATTGTTATCCATGGTGGCTGAGTTGTTGTGTTTAATGAAGGTATGGTTCAAGTGTAGACCGATTTAAAATGTTAATTATTGTCGTAGATATCTTGAGGAACTTTGGTGGTTCGAATTACTTTAAAGGTGATTTGAAATTAGATGTGAAGTATGGTGATCGTTTAGACATGTCTAATATGGTTTGTAGATCAGGTTGGCGACCAACGGTCTTGTGCATAGTTTATTTGTTGGGACTATATATATATGTGAGTATGTGTATGTTTGTGTGTGGTAAAGTGGTTTGTAATCTTAGAGTAAGGTTCGTGTGGCATTTGGTATACAAAGTAGGCTTGGAAAATCTTCTGATGACATAAAGGGTAGGTTTGGAAAAACCTTATAGTTAGAGCCGTCAATATGGGCTACGCCCGTTAGGCCAGCCTGAATTTAATAGGGTTGGTCTAAGATTTTTAAAGTCCATTTAAGAAAATGACTCTTTAGCCCGACCTGAATAACCTACTGAGTTGTGGGGATTGATAAATATCGGTAGGGTCGGCCCGCAGGCCAATAAAAGTTAATCAAAAAATATAATATAATATTAAAATTTAAAATTAAAGAGAGTCCAAACTCAAAACAATAACGTCAATATTTCTATAAAGATATTTATACTTTTACTTGAAAAAAAACTTAATAAATATTATAAAGATAATTTTATTTGTAAATTTGATCAACAAGTAACAACATTAACATATTGTAATATTGTTTTGTTGATATTTTTGATAATATTTTTAAATTATAATTTAATAATTATAAAAAATATAATTTTTAAAATAGTGGGTCGGCCCGGCAAGCCTGTAGCCCACGTACATGTGGGTTGGACCGACCATTTTCTGGTCCACACAAAAAATGTGCTAGCTCGGCCTGACCCATAAAATGTCAATTCATGTATGGATTAGCCCGGATGGGGTGGGCTTGCTCTACTTAAAGTGAAAATAGGGTTGAATGCTTAATGGTAGAATTGGCAGCAAAATGAGGTAGGATGGCTAGAAATAAAGTCTATGGGTCATAATTAGTAGACCTAGGATGGTAAGAGTGTCACGATTCAAACCGCCATGATTGGCACCCACACTAATTCTCTAATGGGAGAACAATTGTTGCAACCCAACTAAACAATACTAATCAAAAGACAAGCATTTAGAAAAATTTGAGATTCCATAAACTCAGTAAGTTACCAAACACAAACATAAACAAGCGGAAATTCAACTCCTAGGACCCTAAAGTCTTGTATCAAAACATTGAACTAAACATTATAAGATAAAGGGGATGCAACCCCAAAACAACTAAACATAAAGTAAGAGTTTTAAAGGTCTAAGTCTGAAGGAAATAGACTAAGATCCTAGATGAATCCATGATACCCTGAAAGAACTGGCTCACCCTTAAACTCGACAAGTCAGTGATCTCCTAGCTGAGGTCTCTCAACAACCGCCTGAAGATGTCCTGTGCTAAAAAAAAGTGCAATATCAGTACATATACAATGGTGCATATAACAATGCTCATGTAAATGCAAACAAGTCGAGATCTAACTATATAAGAAACATATATATGCATATTAAAATATTAAAGTAAATTTACACTAAAATCAATCAATTGTAGAACCTGGATATTTCGGTCAAATCAAAAAAGATTTTGTTCCTCAAACTGATTAAGCATATCTTCAGTGGAAGATAACTTGTAGACATCTTTACTTAAACCTCTTATATCTTCAAGAATTTCTGGTGTGGCGGTTGAAATTGCCTGTTCGCCCAAACTCTTAGATCGTTCATTGTTTTGATGATTGGCAGATGGAACGTTTTCCTCCAAACGTCGAAAATTTTCTATATATCCATAGTTATCTCCAAAATTCAACAACACTTGTTGAGCAGCCGCCACATCTTTGAAATTATTAGTGGTCACTTGCTCATTCTTTGATGGAACCACATCAACTAAACTATTTTTTTGTGAACCAATTCGAAGAGGATCGGTCTTAAAAGGCAAAGGAGATTTTTTGTAGAACAACAAAGCACCTGTCTTTCTATCCCTAACAGCTTCTAAAGGCGCCTCCATGATAATTTTGTGTATTGAACTAGGTCAATTTTGTGTGTCTATATATACTACTAGAATTTGTGTTAGCACAAAAAAAGGCTAATAAATCTATTTCCATTTTAAGTCCAAGCTTCAAGACTGTTGAAAAATAAGAATTAGTTTGAAGCATGCTAATCATTATTTTTCCATTTATATATATTCAATTAGTGACGAATTAAATGTCTTTCATAGTTATATATCATATTTGTTGTAGTATATATATATATATATATATATATATACATATATATATATATATATATATATATATATATCATTACTTTTCCATTTATATATATTCAATTAGTGACGAATTAAATGTCTTTCATAGCTATATATCATATTTGTTGTAGTGTGTGTATGTATATATATATATATATATATATATATACATATATATATTATATATATATGTATATATATATATATATCTTATAAGGCTATTTTTTGTCCATTTGAGCTTAATTATGTGCAGTGCTTGTTTGTACTTTGTGCTAGAGTACTTTTTCTTGAATCACAATTATTAATAAAAATAATTGTTCCTCTTAAATGTCAAGTTTATCCTATATTTTGGAATATGGGCTCAAAAGCTTCATTTCCATATAGGAAAAATTCGCAATTAAATCATAATAAGTAACATATTTAGTTAAATTAACAATACTTTAAAATATTTATTTAAAATGTCAGAATGATAATATTTTGAATGTGAATTGTCTAACTAATTACATGTGATTAAGCATTACCAAAAAAGAACTGATAATACGTGGGTTACAACAAAGAAAATGTGTTATAGTGCACATTAATTGCACCATTATGTATTTAGTTGTTACATATTTCCTTTTGAAAGGAAGAGTTAAATGTAGTAAAAGCTAATAATAAGGAAAGTAAATAATTGTTTTAAAGGTTATTGAACAGAAAATGAGAGAAAAAAATAAATAAATAGTATACTGATCAATGAAGCATGTCATATCAGTGTGATATCTATATCTATATCTACATATATATATATATATATATATATATAATATATATATATATATATATATATATATATGATTGGAAGGTGAAATAACACATTTAATGTAAAATATTCATTTTATCTATGTATCAAAAAGTTTTATATGTTTTTTACATTATATTTTAATCTCAATTATATACCAACATATTTGTATTTCCTTCTTAATCTGTATTCATCCTAACTGTATGCCAACAATTTTGTATTTTATTGGTATTCTTGTATTTCAATCTCAAATTATATGTGAACAAGTTTGTATTTCTCTTTTGTTTTGTATTCAACCTAATGTATACCAACAAGTTTTGTATTTTATGTGTCTATTTTACCTTTTAAAGTCACTTTGTATTCAAATGAAGAGAGTATTTCTTTTGTATTCACAACTTTATATTCAATCTCACTTTGTATTTATAACTTTGTATTTATCTCACTTTTGTATTCATATATTGTTGTATTCAACATATAGTTATGATCGATTAGTTTGTATTTACCTTTCAAGTCACTTTGTATTTCAAATGAAGAAAGTATTTTTTGTATTCACAACTTTATAATCAATCTTACTTTGTATTTATAACTTTGTATTTTCATCTCACTTTTGTATTCATATATTGTTGTATTCAACATATAGTTCATGATCGATTAGTTACATTAACTTAATGGGATACAAATTATTGTATGCATTCAAACAAAAAAAACAACTATTAAACTAAAAAAATAATTTCATTCGTTATACATCATAATTTGAATACAAAATGTTCAAAAAAAGCTATAAATTCCAATACATACAAAGATTTCACTGATTCAATCAGGAAAAAACTATACTCTTGTACTCGACATATACGAATATATCATCCAAACAAATAAAAAAAAAAAAAAAAAATACCTCATTATTTTTCGATTATTTCACTGGATTCGACAAATTTATAGCCGTCAATTTTGAAAAATCCATTTAAAAATATGTGTATTCAACTTGAAGAAATTTTTGAAGTTATTCGATGATGATTGGAAGACAAGCTAATTTTTCTTTTACTTTTTGATATTTTTAAGAAGAAAGCAAAAAAAAAACGCTCGACAGAGAGATGGTTATTTATGCTCTTTTCAAAACGTAATTAATTTGTATTTAAAATCTTTTTACCTTTTTGATTTTTTTTGTTCCATTATTTTTTCTGTTATGTTATTAAAGATATGTATTCTTTCTAATTAATCAAAATAAAATAAATACATAACTAATTCCTTAACAAACTAAAATAATAAATTTTTTAATAAATAATAAAACTGTTGCTAAAGAGTCCCACTAAAAGCTAAAATATTGTTGTTTTAAAAAATTTTCCTTTTTGTATACCCATTAGAATAAGTAGTGTTGTTGATAAAAAAATTAATTAACTGTAAAATTAATTAATTGGTTAAGATCAACACATAAACTCTGTTTCTTTTGAAATTTTATTTTCATCAAAGATTGGAGATTGTGATTGGTAAAATTTGCTTCTTTTTCATTATATTTCGCAAATCTTTTGAGGATTTCTAAGAGATACATTGGAGGTTTTAAATTTTACAGAAAAGGGTCAAAATTTCTTATGAACTGTGCGAAATAGACCACTTATACCCTTCGTTATATTTTGAGATAAAAAAATACCTCCGTTTTATCCTAAGAGATCACAAATACCTTTAAGAGTTAACACTGCAAATTTTTACTGACATGGCAAGTCATGTGGGACTAATTCTTCCACCTAAGTGTTGCCAACTAGGATTCACCAAAAAAAATTAAACTAATCCTTTAGCGGCAATAACAGTCGCCACAAATGCCCAAAATATCATCACATACAGTTTTTTAACATCAAATTCTGATTTTGTGTTTTTTTTCTTCATTATATTTTTGAAAAATAAAATGATATCGATTAAGAAGGAGTTTGAAGACACTGTATATATTATTCTTATGTCATACATAAATGTATAAAATGTACAATAATACATTATGTAATAGGAGATTTGATTCGAGAACTAATTTTGATTATTTTTGTAACAAGTTATTTGTTTTAGAAAATTATGTTGCAACCAAAAATTAATTATCATATTTTTTTGGTTGAAAATTGATTTTACTAGCGAATGTTGTTGCAGCATTAGGCACCACTAAAAATCACTCATAACATTTAGTGGCAATATTTTAGGATTTTGTGCTTTATCGTCTCTAAAGGTCAAGTTCTTTGCAGTGAATCCTAGTTGGCAACGCTTAGGTGGAGGGAATAGTCTCATGTGACTTGCCACATCACTAAGAATTTAGGTAGTCAACTCTTGAGGGTATTTGTGGTCTCTTGGGATAACAATGAGGGTATTTTTTATCCCAAAATGTAATGAAAGGTATAAGTTATCTATTTTGCATACTTTAAAGGTATTTTTGACCCTTTTCCGTAAATATTATATTAGGAATTTTAATTAAAATTCAATTTTACCGAAACCTTTATTGAATTTGAGTTTTTTGTTACATATCCGATCGGCTGAAGGTTCATTGCATATGAAAAGGATACAAGTATAGTATGTTAAGCGATACATCTCTATTTTGGAGTTAATATCCTAAATCAGTCACTCAACTTAAAAAATTTACTTAACAAAGTCATTAAACTTTGTTTCATGTCAATTAAATCATTTAACTTAGGAATTTGTATCAATAAAACCACTCAACTAAATTTTTCATTATATTTTTACAATTTTTACTCTATTTTTGTATAATTAAAAATGTCAATGGATATACAGTAGTATTATGCTTCATCTATTAATCTCTCAATAAAATGTACTATGTCCATTTCATAGTAATTATCCTACATACTAAAAGTGTTGGTCCAATTTAATTGTCTAATGTATAATATTAAGGAAATTTTATTATATCTTCTTTTTTTTCATTCTAAGATGTATTGTTAAGTTGGATGTGATCAATATTTAACTTTTTTTTTGTAACTTTGTTGTGTTTATCTTGTTAAACAAAAGTAGCACTAAGAAAACTGTTGAAATACACCTCAAAAAAATCTTATATGGACCCACATATCGGGGACTAAGCTTCTCTTTATTTTCGAACTTCATCACCCTTTATGGACGAGATTTTCAAGTAAATCCAATCATCAACATTGACTTCAAGTTTGACACAAATTTAACCGCAGTATCACGATACTTTCATTCACTGAATAAAATTTTAAGAAAAAAACTCACGTCTTTCTATCTAACTAGACAAGTACCGCCCGTGCAATGCTCTGCACGTTTAAAAATGTTATATTATTTGATGTGGCTATACTCTATTATACATAGTTTTATTCACTTGAGAGGACTTAAATCGAAAATTAGGATTAACAACTTATAAATAATGATAATTTTGAAATTTCTAAATACAATAACTTTTTTGAGAGATCAGTACATATAGATTTGTTGAGACATAACTAATTAGAGTTGTCAAAAAGGGCTGGTCCCACCCCACCCGACCCAAGCCTCGCGGGCCAAGGAATTCGAAGGGCTGGGGCGGGCTGACCCTTCATTCGGAAGGGCCCGAATATCCTCAACCCAACCCAACTCAACCCTTGAAGGGCCGAGGGCTGGGGCGGGCTAGTCCTTCTTTTTTTTCATTTTTTTCTTTTCAAACTTATAATTCTATAACATCAAGAAAATGAGAAGATTGTCACATAACACTAACAAAAAGTCTAGTGTAATTAGCATGTATCTCACATACCAGATACGCGAGCGAGATAAGTAACTGATAAGCAAGATTGGAGGGAGGCGAGGGCGCGAGATTTTGTCTATGCATCCTAGATACATGTGAATCTACTTTGATAGAGTTTATCTAGAACATAATAACCTAATTTTGAGTCGATATATTTTGAGATATATGTATCTGAACGTACCAAAATCTGGTATGATTCATAATATTACAACATAGCGTGTATTTAAGTAATTAGATTATATACTAGTTAGATTATTGTAAGTTATCCTAATAAAAAGTTTTGGCCCCCCTGATCAAGCCTCAAGGGCTAAGGGCTTATATGGTCCGGGCTTATGAGCCCTAGTTTTAAAAGGACTTGAGAAATCTTATCCCAACCCTATCCCAATAACGGGTTGGGTTGGGTCGGGTCGGCCCCATGGGCTAAGCCCATTTTGACGGCTCTATAACTGATGCATAACTCCATATCTAGCTACTTGGTGATTGTAAAAGAAAAAAAGTCACAAGACGATTTGGTAACATGTACCCTCAACTTAGCACAAGACAATTTTATAATAGGCACACTCAGTTGTAGTAAACTTTGCTCCACACTGTTTTGAAGAATCAAAACATTTGCAAATCATTAAATGACATTTATTTATGAAATTTCTCAGAGTCAAGGAGAATATGAGGAAGTTCATTGCACTTGATTCAAGCCCACTATCATAGGAAAATAGTTGAATTTTTTGCCTGAAATTTTAAACAACAAACACATTATTCAAATCAAACATATACATAAAAGATATAAAGTGATAAATCAATAAACATCAAACTACATATGTTATCTCATACCTTAACTTGTTGGCTCCAACGATTACATCATACTTTAGGCATCTTATTATTTGAAGAAAAATATATATGTTATCTCATTCCAACAATCAGTATTCTTCCTATGGACCCTTTCTTAGTTCTATTGCTTCTTTTAAGCTAAACTTGTAAGATTGTGAAGGTGTTTGTAGACGTTCTGAGCCATATACATTTATGATGGCTATAATAAATGGTCCTTGATGCCAATTCAAATATCACAAAACATAAAAAAAGTATAATACATTATTACATATATAGTAGCAGACCCAGAATTCAAACATCATAGGTTCTGAAAATTGTAATTGATTATTACATAAAGATAACTTTATATGTTAAAATTGTAACAATAGTAGGTCTTAACCGCTTGATTTAATAATCTAATGGTTCAAAGCTACTAAATTTCAAAGGTTAAAACTCATAAAACTTAAATTCTATATATTGTATCTAAATTGGACACTACCAATGAAAGAAAATATGAAATAGGCTATAAATTAAACAGCTCATTCATGCTTTTTGCCAAACAAGTAACAGGCATTAGGCAACGCTTTACAAATAGATCATTGCGAGATGAAAATTCGTTCGAAAAATTACCACATTCTATTATACCAGAAACATATATTTCATCATTATACGTGACACACAATTGTAAATCTCTATAGCTTCTTGAAAATTAAGGATGAAAAGGTTGATAGTCTAGAGGATAATTTGAAGGTATATACAAAGTCTTAACTCTTTTATGTCTTTAGTATGTAAAGTAGCTGTCTTTAAATTTCTTGAATATGTGTTGCTGATCTATCGTCTTCTATCCTGTAGGATATGGAACCTGATGTTTTTAGTTGAAATGGAACAGAAACTGAACAGATTATTATTGCACTAAGCAAGAATGTAAACACGAAGGGTTGACTTGTCTACCTTGATTAATTTCAATGATAAAAAGGGGTAATAAAAGACAATGTGATTATTTGTTTGTATGTGATGTTTTGAGAATGGTACGAGTACCAGTGTTATAATGGGAAGATTTATTACTATAGAATGCGGATTGTAATTTGAGAATGCCAAAGCATATGGGCATTAACTGATATATTATTGATTTGATTTATTATGTGTGATTGTGTTCTTTACTGAACCCGTATAATTGTGATAATTCAGGTGATTATATGCCATAGTGACATTTTATTTATTGAGATGTTGCATCATCTCCTTTATTTGATATCATATTGTGCACATGCATTGACATGAGATTGGGTATGAAAAAAGGTCTAACACGTGGAGATCGTCCGTGTTGAGATCGAGTTATAATTATTTGGGCACGTGGAGATCGTCCGTGCGATAGAAAAGTTATGATTATGATTTGGGCACGTGGAGATCGTCCGTGCGAAATTTGTTTGATTTATGATAGTGCATTGATATTGTCCGCATAGACACGTGGAGATCGTCCGTGTCGGTATATGGACCTCGCGAGTCCCCCATGGGTCATGAACTCTCGATGTATTTCCGAGGAGTATCATGTATATACTGTTAAGAGAGAAATTGATATTCTGAGGCATATCACTTCATGGTGTCATATTGCATTGCATCCCATGACATTCTTCATTCTTGACGATTATGTGTTTTATTGGTGGTTCGGAAGTACTTGATATTTGATTATCTCTATTTGAAGAACTTGATCTTGTGTGTTGCTGATATTGTGAGTGCCTTTTTGTGAAAGTAGTGATTGTTGAATATTGAGTTTGTAGTTGATGATGTGTAATTTGTTAAAATGATTTTGATGAGCTGGGTGCTATGAAAACTGTGAACTGTTAGGTTGGGCTGATTTTTTATGCAGGTTGTAGTTGTGGAGGTTCGGTTGCTGTGTAAGGAGTACTCGTATTTTATCCCCTTAGCTTGTGTTTAGAAGTTTACTTGCTAGGTACCGTGTGGTTTGGTACTCACCCCTTGCTACTACAAATTTTTTTGTAGGTTACTAGCACGGACTTTGTGATATCTCTCTTCTCCTTGTCTGAGGCTTCTTGGAGATTTGTGAGGTAGCTGTTTGTCGTCTCAACGGACCTTCTTTCTCCTTAATTATGACCTTGTTCTATTCTACAAACAAGTTCATTTGAGACTAACGTTTTTTTTGAATAAATTGTAATACTTTAGAGGCTTGTACACGTGACAACCAGATTTTGGGGGTGTTTTGAATTGATTTTGAAATTTCCGCATTTTATTGTAATGGTTGAGTTTTAGGCTGACTTGTCTTGGTGGGATAAAACGAGTGCCATCACGTCCATTTTTGGGTCGTGACAACATGGTATCAGAGCCCAGGTTCATAGGTCTCACGTTTATACAAGCCGAGTCTAAGTAGAGTCTCGAGGATCGGTACGGAGACGTCTGTACTTATCTTTGAGGGGCTATAATGACTTTTAAGAAAAATCTTCACTTTTTGAATCGCTATCGTGCATCCTTTGTATGTTCTGAGTTGTATCACTTCATTCCACTCTCTCTATGTATTATGTGATGACTGTGCATAGTTCCTCATGTGAGTAGTTAGTGTCGTGTATGATTGGGATGTTAGATCTGGTACTAAGGTGAGGTGATATACTTATGGAAAATATGTTTGGTAAAATTTAGAATGTTTAAAAATTTAAAAGAGTTACTCTAGTAAAGTAAATGGTACTTGTGTGTTATATACGATACATGGAATGGCTTGACAATTATTGGATGTGGAATGATTAATGGGGTGGCTAGATAATGAACAATGTAATTTAGAAAGTTAAGTTGGTATAGATGTCATAACATATGTGGGTTTCTTAGAAAATGATGAGAATAATGATGCACCAATTAAGGTTAGAACTACAACGATTTTATGTATTGTGTATATTAAGGAAGGTCATGGTATTGATAGGTACTTGTTTAGAATGATGGAGTGTGTTACCTTTGTTATCGACCTGACCTATGAAATAATACATATAGCTTGGGCTAGATATGAAACGAATTTGATAATATTTAACATCAATTTGATGGGTAGAAATGTTTGACCTGTTGGATATGATCTTCTCGGTAGGTATTATGTGTTCTAGTGGTGGATGTAACGAACATTCACGATGTGGTACTAGTGGTATATGAAAACGGATATGTTGATTGTTAAGTGCAAATACTAACTACTTAAGAAGTTATCTATTGTATACATGCTCATATGATAAGATTTGGTGTTGAACTCATATTTGAGAAACCAACTAGCTTGTTAGTACGGGTGGATGTGTTAAACATTATTTATAAGGAAGCTTTTAGTGGTGGATCTTTGGTATGATATTGAAATGTTCAGATTGTGAAATGTATTTTATGAATTTTAAATGAGTGTTGATTTCATCGTAAGGTCCAAGAAAGTGGATCAATATTGAATGAGAAGCTTATGGGTAAAGGAAAACCTAAATAGTATACTTATGTGAAGACAATTGAGAGTTTTAGTAGGAAGTGCGGATAAAAGTAGGTTAGTTCTTTGGATTGAATTGGTATAACTGGGTTTAAGGTGTCATATTGATGAAATGATTGACTTCATGGTGATAACAAGAGCTAACTAAGCATGATGGTAATAGGAGTTTGTGATGGATTGTGATTGAGACAAAATCATATAATAAGAATTGAGGGTTAAATGAGTTTTTATGGTAATAACGACTTGCGAGCATCTAAGGTTGTGGTTTTCCACTATTTGATGAATAATGTGGTTGTATGAAAAGTTGTAGGATGTGTTGAAAATTCCGCTTGAATAGAATTGAAAGAAGCTAGAGTCATAAATGGAAAAGAATTAGTGGGATGTATTTTAGTCATTGGAAAGAGGCAATCGAGAAAAATGATATTTACTATAATTATAAAGGACAAAGACATATCTTTAGAGAGTTGAGAATTTAGTTCAAGGACACGTGGTTTCATCTGTTTCATTTTGGTTATGGTAATAGTTTCACATGTTTATCAAATTGATAAAAAAAAATATTGGGTAAGAATTGAGAAAGAAACCTACACAGTTCGACTCGAGTGTGGTGATAAGTTCTTTTATAGTTTCGAGTTGGTAACGGGTACAATTGGATTTTTAAGAAAGGGAGTGACAAGGTCGATGAATAGGCGATCAATAATAAGCTAAGATGTGCGAATTTGTAAATATTTTCAATGTATGAACTAATGTCAATAGATAAAAGGATTGAGTTACACAGTTGAATTCAAAATTCAAGTTTTTCATTGTGAGTTTAGATTTGTGGTAGTATGTTTTGTCAAGGTATGATGAATTGGTAAGGGGTAAGAAATGATTGATCACATTGAGTATGAGGCATTTGAAGGACTTAAAAATAATTTGAGTAGTAAATTTGGTTACTTTTTATTGTTATACCTAAATGGGATTTCATGTAATATTTTAATTTCGAGGATAAGATAAAAATACCATGGGTTGTTGGTCAAAGGATAAGATTGGTAAGCGAGTCAACCAAAGAAACAAGAGTTGGTGTATTGAAGAGTTCAAGATACTCAAAATTTTGTGTCGTAAGAAGAATTTAAGAGAAACGAAGGAATAAGACCTTTCATATAGAATCTTGGTTTGAAGTTAAAGGATGTATGAATTTTCATATATAATATCTAATGTGACTATGGATGTGAATTTGTTCGGTAGACGTACCAGAAATTTGTCAGCAGTTTTTATGAATATAGAGTTTTGTTTTGAGTGGGGAAAAAAATAGTGAGGTGTGTAAGATTTTGTGTTGTTATGTGGGGCTAATTTATTCAGAGTATGGTAGGTGACTATGGATACACAATAGTATGAACCTATAGTTATACAAGGTTAATGAGGATTTTGAGGGGATTAAAACTAATTTATTGATGGGACAATATTAGATTGGTATGATGTGTTACATAGACAATTGATAGTGAGTAGACGTGATGAGATAGCTTATAGTATACCGAATTATTCGAGTGATCAAGAATATTTCTTTGAGTTTTGACATGAGGTGCATGATGGTTGAAAAATGACATGTGAAAGTTTGTGTGACGTTGACATTGGGTGTGATTAAGTTATTGTACCTCGATGGAAAAGTACTTAGATTTGAAATTAGTGTTATCAACTTAGTTGTGACTCATATCTGTCATGTAATGCTTATATAGAAAGAAAATAGGGGGCCATATTTTGGAATTTTTAGAGTATACAATGTGTTTGTTAAAAAGACTTTGATACTAGTGACAGTTTGAGAGTAAGGTAAATGGTTGATGTAGTCATGATGTTTTTTGGTATTAAGAGTGTTAGCTTCAATGGAGTACTGGGAGAAGTACGTGGAGTTTGATGAATCGAGTATTTGTTATGTTGTGATGGGGGATCAGACTAGTTGATTGTGGGTGGTTAAACATCGAGAGATGGAGTCAGATGAATGAAATTCTATTTATATGGGCCCTATGGAAGGAATATCTTGTTTTATTCAACCTTGCTTCTGTATATTCTTATGTACCCAACTTCTTCATATTGGACACTATTTAAAGTATGATTCCCTACTTATATTACGCGTGTTTCCACATCTATGGGTGAATTCTTAGTGGTGGATCAGATGAACCGATTCTCTTATGTCCCTTGATATGATGAGATCCTTGGGCAGAATTGATCATTTCAGTTATGATAGGTTTTGTTTTGTTTGGAAGTTGAAGTATATAAGTAGTTCTACATGCACAACCTTGCTTATGAGAACTTATATAAGAGCTATGAAGAGTTACTAAAAGTATTGTTAGAGGTTCTACATTTTGAAGCGTATCGCTTGTTGGGTGTTTACATGATCATTTCCTTCGTTGGGTTAGATAGGTATGATTCTCTCTTGGAGAGTATCCGATGTCTAAAGATCAAATTTTATAAATTAAGTTCATGAAAGATTGTGTTGTGAAAAAGAAAATCTTAATAAGATATGTGATGGGTTGTGCATTATGAGTGTGGTGGTTGGTTAAAATTCACTTCTGGTTGTAGGCGGTATCGATTCAGAATGTTATCTTGGTTATGTGAGAAAAGATTCATCATGGCGGTTGTGTTATGGTCCAATGAATCACACTTAGATTGGGTTTATGAGTTAGTTGTGACTTGCTAATCACTCTTGATTGATAGATCTTTCAAAGTTTGATTAGAAGGTTCGGTTCTTAGTAGTTGATCTTGATGACATGGTATTAAGGAGAAGTTCACTTGAAAAGATGAACAACGACTGGTAGGTTATGACTCAAGCTTTTGGTAACGTAATTTATTCTTTATTTTCTTCCTTATGTTCGAGGACGAACATGATTTTTAGTGGTGGATAATGTAATGATCCGCAAGGTCATTTTTAGAAATTTTCACAAAACTATCATTTTACCCTTTCCGATAGTTGGTTGAGTCAATTTGATCAGTCAGTGAAGTTGGATTGAAAATTTTAAACTATTCGATAACTACGGTTATTTAATTAACGGACATATAATAAACAAGTTATTAATTTAATGGGTAGTTAATGGGTCAACCCATGTTAAAATAAGTTATTTAGGTTTATCACTTTTATTATATAACAAAAAAAATAAAATAAATTAAAAGAAGAGAAGAGAGCATAACCTGTGTGCGCGACGTACACAGAGCAGGCGTATGAGCAATATTCTTGTAAGAAAAAAAAATTCAATTAAGTTTAACTTTATGTCTTCAACTAGTAATTCCTAATTGCCATTTATATAATTGAATTCAATACTATATGAAAATTGATTAGGTTAAGAATGAGAATTTTTGCATGCGTTGATTACTGTGCTAATTTTTAATTGGGGGAAACAAAGTTGGCTTCCAATGATTAATGAGGTTCCTAATGATTAGGTAATTATGAGGGGTAGTAAAGGCTTGGGTGATATATATATATATATATATATACATGTATGAATATGGATCGAATGAAGTTGGAGGTTCTGAGATTTGCTATTCTCTGTAAGTGGTTAATTATTATTATTATTATTATTATTATTATTATTTTAAGTCTTGATAATATTGATATATGTAATATTAGGTATGTGGTACTATGTGAATACCATTAGATTATGATATTGGAGGAATTAAGACTTAACCTTAGATTTGAAACTTGGAAAATATGATAATTGAAATGTTATTTGGCATCAAAATTTTGTAACTTGATTAAAGATTTGAGTGAGTCTTGGGTCTTAAGATACACAAATAGTAATATGAGTGTTGTTAGTTTGGAATCTTATTATGGTCATTTATTTGAATAGATTGTTTTGAGTTGGAAGTTCAACGAAAGAGGAAGGCTAAAGTCCCGAAGTGATTGTTCGATAGATTGAGGCAAGTGAATTTCTAAACCCTTGTTAAGTGCATAAAATTCGTGTATTTCCTTGTGGTATATGTTGGGAGTAATGAGACTTGGTGAAGGATTGACTTGTCCACCTTGATTAATTTCAATGATAAAAAGGGGTAATAAAAGACAATGTGATTATTTATTTGTATGTGATGTTTTGAGAATGGTACGAGTACTGGTGTTATAATGGGAATATTTATTACTATAGAATGCGGATTGTAATCCGAGAATGCCAAAGCATATGGGCATTAACTGATATATTATTGATTTGATTTATTATGTGTGATTGTGTTCTTTACTGAACCCGTATAATTGTGATAATTGAGGTGATTATATGCCATAGTGACATTTAATTTATTGAGATGTTGCATTATCTCCTTTATTTGATATCATATTGTGCACATGCATTGACATGAGATTGGGTATGAAAAAAGGTCTAACATGTGGAGATCGTCCGTGTTGAGATCGAGTTATGATTATTTGGGCACGTGGAGATCGTCCGTGCGACAGAAAAGTTATGATTATGATTTGGGCACGTGGAGATCGTCCGTGCGAAATTTTTTTGATTTATGATAGTGCATTGATATTGTCCGCACAGACACGTGGAGATCGTCCGTGTCAGTATATGGACCTCGCGAGTTCCCAATGGGTCATGAACTCTCGATGTATTTCCGAGAAGTATCATGTATATACTGTTGAGAGAGAAATTGGTATTCTGAGGCATATCACTTCATGGTGTCATATTGCATTGCATCCCATGACATTCTTCATTCTTGACGATTATGTGTTTTGTTGGTGGTTCGGAAGTACTTGATATTTGATTATCTCTATTTGAAGAACTTGATCTTGTGTGTTGCTGATATTGTGAGTGCCTTTTTGTGAAAGTAGTGATTGTTGAATATTGAGTTTGTAGTTGATGATGTGTAATTTGTTAAAATGATTTTGATGAGGTGGGTGCTATGAAAACTGTGAATTGTTATGTTGGGCTGATTTTTTATGCAGGTTGTAGTTGTGGAGGTTCGGTTGGTGTGTAAGGAGTACTCGTATTTTATCCCCTTAGCTTGTGTTTAGAAGTTTACTTGCTGGGTACCGTGTGGTTTGGTACTCACCCCTTGCTACTACAATTTTTTTTGTAGGTTACTAGCACGGACTTTGTGATATCTCTCTTCTCCTTGTCTGAGGCTTCTTGGAGATTTTTGAGGTAGATGTTTGTCGTCTCAACGGACTTTCTTTCTCCTTAATTATGACCTTGTTCTATTCTAGAAACAAGTTCATTTGAGACTAACGTTTCTTTTGAATCAATTGTAATACTTTAAAGACTTGTACACGTGACAACCAGATTTTGGGGGTGTTTTGAATTGATTTTGAAATTTCTGCATTTTATTGTAATGGTTGAGTTTTAGGCTGACTTGTCTTGGTGGGATAAGACGAGTGTCATCACATCCATTTTTGGGTCGTGACATCTTGCTTTTGGCGACTACTGCTAACATAAAGGCAGTTTGCTCCTCTGCCAGTTCCTGAAATAGCTCTTCTAGGTGCAGCCATGTTTGGTGAGCAACTGAAGAACTCTATTGCCCCTAGTCCTACTACTTTTCCTATTCTTTGGACACTGTTTCTTGAAGTAACCCTCGTGACCACACTTGAAAAAAATTGTGAAGTCATAACGACACGCTTCAGGGTGATTTCTTCCACACTTAGAACATGTAGGAGCCAAGTTACCTCCTTGTGCCACACTACTTTGAGACTGTGCATGTTCAGATCTGAAATTCTGGGAGTTCTGGCTATTGTACTCACCTTTGTTCCTTGGTGCAGGTGCATTAGCAGATGATGGAGCAGGTCTCTTATGTTTCTGTTGGAAAGAAGATTGGTTCGCATTACTCGTTCATTGGCTGGATTTGATCCCTTTCTTAGATTTCTTATTTCTCAATTCTTCTATGTCCCTCAACTTATCCACCTAAACCTTCTGCACATGAATCATCAACCTCGCTATATCTATATCACATATAACCATATCTGTCTTACCTTCTTTACTCGACAAACGAGACAAACCAACAATAAGCAACCTAATCCTACTCTTCATATTCGCAATGTTCTTCGAAGCATCACGGGAAAACTAGTTGAGCTTAAGTCTATATTCATGAATGATCATAGATTCCTTCTTAAGGTTAAGGAATTATCGTACCTTTGATTCTCTCAGTTCCCGGGGAAACTAACGCCCCAAGAAAGCTTAGTTAAACATAAACCAACTCAAAATTGGTGCACCCTCAGCTCTTCACTTCTTCCATTGGTCAAACCATATTCTAGCGATAACCTTCAGCTGGTGTGCATCTAGTTCCACTCTTTCAGCATCAGTGACATGCATGATATCGAATACCTTCTCAAGTTCTTCGACAAAAATTTCTGGATCCTCAGTGATGCTTGAACCAGTGAAACTCGAAGGATTATCCTTAGAAACTCACGGATTCTAGAAGTATCAGCCACTACCTGACGATTCTCTCTTTGTTTCCTGCTTGGTTGGTCACAACTTGGCTCAACATCCTGATAGACTCACGGAACTCAGCATTGGTGACCTCTCCTTGAGGTTTCACTTCTGGTGCATTCAGTAACCCTTGTTCCTCAATGTTCCTTCTAACCAGGTGAAAATGGGTAGCTCTTCGAGAAGGAATGATCTAAAAGATACGCGCAAGCTCGATTTAGGAAGAAACTTGTGTAGAGATAAACTCAATGGCACAAAATGAGTTTGAAGGAGAAAAATCATAAAACGTTGCAGCCTCCTAATTATAGATGTGGCACGCTTCAAACCAATAACTAGGACTCTACAGACACATCTTCAGACACATCTTCAGACACTCCCTGGGACTCTTGAACTCTTGGCTCTGATACATAGTTTGTCATGTTCCGAGCCTACACCATGAACGTGGCAAGCACTCGAGAACCATTACTAACCCCATACGAACCCTTGGATTGGCTCAACTCTTAGGTGAAGACTTACTCATAACTTAGAATGTATCAAATAACATTCGGCTTAGAATGTAAACTGAATTGCTCAATAGATAACTTAGAATGTATTAAATGACACTCGACTTAGCATAGTGACAACTCAAAATTCAATGTAAGCCAATAACAAGATAATGACAATCAAACGAACTAACTAGTTGTCTATAAAGCCTCTAATAACTGAGATAGATGTCGGCTCAATAGATATTAACTGCATCATTTTATGATGCAGGCTAAAAGACATCAGTACAATTGAATGGACAAGCATGTAAGGGGAAAACTAAACACGACATAAACTTGAACTGAATTTGAAAAGAACACTTACCTAAGTTTTACTCAACTCATGGATACTTAACTCAAATGCAAGATAAAACAACAATAAGGTGCAGTTTATATAAAATATTTAAACAGTAATAACAACTCAATTAATCATAAATTAAAGTAATATAATTTTGTGGGAGTTTCTCTTACTGACAACCATCACTATGAGCTAGTGTGGTTATGCAACCTCTCACTCATGCTGCCAGAACTATCATATAACTTGTCAGGATATAGAACGCCATTATGTTTGATGAAAAGTAGTGTTCTAACATAACTGTATAAACCTCCAGGATATGACATGATAATTAGAAAGTCCGTTAATATGGAGGTCCGTAGTGGCGCTATAAGTAAATCATTTCTTATGAAGGATGTAAAACATGGAAAAAGTAAACACACATAAAAGTGAAAAATAATTTTTAAGTAAATAAAAATCCGTTCTATGATGCCGATATTTTATTCAAAAATTATTTTATTAGCTAAAATACTTTAAACCCAATCTCTTAGTGATAAATAAATACCTATGATAATATTATTAATACAATGGTACATATAAATGATTTTAAAAAATCTATTTTTCTCAATAATTATTTTTTACTTCCAAGTATTCATAGGATATACATAAAGCCCTAAAATGGGTTTCATTTTATTCAAAAAAAAGAAAAAGGTACACTAATTAATAAATAAAAAAAAAAGAAAATTCTCTTATATAAAATTACAAATAAATCCAAAAATAATAGCTCGTTTGTATTTAGATTTATCACCTATTCTGTAATTCCATGTCAACATAAGAGTTAGTCTAAGAAATAATAAAGGGGATTGCCATCGTGGCAGAGCCGAGAAGCTCAATTTTTGCCGTTGATATTCCGTGTTTCCTTTATATGCCAAAAAGAATGAAAAGTCTTATGTATTATCCTTTTATATTACATTGGAACCCCATAATGGACTTTAATACCTTTTTTAGGAATAAACTTTATATTTAAAAAAAAGCCTTTACTACAACACATAACACTCTTTATTTTAACTAAAACAATTTTAAGTGACCTTATTATCTAGTTATATATAATCTTTATAGCAAATAGAAAAAAGGAGAAAGATATAATTTTTTTTTTTATTTTATAAACTTAGACAATTAAATTGAATCAACTATTTAGAGTATGCGGGGATAACATTTACCTATGTAAATGAACAATTTACATTTTATTGTGAGATTAAATAAAATGCAACGCTTGTACTTATTGATAGCATTACATTTCCATTGTACCAAATATTAGAAATAATTTTACTGTATTTTCTTCCACTCTTGACTACTGCAAAATGCAAAA
>CM040620.1:59659248-59690286 GCA_022817965.1 Solanum lycopersicoides
ACGCTCTCAACTAAGTGGATCCACTAGTCTATGCTAAAAAACACTAAGTGTCATCTAAAAAGTATGACACTTTCTACCACGATGGCTACATGGTTAATGGAGACTTGAGTTATTATGAACTCGTCTCCATATTGGTTCTCAATACTACTCCTAAAATAGACTGAGCTCATATATTTTAAAACAAAACTCTTTCTTTGATTTGAGGTAATTACTCAAAAATCTTATCTCTTAAAAGAGATGGAACTCAAAACTACTCATGCGAACTCATTTGGGAATTAGTGTTTCCTCTTATCTTAAACATTTTCTCTTTGGATAACTTAGTTCCCATATATCCTTTAATGAAATTAACTTCACTCTGTACTCTTTACTCAACTCAAAACTCAAGTCTTAAAGCAAATATAATGTTTGTGAAAGAATTTTGCAAAACTCTATGAACTTCTATTGACTTGACTCTTTACTTTCCTTGAATTGAATTATGCATATAAGACTCATGTCTCATGTTATAGATGATGTCATGTTATTTAGACATTCCTTAGAGTGTAAAAAATCGATTAGAAACTATAGACATTGCTTTGTTTCACTATAGCAAAGGAACAAACAAAAATTATATGCTAATCCAAATAAAACATACTAAACATACCCAAAGAACATGTACTGTTTGAAACACGAGATATGTCTAAGAAAATGTATACATAGTCAAGAAGTTTGAAACTTAATTTTTTTTATTTGCATATTTAAAGTTCAATTGACAAATAAACTATATTGATTAACAAATAAAAATTTAATGGCCCTTATATTTTTTGATAGTCATCATGTTCATAGGGGGTGAGTTACTTGAAGTTAATGATATGCAAAAGGAGAACATCTTCTCAAATTGTAAAAATGTAATGAAAAATTTAGTTGGGTGATTTTATTGATATAAATAGTTAAATTAAATGATTTTATTGATATAAATCAAATTTGAATAATTTTTTAAATAAATTGTTAAAGTTGAGTGACTGATTTGGGATATTAAATCCAAAATAGAGATGTGTCTCTTACCATAATCTACCTGTATCCTTGTTATATGCAATCAACCCTCAAAATATTTGCGAAATATAATGAAAGAAGGAAATTTTACTAGTCACAATCTCCAAACTTTGATAAAAATAAAATTTCAAAAGAAACAAAGTTTACGTATTGATTTTGAGTCTTACCTTTTGTATTTTTGTTTAGCCATGTCAATTACTCTTTCCATGTATAAACAACGGGCAAAAACCTTTTGAAGAGCACCGGTGAACATCTAAGCTATTTTGCCAAGAAAATAAAAAATATGAAGATAATTATTATCGTGGCAGAAGATAAAAGAGAAAATTTGCAATTTATTTCACAATAATTAGACACATTTCGTTAATTAATTTGAAGAGACTAGAATATTCTTACACAAAAAATAAAAGGACACATAATAGACATGTTGATACCTATGCGTTTAACTCATACTTCTTTAATAATAAAAGAAGAACAAGCAAAAAACATTCATTGGTGAAAATTGAAATGGAAAAATGTCCCATGTAATCATATAAGAAAAGGGCTAACTTGTCAAGAGATCAAAATATATCATAATAACTACAATTAATCAATTTTTGTTTTATCAACAACACTACATTTTAACAAATTTACAAAAATTAACATTTTGAGCCCATATTTCAAAATATAGGATAAACTTGACATTTAAGAGAAATAATTAATTTTATTGATAAATGTGATTCGAAAAAAGATTCCCAGCACAAAGAACAAATAAATACTACACAAAAGTAAGCTCAAATGGACCAAAATACCCTAAAAAAAAATTCTTTGACCATATGCTGACATGTTGATGGGAAATTGATTAACTTCCACTTATAATATATATATATATATATATATATATATATATATATATATATATATATATATAATGTTAAAAATAATTGTGTTTGCATCATATTTAAACAAAATTTTGTATTAAATCTATTTTGAAATTACAATAATATTGGGTAATAGTGTTGAGGTAATAATCATTTAATGAGAGAAATTTCTACTAGGAATGTTTATCTAAAAAAAAATATTATGGTCAAAATTGAATATATAAACGGACAAATAATGATTAGCATGCTTCAGACTTACCGAGAATAAAGACTAGATTCTTATTCCAATAATTTTGAAGCTTGGACTTAAAATGGAAATAGATTTATTAGCCTTTTTGTGCTAACACAAATTCTAGTAGTATATATAGACACACAACATAGATCTAGTTCAATACACAAAAATTATCATGGATGTGCCTTTAGAAGCTGTTAGGGATAGAAAAACAGGCGACTTGTTGTTCTACAAAAAATCTCATCCCCCTTTTAAGACCGATCCTCTTCGAATTGGTTCACAAAAAAGTAGTTCTGTTGATGTGGTTCCATCAAAGAATGAACCAGTGACAACTAGTAATGTCAAAAATGAGGTGGCTGCTCAACAAGTGATGTTGAATTTCGGAGATAACTATGGATACATAAAAAATTGTCGACGTTTGGAGGAAAAAGTTCCTTCTGCCAATCATCGAAACACCGAACGGTCTAAGATATTAGGCGAATTGGAAATTGCAACCGCCACACCAGATATTCTTGAAGACGTAAGAAGTTTAAGTAGAGATGTCTACAAGTATTCTTACACAGAAGACATGCTTGATCAGTTTGACCAGCAGAATCTTTTTTGATTCGATTGGAACAACCAGGTTCGATAATTGATTCATTTTAGTTTGAACTTACTTTAATAATTTAATATTGATATATATGTTTGTTACGCCTCCAAAACTAGTAAGTGAACTAGTGAGTTCTAGAGCTTTTCGTAAGAGTTTTGGAGTGTGTTATGAGGATTAAAAATCACAAAATGACCCCCGTACTTAGAATGGAGGTTTTAGGGGCTAATAGTCAAGGTACAACCCCCAAGGACCAACCAAAGGGGTCTTTGAGGAGGACCCCAAAGCAGCCCCAGAACTACCAAAATAAAGTGACCTGCGCTTGGCCACTTACGGCCAGTAGGTGGACCCACGCCCCGCAGGTTAGGGTCGTGGGTCAAAGACTGTGAAGGCCTGTAAATTTTGTGCTGCATACCTCACCTACGGAGTGCAACACACTCAGTAGGTCCACATACGGTCCATGGGTGCAGGAGCGTATGTCCTGGAAGATTTTGTTGGTTTGGTTTTAAGTTAGGTGTTTGGGGTTAAGTTAGTAATTATTTAGGAGTTAAGATAGGCTGTTCAGTTATTTATTTAATAACTTATATAAGCTTCATAGGCCCCTAAACTAAGTCATTAACTCATTCATCTAAGACCCTAAATTCTCTCCAAATAATTCTCTTTCTAGAAGTGAAGAAAAAGAAGAAGAAGAAAGTAAGTTGGGGCAGCAACCTAGGTCAAAATTCACCATTGAAGCGAGCTTTCTTTAGGAATTTGAATCAAGGTATGTTTAGCTTATTCATCTATGGGTTCTTCCCCATAGAGCCCCCTTAGTTTTCCCCCAATTGTGAAATCAAAAACCCAATTAGCTAGGGTTTCCTTCTTACATTGTGTGTAGGGTTTAGGTATGATTACAGTCTAAATTGATGAATGTGATATTTGTGGATTTATGCTATTAGAGGTGAAGTTGATAATTCATAGGTGATTTTCTTGAATCAATGTCATGAGTAGTAATAGTTCAAGATTAGGAACATATAATTATGAATTGAATTAGACTTTACTGAATATGATTGATCTTGACTTGTAAATATGAAAGTGAACCTTTATGATCAATTGTGACTAGAATCACCTAGTAATGAGGGATGTGATTACAATACCTTGAAATCTAGGTATAATGAATTTTATAAGAAGTAAAGCTTTGAGAATAGCTAGGGCTTGTAGTCATGAATGTTGATCACTAGGGTTTTAAGAGTAAAGCTGATGTGATGAACTAGATGTGTTAAGGCTTTGAGAGTAAAGTAAAAAGAGAATAGAAGTCTAGTATGTAGAATTGTGGTGAAAGGCCTATACTCATCTAACCTACCTTATGAATGCTTGAAAGTGAAAAGTGATAAAAATCACTTTAACATGGATTGATTGTCAAGGACATCCTTCCATGAGACATGAGTGTTAAGCAAGGCTTAACAAGTAAACCTTGGGGTGTATGCTTGGCTCCTAGTGGATATTAACAATGAGATGGAGTGTCACACAAGATAGGGTCTGGGCTCCAAGAAGAAAGGAGAACCACACTTAGTTGATGTGAGGACTATCCAAGTTAAAGGGGAAACTCTTTGGTAAGAGAGTGTGGGTTTTTACAAAGTTAGGTCTCATGAGATGGAAGTCCACATAAGTTGAGTTAAGGTTTCTAGTAGCAATCTCCATATCTAATGAACTAAGACACGCTTATAGAATCATCTCAAGGTGTTCAAAATCATAATGAATTAAGACTTACTGAATTACTTCATAGTGTTCAAGAGTATAAATGGACTTAGACATACTAAAAATAGTATCTCATAGGTTCAAGCTAATAAAGAACTAAGATGTGCTTAAGAGATAATCTCATAGTGTTTTAAAGTTAAAGAGAGGAACTAGGTTCCAAACCAAAAAGTATTAGTATGAGGACCTAAAAGTGGTACTTAGCATGAATATTATTATGGGGTCCTATGCATGCATTACACAAGTATGTCTTAGGGTTATTAAAGAGAAGTCTAGAGAAAGGACTGTGTTATAGTTGCCTTCCTAGCTATAATTGACTAAAGGTGAGAGATTCCTTTAGTTATAAGAGTTAATTTAATAATGAGAACAAATTAGGGTGAGTATGACTAAGATAACTTCAATGTTATGCTTAGTGTGAAGGATAGTATGGGATGACTTTCATGCATTGCACAAGTGTGCTTTAAGGTTACAGAAGTATGGTGCCCTTATGGTAGAAAATTTTTAGGACTTAAACCATGTATATTCACTATGATTAAGATGACCAAAAAGAGGTTTTTTGTCTTGGGTAGTATTATGAGATGCTATACATGCTTTGCACTTGTATGCTTTTGAGGTTACTTGAGAATAGTATTATTATAGAAGAGATGACTAAGAGTCAATTATGCTTATGATGAAGACTTGGCTTATTATGAATATGACTTATATCCTATGCTCATTAACTATGTCTTATACTGACTTATGATTATATGATGCTTGTGTTAGAGATTATGTTATAATTATGTTATTATCTCTTATGCTTATGTCTTATGTTGACTAACCATTTTGAGATGCTCTTATGATGATGTGCTAGCTATTATATTTGGTACATTTGTACTAACACATATTTTGCCTACATTCTAATCAAATGTAGGATTTCGGAGATTGAGTTCCTTTGGAGGATAGCTTTCTAGAAGTTGCAAGAAGAGTTGAAGATTTGGTGAGTCCTCATAGCTTCGAGGACAAACCCATTATTTCCTTTATGTCATTTCTTTATGTTTTAGACTATTGTATGAGTTGTGTCCCAAGAGTTTATTCTAAAAATGTTTTAGATGGTTTGAGACAGTATATAAAGACTTCCTCTTGCTTTTATAAATGATTTTGATCGTAAAAGTTTTGAATTTCCCTACTTTTTTCTATTGTCTTATGTTGTGATATGAGCTTGTATGAGACCCCTTGGTCAAGTACGCCATGCTACATCTAGGGCATATCCTTGGATCGTAACAATTAATGTTTCTTACATAGTCAGATCTAGACTTGTTTGGATTTACATTTGCATTGTTATATGCATATTTACATGACGCGAGCAAAGAAAATAATGATTTTGAACCCATAAAATTCAATTTTAGTATCACATTCTTATTAGTATCACTAGTAAACTGTTTTTATTTTGAATCCAGTTTTGAATATACCATGCTTTGCTACTAATAACGAATTTGGACATCATTGAAAATAATAATTCTATATTCATATTAATTTTCAAGTTAGTTGGTATATATCGATTCTAATTCTCAAGATTTTGGGAATCTAGTTCTAGCACAAGTTGTTATTATATTTGAGTGGTTTTTAATTTTTATTTCTACTACTCATTCAATGAAAATATGTTGACACTTACCTATATCTTCAGAGAAAAGCATTGAAAAAGGGACCCTTAGATACATCTTCATGGCAAAAATGAGGAAAAGGCAGCTTGAAAATACGTCGACATCTTATTTGTTGCTTTTGTATGTAATGGGCTCAGTTTGAGTGCATTTGCTTTTATGAATAAAATGGATCATCGGTCCAAAAAGTTATTAAAAAAATCGAAAATATGTTGACCAAAGTTTTGTTATCTATGATATAATTTCGCAACACTTCGCTTATAAATTTTTTGCATTGTCCGTCATATGTTCTGTAGGAATTAAGTTGTGTATTATTTAATTTATTCGACATAAGTTTAGAAATTTTTTGTCTTGTGAGTTATTAATTGAACTTATGCCTATAACGACATAAGTGTTGTAGGATTAAACATGATAACTTGTAATGCCTTGTAAGACATATAACTTGTGTTATAGTATTATATGAAAACATAAACTAATGTCAAGGATAAAAATTGAAGACCACCCATTTCAGGGACAAAAATAAAATATCATCCCGAAAATAGGGGCATTTATGCGAATGGCCCTCTAAAATTTGAAGGTGCAAAAAAGGACAATTAAATTAGATTATGCAAATTTTTCCATATTTACAAAAAGGAAAATTTTCAAAAATGTTTGGATTATTATGTTTTGGATAGTTTTAAAGAAGTTTGAGTTATGGGTTATGGTGTATCAGAAAATAATTAAGCATGATTTGTTAAATTGATATTGTAAAATATTGTTATAGAGGATGATTTTTATGTATGTGTTTAACTGCAAAACTTTTAAGCAACTCATGAACAAATGAATCGAATGTTATAATTGCATATTTGTGGTAGAGATTGCGATGGGGCAGAACAAGTGTAGGATAAAGCAAGACGAGTTCAAATATTTTGTAAAGAAAATCAAGTTCGGTGGGATGGGAGCGAATTTTGACACTTGCTAATAATTAGGTTCTCGTACGCTATGTAGAGACATAGGAAAAGAGTATTAATTTTTGAAGTTTGAGTTTGTTGTCCAAGAATTGATGTGTTCATATTCTTGGTCTTGTTATGTCACGACTTAATCCACCAGACCATCTACATATCTACTCTAACATCTAGATAGAAAAATTCTTACTCCAAAATTGGAGCATGAAATACGGAAGTGAATAAAATATAAGCTAAACACTTTGTTGTAAATATAGAACTTTGTTAGAATATAGTACTTTTGTCAAGAAATACATTACTCCAGAGAACTAGTCTAAAGATGTATAAGAGCTTCTAAGGGATAATAAAGTTCAAAATAATAAGACAACTCTCATCATAAGAAAAGAGAGGTAGAAGTTGTCGGAGATAATCTTCGTCTTCACCTAAGAAACGTCGTTGATCCTGCAATCAGACTATGCCAACTGACATAGCAACAGTAGTATCAATACAAACAACACGCATGTTGAAATTATGACCCCCAAATTTGCCTAAAGAACAAGTATATTCTATATGTTCCTTTGCAGATTAAAACAATTACGTTTTGTAAGCAAATAAAATAATGACACAATATTTTATCGGGAACCCCCCCAATTCTTAAGGGTAAAAACCACGACCTACACCTCTGTAGGATTTAACTCCACTTCATTAAATTTTGAACCTCAACAAAAGATTACAAGCCTATGTAACTTAAGGAATTATAAACTCTAATTCCAAGCTAAGAAATTATAACTCTAATTCCTAGCTACCCAAGACAAAAAAAACCCAGGTTTAAATCTTCTACCGTCTGTCAAGTTTCTCAAAATTGTTAGACGAATCCTACACACACTCTTGATTGTAATCAAAACTCTTAATTACAATCTTACAACTTTTTTCTCACAAATTGACAACACTCCCAAGTAACTCTCAGAACTCTTGATCGTGTATTGATCTTCTCTATATGTAAGTGCGCAATTTTTCTCAAGTGAAACTATCGCCCTATTTATAGATTTGTACTTGAATCCAAAACCTATTTCAACTAGAAATCCTACTTCATGTAGGACTCCTCTTTTGTGTGGAACTCCTAGTTCAACTCGAACTTGTCTTTGCCGCATCTTCAACTCCTTGTCTGAATCAACTTTGTCTTTGCCTATACAAAACCTTGTTGAACTCAACTTGAACTTCTTTTTGTCTTTGCTGCAATAAAAACTTACGCTTCTTTCCTTTTATACTATGCCGCCTCAAACTATTTCCTTAAACAAGTAGGAAATAGTTTTCCTTCTTTGTCTTGACCGCCTCAAACTATTTCCTTAACCAAGTAGGAAATAGTTTTTCCTTCTTTACTTAAACCTAGTCGAACCCAACTTGGATCAAGTAATAACTTCTACAAACACGCTTTCTGATTCAACTTGGATTAATCAAAGACGTGTTACTGCCTTGTCGCAACTGCCCATGTCTTTGCAACTTTGCCATAGTTCAAAACGTCTTTTCACAATTTCCCCTTTTTTGACAATGACAAATATGTGTTTGTGTTGAATAGGTAAGTAAACACGTACATTCATATGCATGTTGCTTCCCCCTTAACCGATTAGGAAGTATTTTTCCTACGTTAAGTCAGCTTCCTAATAAATTATAAAACTACACTTACCTTTGGAATTCAATCCTTCTTCCAGTAGGGTTGTTAAATTCAGATCATGTTTTCTAAACTTGTTTCATGATGCCTTGTTAAACTTCTTAAACTCAGATCGTGTTTGCAGTTTGCTAAACTTATTTCATGATGCAATCTTTGTCACTCTTCAAAATATACATATTCATGTCTACCTGTCAAATTCCCCCTTTTTGATGATGACAAACCATTGCTTCTTGTGGGAATAGATCAATCTGTGTTATTTCAGTTTCTTAAAACTCGATACACAAAGCAAACACATTAGAGGATCAAGTTAGACCAATTGGATTATAGATATTACACAACACTTCCCCTTTTTGACATCATAAAACACTGTGAAGGCATACACTAAGAGAAACAAATTCGATACTAATGGCCACTGGGGCTATCACCTACACAAACACTTAAAAGTCAAGAACTCAGTTATCTATAGCAAAGCATTTGCACAACATAGGAGACAGACATGAACCAGAAACTCAAACCCCACATTACCATTAATCAAAAAGCATATACACCATAACTGTAATCAAAATTAAAGATAGAATCAAGCACTTGTGACGTGAAAAAGAATTGGAAATCAAAGACTAGAGTGACTAGGTAATATCAAAAGATCAAGCATGAGAGGATAAATAAAAATCATTTTTCAGCAGAAAAAATAATTATCTTTTGGATTAACCAAATTAGCAGCCTTCTCAATTTCAAAGGTAACCTTGGTATATACAAGTTCAATCCTTTTTTTTCTTCACCTTTAATAAACTTATTCAATCAATCGTGTGCCCTCTACAGAAAAAATAGTTTACTCATCTTTAATTTCAATAAAATCAGTAATAGGAACAAATTTTCTTGAACATCACTTGTACAAGAACACGTTCTCTCAATCTGTTCCCTTGACATGGTACTATCAGGTGCAACACCAGTTTATATGATTTCCAATAGAAGAACTAGGTTTAAGATGATGAGTCTCCCATCGATTCTCCCTCACTAGATGCACCCAATTTGAGCCTAACAAGTGAACTTTGTTCAAGTGTAGTGTCCCCAAAATATTCCCCCTCACAAGGTAAATCCTCTAAGACTTTACCCAATATAAATGATTCCCCCTACGAACCAGCACACTCTACTTTCTGAATCAATATTTTATAAGAAACCAAAGTAGAGGTGTCCTCCACCAAATTCATCTCAACCATAGACCATCACATTGGGATAAGATTTTTTAAGAAGATATTTGTTTTTGGTAGTATTTAAGGCATGAATATATTTTGGGACAAGTGGAAGAAATAGGTTCAAGTGCATTGACTTATATTTAATCATGAATAATTGCAGTGCACATACCTTAGATCTCTGGATAATGCTGAATTTTGCTTCAATTTTACTAAGCCTCTCTCCCGTGCCAGATGCAAATACAATGTTATAGTGCATGAGTAGCATGACTTTAAAAGTGGTATAGAGACATACAACTTAATGTACAAAACTGAACATAGAATTAAAGATTAGAGGGCACTACGTGCAATGTTCATTAGTCATTGAGGGATACTCATGTGACCTTAATCATCCCCAAGTTCCAAATTGTTCCTTTTAAAAATGTTTTCCTTGGATGATCATATTTTTGATTGATGGAATCGCAAGTTACACACTCTAATCATCTGAGTGCGTATAATTGTTAGATACTGCATAGGTTGGACATGTTTCTTTCACATGGTTCTTCAGTCTTTCCTTTTTTTTTTTTTCAACCCCCTATTTTTTAACCCCTTTTTTTCACTGTCAAAGCTATTGTTCCGTTCTTTTCTTTTGCAAGTGAGAGGAATTTCTTCTAGTTTCAATTATGCATCTAGAGCAACATGTTCATGAAAGTCAAGAAGGGGGGTGAATTAAAATTCCCTTCAGTCGACTTCCTACTCTGGTCAGTCGACTCACTTGCACGTTATTAAAAACAGATACATAGTAATGATAAAATTTCCTTCAGTCGACTTCCTACTCTGGTTAGTCGACTCACCTGCATGTTAGTAAAACAGATAAACAGTGAAAATAACTTGCAGTAAGTAAATAACACAAAGTGTTTTTATACTAGTTCGGATCACCGATATGGTGCCTAGTCCAGTCCCCTTGGTTACAAGGGTTTCCTTAAGAGCTTGTTGAGGACTTGAGTATTACAGAATATTACGATTGAGAGCCCGTCTGATATGCAAATCAGATCTTCTTTTTCGACACAACCTCTACCTGTATAACCTACACTAAGATCTTTCTTTCTCTTTTCTTTACAATTGTTCACTCAAGGGTATACAAAGTTTTATGAAAGATAAAAGAAGATTACAATATAAGTTCAAGTGAAGTGCGTACTTCACAACTATGGCTAAGAGAGGTTTATATAGATTTGGAGGACTTTGCTCTTTTATGGAAACCCAAGAGAGTTTGAATCAAGGATCTTTGATTAAGTCCTTGATTTTATTCTGATTGATTTGTTGATTCATGTCCATATCAGATATGTGCATGAGCAAATCAATTTGTTTCTTTGTATGATGATCTTCTTGTGGACTTGAATCTTTGCCTGATCTCATTAACTTGAATGCATCTCTTGATTTTGATTTATTCCTTGTAGTCTTGGATGTTAACTGATCTTGTTGTCTTGAAAGTATTCTTTGATTGATGCACACTATCTCTTTTCTTCCTTAGTTGATTTGTTCTACAATCTTGAATACATTATGCAAATCTTGAATATATTTGATTGATTTCTGAAATCTCTGATTGATCATGATCTGCTTGATCTATGGTATATGATTGAATCTAGAGATCAAGACATATCTTTCTTGCAATAGTAAATACAATCTTAAGTATATTCTGCAATCTTGAATATATTTGATTGATTTCTGGAATCTCTGATTGATCATGATCTGCTTGATCTATGGTATATGATTGAATCTAGAGATCAAGACATATCTTTCTTGCAATAGTAAATGCAATATTTATTTTCCTTTTGTGTCTCGTACATCACATCACGACTTTCCCTCTTCATGTAGTGTGATTTGATTTATTTCCATTTTGATTTCTTTGTCTTGATTGATGAACATATTTTCTCCTTCTTTAGATGTTATATTCTTTGCTCATCTTTTTTCTTCTTTTCCTGCAACAAGTCACAAGTCAATTAAGTGTTTCATTATAAAAATTATCCGATTCTATGAGGCTAACAGTTCATTGTTGAATGTTGCCTGCTTCCTCTCACTTTTCCTGCAAATTCAAAGGTTAGATTTAGGAACCCAGACTAGTTTGGGTCCTTTGTATTGATAAATAGGATGAATCAGATCTCTATTAATTCATATTGGTAAAATATTTTTAGATTTTTTCTTTTGCCCCAACCTGTTCCTTTGACGTGATTCCTTTCTTTCAACATGGTTGATTTTTCTATTTGAGGCAATTTTGAAGTTCTTATCAATGTGAGCTATAACTATTGGGCAGGTATCCCTTGAGTGACCACTACTACCACAAAGTGTGCACATATAAGAGGTTTTCTTAGGGACTTCTTAAACAAAAACTATTCCACCTTTAGTGTTATGTGTTCTATTATTGAGTTGAGCCACAATCATTAAGGATTGAGTCAATTTGTTTGCCCTTTCAAGCTCATACTTAGTTCTATCTAGGTCAAGATTTATTCTTCTAGATTTCCCCTTTCAGAAGATAGTTCATTGTTTAACCTCATTAGATCTTGGTCACATCTGATTTGGTCACCACTAATTTTTTCTTTTCTATTCCAGTAACACTTTGTTTCAAAATTTCAGATTTGAGAGCCAAAGTGCAGGAATAAAATTTCGGAGTTAATTTTTTTTCTTGAGATCGGAATAATTTTTTCAAGATCAATAAATTCAAATTTTAAACTGGCCAAGGAAGTCAATAATTGATCTCTATTTTCATTCAACTCTTGAAGATTATCCATAAGATTTAGAATAAAGGAAGATAATTTTTTCTTTGAAAAATATTTTAGTTTATTTTTAAGGTAAAAAAGAGTTACCTCCCTTTTCTCAATGTCTGATTCAGATTCTGGTTTAGATTCCTTCATGGCAATCAAAGCAATGTCATCAGCATCGTCTTCAGACATCTATGAACTGTTCCCCAGGCAGCATACATCGCTTGCTCCTTCTCTTTATTTTTTCTTTTGTTTAAAAGTTCTCTCTTCTCCTTTTCAGCTCTTTCTGTTCTCCATTCTACCTCCCACATAGGATAATCTTTGATTTGATGATCAGTTTTTCCACACTTGAAATATCCTTCACTTTGTGATTTCTCTGTATTTTTTTCTTAGTGTCTGGTGCCATTTTTTTAGAATTTAGGCCTCCTTTTAAGAGTTTCTTGAAGTTTCTACTGATCAGTTCCAGATCATCATCATCTATTTTTGATTCATCATTTTCTGTAGCTTTAAGTCCAAGATTTTTCTCTTTGTTTCCTTCTCCTCTTTTGTCAACATTCATCTCATAAGTTTTGAGATTTCCTACCAGTTCATCCAAAGTCATATTGGTTAAATCCTTGGCTTCCCTGATTGCAGTAACTTTTATTTCCCATGATTTAGGTATAGTCCTTAGTACTTTGTCTACCTGTTCCTCAGTGGTGTATACTTTGCCCAAGGAGATTAACTCGTTTACCACAGTGGTGAATCTAGTAATCATATCATGAAGTGATTCTCGGGATTTCATCTTGAAGTCTTCATATTTAGAGCAAAGTCTGGCAATTCTAAATTAGTGAGCTTGAGATGTACCTTCGTGAGCATTTTGTAAGGTGTCCCATATTTGTTTTGCTGAGGTACAACTATGCGATTAAACTCATGAGGTCCTAGTCCACATACGAGAATGCACTTAGCTTTTGCATTCTTTACTAGCTTCTTGTAGTCAACTTCTCTATATTTTTCTATAGGTTTAGGTATCTTGTTCCCTTCAGTATCAGTAATAGTAAGATTTAATGGTCCATTAGTAATTCTAATCGATAGTTCGTAATCTTCAGCTTGAATGAAGTCTTCCATCCTTGTCTTCCACCAAGAGTAGTATTCTCCATTAAATAATGGTGGTCTGTTGATGTGTTGCCCTTGACCATGCCCAAGAGGAGGTGCAATTTTAAATAATGATTTTATCTTGAGTTATTAGACTCTTCAAAGATAACCTGCTCTGATACCAGATAAACATATTTTATCGACCCAAATTCACCATATAATATCATATAAATACTTTGAAGAAAATATGTAATATGAAAATCAGCCAACCCAACCTTTAGCCACAAGCTCTTTGTAAAGATTTTTCCCATCGTTATGGATAAGCCAATAGGGAAGGAATTTGAGCAAGAAAACTTCTGAGTAGTAACTTGGAATATGAGTCAGATTAGGTTTATGGTAATCCGGTAATGGATGAGGGATTTTATTATGAAATTAATGATTTGAGTGGATATCCAAGATGATAAGGAGCAAGTATGGCTTGACAAAATCAAATTCGGCGGTAGAACTCCCATAATTGACCTTAGCGTAAAAACGTGGTTTTAGAACATCAAGATTTGAGGGTGTGTTGTGAAATTAAGACTTGAAACACAAATTTTGAGTCTTTATGCAACCCGTCATGGCGGGATTATTCCCTCTATGGCGGGATTTGGCCCATTATGACGGGCCATTCGCGAGTAAAAACGAGAAAAGTCCCAAAAACATTTTTTTTTTTTTTGCAAACTGCATTCTTGGAGAGAAAAAGGGTGACCTAAGGCTATTTCTTTTGGTTTTACTAATTCTAGCGCTAAAGTAAGTCAATTACTCCCATAATTCGAAAATTGATTCTTAGAACTTAAAATCCTTGCTATTTATCCTTTAGGGGGGAGGGGTGGGCGGGCTCGAGTTTAATGGTGTAAAAAGCCCTGATTGGGTGTTAGGATCATGGGGTTGTCCAAGGGTTAGTATTTGAATATAATCCGGGTAAACTAGGCTTCTATTATTGATCCTTTGCATAATTTACTTGTTTTATACCAAGAACAAGCTGAGAGACTCCGGAAAAGGAAAACTCAAGTTCCTTAAGAGTGTTTACGCTTGATTTTGAGGTAGGTAAGGTTTAATTTCCCGTCCATGTTATATATTCCTGCTGACTACTCTGTTGTATTCATGCATGTATGTGAATAGGAAAAAATATGAAATGACTAGTTGTGATTTTGTAGCATGCAATAAACCTGTTGCCTGATTGTACGATACAAGTGCGAAAATAATTCATTGCGGTGCTTACTGTGTTTGTGATTGTGATTTATTGGATTGGGTGTCACTGTTCGACACATAATTGGTCGGGTGTCATATTCCGACACATATTGAATCGGGTGTCACATTTTGATACATTATTGGATCGAGTGTCATGTCCCAACACACTAATAGTTTGAGTGTGGGTTCCATGAGAGGACCATTATTGACTGATGCATTTGAGATTGATATTATGAAATTGATATATTGGGCATGAACCGGTAATTGTTATTCTTTCTGTATATGTGTGGGTTACTATGTTGTAGTTACTTGTGTATGTCTCACTTACCGAAATAGTCACGTGATCCTACTAGTACAACGTTGTTTTTGTATTGATTTTACACTTACTCTTTTTTTGTTGAGTACATCGCATCCTCATGCGGCTGTTGAGATCACCAGTTCTTTCATGCTATCATGAATTCTCTAGTATCTTATTCCATTTCCTTCGGACTTGGACCTTTTAGACTCTTACTTTATGTTTAGTTGTTTTGGGGTTGCATCCCCTTATCTTAGACCGTTTAGTTAGAAGTTTTGGTACAATGACTTTCATGTTCTAGGTGTTGAACTTTCACTTGTTTATGTTTGTGTTTGGTAACTTGCTAAGTTTATGGGAACTTAGCTTTTAAATTGATTATTTGAACTTGTAAATGTCTGTATTTTGGTTACTATTGTTTAGTTAGGTTGTAGTGAAGATTCTCCCACCAGAGGGTTAGTGTAGGTGCCAATCACAATCACGATGATTTGGATCGTGACACTCTTACTATCCTAGGTCTAATAATCATAACTCATAGACCTTATTTCCATCCTTCCTAATTCATTTTGCTGCCAACTCTACCATTAAACATTCAACCCTATTTTCACTCTTAAGGTTTTTCCAAACCAACCCTGTATGTCATCCTAAGGTTTTCCAAGCCTACCTTGTATGATAAACGCCACAGTTACCCTAATCTAAGGTCACGTTCCAAGCAACCTGGCCTCTGGCCACCTTGTCACTACCATTTTCTATCAGAAATGTCTTAAATTACTTTAACATATATATATATACTAGATGGGGGAAAACCCGTGCTTAGTACGGGCCCAATATGATGAAGATTATAATTTAAGTTATAGCGATATTTCTTTCAATACAACAAAAAATAAAAAGTTGGTGCTGATACTTCTGTTGAATGTATGGAGGTTATAGTGCTCTGTTTTTTATTTCTGTAAAAATTAAACCCATGTGGATCATTGGGTTAACATTAGATTGTTCGGTTAAGATATTAATAGGATAGGGGTGTAGCTTACATTAGGCTTTCTAGTTTAGATCATTAAGATGTCGTGTAATTTGTCCCAACATCCATCTTAGTTATGTTAGAGGCTTCATAGACAGTCAGATGTTAGTCTTTGGGTCTTTTCACTATTATTTGTATTGTTAAGACTTGGGTTGCCATTTTTGGACAAGTTGAATGTCTAATCTTGAAAACATTCCCATTTATTATATTTTTAGTTAAATTAGTTTCATTTATTTGATGGATATGAATATTGTCTTTCGCTGAGTAAGTAAGTCAAACCAAGGGTTCTCTTGGGGCCAACAATGGTCATGAAGTGCCAACCACGCCCATGGTGTAGGCTCGGGCGTGATAAACTTGGTATTAGAGCCCAGAGTTAGTGCGAGTTATTTTATCTCTATACAAGTTTCTTCATAACTCGTGCTTGTGCGTATCTTTAAGATTATGCCTCATCGAAGAGCTATCCGTGGTCGCCTGGTTAGAATGAACAGTGAGGAACAAGGGGTACCGAATGCACCAGAAGTGCAACCTCAATGAGAGGTCACCTATGCTGAGTTCCGTGAGACCATCAGGATATTGAGCCATGTTGTGACCAACCAAGCAGGCAACAAAGAGAGAATCATCAAGTAGTGGTTGATACTTCTAGAATCTATGATTTTCTATGGATGAATCCTGCGAGTTTCACTGGTTCAAGCATCACTAAGGATCCAAAAAATTTTGTCGAAGATCTTGAGAAGGTATTCGATATCATGCATGTCACTGCATCTGAGAGAGTGGGACTAACTGCACACTAGCTGAAGGGTGTTGCAAGAATATGGTTTAACCAATGGAAGAAGGGAAGAGCTAAGGGTGCGCCAAATTTGAGTAGGTCTATGTTGGAAAAATCTTTCTTGGGGCGTTACTTTCCTTAGGAACTAAGAGAAGGTTAGGTACGATAATTCCTTACCCTTAAAAAGGAATCTATGAGCGTTCATGAATATATCCTTAAGTTCACCCAGCTTTTCCATTATGCTCCGTAGATGATTGTGCATAGAAGGAGTAGGATGAGTATGTTTGTTGCTGGTTTGTCTTGTCTGTCGAGTAAGGAACATAAGGCAACTATGCTTATAGGTGATATGGATATAGAGAGGTTGATGATTCATGTGCAACAGGTTTAGAGGGATAAGTTTAGGAATAGAGAAGAATTGAGAAATAAGAAAGCTAAGACAGAGAACAAATCCAGGCAGCGAATTAACGAGTAATGTGAACTGGTCTTTTTTTCAATAGAAACATAAGGGATCTGCTCCATCATCTGCTAGTGCACCTGCACCACGGAACAAATGTGAGTACAATACTGGGAATTCATAAAATTAAAGATCTAGACCTGCATAGTCTCAAGTTAGTGTGGCACAAGGAGGTAACTGAGCTCATACATATGCTAAGTGTGGAAGAGATCACCCCGAAGCGTGTCGTGATGGCTCTACTGGTTGTTTCAAGTGTGTTCAAGAGGGTCACTTAATGAAAGAGTGTCCAACGAACATGCAAAGCAATAGGCATATGAGCAATAAAGCCCAATCTTCTTTTGTTGCTCACCAGACACGACTGCACCTAGAGGAGCTATTTCAAGGACTGGCGGAGGAGCAAATTGGTCTTTATGTTATCACTAGTCGCCAAGAGCAAGAGGCTGATTCACTATATGTTGTCACTGGTTTGATCAAAGTTTTTACTTTTGATGTTTATGTTTTACTAGATTCACAAGTGAGTTTATCTTTTGTAACCCTCTTTCTCTCATGTTAATTCACATTCTTGCTTAGTGCAATAACCTTTTCAGTTTCTGTTCCATTTCAACAAAAAACATCAGGTTCCATATCCTTTAGGATACAAGATAGATCAGCAACACATATTTAAGAATTTAAAGACAGCTACTTTACATACTAAATTTGACATAAAAGAGTTAAGACTTTGGATACACCTTTAAATTATCCTCTAGACTATCAGCCTTTTCATCCTTAATTTTCAAGAAGCTATAGAGTTTTACAATTGTGTGCCACGTATAATGATGAAATATATGCTTCTGGTATAATAGAATGTGGTAAATTTTCGAAAGAATTTTCATCTCGCAATGATCTATTTGTAAAGCGTTGCCTAATGCATGTTACTTGTTTGGCAAAAAGCATGAATGAGTTGTTTAATTTATAGCCTATTTCATATTTGCTTTCATTGGTGGTGTCCAATTCAGATACAATATCTAGAATTTAAGTTTTATGAGTTTTAACCTTTGAAGTTTAGTAGCTTTGAACCATTAGATTATAAAATCAAGGGGTTAAGACCTACTATTGTTACAATTTTAACATATAAAGTTATCTTTATGTAATAATCAGTTACAATTTTCAGAACCTATGATGTTTGAATTCTGGGTCTGCTACTATATATGTAATAATGTATTATAATTTTTATGTTTTGTGATATTTGAACGGGCACCAAGGACCATTTCTTAAAATAGCCATCGTAAATTTGATGGCTCAGAACGTCTACAAACACCTTCACAATCTTGCAAATTTAGCTTAAAAGAAGCAATGTAACTAAGAAAGGGTCCATGGGAAGAATAATGATTGTTGAAATGACCTATATAGTTTTCTTCAAAATAATATGCCTAAAGTATGATGTAATCGTTGGAGCCAACAAGTTAAGGTATGAGATAACATATATAGTTTGATGTTTATTGATTTATCACCTTATATCTTTTATGTATATGTTTGATTTGAATAATGTGTTTATTGTTTAAAATTTCAGGCAGAAAATTCAACTATTTTCCTATGATAGTGGGCTTGTCAAGTGCAATGAACTTCCTCATATTCTCCTTGACTCCGAGAAATTTCATCAATAAATGTCATTTAATGATTTGCAAATGTTTTGATTCTTCAAAACAGTGTGGAGCAAAGTTTACTACAACTGAGTGTGCCTGTTATAAAATTGTGTCTTGTGCTAAGTTGAGGGTACATGTTACGAAATCGTCTTGTGACTTTTTTTTCTTTTACAATCACCAAGTAGCTAGATATGGAGTTATGTATCAGTTATAGAGCCGTCAAAATGGGCTTAGCCCATGGGACCGACCCGACCCAACCCAACCCGTTATTGGGATAGGGTTGGGATAAGATTTTTCAAGTCCTTTTAAAACTAGGGCTCATGAACCCGGACCATATAAGCCCTTAGCCCTTGAGGCTTGATCAGGGGGCCAAAACTTTTTATTAGGGTAACTTACAATAATCTTACTAGTATATAATCTAATTACTTAAATACAAGCTATGTTGTAATATTATGAATCATACCAGATTTTGGTACGTTCAGATACATATATCTCGAAATATATCGACTCAAAATTAGGTTAATATGTTCTAGATAAACTCTATCAAAGTAGATTCACATGTATCTAGGATGCATAGACCAAATCTCGCGCCCTCGCCTCCCTCCAATCTTGCTTATCACTTACTTATCTCGCTCGCGTATCTGGTATGTGAGATACATGCTAATTACACTAGACTTTTTGTTAGTGTTATTAAAACAACACCATTGTTTGTCATATTTGATTTGACAATCTTCTCATTTTCTTAATGTTATAGAATTATAAGTTTGAAAAGAAAAAAAGAAAATAAAAAGAATGACTAGCCCGCCCCAGCCCTCGGCCCTTCAAGGGTTGGGTTGGGTTGGGTTGAGGATATTCGGGCCCTTCTGAATGAAGGGTTAGCCCTCCCTAGCCCTTCTAATTCCTTGGCCCGCGAGGCTTGGGTCGGGTGGGGTGGGACCAGCCCTTTTTGACAACTCTACTCAGTTATATCTCAACAAATTTATATGTACTGATCTCTCCAAAAAGTTATTGTATTTAGAAATTTCAAAATTATCATTATTTATAAGTTGTTAATCCTAATTTTCGATTTAAGTCCTCTCAAGTGAATAAAACCATGTATAATAGAGTATAGCCACATCAAATAATATAACATTTTCAAACGTGCAGAGCATTGCACAGGCGGTACTGTCTAGTTAGATAGAAAGACGTGAGTTTTTTTTTTTAAATTTTATTCAGTGAATGAAAGTATCGTGATACTGCAATTAAATTTGTGTTAAACTTGAAGTCAATGTTGATGATTGGATTTACTTGGAAATCTCGTCCATAAAGGGTGATGAAGTTCGAAAATAAAGGGAAGCTTAGTCCCCAATATGTGGGTCCATATAAGATTTTGAGGTGTATTTCAACAATTTTCTTTGTGCTACTTTTGTTTAACAAGATAAATACTACAAAGTTAAAAAAAAAAAGTTAAATATTGATCACATCCAACTTAACAATACACCTTAGAATGAAAAAAGGAAGATATAATAAAATTTCCTTAATATTATAAATTAGACAATTAAATTGGACCAACACTCTTAGTATGTAGGATAATTACTATGAAATGGACATAGTACATTTTATTGAGAGATTAATAGATGAAGCATAATACTACTCTATATCCATTGACATTTTTCATTATACAAAAATAGAGATAGTTTCTTCTTTTCTTCCACTCTTGACTACTACAAATGCAAATCTTTGCTTCACTGCAACAAAGGAACAATAAAAAATGAAAAGCAAATCCAAATGTAACATACTAAATATGCCCAAAGGACATGTACGGTTTGATACACGAGATATTCTAAGAAAATGTATACATAGTTAAGAAGTTTGAAACTTTTTTTTTCTTATTTCAAGTTCAATCGGCAAATAAAATATAATGATTAACAAATAAATTTTTTAATGACCCTTATATTTTTTGATAGTCACCACGTTCATGACTGGTGAGTTACATGAAATTAATGATATACAAGGAGAACATCTTCTCAAATTGTAAAAATATAGTGAAAAATTTAGTTGAGTAATTTTATTGATACAAATTCCTAAGTTAAATGATTTAATTGACATAAAACAAAGTTTAATGACTTTGTTAAATAAATTTTTTAAGTTGAGTGACTGATTTAGGATATTAACTCCAAAATAGAGATGTATCGCTTAACATACTCTACTTGTATCCTTTTCATATGTAATGAACCTTTAGCCGATCGGATGTGTAACAAAAAACTCAAATTCAATAAAGATTTCCGTAAAATTAAATTTTAATTAAAATTCCTAATATAATATTTACCGAAAAGGGTAAAAAATACCTCTAAAGTATGCAAAATAGATCACTTATACCTTTCATTACATTTTGGATAAAAAATACCCTCATTGTTATCCCAAGAGACCACAAATATCCTCAAGAGTTGACTACCTAATTTTTTAGTGATGTGGCAAGTCACATGGGACTATTCCCTCCACCTAAGTGTTGCCAACTAGGATTCACTGCAAAGAACTTGACCTTTAGAGGCGACAAAGCACAAAATTCTGAAGTATTGCCACTAAAGGTTATGGGTGATTTTTAGTGGCGACTAAGGTTGCAACAACATTCGCTAGTAAAATCAATTTTATCAACCAAAAAAAATATGATAATTAATTTTGGTTGCAACATAATTTTCTAAAACAAATAACTTGTTACGAAAATTATCAAAATTAGTTCTCGAATCAAATCTCCTATTACATAATGCATTATTGTACATTTTATACATTTATGTATGACATAAGAATAAAATATACAGTGTCTTCAAACTCCTCCTTAATCGATATCATTTTATTTTTCAAAAATATAACGAAGAAAATAAATAAATGAAATCAGAATTTGATGTTAAAAAACTGTATGTGACGATATTTTGGGCTTTTGTGGCGACTATTATTGCCGCTAAAGGACTAGTTTAATTTCTTTTAGTGAATCCTAGTTGGCAACGCTTAGGTGGAAGAATTAGTCCCACATGACTTGCCATGTCAGTAAAAATTTGCAGTGTTAACTCTTGAGGGTATTTGTGGTCTCTTAGGATAACAACGGGGGCATTTTTTATCCCAAAATGTAACGAAGGGTATAAGTGATCTATTTCGCACAGTTCAAAAGAAATTTTGACCCTTTTCTGTAAAATTTAAAACCTCCAATGTATCTTTTAGAAATCCTCAAAAGATTTGCGAAATATAATGAAAAAGAAGCAAATTTTACCAGTCACAATCTCCAATCTTTGATGAAAATAAAATTTCAAAAGAAGCAGAGTTTATGTGTTGATCTTAACCAATTAATTAATTTTACAGTTAATTATTTTTTTGATCAACAACACTGCTCATTCTAATAGGTATACAACGAAAAATTTTCAAAACAACAATATTTTAGCTTTTAGTGGGACTCTTTAGCAACAGTTTCATTATTTATTAAGAATGTCATTATTTTAATTTGTTAAAGAATTAGTTATGTATTTATTTTATTTTAATTAATTAGAAAGAATACATATAATTAATAACATAACAGAAAAAATAATGGAACAAAAAAAATCAAAAAGGTAAAAAGGATTTTAAATACAAATTAATTACGTTTTGAAAAGAGCATAAATAACCATCTTTCTGTCGAGCGTTTTTTTGCTTTCTTCTTAAAAATATCAAAAAGTAAAATAAAAATTAGCTTGTCTCCTGAATCATTCATCGAATAACTTCAAAAATTTCTTCAAGTTGAATACGACATATTTTTAAATGGGATTTTTCAAAATTGACGCCTATAAATTTGTCCAATCCAGTGAATAATCGAAAAATAATGAGGTATTTTTTTATTTTTTTTATTTGTTTGGATGATATATTCGTATATGTCGAGTACAAGAATGTAGTTTTTTTTCCTGATTGAATCAATGAAATCTTTGTATGTATTGAAATTTATAGCTTTTTTCGAAAATTTTGTATCCAAATTATGATGTATAACGAATGAAATTATTTTTTAGTTTAATAGTTGTTTTTTTTGTTTGAATGCATACAATAATTTGTATCCCATTAAGTTAATGTAACTAATCGATCATGAACTATATGTTGAATACAACAATATATGAATACAAAAGTGAGATGAAAATGCAAAATTATAATATACAAAGTAAGATTGATTATAAAGTTGTGAATACAAAAAATACTTTCTTTATTTGAAATACGAAGTGACTTGAAAGGTAAAATACAAACTAACTATATGTTGAATACAACAATAGATGAATACAAAAGTGAGATAAAAATACAAAGTTATAAATACAAAGTGAGATTGAATATAAAGTTGTGAATACAAAAGAAATATTCTCTTCATTTGAAATACAAAGTGACTTTAAAAGGTAAAATAGGCACATAAAATACAAAACTTGTTGGTCTACAATTAGGTTGAATGCAAAACAAAAGAGAAATACAAACTTGTTCACATATAATTTGAGATTGAATTACAAGAATACCCAATAAAATACAAAATTGTTGGCATACAGTTAGGATGAATACAGATTAAGAAGGAAATACAAATATGTTGGTATATTAATTGAGATTAAAATACAATGTAAAAACATAAAATGTAAAACTTTTTGATACATAGATAAAATGAATATTTTACATTAAATGTGTTATTTCACCTTCCAATCATATATATATATATATATATATATACAAAATCACTCTAATATGACATGCTTCATTGATGAGTATACTATTTATTTATTTTTTTCTCTCATTTTCTGTTCAATAACCTTTAAAAACAATTATTCACTTTCCTTATTATTAGCTTTTACTACATTTAACTCTTCCTTTCAAAAGGAAATATGTAACAACTAAATACATTATGGTGCAATTAATGTGCATTATAACACATTTTCTTTGTTGTAAGCCATGTATAATCAGTTCTTTTTTGGTAATGCTTAATCACATGTAATTAATTAGACAATTCACATAAAAAATATTGTCATTCTGATATTTTAAATAAATATTTTAAAGTGTTGTTAATTTAACTAAATATGTTAGGTATTATGATTTAATTGCTAATTTTTCCTATACGGAAATGAAGCTTTTGAGCCCATATTCCAAAATATAGAATAAACTTGACATTTAAGAGGAACAATTATTTTTATTGATAATTGTGATTCAAGAAAAAGTACTCTACCACAAAGTACAAACAAGCACTGCACATAATTAAGTTCAAATGGACAAAAATACCCTTAAAAGGAATTTTATGAGCATCTGGTGACATGCTGACGGGAAGCTGATTAACTCCCACTTATAAAATAAGAAAATAAATAAATATATATATATTCGTCACTAATTGAATATATATAAATGGAAAAATAATGATTAGCATGCTTCAAACTAATCCAAGTTAGTAGAATCAAGACTAGATTCTTATTTTCCAACAATCTTGAAGCTTGGACTTAATATGGAAATAGATTTATTAGCCTTTTTTTGTGCTAACACAAATTCTAATAGTATATATAGACACACAAAATCGACCTAGTTCAATACACAAAATTATCATGGAGGCGCCTTTAGAAGCTGTTAGGGATAGAAAGACAGGTGCTTTGTTGTTCTACAAAAAATCTCCTCTGCCTTTTAAGACCGATCCTCTTCGAATTGGTTCACAAAAAAATAGTTTAGTTGATGTGGTTCCATCAAAGAATGAGCCGGTGACCGCTAATAATTTCAAAGATGTGGCGGCTTCTCAACAAGTGTTGTTGAATTTCGGAGATAACTATGGATATATAGAAAATTTTCGACGTTTGGAGGAAAACGTTCCATCTGCCAATCATCGAAACAATGAACGATCTAAGAGTTTGGGCGAACAGGCAATTTCAACCGCCACACCAGAAATTCTTGAAGATATAAGAGGTTTAAGTAAAGATGTCTACAAGTTGTCTTCCACTGAAGACATGCTTAATCAGTTTGAGGAACAAAATCTTTTTTGATTTGACCGGAATAGCCAGGTTCTACAATTGATTGATTTTAGTGTAAATTTACTTTAATATTTTAATATGCATATATATGTTTCTTATATAGTTAGATCTCGACTTGTTTTCATTTACATGAGCATTGTTATATGCACTTGATATTGCATTTTTTTTTTAGTACAGGACATTTCAGGCGGTTGTTGAGAGACCTCAGCTAGGAGATCAGTGACTTGTCGAGTTTAAGGGTGAGCAGGTTCTTTCAGGCTACCATGGATTCATCTAGGATCTTAGTCTATTTCTTTCGGACTTAGACCTTTAAAACTCTTACTTTATGTTTAGTTGTTTTGGGGTTGCATCCCCTTTATCTTAGAATGTCTAGTTCAATGTTTTGATACAATGACTTTAGGGTCCTAGGAGTTGAATTTCCGCTTGTTTATGTTTGTCTTTGGTAACTTACTGAGTTTATGGGAACTCATCTTTCTCTTAATGCTTGTCTTTTGATTAGTATTGTTTAGTTGGGTTGCAACAATTGTTCTCCCATTAGAGAATTAGTGTGGGTGCCAATCATGGTGGTTTGAGTCGTGACACTCTTACCATCCTAGGTCTACTAATTATGACACATAGACTTTATTTCTAGCCATTGTACCTCATTTTGCTGCCAATTCTACCATTAAACATTCAACCCTATTTTCACTTTAAGTACAACTCTCAATATGGGCAAGCCCACCCCATCCGGCCTAATCCATACAGGCTTTGACCATTTATGTGTTAGGCCGGGCTATCCCATTTTTGGTGTGGGCCAGAAAATGGTAGGCTCAACCCACATGTACGTGGGCTACAGGCTTGCCGGGCCAACCCACTTTTTTAAAAATTATAATTTTTATAATTATTAAATTAAATAATAAATTATAGTTTTAAAATATTAACAAAAATATCAACAAAATAATATTACAATATCTAAATAGAAATATTGACCTTATTGTTTTGAGTTTGGATTCTCTTTATTTTTAAATTTTAATATTATATTATATTTTTTGATTAACTTTTATTTGCCCATGGGCCGGCCCTACCGATATCTCTCAAGCCCCACAAATCAGTAGGTTATTTAGACCGGGCTAAAAAGTCATTTTCTTAAATGGACTTTAAAAATCTTAGCCCAACCCTATTAATTTCCAGGTTAGGTCAGGCTGGCCTAACGGGCCTAGCCCATATTGACGACTCTAACTGTAAGGTTTTCCAAACCTACCCTTTATGTCTTCAGAAGATTTTCCAAGCCTACTTTGTATACCAAACACCACACGTACCTTACTCTAAGGTTACAAACCACTTTACCACACACAAACATACACATACTCACAAATGTATATAGTCCCAACAAATAAACTATGCACAAGACTGTTGGTCGCCAACCTGATCTACAAACCATATTAGACATGTCTAAACGATCACCATACTTCACATCTAATTTCAAATCACCTTTAAAGTAATTCGGACCACCAAGGTTCCTCAGGATATCTACGACAATATTTAACAGTTCAAATCGGTCTACACTTGAACCATCCCTTCATTAAACACAACAACTCAGCTACCCATGGATAACAATGATAGATACATCATAATAAAATAATCTGGTTCACTCATGGAATAAACAAACAAATACCAACATGTGAAAATTGTGCTACCCCAACCAACCGACAATAGAACATATATCAGGTGTGGTATCTAAGACAACCATAAATACTTCATAGCAGACATGAACTCGAGTCAATTGATAATATTTACGAGGAATGCTGCATGATCTAATCAAGAGATATCTTATATTAGGGATGATGTCTGATCGAGCCGATGAATCACATATATCACACAATTACAATGATTACAATTACACTAGTAAACCACGAGCAATTAAGACAAATTCATTGCGTGAGATTAACAATAAAATATCATTCACATTTATTCCTTTAATTTATATGTAGAACATGCATTATGTATAGTATACTTAATCCTTATGGCATACCGTCAATTCAGTCATAGTTAGTCATAGGATAATACTTGCTTACACTATACATTTCCGCCCTATTAGCAATAATCAACACTCTTTAATCAACCAGATCCCACATCAAAAGGCCGAGGTATTAAATCTATCGTCAATCTACAAGAATATTATGAATTAAAGACAGATTTAAGTTCTAACTACTCAGTAAACTCTAGACCAGATCATGAACTATTACTCCTTTTGTGAAATGTTAGTTTGCTCTTGATTTAAAATAATAACAAAAGTACCAAATAAATCTCAATTAACCTAAACATTCTCATATTATAACTTAATCCCAAACTCCAGGTCAACCTCGTGATTTTCCCATCCAACATTAATGCACCTAGACCTACTAATCTCATCGTTACACTAGTGAATTATGGTAAACAAATCAAGAACAAATATCTTATAAAGAAGTCAAGGTCTTACACCTCAAAATCCTCATAAACTTGAATTTCCCCCACCTTAGGATGAACCCAAGCCATCCTCTAGGACCACAATTACTGCATCTAAGGCCAATAAATCAAAGTACTGAATCAGAAAATGAATTACTTACTTAATTTACAAAGGTTCCTGATGAAAAATGTCTGAAAATCTCCAAGTCGCCCTTGTTTTTCCCCAAAATGTTTTTGAATGATTATTAAGGGTTTTGGGATTTCTATGCATTTACAACAATTAAACCCTCTATAGTGGTCCAATACCTTTATAGTGGACCAAAGAGGCCCATAGCGGAAATTAAATTTTGGTTATCGTAGACACGTGTCTTCCACTATAGCGGCTTGCATAGGACAAAACCTCGAAAATACTCTCAAATTAGTCTATTTCACAAAATCTCAACGTTCCTAATAAACCTCTTCGCGCCAAGTTTGATATCAGGAGTTATATATACGCGACTTTACTTCTAAAAAGTCTTATGGACTCCTTAATGCCTTAGGGACAGGAAAACAAACTCTACTTAAACACTTCACCCAATTATTTTCTCGAATTACCCTAGACCTCATCTTACTAAGATTTTGTTCGAGTCTAGCATAACCTGAATTGGAACGTTATATGTTATTCCCTAGACCTCATCTTACTAAGATTTCGTTCGTTCTTAACGATTGGAACGTTATATGTTATTCTTACAATTGAAGTTAATTTAGTGTTCAATATCAAGATTTTTACCAGTCTTACCAAGTCTTGTTAGGTTGAAATCATTAATTTTCTCCAAGTTTTATTGCATGAGGTTAAAAATAAAGATGATATACAATAGAAAACTGCACAAATAATTTGAAAATATGTGACATTGCTAAGAAGTCTCTTTGTTTATACAGGTTATGCTTCAATTACATGAAGAATTATTTATATTTTAGAAATATTAAGTGACCATGACAAGATATTTTTGCACGTATATTAAGGTGGTAAGGGATAAGTTTCAAGTCACTCATTTCGTGAGATGAGAATTGATCTCATTTTGTGGTTTCTATGTCGCAACAATGGCGTGGCAAAAAAAAACTTATTTTGAACAAAAAGAAGTGAGCTTCTTTTAATTATTCAATGAACGAACACGATACTACTGTTAAGTTTATATCAAACTTGAATTTGATGTTGACGACTGGGTTTACTTAAAAATCTCACCCATGAAAGGGGTGATGAGGTTCGTAAATAAAACGAAGCTTAGTCCCAATATGTGGGTCCAGATCAGATTTTGAAGTGTATTCCAACATTTTTCTTAATGCTACTTTTGTTTAATAAGATAAACACTACAAAGTTACAAAAAAGTTAAATATTGATCACACTCAATTTAACAATGCATCTGTAACACCTCGCGATTTGAAAGAACTAGAATTAGAAAGAAGCCATATTTTTGGATATAATCAAATTTGGAAAGTTTGACCATGTTAAGTTAAGTATGAGTTTTGGGTCAACTTCAAACGACCATAACTCCTAGCTCAGAATGAGTTAGGTATGCTACAAGATATCGTAGGATATATCTTTGAATTATATTTCCAACGCCGCCGAGCTTGCTCAATTTTGAGTTCGTATGAGGGGGATATGTCCATAATTGAAGTCGGGTTGTCTAGATAGGAAAAATCAAAATCAGATTTTAGAAGGGTACTATGATCTTTTCACTACCCAATTATTTAATTTCCTTTTTAGTGATTTAACTAGGGGTCTAAACAATAATTTTGACATGCTAACTTAATCTTTTTTCATTTTGATCTTCAACTCTATTTTACATAGTACGTAGCATTTAGTGCTGGCAATTTAAGCCCATTTTTCATTGACCCGCCCAAATAACCCTTCAAATATGGGTTGAAAGAGTGATTTTAAATATGGGTAATATTTGGGATTATACCCATATTTTACCCATTAAAATATGGGTATATTATGGGTAAACTACGGGTCAAATATGGGTATTGCAAGTTTTCTCCAAATTTTCAAAAAAAAAATTCTTATTAAGTTTTAGAAGCGATTTTTCAAAACTTTCATATATGGATCCCTATTAATATTTCAACTCTCGACCTCCACCCCACGCTTCCCAAAGAAAAATTAAAGTTTATTTTTAAAAAATATTTTGAACTTCAAAATTTCATTTTTTCACCCCTACCCTCGACCCCCCCCCCCCCCCGCCCAAAAAAAATGTAAGTTTATTTTTAAAAAATATTTTCAACTTCAAAATTTCATTTTTCACCCTACCATCGTCACCCCATCACCCCACCCCCACCCAAAAGAAAATTAAATTTGTTTTAAAAAATAATATTTTCAACTTCAAATATTTATTTTTTCACCCTACTCTGGACCCACCCCGCCCCAGCCATTGTCCCCCACCCCCACCCCCTTTCCCCAACCAACTCCCACCCTTCAAAAATATTAAGTTTGTTTTTAAAAAAAAGGGATAATGCACAAGTACCCCCTCAACCTATGCCCGAAATCTCAGAGACACACTTATACTATACTAAGGTCCTATTACCCCCCTGAACTTATTTTATTAATAATTTTCTGCCCCTTTTCGGCCTACATGGTACTATCTTGTGGGCCCAACGATGATTGACTTTTTTTTTCAAACTAGTGCCACGTAGGCTAAAAAGGGGTAGAAAATTACTTATAAAATAAGTTCAGGGGTAATAGAACCTTAGTATAGTATAAGTGTGTCTCTGGGATTTCGGACAAAGGTTGAAGGGGTACTTGGGCATTATCCCTAAAAAAAATTTAACTTCAAATTTATTTCACCCTACCCTGGACCCCCCGCTAGCCTCCTATCAGCCCCCCTCCCCCCAACACCAACCCCGAAATATTTTTAAAAGTTTTTTTTTTACTTTTATAATAAAATAAAACTAAATGAAGCATTTTCAACAGATTTCATCAACAAAAATTAAATATTTTCTCCATATTGAATTCTTAAGTAAAGAACTATTTATTCATGAAATATGAGTAAAATATGGTAAACTAGTATTTTACCCAACCCATTTTTACCCATATCAAATATGGACGGGTTGAATGATTATCCATTTTATGTTTACCCATTTTCAACCCGCCCACATTTGACCCAATCCGCCCATTTGCCACCACTAGTAGCATTTAAACATAATATAGTAAATTTATGATTTCTTCATTTTTATTTATGTTCTTCATTTCCCCTTTTTTCATTTTAAAAATCAATGTCATATCTTTTTTGTAAAAATAATAATAGATGAACGTCAATTTTTTTTTTTTTTAGATTTTGTACATTGTGTGAAAAATAATCGATGAAAGTGTGTTGGTTTTCTTTTAAAATCAATTAATTAAATTAAATTACACTACATATTTTTTTTCTTCATATCTTATCTATTTGGATAACTCAAATATCAGCTTTCTAATTTTTCATTCAACTAAATACGAGTAAAAAAAACTCATGTTCATTGCTAATTAATAACACTATAAAAAAATATTGAAACTCAATAGACTTCTTGGGTTGGCATTGATTTTCTTAAGTAAGAAAATCAGTGCACTTTCGTTGGTTATTTTTCATG
>CM040620.1:59691187-60263106 GCA_022817965.1 Solanum lycopersicoides
AAAGACGTGAGTTTTTTTTTAAAATTTTATTCAGTGAAGAAAGTCTCGTGATACTGCGGTTAAATTTGTGTCAAACTTGAAGTTAATGTTGATGATTAGAAACTTATCTAACTAGACAAGTACCGCCCGTGCAATGCTCTGCACGATTGAAAATGTTATATTTTTTGATGTGGCTATACTCTATTATACATAGTTTTATTCACTTGAGAGGACTTAAATCCAAAATTAGGATTAACAACTTATAAATAATGATAATTTTGAAATTTCTAAATACAATAATTTTTTGAGAGATCAGTACATATAGATTTGTTGAAACATAACTGATTAGAGCTGTCAAAAAGGGTTGGTCCCACCCCACCCGACCCAAGTCTCGCGGGCCAAGGAATTCGAAGGGTTGGGGCGGGCTGGCCCTTCATTCGGAAGGGCCCGAATATCCTCAACCCAACACAACCCTTGAAGGGCCGAGGGTCGGGGCGGGCTAGTCCTTCTTCTTTTTTTTTCGTTTTTTTCTTTTCAAACTTATAATTCTATAACATCAAGAAATTGAGAAGATTGTCAAATCAAATATGACAAACAATGGTCTTGTTTTAATAACACTAACAAAAAGTCTAGTGTAATTAGCATGTATCTCACATATCAGATACGCGAGCGAGATAAGTAAGTGATAAGCAAGATTGGAGGGAGGCGAGGGCGCGAGATTTTGTCTATGCATCCTAGATACATGTGAATCTACTTTGATAGAGTTTATCTAGAACATATTAACCTAATTTTGAGTCAACATATTTCGAGATATATGTATTTGAACGTACCAAAATCTGGTATGATTCTTAATATTACAACATAGTGTGTATTTAAGTAATTAGATTATATACTAGTTAGATTATTGTAAGTTACCCTAATAAAAAGTTTTGGCCCCCTGATCAAGCCTCATGAGCTAAGGGTTTATATGGGTCGGACTTATGAGCCCTAGTTTTAAAAGAGCTTGAAAAATCTTATTCCAACCCTATCTCAATAACGGGTTGGGCTAGGTCGGTCCCATGGGCTAAGTCCATTTTGACGGCTCTATAACTGATGCATAACTCCATATCTAGATACTTGGTGATTGTAAAAGTAAAAAAGTCACAAGACAATTTCGTAACATGTACCCTCAACTTAGCACAAGACACAATTTTATAATAGACACAATCAGTTGTAGTAAACTTTGCTCCACACTGTTTTGAAGAATCAAAACATTTGCAAATCATTAAATGACATTTATTGATGAAATTTCTCAGACTCAAGGAGAATATGAGGAAGTTCATTGCACTTGATTCAAGCCCACTATCATAGGAAAATAGTTGAATTTTTTGCCTGAAATTTTAAACAATAAACACATTATTCAAATCAAACATATACATAAAAGATATAAGGTGATAAATCAATAAACATCAAACTACATATGTTATCTCATACCTTAACTTGTTGGCTCCAACGATTACATCATACTTTAGGCATATTATTATTTGAAGAAAACTATATATGTTATCTCATTCCAACCATCAGTATTCTTCCCATGGACCCTTTCTTAGTTCCATTGCTTCTTTTAAGCTAAACTTGCAAGATTGTGAAGGTGTTTGTAGACGTTCTGAGCCATAAAATTTACGACGACTATTTTAAGAAATGGTCCTTGGTGCCCGTTCAAATATCACAAAACATAAAAAAATATAATACATTATTACATATATAGTAGCAGACCCAGAATTCAAACATCATAGGTTCTGGAAATTGTAATTGATTATTACATAAAGATAACTTTATATGTTAAATTTGTAACAATAGTAGGTCTTAACCCCTTGATTTTATAATCTAATGGTTCAAAACTACTAAATTTCAAAGGTTAAAACTCATAAAACTTAAATTCTAGATATTGTATCTGAATTGGACACCACCAATAAAAGCAAATATGAAATAGGCTATAAATTAAATAGCTCATTCATGCATTTTGCCAAACAAGTAACATGCATTAGGCAACGCTTCACAAATAGATAATTGCGAGATGAAAATTCGTTCTAAAATTTACCACATTCTATTATACCAGAAGCATATATTTCATCATTATACGTGGCACACAATTGTAAATCTCTATAGCTTCTTGAAAATTAAGGATGAAAAAGCTGATAGTCTAGAGGATAATTTGAAGGTATATCCAAAGTCTTAACTCTTTTATGTCAAATTTAGTCTGTAAAGTAGCTGTCTTTAAATTTCTTAAATATGTGTTGCTGATCTATCGTCTTCTATCCTGTAGGATATGGAACCTGATGTTTTTAGTTGAAATGGAACAGAAACTGAACAGATTATTATTGCACTAAGCAAGAATGTAAACACGGGGGTGGGGTGGGGGTGGGGGTGGGGGTGGGGGGTGGGGGGTGGGGGGTTACAAAAGATAAACTCATTCTTGGATCTAGTGAAGCATAAACATCAAAAGTAAAGACTTTGATCATACCAGTGACAACATCTGCTGAATTATCTTGCTTTTGGCGACTACTGCTAACATAAAAGCGGTTTGCTCCTATGCCAGTTCCTGAAATAGCTCCTCTAGGTGCAACCATGTCTGGTGAGCAACTGAAGAACTCTATTGCCCCTAATCCTACTACTTTTCCTCTTCTTTGGACACTATTTCTTGAAGTAACCCTCTTGACCACACTTGAAAAAACCTGTGAAGTCATAACGACACGCTTCAGGGTGATTTCTTCCACACTTAGAACATGTAGGAGCCAAGTTACCTACTTGTGCCACACTACTTTGAGACTGTGCATGTTCAGATCTAAAATTTTGGGAGTTCTGGCTATTGTACTCACCTTTGTTCCTTGGTGCAGGTGCACTAGCAGATGATGGAGCAGGTCTCTTATGTTTCTGTTGGAAAGAAGATTGGTTCGCATTACTCGTTCGTTGCCTGGATTTGTTCCCTTTCTTAGATTTCTTATTTCTCAATTCTTCTATGTCCCTCAACTTATCCACCTAAACCTTCTGCACATGAATCATCAACCTCGCTATATCTATATCACCTATAACCATATCTGTCTTACCTTCCTTACTCGACAAACGAGACAAACCAACAATAAGCAAACTGATCCTACTCTTCATATTCGCAACGTTCTTCGAAGCATCACGGGAAAACTAGTTGAGCTTAAGGCTATATTCATGAATGCTTATAGATTCCTTCTTAAGGTTAAGGAATTATCGTACCTTTGATTCTCTCAGTTCCCGGGGAAACTAACGCCCCAAGAAAGCTTCGTCAAACAAAAACCAACTCAAAATTGGTGCAGCCTCAGCTCTTCACTTCTTTCATTGGTCAAACCATATTCTAGCGATAACCTTCAGCTGGTGTGCATCTAGTTCCACTCTTTCAGCATCAGTGACATGCATGATATCGAATACCTTCTCAAGTTCTTCGACAAAATTTTCTGGATCCTCAGTGATGCTTGAACCAGTGAAACTCGAAGTATTATCCTTAGAAACTCACGGATTCTAGAAGTATCAACCACTACCTGATGATTCTCTCTTTGTTTCCTGCTTGGTTGGTCACAACTTGGCTCAACATCCTGATGGACTCACGGAACTCAGCATTGGTGACCTCTCCTTGAGGTTGCACTCTGGTGCATTCAATAACCCTTGTTCCTCAATGTTCCTTCTAACCAGGTGACAATGGGTAGCTCTTAGAGAAGGAATGATCTAAAAGATACGCGCAAGAGCGATTTAGGAAGAAACTTGTGTAGAGATAAACTCAATGGCACAAAATGAGTTTGAAGGAGAAAAATCCTAAAACGTTGCAGCCTCCTAATTATAGATGTGGCACGCTTCAAACCAATAACTAGGACTCTACAGACACATCTTCAGACACATCTTCATAGACTCCCTGGGACTCTTGAACTCTTGGCTCTGATACATAGTTTGTCATGTTCCGAGCCTACACCATGGACGTGGCAAGCACTCGAGAACCATTACTACCCCCATACGAACCCTTGGATTGGCTCAACTCTTAGGTGAAGACTTACTCATAACTTAGAATGTATCAAATAACATTCGGCTTAGAATGTAAACTGAATTGCTCAATAGATAACTTAGAATGTATTAAATGATACTCGACTTAGCCATAGTGGCACCTCAAAATTCAATGTAAGCCAATAACAAGAAAATGACAATCAAACAAACTAACTAGTTGTCTATAAAGCCTCTAATAACTGAGATAGATGTCGGCTCAATAGATATTAACTGCATCATTTTATGATGCAGTCTAAAAGGCATCAGTACATTGAATGGACAAACATGTAAGGGGAAAACTAAACACGACATAAACTTGAACTGAATTTGAAAAGAACACTTACCTAGGTTTTACTCAACTCATGGATACTTAACTCAAATGCAAGATAAAACAACAATAAGGTGCAGTTTATATAAAACATTTAAACAGTAATAACAACTCAATTACATAAATTAAAGTAATATAATTCTGTGGGAGTTTCTCTTACTGACAACCATCACTATGAGCTAGTGTGGTTATGCAACCTCTCACCCATGCTGCCAGAACTATCATATAACTTGTCAGGATATAGAACGCCTCAACTAAGTGGATCCACTAGTCTATGCTAAAAACACTAAGTGTCATCTAAAAAGTATGACACTTTCTACCCACGATGGCTACATGGTTAATGGAGACTTGAGTTATTATGAACTCGTCTCCATATTGGTTCTCAATACTACTCCTAAAATAGACTGAGCTCATATGTTTTAAAACAAAACTCTTTCTTTGATTTGAGGTAATTACTCAATAATCTTATCGCTTAAAAGAGATGGAACTCAAAACTACTCATGAGAACTCATTTGGGAATTAGTGTTTCCTCTTATCTTAAAACATTTTCTCTTTGGGATAACTTAGTTCCCATATATCCTTTAATGAAATTAACTTCACTCTGTACTCTTTACTCAACTCAAAACTCAAGTCTTAAAGCAAATTTAAAACGTTTGTGAAAGAATTTTGCAAAACTCTATGAACTTTTATTGACTTGACTCTTTACTTTCCTTGAATTGAATTATGGATATAAGACTCATGTCTCATGCTATAGATGATTTCATGTTATTTAGACATACCTTAGAGTGTAAAAATCGATTAGAAAACTTAGTACGTTGCAGGGGAACTTAAACAGAAAGAAGTAGGTGAAAGTGGAAGGCGTGACAAACCTAGTGCTCTGAGTGGCAGAGGGCGCTAGGACCTGACTACAGAGCATGGCTTGGGGCGCACAGGTTGGTGCGGCACCCAGAGGACAACTTTTAGAGCCTTATGTTGGTGAATTCTCTTGGTCGTTTTTCAACTCTAAACCCTATGGATTCAATTTGCTCTTTTCCCAAACACTTAGATTCAACAACATAACCAAAACGGAAAAGGGTCATAAATGCCCTTGTACTCTTAGAAAAGGGTCAGGTTTGCCCTTCATCATACTTTTTTGATATATTTTCCCTTGCCATCCAACTTTAAAGTCATATTTACCCTCCGTCCATTAAATCTCCATATTTTTACTTTATAATTTTTATGTTGTGCATGTGTGGATTTTATTTTTATCTAATTAAATCAAAATATTATTATCATTTAAACCCACCCGCATTGAATTAAACCCCATCCACTAATGAACCCAGGAACAAGTCTTTAACTATCGTGGGTTTGGGCTTTATATTTATATGGGACAGATGGGTTTATGTAATTGTAATAGAAAAATTGAAATACCATACCGAACAATCGAAACTTTCATCATTGATAGCTACCAAAAACCAACTTAAATCACTCATCTCCATTGTTGAACCTCACTTCACATTTTTCACCTTTGAAATAATCGAGAAGACAGAGCACATGTAGAATGTTTGTCAAATTCTACTTATTTTTTTAATAAAATGAAGATTAATCAATTTTATCATCAAGATTAGCGATAAAAGTTGGCTTTTATTTACTTAACAAAAATATCAAATTGAATGCTAAAATTTGTATTAGTTCTAAAGTTGAGTGTTTTCTAATGTGAAAGACAAGATTCTATATAGTTATTTACATTTGTTTCAATAGAGATGCCCATAAAGAAATTTACAGAAGAATCAAGTTGGGTTTTATTTTGATTAGTGGATTGGGTTTAATGTATAGAGCAAGTTAAATAATTTTAATAATATTTAGATTTAATTATATAAAAATAAAATCCACATAGGCCCAACATAAATAATTTTATGTGAAAACATGGAGATATAACGGATGAAGGGTAAATATGGCCTTAAAGTCGGATGATAAAGGAAAATTTATCAAAAAATTATGACGAAGGGCGAATACGATCTTTTTCTAAGAGTACAGGGGTAAATATGACCCTTCTCCGTAACCAAAATATGAAAGAATATACTCAAAACAACATCTAATTTAATGAACTTAGAACAAGAACTTCTCTACAACTTCAACAATCAAGAATCAATAGAAACTTCAACAAAGTCCATCAAGAACCCAATTTCTATACTTTCAAGAACATAAATTCGATGAAATAAATCATGATTGGCGCGTTGGTGAATGAAACAACACTATGCGATCTGACATACCTTGTAGGGATTAACCATTGGCGAAATTCACAAGCAATTCTCCATGAATGCGACGATTTCCTAGCTTCTTCTCCTCTTTTTTTCTTTTCTCTCAAAACCCTAAGTTTATTTTATGATGCATAAACTGAATCAAATAGTTTAGACCCTAATTGAATCACTAAAAATGAAATTAAATCATTTGTAGTGAAAAGACCATAATACCCTTTTAAAATCTGATTTTGACTTTCCTTATCTAGACAGCCTGACTTCCAATGGGCATATCTCCCTCATACGAACTCGAAATTGAGAAAAATCAGCGGAGTTGGAAATATAATTCAAAGATATTCCCTACGGTATCTTGCAGCACACCTAAATCTTCCTAGCTAGGAGGTATGGTCGTTTGAAGTTGATAACTTAAAATGTATTAAATAAGATTCGACTTAGACAAAGTGGCAACTCAAAATTCAACATAATCCAATAACAAGATAATGACAATTAAATGGACTACTAACCGTCTATGAAGCCTCTTATAGCTGAGATGGATGTATGAAAAATACCCATGACATCCTAATGAACTAATATTCTAAAAAAAACAATAAAAGCGCATCCTCCAGAATCAAGGAGGCTCACCAACGAACTCTAAATGATCGAATGGATCAACGAGGCGCTGGATGCTGATCCTGATTACCTGTATCTATATCATAAAATGATGCAGGCCAAAAGTCGTCAGTACATTGAATTTACAAGCATGTGAGGGGAAAACTAAACACGACACAAGCATGAAATAAATCTGAAGAGAACACTTACCTTAGATTTACTCAACTCATGGGTACTTAATTCAAATGCAAGATAAAACAACAGTAAAGGTGCAGTTTCTATAAAGCATTTAAATAGTAATAACAACTCAATTTACTCTTAAAATAAAGTAAAATAATTATGTGGGAGATTCTATAACGAACGACCATCACTGTGAGCTAATGTGATGATACAACGTCTCACCCACACTGTCAGAAATGTTCTATAACTTGTCGGGATATAGAACACCTCAACTGAATGGATCCACTAGTCTATGCTAAAAAGCATTAAGGTGTCATCTCAAAAGGATGACCCTTTTTACCCACAATGACTACATGGTTTATGGAGACTTGAATTATTATGAACTTGTCTCTGTGCTTAATATTAGTCCCACTTGTCTCTGTGCTTAATATTAGTCCCAAAATATACTCAACTCATATTTTTTAAAACAAAACTCTTTTTATGATTTGAGGTAATTACTCAAAAAGCTTATCTCTTACAAGATATGGAACTCAAAACTACTCGTGATAACTCATTTGGAAATTGATGTTTCCTCTTATCTTTAAATATGAAAACATTTTTTCTTTGGAAAACTTAGTTCCCATATATCCTTTAAAGAAATGAACTTCCATTTGTACTCTTTACTCAACTCAAAACTCAAGTCTTAAACAAATTTAAAATGTTTGTGAAAGAATTTTAGAAAACTCTATGAACTTCTCTAGCCTTAACTCTTTACTTTCCTTGAATTGAATTATGGATAAAAGGCTCATGATCTAATGTTATGGATGTTTTCATTTTGCTTAGATGTACCTTAGAGTGTATAAATCGATTAAAAACTTAGGTACGATGCAAGGGAACTCAAACGGAAAGAAGTGGTCAAAAGTGGAAGACTTGGCACCCCTAGTGTTCTGAGTGGCACAGGGCGCCAGGCTGAACTATATGGCATGGCTTGGGGCGCACTGGACTTCTCGGCGCCTTAGAGGCCAAATTTCAGAGCTTGATGTGGGGCGCTCTGAGTGGCACGACGCCCGACCCCCTTTCCAAGATATTTGACGAATTCTTTTGGTCGTTTTTCAACTCTAAACCATCTAGATTCAATTATTTCTTTCCCCCAAACTATTATATTCGACTACATAACCAAAATATGCAAGAATCAACTCAAAACAACATCCAATTTCATGAGCTTAGATCAAGATTTCTCTACAACTTCAACAATCAAGAACCCAATAGAGACTTCAACAAAGTCCATCAAGAACCCAACTTCTATACTTTCAAGAGCATGAATTTGCTGAAATAAATCATGATTGGTGCATGGGTGAACGAACCCAAAGCTATCTGATCTCACTTACTTCTTAGGGATTAACCTTGGCGAAATCCACATGCAATTCTCCAAGAACGCGATTATTTCCTAACTTCTTCTCCTCTTCTTTTCTCTCCTCTCAAAACCCTAACTTTATTTTATGAAGCGTAAACTGAGTCAAAATAAATGAAATTAAATAATTGAGTAGAAAAATGACCATAATACCTTTTAAAATCTGATTTTGACTTTCTTTATCTAGATAACCCACCCTTAAATGGGCATACACATCTCCTTTATACGAAATCAAAATTGAGCAAACTTGGTGGCATTGAAAATATAATTCAAAGATGTTTCCTATGGTATCTTGTAGCACACCTAACTCATTTTGAGCTAGGATTTATAGTCGTTTGAAGTTGACCCAAAACTCATACTTAACTTAACTTGGTCAAACTTTCCAAATTTGATTATTTCCAAAAATATGGCTTCTTTCTAATTCTATTTCTTTCAAATCGCGAAGTGTTACAAATGTATTGTTAAATTGGGTGTGATAAATATTTAACTTTTTTTGTAACTTTAAAGTGTTTATCTTGTTAAACAAAAGTAGCATTAAGAAAAATGTTGGAATACACTTCAAAATCTGATATGGACCCACATATTGGGGACTAAGCTTCGTTTCATTTACAAATCTCATCACCCCATTTATGGGAGAGATTTTCAAGTAAACCCAATCGTCAAAATCTAATTCAAGTTTGATACAAATTTAACAGTAGTATCGCATTCGTTCGTTGAATAATTAAAAAAAACTCACTTCTTTCTGTTCAAAATAAGTTCTTTCTTGCCATGCCATTGTCGTGACATAGAAACCACGAAATGAGATCAATTCTCATCTCACGAAATGAGTGACTGAAACTTATCCCTTACCACCTTAATATACGTTCAAAAATATATTGTCATGGTCACTTAATATTTCTAAAATATAAATAATTTTCCATGTAATTGAAGCATAACATGTATAAAGAAAGACACTTCTTAGCAATATCACATATTTTCAAATTATTTGTGCAATGTTCTATTGTATATCATCTTTATTTTTAACCTCATAGTATTTACTGCAACGAAACTTGGAGAAATTTAATGATTTCAACCTAACAAGACTTGGTAAGACTGATAAAAATCTTGATATTGAACACTAAATTAACTTCAATTGTAAGAATAACATATAACGTTCCAATCGTTAAGAACGAACTATTTGTAAAGAAATAGTGTGAGAAAATTTCTGGGTTGAAGAATTGAAAATTTCTGGTTATGCTAGACTCGGACGAAATTTTAGTAAGATGAGGTCTAGGGAAATTCGAGAAAATAATTGGGTGAAGTGTTTAAGTAGAGTTTGTTTTCTTGTTCCTAAGGCATGAAGGAGTCCGTAAGACTTTTTAGAAGTAAATTCGGGTATATTTCACAAAAGGAGTAACAACTCATGATCTGGTCTACGATTTACTAGGTAGTTAGAACTTAAATCGGTCTTTAATTCATAATATTCTTGTAGATTGACGGTAGATTTAATACCTAGGCCTTTTGATGCGGGGTCTGGTTGATTAAAGAGTGTTGATTATTGCTAATTAATAGGGCGGAAATGTACTGTGTAAGCAAGTATTGTCCTATGACTAGCTATGGCTGACTAGTTCATAATTGTAAACCTTTTAAAAAAAAATTTGAGGTGAATTGACGGTATGCCATAAGGATTAAGTGTGCCATATATAATGCATGTTCACGAAATAAATTAAAGAAATAAATGTGAATGATATTCAATTGTTAATCTCACATATGAATTTGTCTTAATTGCTCGTGGTTTACGAGTGTAATTGTAATCATTGTAATTGTGTGATATATGTGATTCATTAGTTCGATCATACACCATGCCTAATATAAGATATCTCTTGATTAGATCATGCATCATGCCTCGTAAATATTATCAATTGACTCGAGTACATATTTGCTATGAAATATTTATGGTTGCCTTAGATACCACACCTGATATATGTTCTATTGTCGGTTTTTGGGGGTAGCACAATTTGCACATGTTGCTATTTATTTGTTTATTCCATGAGTGAACCAGATTATTTTATTGTGATGTATCTATCATTGTTATCCATGGGTGGCTGAGTTGTTGTGTTTAATGAAGGGATGGTTCAAGTGTAGACCGATTTGGAATGTTAAATATTGTCGTAGATATCCCGAGGAACCTTAGTGGTCCGGTTTCTTTAAAGGTGATTTGAAATTAGATGTTAGTTATGGTGATCGTTTAGACATGTCTAATATGGTTTGTAGATCAGGTTGGCGACCGACAGTCTTGTGCTTAGTTTGTTTGTTGGGACTATATATATTGTGTGTATGTGTATGTTTGTGTGTGTTAAAGTGGTTTGTAACTTAGAGTAAGGTATGTGTGGCGTTTGGTATACAAGGTAGGCTTGGAAAATCTTAGGCTGACATAAAGGGTAGGTTTGGAAAAACCTTACAGTGAAAATATGGTTGAATGTTTAATGGTAGAATTGGCAGCAAAATGAGGTAGGATGGCTAAAAATAAGGTGTATGGGTCATAATAAGTAGACCTAGGATGGTAAGAGTGTTACGACTCAAACCGCCATGATTGACACCCACACTAGTCCTCTAATGGGAGGACATTTGTTACAGCCCAACTAAACAATACTAATCAAAAGACAAGCATTTAGAGAAAGTTGAGTTCCCATAAACTCAGTAAGTTACACAAACATAAACAAGCGGAAATTCAACTCCAAAGACCCTAAAGTCATTGTATCAAAACATTGAACTAAACATTCTAAGATAAGGGGATGCAACCCCAAAACGAACTAAACATAAAGTAAGAGTTTGAAAGGTCTAAGTCGAAGGAAATAGGCTAAAATCCTAGATGAATCCATGGTAACCGGAAAGAACTGGCTCACCCTTAAACTCGAAAAATCAGTGATCTCCTAGCTGAGGTCTCTCAACAACCGCCTGAAGATGCCCTATACTAAAAAAAAAAAAAAATCAAGTACAATATCAGTACACAAACAACAGTGCATATAACAATGCAAATGTATATGCAAACGTCGAGATCTAACTATATAAGAAACATATATATGCATATAAAAATATTAAAGTAAATTTACACTAAAATCAATCAATTGTAGAACCTGGCTAATCCGGTCAAATCAAAAAAGATTTTTTTCCTCAAACTGATTAAGCATGTCTTCAGTGGAAGACAACTTGTAGACATCTTTACTTAAACCTCTTATATCTTCAAGAATTTCTGGTGTGGCGGTTGAAATCGCCAGTTCGCCCAATCTCTTAGATCGTTCATTGATTCGATGATTGGCAGATGGAAAGTTTTCCTCTAAACGTCGAAGATTTTCTTCATATCCATAATTATCTCCGAAATTCAACAACACTTGTTGAGCAGCCGCCGCATCTTTGAAATTATTAGCGGTCACTGGCTCATTCTTTGATGGAACCACATCAACAAAATTATTTTCTTGTGAACCAATTCGAAGAGGATCGATCTTGAAAGGCGGAGGAGATTTTTTGTAGAACAACAAATCACCTGTCTTTCTATCCCTAACAGCTTCTAAAGGCGCCTCCATGATAATTTTGTGTATTGAACTATGTCTATTTTGTGTGTGTATATATACTACTAGAATTTTTGTTAGCACAAAAAAGGCTAATAAATCTATTTGCATTTTAAGTCCAAGCTTTAAGATTATTGAAAATAAGAATCTAGTCTTGATTGTACTTACTTGGATTAGTCTGAAGTATGCTAATCATTATTTTTCCATTTATATATATTCAATTTGGATAATAATGTTTTTTTTAGATGAACATTCCTTGTAGGAGTTTCTCTCATTAAATTATTATTGCCTCAACATTTTTACCCAATATTATTGTAATTTCAAAATAGAGTTAATACAAAATTTTAGAATTTAAATCTGATACAACAACATATATATATATATATATATATATATATATATATATTCTTATTTTATAAGTGGGAGTTAATCAGCTTCCCGTCAGCATGTCACCAAATGCTCATAGAATTTCTTTTGAGGGTATTTTTGTCCATTTGAGCTTAATTTTGTGCACTACTTGTTTGTACTTGACAATTATCAGAAAAATTAATTGTTCCTCTTGAATGTCAAATTCATCATATAATTTGAAATATGGGCTCAAAAGCTTCATTTTTGTAGACCTATTAGAATGAGTAGTGTTGTTGATCAAAAAATTAATTAACTGTATATACCATCATATATTTTGATCGATTGACAACTTAGCCATTTGCTTATATTATTAATGGAACATTTTTCCATTTCAATTTTCATCCATCATTGCCTTTTTCTTTTCTATTATTAAAGTATGAGTTAAAAACATAAGTATCAACATGTCTACTGGGTGTCCTTTTATATTTTATGTAAGAATATTTTTGGTCTCTTCAAATTAATTAATGAAATGTGTCTCATTAACGTAAAAGAAACTGTAAATTTTCTAGGATCCCTCTCTCCTTCTCTTTTTTATTTTCTGCCACCGCAACATTTATCTTCAAATTTTTCATTCTCTTGGAAGAGTAGCTTAGATGTTTACTGGTGCTCTTCGAAAGGTTTTTGTCCGTTGTTAACTCTCCAAATTTTTACTTACAAGGCGAGCCATGTGGGACTAATTCTTCTACCTAAGCATTGTCAACTAGGATTCACTAAAAGAAAACTAGTCCTTTAGCGGCGATAACAGTCGCTGCAAAAGCCGAAAATATCGTCACAAACGGTTTTTTAACATCAAATTCCAAATTTGCATTTTTTTCTTCATTATTTTTTTAAAATAAATAAAATAATATCGATTAATGAGGAGTTTGAAGACACTGCATGTTTTATTCTTATGTCATATGTAAATGTATAAAATGTACAATACTGCATTATGTAATAGGAGATTTGATTCAAGAACTAATTTTGATGATTTCGTAACAAGTTATTTATTTTAGAGAATTATGTTGCAACCAAAAATTAATATCATATTTTTTTTGGTTGAAAAAATAGGTTTTACTAGCGAATGTTGTTGCAACCTTAGTCGCCACTAAAAATCACTCATAACCTTTAGTGACAATATTTCAGAATTTTGTGTTTTATCGACTCTAAAGGTCAAGTTCTTTGTAGTGAATCCTAGTTGGCAACACTTAGGTGGAGGGAATAGTCCCATGTGACTTGCCACATCACTGAAAATTTAGGTAGTCAACTATTGAGGGTATTTGTGGTCCCTTGGGATAACAATGGGGGTATTTTTTATTCCAAAATGTAATGAAGGGTATACATGATATATTTTGCATACTTTAGAGGTATTGTTTTACCCTTTTCCGTAAATATTATATTAGGAATTTTTATTAAATTTCAATTTTACGAAAATCTTTATTAAGTTTGAGTTTTTTGTTACATATCCGATCGACTGAAGGTAATTCATTGCATATGAATAGGATACAAGTAGAGTATGTTAAGCGACACATCTCTATTTTGGAGTTTATATCCTAAACCAGTCACTCAACTTTAAGAATTTATTTCACAAAGTCATTAAACTTTGTTTTATATCAATTAAATCATGTAACTTATGAGTTTGTATAATAAAACCACTCAACTAAATTTTTCATTACATTTTTACAATTTGAGAAGATATTCTCCTTGTATATCATTAACTAGTGAAACTATTCGTGCTTCGCGCGACTATATACAATATTTGTAAGATAATAATATGAAATATGTAATATTTAAGTTGGTATCGAATATATAGATACTATTAATATTTCTCCTCGTCTGCGATATCATAGACTTTTTTTAAACATATAAAATATATTTATTTATTTTGTATATGTATATATTAGAACAAAATATTCACCATGGTGAAGTAAATGAAATAAAAAATAATATGTTGAAATAACAATATATTGTATTAGGTTGAAAATATTTTATATGTTTTAATTTTCTCTATCTTTTGTAGGAGTACTAATGTTCTATTCAAACTCTGATTTCGTCAAAACAAAATTGATTTTTTTTAAATTTTATTATTACATTTGCTTATTATAATTTTTTAAACATTAATTAAATATTTATAAGACTTACGAAAAATGAAACATATAAAAGTTATGAAAAATATTTAATATCAAACGTTACAAGCAAGATGAAGAGACGTGAGTTATAAATAATTCAAATGTATAATTTTATTAGACATTAAATGTATTACTAATTATGTATTGATTTTATTTATAAAATAAATAAATAAAAATAAGGGGTGAAAATACAAAAAATGAACAGAGAAAATATAATAATTGATGACTATATAAAAATTATAAATACATTTCAAAGCAAAAAGAACGGTGACAGATTGTTACATATGCAAAAAATGACATCATGAAAATAATATTTTATATTTTAATTAATTTTTATAATTATAATGAAGATGAAACTAATCATCATTAATTCTGTTGTTGTTGTTAAAATGAAATAATTATATTAATTTTTTTTCATAACAAAGAGAACGTAGAATACTAAAGGATCAAAGATTAGCATTGACAACATAATACATTAGCTAAATTATTTATATAAATCAAAATTTAAAAAACATCTCTAATTATGCTTCATTTTTTTCCCCTTCTACCATCTTCCTTTGCAAAGTGAACAACCATCATGTTTTGATCCATATATAAAACTCTTCGTTATATGCAACCAACTGAATTTAAAAAAAAACATATACCCATTGAAAATAATTTTGTCAAAAGAAAGAACGAAATATACACTATATTTAATATATTTGTATATTATCTTTTCAATAGTACTAACAATACTAAATAATAATTATTTCTTGAAATATAACAAATATTATAATCAAACTATATTATATCTGGAAAACTAACTATTAGAAAGAGAAATGCATACGGATAACACATTGTTAAGAATTACAGAGATTTTTTAAATCATACTTACTTGATAAATTATAATACAAACATAAAAAAATATATATTAAGAAAGCATGTCTAAGTACATAAAAATAAAAAGAAAGACTTTATAATGAAATATATCTTACCTTCATATACTTTTTTTTGTTACATGTTAGTTAATTCACAAATAAATATGATGAAGAAGAGAAATAATAACTTTGTATATGAATCTTCATGAAAATAAATATGAATTTATATAGACAAAATAAAGGAAATAAAAAATAAAAATTTGCAATGAAATATTTCTTACCTTCATGTACTTCTTTTTTGTTACAAACCAAACTTATATGATGAAAAGAGAAAGGATAATTGTGAATGTGAATCTTCATGAAACTAATATGAATTTATAGGCAAAATAAAGGAATACCATAAGACATCATAAACTTACAAATTTAATTTGGAGGTTATGGATATAAAAATTATGAGAGTTATGAATATTATTAAAAGTAAAAATTAAAGAGGGGCAAGTTAAGGGTAGTAACTCCTAGTGAATAAATTAAAAAATAAAAATAAAAATACTTAAAATGTAAAAAAAAATTATTATGATTTCATGATTAGAAGTGAGACAAACAAATAGAAAAATAATATAGAGAGTTTTTTTTATAAATGTTCCTACATTAATAAATATTTATTTCTATAAATAAAATAATATATTTTTACAATAAAATAATTAATTTAAATTAAAAAAGTCAAAAATAAATAAATTATGTTTCTCCTTTTATTATAAGTGAGATAAATAAATAAAAAAAATATGAAGAGTTTTTGCTATAAATAATCCCCCATTAATAAAATATTTATTTGCAATAAATTTAAGTAATTTTTTTATGATATAATAATTAATTTATTTTAAGAAAAAAAGCAAAAAAAAAAAACTAAATACAAATGGAGGCCATAGAGAGGTGCCACATCACCTTGTCTATGGTCCTCCATTATATATATATATATATATATATATATTGATTTCATGTAACTCACCAGTCATTAAATTTTTATTTGTTAATCAATATTTTTTTATTTGCCAATTGAACTTGAAATATTCAAACAAAAAAAAAAATCAAACTATGCACACATTTTTCAGACAAACCGTACATGTTCTTTGGGTATGTTTAGTATGTTTCATTTGGATTAGCTTATCATTTTTTATTGTTCCTTTGTTGCAGTAAAGCAAAGATTTGCATCTGTAGTAGTCAAGAGTGGAAGAAAAGAAGAAATTGTCTCTATTTTTGTATTATGCTTCATTTTTAATGTCTTAGTAGTCAAAGACATATTTATATATTATGTCACTGTATCAATACACTTCTGTAGTGTTGAAGAGTTCAACATCAGATTAAAAAGGGAATGGTGGGGTCTCCCTAGATGGCCTAAGATCTAAATAGTTGTAATTATCGTACATACTAAATAGTTGGTCCAATTAAATTGTCTAATTGATAAAATAAGGAAATGTTATTATATCTTCCCTTTTCATTCTAAGATGTATTGTTAAGCTGGGTGATCAATATTTAACTTTTTTTGTAACTTTGTAGTGTTTATCTTGTTAAACAAAAGTAGCACTAAGAAAACTGTCGAAATACACCTCAAAATCTGATATGATTCCACATATTGGGTTCTCTTTATTTCCGAACTTCATCACCCCTTCATAGATGAGATTTTCAAATATATTCAATCATCAACATTATATTCAAGTTTGACACAAATTTAACCGCAATATCACGATAATTTTATTCACTGAACAATTAAAAAAACTCAAATTTTTCCATCTAACTAGACAAGTACCGTGCGTGCAATGCTTTGCACATTTGAAAATGTTATATTATTTGATGTGACTATACTCTATAATACATAGTTTTATTCTCAAGCTTTATTCACTTGAGAGGACTTAAATCCAAAATTAGGGTTAACAACTTATAAATAATGATAATTTTGAAACTTCTAAATACAATAATTTTTTTGAGAGAGTACATATAGATTTGTTAAGACATAAGTGATGCACAACTCCATATCTACTTAGGATTAACAACTTATAAATAGATTGCACAATTTCGTAACATGTACCCTTTCTTAGTTCCATTACTTCTTTTAAGCTAAACTTGCAAGATTGTGAAGGTTTTTGTAAACGTTTTGAGCCATGTAAATTTACGATGGTTGTTTTAAAAATGGTCCTGGGTGCCCGTTTAAATATCACAAAATATAAAAATTATAATACATTAATACATATATATACTAGCAGACTCAGAATTTAAACATCATAGGTTCTGAAAATTATAATTGATTATTACATAAAGATAACTTTATATGATAAAATTGTAATAGTAGGTCTTAACCCCTTGATTTTAAAATCTAATGGTTCAAAGCTACTAAATTTAGAAGGTTAAAACTAATAAAACTTTAAATTCTAAATATGTCTCGATTTGGGTCTTTGAATTTACCGGTGTATCTGAATTGGACACCACCAATGAAAGCAAATATGAAATAGGCTATAAATTAAACAGCCCATTCATGCATTTTGCCAAACAAGTAACATGCATTAGGCTACGCTTTACAAATAGATCATTGCGAGATGAAAAATCGTTCGAAAAATTACCACATTCTATTATACCAGAAGCATATATTTCATCATTATACGTGACACACAATTGTAAATCTCTATAGCTTCTTGAAAATTAAGGATGAAAAGGCTGATAGTCTAGAGGATAATTTGAAGGTATATCCAAAGTCTCAACTCTTTTATGTCAAATTTAGTATCCTGTAGTCTAGAGGATAATCTATCTTGTATCCTGTAGGATATGGAACCGGCTGTTTTTAGTTGAAATGGAACAGAAACTGAACATATCATATATCATATATTATTATAAGTGGGAAGATTTTAAGTTCAAAGTTAGATTACGAAAATGTCCTTCACCAATTTTTAAAATTAAAAGATCTTTTATAAATTTTTAAAATTAAATCAATAATGACAATTAAACTAGACAAAATACATGATTAGATGTTACAACTTATCATTTTCCCTTTCTTAATAAATTTGATTGTTAAAACTTTTTAGCTTCTACCATTAAACACATTCATGCACAAACCTTTCATGTACTTAATTTCACCCTTTATAAATTGGATAAAAAATATTAATCCACCACACTTTGTGTTTCATCATCTAGTAGTTCTTATTTAAGGAGTATTTTTTTATTGGTCACTATTTTTCTTATTGATTTGTGTCTTCGTTCATTTTTTATTTTCATGGTTTTTGGAGAACATAATCTAATAGTTCTTGTAATATTTTTTTATTGGTCACTATTTTTCTAATTATTTTGTGCCCTTCATTCATTTTTTTATTTTAATGTATTGTTGAAGTATTTATGTCCCAAGAAACTTCAGCCTTAGGCTTAGTTCTAGCCTAACAAGTTGCTCATCATTCCCCAAAAAAATTATTGATATTTAAATTCTAGGCAGAAAGTAAACACTAAAAAGAGTTTAATTTATATGCACAAAAACACATATAGGAGTACATCAGACAATGTTGAGCAATTTTATATCTTGGGCCTATATAAATTATAACAGTAACAAAGGTCAAACGTGCAAGGCACGTTTTCAGAACTAGTTATTGCAGTAAGCATGAACATATTATTGCAGTAAGCAATAATGTATACATGAGAGAGAGGGTTACAAAAGATACACTCACTCCTAGATCTAGTAAAGCATAAACATCACAAGTAAACACTTTGATAATACCACTAACATCTGGCGAATTCTCTTGGCAACTAGTGATAACATAAAGGCGGTTTGCTCCTTGGCCAGTCCATGAAATAGATTCTCTAAGTGAAGCCATGTCTGGTGAGCAACGGAAGAAGATTGGGCTCTATTGCCCCTATTTATATTGCTTTGCCTTTTTTTTGGACACTCTTTCATGAGGTTGCCCTCTTGATCACACTTGAAACAACCAGGGAATCCATCATGACACGCTTCGGGGTGATTTTTTCCACACTTAGCACATGTAGGAGCTCAATTACCTCCTTGTGTCAAACTACCTTGAGACTGTGCAGGTCTGGATCTAAAATTTTGTGAATTCTGACTATTGTACTCACCTTTGTTCCTTGGTGCAGGTGCACTAGCAGATGATGGAGCAGGTCCCTTATATTTCTGTTGGAAAGAAAACCAGTTCGGGTCACCCGTTCACTGGCCAGATTTGTTCCCTGTCTTAGCTTTCTTATTTCTCAATTTTTCTCTATCCCTCAACTTATCCTCCTAAACCTGCGCATGAAACATCAACATCACTACATCTATATCACCTATAAGCATAAATGTCTTACCTTTCTTACTCGACAGACAAGACAAACCAACAACAAACATACTCATCATACTGCTCTTTTCTGCAACCATATTCGAAGCATAACACGAAAGCTGGATGAACTTAAGGCTGTATTTATGAACGCGCATAGATTCCTTCTTAAGGGTAAGGAATTATCGTACCTTTGCTTCTCTTTTCCCAGGTAAAGTAACGCCCCAAGAAAGCTTCTACAAACACGGAGCAACTCAAATTTGATCACCTTTAGCTCTCTCCTTCTTCCATTGGTCAAACCATATTCTAGCGACACCCTTTAGCTGGTGTGCAGCTAGTTCCACTCTCAGAGCATCACTGACATGCATGATCTCGAAGACCTTCTCAAGATCTTCGGAAAAAAATTCTGAATCCTCAGTGATGCTTGAACCAGTGAAACTCGGAGGATCATCCTTAGAAACTCACGATTCTAGAAGTATCAACCACTACTGACGATTCTCTATTTGTTACCCGCATAGTTGGTCACAACTTGGCTCAACATCCTGATTTTCTCACAGAACTCAGCATTGGTGACCTCTCCTTGAGGTTGCACTTCTAGTGTATTCGGTACCCCTTGTTCCTCATTGTTCCTTCTAACCGGGCGACCGCGGATAACTCTTTGATGAGTAATGATCTGAAATATATGCACAAGCACGAGTTAGAAGAAATCGCACGAAATTATTATGAAAGGAGAAAATTCCTAAAATGTTGCAGCATCTTAATTATAGATGTGGGTGCGCTTCAAATCGATAACAAGGACTCTACGGACATGTCTTCATAGACTCCTTGGAACTCTGGGTTCTAATACCAAGTTTGTCAGCCCTGAGCATACACCCTGGATGTGGAGGCACTCGAGAACCATTACTACCCCCAAACGAACTTTTGGCCTGGATCACTCTTAGTGGAATACTTACTCATAACTTAGAATGTATTAAATAACACTCAACTTAGAATGTAAAGTGAATTCTTAATAGATAACTTAGAATGTATTAAATAACACTCGACTTAGCCAAAGTGGCAACTCAAAGTTCAACATAAGCCAATGACAAGATAATGACAATTAAAAGGACTACCTAGTTGTCTATGGAATCTCTAATAAGTGAGATGGATGTTGGGACAAGACTCATGACATACTAATGAACTAAAATACTGAAAAGTAATAAAAACGGATCTTCCAGAAGCAAGGAGGCTTACCAGCGAACTCTAAATACTCGAATCGATCGAAGAGGCGCTGGATGTTGACCCTGATTACCTGTATCTGCATCATAAAATGGTCCAGGCTAAAAGGAATCAATACATTAAATGGAAAATCATGGGAGGGGAAAACTAACACGACATAAACTTGAACTGAATTTGAAAATAACACTTACCTAAGTTTTACTCAAATCATGGATACTTAACTTAAAATGCAAAATAAAACAACAGTAAAGGTGCAGTCTATATAAAACATGTACGCGGTAATACCAACTCAATTTACTCATAAGATAAAGTAATATAATTCTAAGAAAACTAACAACCATCGTTATGAGCTAATGTGATGATACAACGTCTCGCCCATAATGCTAGAACTTTTATATAACTTGCAAAAATATAGAACGCGTCAACTAAGTGGATCCACTAGTCTATGCTACAAAAACATTAAGGTGTCATCTAAAAATTATGACCTTTTCTACCCACGATGTCTACATGGTTAATGGATACTTGAGTTATTATGAACTCGTCCACATATCGATTCTCAAAACTACGCTCAAAATATACTCAGCCCATATGTTTTAAAACGAAACTCTTTCTGTGATTTGAGGTAATTACTTAAAAAGCTTATCTTCTAAAAGAGACAGAATTCAAAACTACTCATGAGAACTCATTTAGAAATTAGTGTTTCCTCTTATCTTAAATGTGAAATTTATCTTTGGGATTACTTAGTTCCCACATATCCTTTAATGAAATTAACTTTACTCTTTACTCGATCAACTCAAAACAAGTCTTAAAACAAATTTAAAACGTTTGTGAAAGAGTTTGGAAAACTCGATGAACTTCACTTGACTTGACTCTTTATTTTCCTTGAATTGAATTATGGATATTAGGCTCATGATCTCATGTCATGGATGATTTCATGTACTTCAGACGTACCTTAGAGTGTAGAAATCGATTAGAAAACTTAGATATGTTGCAAGGGAACTCAAACAGAAAGAAGTGAAAAAAAGTGGATTGTCTGAAAACCCTGGCGCTCTGAGTGGCGTAGGGCGCTAGGTCCTGAACACAGAGCATAGCTTGGGGCGCACCGGCTGACGCGGTGCCCCTAAAAACAATCCTAAGAGCCTGATGTGGGACGAATTCTCTAGGTCGTTTTTCAACTCTAAACCCTCTAGATTCAATTGGTTATTTCCCCAAACACTTAAATTCGACTGCATAACCAAAATATGCAAGAATTTACTCAAAACAACATCTAATTTCATGAACTTAGATCAAGAACTTCTCTGCAACTTCAACAATCAAGATTCTATAGAAAGTTTAACAAAGTCCATCAAGAACCCAATTTCTATACTTGCAAGAACATAAATTCGCTGAAATAAATCATGATTGGCGCATGGGTGAATGAACCCAACACTATGTGATCTCACATACCTCTTAGGGATTAACCTCGGTGAAATCCACAAGCAATTCTCCAAGAACGCGACGATTCCTAGCTTATTCTCCTCTTTTCTCTCAAAACCCTAACTTTATTTTATGACGCATAAACTGAATCAAAACAGTTTAGACCCTAATTACTTCACTAAAAACAAAATTAAATAATTGGGTAGAGAAATGACCATAAATTCCTTCTAAAATCTGATTTTGAGTTTCCGTATCTAGACATCCAGACTTCCAATTGTCATATCTCCCTCAAACAAACTCGAAATTTAGCAAACTCGCGGTGTTGGAAATATAATTCAAAGATATTTCCTAAGATATCTTGTAACTCTTTCGTCTGAGCTAGGAGTTATAGTCGTTTGAAGTTAATAACTTAAAATGTATTAGGTAACACTCGACTTAGCTAAAGTGGCAACTCAAAACTCAATATAATCCAATAACAAGATAATGACAATTAAATGGACTAACTAACTATCTATGAAGCCTGTAATAGTTGAGATGGTTATTAGGAGAAGACCTGCGACATCCTAATGAACTAAAATACTGAAAAGCAATAAAAGCGATCCTCCGAAAGCATGGAGGATCAACAACGAACTCTAAAGGCTCGAATGGATCAACGAGGCGCTAGATGTTGATCTTGATTACCTGTTTATGCATTGTAAAATTATGCAATCCAAAAGTCATCGATACATTGAATGTACAAGCATGTGAGGGAAAAACTAAACACGACATAAGCTTGAAATAAATCTGAAAAGAACACTTACCTTAGCTTTACTCAATTCATGGATACTTAACTCAAATGCAACATAAAACAACAAAAAAGGTGCAGTTTCTACAAAGCATTAAACAGTAATAAAAAATCAATTTACTCATAAAATAAAGTAAAATATTTCTATAGGAGTTTCTATAATCGAAAACCATCTCTATGAGCTAATGTGATGATCGAACGTATCACCCACGCTGCCAGAAATGTCCTCAGCATTCCGGATGTAGAACGCCTCAATTGAGTGGATCCACTAGTCTATGCTAAAAGGCATTAAGGTGTCATCTAAAAAGTATGACCCTTTCTACCCTCAATGACAAAATGTAGGGGTGTACATGACCGGGTTGGTTCGGATTTTTCAATTATCAAACCAAACCATTCGTGTAAAATATTTAAATTTATAAACCAAACCAAACTAATAAAATTCAGATTTTTTTTGGGTTTTTCAACCTCGGGTTGGTTCGAATTTTCAAATACCAAACCAAACCATTGTGTCGAGTTTTTAAATTTATAAATCAAACAAAACTAATGAACTTCGGATTTTTCCAAATTTTGGATTTTTTCGGTAAAGTTTACGTACAAACATATAATTAACTTGTGCTCCAAATATTTCTTTAGTCCAACAAATATACAATTATCTAAGGTGTTCCTTAAAAAAAATACAAAATATGAGATGAGTATTGATGACACAAAAATATTCAATAAAAATAATAATGAAATCATCATATAAAATAAATATTGTAAAGTCATAATAAAAATAATCATAATTTAAAGTACTAAATCATGCTAAAATAAGTTCAATGAGTATTAGTTACATTACTAAATATTTAAGGAAAATTAAAATTAGATTTGTATTTTAATTGTCTAAATCAATGTAAAACTAAAGAACAAATATTCAATATTAATGTCATTCTTAGTGTTGAATTGATTTTCTTTTTGCATTAGTATTAATTTGATTTTGATTTAAGTTTTATTATAATTATCAATATCTATGAACTATAATATTTATTGGACCATTCCGAATTCTAAGTTTTAAACTTGAAATAATATATTAAAAGATAACAACTATGAAATAGTATAAGAAATATTTTAAAATGATATCAAAGTAAATATTTTTATGTAGAAAATAAAATTTTAAAATTACATACATAATGTCGGGTTGGTTTGGTCTCCGGTTATTTTCTTTAGTCAAAACCAAACCAATCCAAATATAGTCGGGGTTTTTTCCAATACCAAACCAAGTCAAACCAATCAACTATTCGCGTTTTTTTTTTTGATTTGACTCGGTTTACGGTTTGATTCGATTTTCAATTCGGTTTTATACACCCCTAACTACATGGTTTATGGAGACTTGAATTATTATGAACTCGTCCCCATATTGGTGAACAACTACTCACAAAATATACTTAACTCATATGTTTTAAAACAAAACTCTTTTTGTGGTTTGAGGTAATTACTCAAAAAGCTTATCTCTTAAAAGATATGGAATTCAAAACTACCCATGAGAACTCATTTGAAAATTGGTGTTTCCTCTTATCATAAATGTGAAAACATTTTCTCTTCGGGATTACTTAGTTCCCAAATATCCTTTAAAGAAATGAACTCCATTGAGTAACTGTAACTGCTATGTTTTACAGTTAATAGTTCTTAACCAATCCTTTCTTTTTTGAATTATTAATGTTTATTATTAATTCATTATTATATTATGTCTTTGATCTGTTTACTTCCTCCTTTAATAAGATCGGGATGAGGAGTGAACTTTTACTGGACCTCGATTGATAAGAAGGGGTTGGGGAAAGCTTGAACCCAATTCCTACGGTAATGAATATGAGCGCAATTGAAATTCATGGGGAGTTATACATTTGTGTATTGATAAGACCGTTTACTATTTGTGAGGTGCAGTATACCAGGCCGAGAAACCCGGGAAACCATTCCCATATGTGCCAATCGCTAGCGTATCCAGGGTCCCGGTGTCCAGCTTAGCTGGAAAGGCCTAGCCTGATCTGATAAGTGCTAATTTGGTTCGAGCCACATAGTACGAAGTAAGGTTAGTGACGGGAACTTAGCTATCTTTTGGACAGGTTTTCCGGGGTTGGTTCCTCTACTAAAATAGGTCCCGAACGCCTCACTTCCCTTACTGTCGGTTCTTATCTTCAATTAGAAGATGGTCACACGCCCTAAGCAAGATCGATTCAGCAGGCCAATTACACATCTTCCGGAGAGTACCAGCGCCAACCCTATGAGCTAACTTTCCATTTCAATTTTTCTCTTTACTCAACTCAAAAATCAAGTCTTAAAACAAATTTAAAATGTTTGTCAAAGAATTTTGGAGAACTCTATGAACTTCTCTTGACTCTACTCTTTACTTTTCTTGAATTGAATTATGGATACAAGGCTCATCATCTAATGTTGTTGATGTTTTTATGTTGTTTATGCATACCTTAGAGTGTAGAAATCGATTAAAACTTAGGTACGGTGCAAGGAAACTCAAACGGAAAGAAGTAGTTAAAGTGGAAAGCCTGGCAAGCCCAAATGGTATAACAATAAGGATTGTATTTAATGTATTTCACTTTACAACTTTGTATTTCTTATAAATTAAATAGTCTTTATAACTATATACTTTGTATTTTATATTCTACACATAATTAAAGACTAAGCAGATCAATATGTTCCTTTTTAAAAATTGATAATGAAACTATACAAATGTTGCTCTGTGGTTTATTTTTTATGTTGTAACTGATTTTTATTTTTTTATTTAACCCTGAGGGGTAGCTCGGCTGGTAAAGGCCTGAGGACAAAGTCCTTCAGGTCGCCAGTTCGAGCCCCAGCAGGGCCACTGGAGGCATTACAAACCGGTTGCGTCTCCAGGCCCCGTGAAACTAATCGTGGTGCACCCGTCTTAAAACAGCGAGACCCGGTGGGTACAGCTAGTCGGGTTCGCAAAGCGACACCCAGAAACCACGGCAAAAAAAAAACAAAAAAACTGATTTTTATTTTGTAACTGATGAGAACTTTAAGTGATATATTCCTTTTAAAATATTCTCTCCCCTAAATTTCTCCTTTATGTTATCATACAATTGTATTCTTTCAATTAAAATAAATAATAAAAACATAAATAAGATAACCTAACAAACTAAAATTTTGACATTTTTCATAAATATTGAAAGCGTGGCTAAGGGGTTCTATTAAATGCTAAAATATTGATATTTTGAATATTTTCCCTTTTTTTAATGTTTGGAGAAAAATTGCAATACCCATGTATGACCTGTAATTTACCCATAAGATACCATATTTTAATGGGATAAATGTGGGTATAAGTTCGATCCAACTATTATCAATATTTAAAAATCACTCTCTCAATCATATTTAATGGGCTATTTGGGCGGGTCAGTGAAAAATGGACCTAAATTGCCGGCACTACCAGCTAGTGATATAAAGCCGATGGAAAATGATTTCAGCTAGAGATATTGTGTCGATGGGAAATGATTTCGATGAGAGATTGACTATTGTGACTTGATGCATTTGATGCTTATGTGTGACTTGCTTGTTAATTGTGATTGATGAAATTGTTGCATGTAATTTATCTACTTGACATTGAAACTGACGTAGGTGATTCGTTTGATTGTTGATTTGTTTACTGTTGAACTGCGGTTGTTGGGCCTTGTGAGTTGTGTATTGTAGAATTTTTAGGTTGGACTGATTTTTGTGCAGGTTGTAGTTTGAGGAGGTTCGGTTGAAGTGTAAAGGTACTTGTTTCCTAACTAGATGTCTTGATTATTAGGTTACTTTCTGGGTATCGTGTTGTTGATATTCACCCCTTGCGTCTACACTTGTGTAGGTTCCAAGCCTGAAATTGTGTGATCTCTTTCTCATTCTTCTGATTTCGAGGTTTGTCAAGGATTTGAAGAAATAGTTGCTTGTCACTTCGGTGAACCCTCTTTCTCCTTTTCTTTTATACTTTGTTCTATTTGAGAAATAAAGATTGAGACTTGTAATTAATTCTAAATTCCGCACCTTATGTATTTAGTGGCTTATACACATGCCAACCGAATTTTGGGGTATTGTTTAGAATGAAAAAGTTTTCCGCCTTTGTCTTGTTCTTGTTTTATATTTTCACTTTTCTTTTGTTGGGTTGAGGGTGACTTGTCTTGAGGAGAATAGACAAGTGTCATCACGTCCATTTTCATTGGGCTATCGCAAAAATCACTTTGGTCGAATTCTATAAAATATTCACCTGAAAGCTGGAAGAGATGTAGCAACATTAAGTAGTGCATTTGCTTTATTAACTAAAGTTAATGTACTAAGTACTAACCAACATTATATCCAGAATTTGGACCCTTCTAATCATTAATAATCCTTACTCATACTTAAATTATATATCTTTTAGCTTATATTCTTTTTTCAACTTTACATCATATGTATGTGATTTTTATTTACACAATATTAGATATCAAACAATCAATTCTGGACATATATATATATATATATATATATATATATATATATATATATAATATATATATATATATATATATATATATATATATATATATTTGAGAACTCAACAAACAAACACTTCTTTTGCAACTTTTTTATAAAAACAAACATCAAAAACAATTTAAATAAGAAGAGTGATGTATTATAATAAAAGTGTGATTAACAAGGTTTGTTAATGGAGTATAAGCACATACAAATGGGATCTTGACCTGTTTTTTTCACTACACACTCAGAACCAACAAATGTTTTTCCATAGACAAATTTACAGTATGGTTCACAATCATGTTTCTTATCACCTCCTTTACATGATATAGCATCCATTTCTGATGGACATACATAACCATTTGCTTTGAGCACTTGACTCGTTATCACAAAATAACTGCAAAATCAATCAATCAATCAACACATATAATGAAATTTATTAATATATACTACATCAAAAATAATCTTTACAATTAATTGATTGCAATAGTTTAATTGCTGCTAAATATGTTCTTTCTGACACAATTAGATCTTTTGAAAATGCTTTTAAAGCTTATAACAACATAATTGGATTCAATGACAATTAACTAATGCTGATGCTGGTAAATTTTTTAACACTCTTTAATAATTTGAATATTTACTACTGCTAAAAAATATTTTAATTGCGGTCATAGTGCAAAAAAAAAAAAAAATAGAAACGTAGTATATACATACCACAAACGTAAGGTATGAGGGAAAAAGTATTGCTAAATGAAGCTTTCAACTTTGCCCTTATATTGAAGATATAAGGTATAGTGAATAAAGTAGTGACTTCTTCAAAGGTTTTATAGGAGTAATCAAAGGTTTGTAGTAGTTTATGTTAAGTAAATAATATAAGTTTGTATTAAATTGGTTTTTTTTTTCTGATCAACACAAAGTTATATATGGAAATAATACTATTAAAACTTATGATTGATTCAAAATAACAATTTAAAATATGAAATTCTTTAATTAGAAATTATGTTAGGAAAACAATTTAAGTTTGTAACCAAAATTGTATATATTTATTATTTTGACCAATATTAAGTTATATATGGAAAGAATAATATTACTGAAACTCATGGTAGGTTCAAAATTAGTTTTTGCGGTCTAATTTCAAGAATTGAATGATGTCTTGAAATTCAATTTAAAACTACAAATTTAATTCACTGATTGAAGATCAATTTATCATACTGTAAATGTTTAATTTTTGTTGGATTTGTGTTCATAATTTTTTTATAATGTCCTAATATCAAACATATTTTCCAATCAACCATATACTTTAATATAATTAGATTGATTATTTAAATTTAATTAAACATATTTGAGTAAAGTTTAATTTCTACTGGATTAGTTTATTTAGTTTGACTTCAAAGGATCAACTCATTCAACTCCTCTCCTCCGCGTAGAGCCATCAAAATGGGCTTAGCCCATAGGGCCGACCCAATCCACCCGTTATTGGAGTAGAGTTGAGATAAGATTTTTTAATCTCATTTACAACTAGGGTTTATAAGTCCGGTTCATATAAGTCATTGGCCCTTCAGGCTTGATCGAGGTTGGACCGGGTTGGGGTCGGTCCATGGGCCAAAACTTTTTATTTAAGGTTAACTTACAATAATTTCACTAGTATATAATCTAATTACTTAAATACACGTTATGTTGTAATATTATGAATCTTACCAGATTTTGGTATGTCCAAATACATGTATCTCAAAATATATCAAATCCAAATTAGGTTAATTTGTTCTACATATACTCTATCCAAGTAGGTTCTCATGTATTTAGGATATACTAGATATATAGACAACTCTCGCGCCCTCCCTCCCTCCCATTTTGCTTGTCATTCTCTTATCTCACTCGAGTATCTGGCAAGGTCAACTCAACAACATTAGGGGCCTAAAGCGAAACATAGGAGAAGGGCCTAATATTTTATTTTTTTCATCATATATATACTTTTATTTAAAATCTACTTTTCTAGCTATTTTAGATGTGAAGTCATTAGGTACTAGTTTATAATCAATTTGTTATAATAATTCCTTTTCAAGTTATAATTTAATTAATTCATTTGATCTAGCTCTCTCAAGACATTGTTGATCTTAAAGACGCATTAATCAATTTAATTTCGAAAAAACTTCTTTCGACCGAGACAACAGTTACAGGAACTGTTAACATTATTCTATAAGCAATATGTGTATTTGGAAAAGAATCAAGACTTTTATTTGATCGAGTATTTTCATTAGATCATTATCTTCTACTTGTATTATTTCTCTTAATACTTATAATTCAAAAAAATAATCTAAATCATCAATATTAGAATAACTATTACGTGTTAAAGAAAGTTCAAGGTTAAGACAATATTTTTAAATTCTAGTCAATATTTTACCACTAAATAAGAAATATAAATATTTTCATATGCTTCAATTTGTTCAAATCTATTTTGAAGTGAAAAAAAAAGTTTGATCTACTCTACATATGTAACGCAATCAACTTTAAAAGATTTTTCAAGGGACATTGTGATTTCGCTATCCATATTTTTATCAAATTGTTTCTTACGAAATTCATATTTATTTTTATTTCATATGCACTTTCCTTAGTAGAAATAACATTCATAGTACATATAATTTTTTAAAAATTAACATATATAAGTAAAAAAAAAAATTTAAATGGAGGCCCTAAAATATATATGGGACCCCAAGCAATGGCTTTAGTGGCCTAGGGGTTGATACGACCCTGGTATCTAGTATGGGAGATACATGCTATACACTAGATACATAGACAAATCTCGCGCCCTCACCTCCCTCGCATCTTGTTTGTCACTCTCTTATCTCGCTCGTGTGTCTGGTGTGAGAGATACATGCTAATTACACTAGATTTTTCGCTAGTGTTATTGAAACAACACTGTTGTTTACCATATTTGATTTGAAAATGTTCTCATTTTCTTGAAAAAGGAAAAAGCAGCCCCCAACCCTTCTAGGGTTGGGTTGGGGTTGAGCATTTTTAGATCCTTCCAAATGAAGGACCGGCCCGCATTAGCCCTTAAAATTCCTTGGCCTGCGAGGCTTAGGCCGAGTAAGGCAGGGTCGGCCCTTTTTGATAGCTCTATCTCCGCGACTCTAATGAAGACTTAATTATGAACTCAAACTAAATTCATATTTTTTAGGGGAATTGAGATACACATCCAAGTTCTATGTTGATTGACACAACTCTTGAACACATCAGGACCATACAAACAATCCTATCAAGTCTAAAATCACCTCTCAATTTTAATAGTACCATCAGAATCCGTAACCAATTTTGTTAATTCAAAATATTGATTCTGATCAATATTTTTAAATTTTAAATCTTCAAAATCGAAAATCTCAACCAAACTTTATTCGATTACCTCGAAAATCACGTCTCGTGTTCTCGATGGTCATAAACAAAGAAGTTACATAAAGGTTCAAACTGGATAAACGAATCTAAAAGAAAAAACGACCTTGTGAGTCGTTACATTACATGTTATAATAAATTTAATGAGTGGTCAATCAACGGTGAAGATTTTGAACTTCTCTTCTCGAAACTTTGTGTGAATGTTTTTGACTTTTCTCTTTTCATCGAAGCTCTCTTCCACTAAGAACTTTTGACTGTTTTTCTTGTTTATATGTATAGTATTTTTGTTTGTTTTCTAGCTAGGGCTTCATCGTGTATTTCTTTAACGTTTCTTATTAGAGTTTTGATTTGAGGTATAGTTATTATGCTAATGACTATGTTTCACTATTGAATGTACTATTTTAAAATTATTCATCTTATGCATGCATAACTATTATGGTTCATCATAATTTCTTTGAAGAATAATTTTTTTTTTTTTTAGTAAAATCCTTATTTTGTGGTTGTAATTATACAATAATGTTTTATCCTGTCGATAGAATTCTTATAAATTATTTGCTTTTGTTTAATTGTCCTTTTGTGCATGATTATCTACATGTTATACAATTTTGCATTTTTAATATTTATGTTTTATTGCAAATAAGGTCCTCTCGACATTTTTTTCTTTTTAATGTGTCCCAAAAAGTCATAAATTTTATATTTAAAAAATATTTCAACTTTCAATTTTAGTCTCAAGGAGATGATATGTTATACCACAATTTTACATTTTTATTTCTTTCCTTGTATATCCAATCAAATAATGAAATTTGATGAAATCATGAATATAATTCCGGGACAACATTATTTAACATTATGAAACACGCATAATTATGCACTGCATTTTTTTTTCCGATTGTGATGTTTTGATCAGTTATTCGCAACCTTAACTAATTTTATCGAATATCTTTCACCTCCCACCAGCAGCAGCCAACAAATATCAAGTAACTCTATTTATCAAGAGTAGAACAGATGGAAAGAATCACTAAAGCCAGGATAAATAGAAAATATCACGTCTTTTAATTAAAAAATATATTGAAATTTCCAATTATAGTCTCAAATAGATGATATATTATACCACAAACTTTATAATCTTTCATTCATCGTTTACCCAATCAAACAATTATATTTATGAAATTAATACAAGTATAATTTTGGGAGGGTACAATTCAACATTATGAAACAACAAGTAATTAATTATACTCTTTGGCATATATTTGATATCTCAAAAAACACACACTTTTATTTGTAACTTTTTTTAAATATAAAAATAGACATCAAAAACAATTTAAATAAGAAGAGTGATGCATTATAATAAATGTGTGATTAACAAGGTTTGTTAATCGAGTATAAACACATACAAATAGGATCTTTCACCTTATTCTTTCACTACACACTCAGCATCAATAAATGCTATTCCTTACACAAAGTTACAGTTTGGTTCACAATCATGTTTCTTGTCACTTTCATAACATGGTACACCATCCATTTCTGATTGACATACGTAACCATTTGCTTTGAGAACTTGAGTTGTTATCACCAAAAATATAAATGCAAAATCAATCAATCAACATACTAAATAAAATTTATTTGGACCAGTATAATACATATACTATGTCAAAAATGATCTTTAAAGACAATTAACAGTACTCTTAATAAATAAAGCCTATAAAGACAGTGAAACCATTAACTACTACAACTAAAAATAAGCTTTAACAATACTATGCATATTTGTTACCACTGAAGATTGTATTTGGTATAGTAATAATGAAAAAAAAATAATACAAAACTAGTGTATACATACCACAAAGGTAGGCTATTGGGGCGGGGGGGGGGGAATTTATTCTAAAATGATGCATTCAACTTCGAGCCCTAGGTATGGAGAAATGGGAGCGCCACCCCCGAACAGGGGCGGACCCACCCTATGCTGTGGGGGTACACGTGCACCCGGTAGCTTTCGAAAAAATCATATGTATATATGTATATCTATTTTGAAAAACTGGTAGAAAGTAAGATATATTCAATAGTGCACCCATAAAAAACACAGAAGTGCTCTTGGACAATTGGTGGAAGGGAAAGACACCATTCTCTAGACCAGGGTTTGAATCCCACTTAAGCCTATTTTTATTTTAAATTTAGCTTAGACCTTATATTTGAGCTATGTTTATATAGGTGTGCACCCAAAACCTTTAAATTTTGGGTTCGCCTCTAACCCCGAATGGGCCCTGCAGTGCGCGATCCGGATTTAGCCGGAACTCCAATATGGGCTCCGGACACCGGGTGGGAAACCAAAAAAAAAAAAAACTTTGCCATTTTATTGAAGGTGCATGAATAAAGTAGTGACTTCTCACTAAGGTTTTATAGGAAAATTCAAAGGTTTGTAGTACTTTATGTTAGGAAAATAATTTAAATTTGTAAGAAAATTTGATATATGTATTATTTTAACCAATACTTATAAGTTATACGTGGAAATAATATAGTATTATTAGAACGTATGATTGATTCAAAATACGAAATATAAAAAAATATGCAATTCTTTGATTTAGTTAGAAATTATGTTAGGAAAATAATTTGAGTTTGTAATAAAAGTGGATGTATCTATTATTTTGACCGATACTAATAAGCTAAATTTATATATATACGGAAAGAAATTATTAAAACTTGTGATTTATTCAAAATTATAAATTATGTTAGAAAAAAAATTTAAGTTCATCATGAAATTGGATATCTCTAATATTTTGACCGATACTAAGCTATATATATAGAAAGAATTTCTCTAAGAGAGTGAAAGACAAAAAAGTTTTTTTTTAAAGAAATAATAAGATATTAATCCTTCAACTCTATTTTTTTTATGTACCATTTAAACACAAAATACTAATTTTATGATATCTTTATTTTTATATTCAACTCCAATTTTGCATTTTAAAAATTGTCGTTCAATCGTTATTTATTGTAAAAAGTTAAAACTGACGGATGATCATTGATTATTTTTGCATGAAAAATAACCAACGAAAGTGCACTGATTTTCTTACTTAAGAAAATCAATGCCAACCCAAGAAGTCTATTGAGTTTCAATATTTTTTTATAGTGTTATTAATTAGCAATGAACATGAGTTTTTTTTACTCGTATTTAGTTGAATGAAAAATTAGAAAGCTGATATTTGAGTTATCCAAATAGATAAGATATGAAGAAAAAAAATATGTAGTGTAATTTAATTTAATTAATTGATTTTAAAAGAAAACCAACACACTTTCATCGATTATTTTTCACACAATGTACAAAATCTAAAAAAAAAAAAAAAATTGACGTTCATCTATTATTATTTTTACAAAAAAGATATGACATTGATTTTTAAAATGAAAAAAGGGGAAATGAAGAACATAAATAAAAATGAAGAAATCATAAATTTACTATATTATGTTTAAATGCTACTAGTGGTGGCAAATGGGCGGATTGGGTCAAATGTGGGCGGGTTGAAAATGGGTAAACATAAAATGGGTAATCATTCAACCCGTCCATATTTGATATGGGTAAAAATGGGTTGGGTAAAATACTAGTTTACCCATATTTTACTCATATTTCATGAATAAATAGTTCTTTACTTAAGAATTCAATATGGAGAAAATATTTAATTTTTGTTGATGAAATCTGTTGAAAATGCTTCATTTAGTTTTATTTTATTATAAAAGTAAAAAAAAAACTTTTAAAAATATTTCGGGGTTGGTGTTGGGGGGAGGGGGGCTGATAGGAGGCTAGCGGGGGTCCAGGGTAGGGTGAAATAAATTTGAAGTTAAATTTTTTTTAGGGATAATGCCCAAGTACCCCTTCAACCTTTGTCCGAAATCCCAGAGACACACTTATACTATACTAAGGTTCTATTACCCCTGAACTTATTTTATAAGTAATTTTCTACCCCTTTTTAGCCTACGTGGCACTAGTTTGAAAAAAAAAGTCAATCATCGTTGGGCCCACAAGATAGTGCCATGTAGGCCGAAAAGGGGCAGAAAATTATTAATAAAATAAGTTCAGGGGGGTAATAGGACCTTAGTATAGTATAAGTGTGTCTCTGAGATTTCGGGCATAGGTTGAGGGGGTACTTGTGCATTATCCCTTTTTTTTAAAAACAAACTTAATATTTTTGAAGGGTGGGAGTTGGTTGGGGAAAGGGGGTGGGGGTGGGGGACAATGGCTGGGGCGGGGTGGGTCCAGAGTAGGGTGAAAAAATAAATATTTGAAGTTGAAAATATTATTTTTTAAAACAAATTTAATTTTCTTTTGGGTGGGGGTGGGGTGATGGGGTGACGATGGTAGGGTGAAAAATGAAATTTTGAAGTTGAAAATATTTTTTAAAAATAAACTTACATTTTTTTTGGGCGGGGGGGGGGGGGGGTCGAGGGTAGGGTGAAAAAATGAAATTTTGAAGTTCAAAATATTTTTTAAAAATAAACTTTAATTTTTCTTTGGGAAGCGTGGGGTGGAGGTCGAGAGTTGAAATATTAATAGGGATCCATATATGAAAGTTTTGAAAAATCGCTTCTAAAACTTAATAAGAAATTTTTTTTTGAAAATTTGGAGAAAACTTGCAATACCCATATTTGACCTGTAGTTTATCCATAATATACCCATATTTTAATGGGTATAATCCCAAATATTATCCATATTTAAAATCACTCTTTCAACCCATATTTGAAGGGCTATTTGGGCGGGTCAATGAAAAATGGGCTTAAATTGCCAGCACTAAATGCTACTATGTAAAATAGAGTTGAAGATCAAAATGAAAAAAGACTAAGTTAGCATGTCAAAATTATTGTTTAGACCCCTAATTAAATCACTAAAAAGGAAATTAAATAATTGGGTAGTGAAAAGATCATAGTACCCTTCTAAAATCTGATTTTGATTTTTCCTATCTAGACAACCCGACTTCAATTATGGACATATCCCCCTCATACGAACTCAAAATTGAGCAAGCTCGACGGCGTTGGAAATATAATTCAAAGATATATCCTACGATATCTTGTAGCATACCTAACTCATTCTGAGCTAGGAGTTATGGACGTTTGAAGTTGACCCAAAACTCATACTTAACTTAACATGGTCAAACTTTCCAAATTTGATTATATCCAAAAATATGGCTTCTTTCTAATTCTAGTTCTTTCAAATCGCGAGGTGTTACAGATGCATTGTTAAATTGAGTGTGATCAATATTTAACTTTTTTGTAACTTTGTAGTGTTTATCTTATTAAACAAAAGTAGCATTAAGAAAAATGTTGGAATACACTTCAAAATCTGATATGGACCCACATATTGGGACTAAGCTTCGTTTTATTTACGAACCTCATCACCCCCTTCATGGGTGAGATTTTCAAGTAAACCCAATTGTCAACATCAAATTCAAGTTTGATATAAATTTAACAGTAGTATCGTGTTCGTTCATTGAATAATTAAAAGAAGCTCACCTCTTTCTGTTCAAAATAAGTTTTTTTTTGCCACGCCATTGTTGTGACATAGAAACCACAAAATGAGATCAATTCTCATCTCACGAAATGAGTGACTTGAAACTTATCCCTTACCACCTTAGTATACGTGCAAAAATATCTTGTCATGGTCACTTAATATTTCTAAAATATAAATAATTCTTCATGTAATTGAAGCATAACCTGTGTAAACAAAGAGACTTCTTAGCAATGTCACATATTTTCAAATTATTTGTGCAGTTTTCTATTGTATATCATCTTTATTTTTAACCTCATGCAATAAAACTTGGAGAAAATTAATGATTTCAACCTATAAAGACTTGGTAAGACTGGTAAAAATCTTGCTATTGAACAGTAAATTAACTTCAATTGTAAGAATAACATATAACGATCGAATCGTTAAGAACGAACGAAATCTTAGTAAGATGAGGTCTAGGGAATAACATATAATGTTCCAATTCAGGTTATGCTAGACTCGAACGAAATCTTAGTAAGATGAGGTCTAGGGTAATTCGAGAAAATAATTGGGTGAAGTGTTTAAGTAGAGTTTGTTTTCCTGTCCCTAAGGCATTAAGGAGTCCATAAGACTTTTTAGAAGTAAAGTCGCGTATATATAACTCCTGATATCAAACATGGCGCAAAGAGGTTTATTAGGAACGTTGAGATTTTGTGAAGTAGACTAATTTGAGAGTATTTTCGAGGTTTTGTTCTATGCAAGCCGCTATAGTGGAAGACACGTGTCTACGATAACCAAAATTTAATTTCCGCTATGGGCCTCTTTGGTCCACTATAAAGGTATTGGACCACTATAGAGGGTTTAATTGTTGTAAATGCATAGAAATCCCCAAAACCCTTAATAATCATTCAAAAACATTTTGGGGAAAAACAAGGGCGACTTGGAGATTTTCAGACATTTTTCATCAGGAACCTTTGTAAATTAAGCTAAGTAATTCATTTTCTGATTCAGTACTTTGATTTATTGGCCTTAGATGCAGTAATTGTGGTCCTAGAGGATGGCTTGGGTTCATCCTAAGGTGGGGGAAATTCAAGTTTATGAGGATTTTGAGGTGTAAGACCTTGACCTCTTTATAAGATATTTGTTCTTGATTTGTTTACCATAATTCACTAGTGTAACGATGAGATTAGTAGGTCTAGGTGCATTAATGTTGGATGGGAAAATCACGAGGTTGACCTGGAGTTTGGGATTAAGTTATAATATGAGAATGTTTAGGTTAATTGAGATTTATTTGGTACTTTTGTTATTATTTTAAATCAAGAGCAAACTAACATTTCACAAAAGGAGTAATAGTTCATGATCTGGTCTAGAGTTTACTGAGTAGTTAGAACTTAATTCTGTCTTTAATTCATAATATTCTTGTAGATTGACGATAGATTTAATACCTCGGCCTTTTGATGTGGGATCTGGTTGATTAAAGAGTGTTGATTATTGCTAATAGGGCGGAAATGTATAGTGTAAGCAAGTATTATCCTATGAGTAACTATGACTGAATTGACGGTATGCCATAAGGATTAAGTATACTATACATAATGCATGTTCTACATATAAACTAAAGGAATAAATGTGAACGATATTTTATTGTTAATCTCACGCAATGAATTTGTCTTAATTGCTCGTGGTTAACTAGTGTAATTGTAATCATTGTAATTGTGTGATATATGTGATTCATCGGCTCGATCAGACATCATCCCTAATATAAGATATCTCTTGATTAGATCATGCAGCATTCCTCGTAAATATTATCAATTGACTCGAGTTCATGTCTGCTATGAAGTATTTATGGTTGTCTTAGATACCACACCTGATATATGTTCTATTGTCGGTTGGTTGGGGTAGTACAATTTTCACATGTTGATATTTGTTTGTTTATTCCATGAGTGAACCAGATTATTTTATTATGATGTATCTATCATTGTTATCCATGGGTAGCTGAGTTGTTGTGTTTAATGAAGGGATGGTTCAAGTGTAGACCGATTTGAATTGTTAAATATTGTCGTAGATATCCTGAGGAACCTTGGTGGTCCAAATTACTTTAAAGGTGATTTGAAATTAGATGTGAAGTATGGTGATCGTTTAGACATGTCTAATATGGTTTGTAGATGTGAAGAAGTATGTTGGGACTATATACATTTGTGAGTATGTGTATGTTTGTGTGTGGTAAAGTGGTTTGTAACCTTAGAGTAAGGTACGTGTGGTGTTTGGTATACAAAGTAGGCTTGGAAAATCTTCTGAAGACATAAAGGGTAGGTTTGGAAAACCTTACAGTTAGAGTCGTCAATATGGGCTAGGCCCGTTAGGCCAGCCTGACCTAACCTGGAAATTAATAGGGTTGGGCTAAGATTTTTAAAGTCCATTTAAGAAAATGACTTTTTAGCCCGGTCTAAATAACCTACTGATTTGTGGGGCTTGAGAGATATCGGTAGGGCCGGCCCATGGGCAAATAAAAGTTAATCAAAAAATATAATATAATATTAAAATTTAAAAATAAAGAGAATCCAAACTCAAAACAATAAGGTCAATATTTCTATTTAGATATTGTAATATTGTTTTGTTGATATTTTTGTTAATATTTTAAAACTATAATTTATTATTTAATTTAATAATTATAAAAAATATAATTTTTAAAAAAGTGGTTGGCCCGGCAAGCTTGTAGCCCACGTGCATGTGGGTTGAGCCGACCATTTTTTGGCCCACACCAAAAATGGGATAGCCCGGCCTAACACATAAAATATCAAAGCCTGTATGGATTAGCCCGGATGGGGTGGGCTTGCCCATATTGAGAGTTGTACTTAAAGTGAAAATAGGGTTGAATGTTTAATGGTAGAATTGGCAGCAAAATGAGGTACAATGGCTAGAAATAAAGTCTATGGGTCATAATTAGTAGACCTAGGATGGTAAGAGTGTCACGACTCAAACCACCATGATTGGCACCCACACTAATTCTCTAATGGGAGAACAATTGTTGCAACCCAACTAAACAATACTAATCAAAAGACAAGCATTAAGAGAAAGATGAGTTCCCATAAACTCAGTAAGTTACCAAAGACAAACATAAACAAGCGGAAATTCAACTCCTAGGACCCTAAAGTCATTGTATCAAAACATTGAACTAGACATTCTAAGATAAAGGGGATGCAACCCCAAAACAACTAAACATAAAGTAAGAGTTTTAAAGGTCTAAGTCCGAAAGAAATAGACTAAGATCCTAGATGAATCCATGGTAGCCTGAAAGAACCTGCTCATCCTTAAACTCGACAAGTCACTGATCTCCTAGCTGAGGTCTCTCAACAACCGCCTGAAATGTCCTGTACTAAAAAAAAAAAATGCAATATCAATACACAAACAATAGTGCATATAACAATGCTCATGTAAATGAAAACAAGTCGAGATCTAACTATATAAGAAACATATATATGCATATTAAAATATTAAAGTAAATTTACACTAAAATCAATCAATTGTAGAACCTGGCTATTCCGGTCAAATCAAAAAAGATTTTGTTCCTCAAACTGATTAAGCATGTCTTCAGTGGAAGACAACTTGTAGACATCTTTACTTAAACCTCTTATATCTTCAAGAATTTCTGGTGTGGCGGTTGAAATTGCCTGTTCGCCCAAACTCTTAGATCGTTCATTGTTTCGATGATTGGCAGATGGAACGTTTTCCTCCAAACGTCGAAAATTTTCTATATATCCATAGTTATCTCCGAAATTCAACAACACTTGTTGAGAAGCCGCCACATCTTTGAAATTATTAGCGGTCACCGGCTCATTCTTTGATGGAACCACATCAACTAAACTATTTTTTTGTGAACCAATTCGAAGAGGATCGGTCTTAAAAGGCAGAGGAGATTTTTTGTAGAACAACAAAGCACCTGTCTTTCTATCCCTAACAGCTTCTAAAGGCGCCTCCATGATAATTTTGTGTATTGAACTAGGTCGATTTTGTGTGTCTATATATACTATTAGAATTTGTGTTAGCACAAAAAAAGGCTAATAAATCTATTTCCATATTAAGTCCAAGCTTCAAGATTGTTGGAAAATAAGAATCTAGTCTTGATTCTACTAACTTGGATTAGTTTGAAGCATGCTAATCATTATTTTTCCATTTATATATATTCAATTAGTGACGAATATATATATATTTATTATTTTCTTATTTTATAAGTGGGAGTTAATCAGCTTCCCGTCAGCATGTCACCAGATGCTCATAAAATTCCTTTTAAGGGTATTTTTGTCCATTTGAACTTAATTATGTGCAGTGCTTGTTTGTACTTTGTGGTAGAGTACTTTTTCTTGAATCACAATTATCATAAAAATAATTGTTCCTCTTAAATGTCAAGTTTATTCTATATTTTGGAATATGGGCTCAAAAGCTTCATTTCCGTATAGTAAGGAAATTTAGCAATTAAATCATAATACCTAACATATTTAGTTAAATTAACAACACTTTAAAATATTTATTTAAAATATCAGAATGACAATATTTTTTATGTGAATTGTCTAATTAATTACATGTGATTAAGCATTACCAAAAAAGAACTGATTATACATGGCTTACAACAAAGAAAATGTGTTATAATGCACATTAATTGCACCATTATGTATTTAGTTGTTACATATTTCCGTTTGAAAGGAAGAGTCAAATGTAGTAAAAGCTAATAATAAGGAAAGTGAATAATTGTTTTTAAAGGTTATTGAACAGAAAATGAGAGAAAAAAATAAATAAATAGTATACTGATCAATGAAGCATGTCATATTAGAGTGATTTTATATATTTATATATATATATATGATTGGAAGGTGAAATAACACATTTAATGTAAAATATTCATTTTATCTATGTATCAAAAAGTTTTACATTTTATGTTTTTACATTGTATTTTAATCTCAATTAATATACCAACATATTTGTATTCCCTTCTTAATCTGTATTCATCCTAACTGCATGCCAACAATTTTGTATTTTATTGGGTATTCTTGAATTTCAATCTCAAATTATATGTGAACAAGTTTGTATTTCTCTTTTGTTTTGCATTCAACCTAATTGTATACCAACAAGTTTTGTATTTTATGTGCCTATTTTACCTTTTAAAGTCACTTTGTATTTCAAATGAAGAGATATTTCTTTTGTATTCACAACTTTATATTCAATCTCACTTTGTATTTATAACTTTGTATTTTTATCTCACTTTTGTATTCATATATTGTTGTATTCAACATATAGTTAGTTTGTATTTTTACCTTTCAAAGTCACTTCGTATTTCAAATAAAGAAAGTATTTTTTGTATTCACAACTTTATAATCAATCTTACTTTGTATTTATAATTTTGTATTTTCATCTCACTTTTGTATTCATATATTGCTGTATTCAACATATAGTTCATGATCGATTAGTTACATTAACTTAATGGGATACAAATTATTGTATGCAATCAAACAAAAAAAAACTATTAAACTAAAAAATAATTTCATTCGTTATACATCATAATTTGGATACAAAATGTTCGAGAAAAGCTATAAATTTCAATACATACAAAGATTTCATTGATTCAATCAGGAAAAAAAAACTACATTCTTGCACTTGACATATACGAATATATCATCCAAACAAATAAAAAAAATAAAAAAATACCTCATTATTTTTCGATTATTCACTGTATTGGACAAATTTATAGCCGTCAATTTTGAAAAATCCCATTTAAAAATATGTCGTATTCAACTTGAAATTTTTTTGAAGTTATTCGATGAATGATTCGGGAGACAAGCTAATTTTTATTTTACTTTTTGATATTTTTAAGAAGAAAGCAAAAAAAACGCTCGACAGAAAGATGGTTATTTATGCTCTTTTCAAAACGTAATTAATTTGTATTTAAAATCCTTTTTACCTTTTTGATTTTTTTTGTTCCATTATTTTTTCTGTTATGTTATTAATTATATGTATTCTTTCTAATTAATCAAAATAAAATAAATACATAACTAATTCTTTAACAAATTAAAATAATGACATTTTTAATAAATAATAAAAATGTTGCTAAAGAGTCCCACTAAAAGCTAAAATATTGTTGTTTTGAAAATTTTCCCTTTTGTATACCCATTAGAATGAGTAGTGTTGTTGATCAAAAAAATAATTAACTGTAAAATTAATTAATTGGTTAAGATCAACACATAAATTGTGCTTCTTTTGAAATTTTATTTTCATCAAAGATTGGAGATTGTGACTGGTAAAATTTGCTTCTTTTTCATTATATTTCGCAAATCTTTTGAGGATTTCTAAGAGATACATTGGAGGTTTTAAATTTTACAGAAAAGGGTCAAAATTTCTTTTGAACTGTGCGAAATAGATCACTTATACCCTTCGTTACATTTTGTGATAAAAAATACCCCCGTTGTTATCCTAAGAGACCACAAATACCCTCAAGAGTTAACACTGCAAATTTTTACTGACATGGCAAGTCATGTGGGACTAATTCTTCCACCTAAGGTTGCCAACTAGGATTCACTAAAAGAAATTAAACTAGTCCTTTAGCGGCAATAATAGTCGCCACAAAAGCCCAAAATATCGTCACAAACAGTTTTTTAACATCAAATTCTGATTTTTTTTTTCTTCATTATATTTTGAAAAATAAAATGATATCGATTAAGGAGGAGTTTGAAGACACTGTATATTTTTTATTCTTATGTCATACATAAATGTATAAAATGTACAATAATGCATTATGTAATAGGAGATTTGATTCGAGAACTAATTTTGATAATTTTCGTAACAAGTTATTTGTTTTAGAAAATTATGTTGCAACCAAAAATTAATTATCATATTTTTTTTGGTTGATAAAATTGATTTTACTAGCGAATGTTGTTGCAGCCTTAGTCATTAAACTTTGTTTTATGTCAATTAAATCATTTAACTGATAAATTTGTATCAATAAAATCACTCAACTAAATTTTTCACTATATTTTTACAATTTGAGAAGATGTTCTCCTTGTATATCATTAATTTCATGTAACTCACCAGTCATGAACCTGGTGACTATCAAAAAATATAAGGGTCATTAAAAATTTTATTTGTTAATCAATATATTTTATTTGCCGATTGAACTTGAAATAAGAAAAAAAAAGTTTCAAACTTCTTAACTATGAAACCATACATGTTCTTTGGGCATATTTATTATGTTACATTTGGATTAGCTTATCATTTTTTATTGTTCCTTTGTTGCAGAGAAGCAAAGATTTGCATTTGTAGTAGTCAAGAGTGGATGAAAAGAAGAAACTATCTCTATTTTTGTATAATTAAAAATGTCAATGGATATACAGTAGTATTATGCTTCATCTATTAATCTCTCAATAAAATGTACTACGTCCATTTCATAGTAATTATCCTACATACTAAAAGAGTTGGTCCAATTTAATTGTCTAATTTATAAAAATAAAGGAAATTTTATATATCTTCCTTTATTTCATTCTAAGATGTATTGTTAAGTTGGATGTGATCAATATTTAACTTTTTTTTTATGTAACTTTGTAGTGTTTATCTTGTTAAACAAAAGTAGCACTAAGAAAACGGTTGAAATACACCTCAAAATCTTATATGGACCCACATATTGGGGACTAAGCTTCCCTTTATTTTCGAACTTCATCACCCTTTATGGACGAGATTTTCAAGTAAATCCAATCATCAACATTGACTTCAAGTTTGACACAAATTTAACCGCAGTATCACGATACTTTCATTCACTGAATAAAATTATAAAAAAAAACTCACGTCTTTCTATCTAACTAGACAAGTACCGCCCGTGCAATGCTCTGCACGTTTGAAAATGTTATATTATTTGATGTGGCTATACTCTATTATTCATAATTTTATTCACTTGAGAGGACTTACATCGAAAATTAGGATTAACAACTTATAAATAATGATAATTTTGAAATTTCTAAATCAATAACTTTTTGGAGAGATCAGTACATATAGATTTGTTGAGATATAACTGATTAGAGTTGTCAAAAAGGGCTGGTCCCACCCCACCCGACTCAAGCCTCGCGGGCCAAGGAATTCGAAGGGCTAGGGCGGGCTGACCCTTCATTCGGAAGGGCCCAAATATCCTCAACCCAACCCAACCCAACCCTTGAAGGGCCGAGGGCTGGGGCGGGCTAGTCCTTCTTTTTTTTTTTCATTTTTTTCTTTTTAAACTTATAATTCTATAACATCAAGAAAGTGAGAAGATTGTCAAATCAAATATGACAAACAATGGTGTTGTTTTAATAACACTAACAAAAAGTCTAGTGTAATTAGCATGTATCTCACATACCAGATACGCGAGAGAGATAAGTAAGTGATAAGCAAGATTGGAGGGAGGCGAGGGATCGAGATTTTGTCTATGCATCCTAGATACATGTGAATCTACTTTGATAGAGTTTATCTAGAACATATTAACCTAATTTTGAGTTGATATATTTCGAGATATATGTATCTGAACGTACCAAAATCTGGTATGATTCATAATATTACAACATAGCGTGTATTCAAGTAATTAGATTATATACTAGTTAGATTATTGTAAGTTACCCTAAGAAAAAGATTTGGCCCCCTGATCAAGCCTCAAGGGCTAAGGGCTTATATGGTCCAGGCTTATGAGCCCTAGTTTTAAAAGGACTTGAGAAATCTTATCCCAACCCTATCCCAATAACGGGTTGGGTCGGGTCGGGTCGGCCCCATGGGCTAAACCCATTTTGACGGCTCTATAACTGATGCATAACTCCATATCTAGCTACTTCGTGATTGTAAAAGAAAAAAAGTCACAAGACGATTTGGTAACATGTACCCTTAACTTAGCACAAGACAATTTTATAACAGGCACACTCAGTTGTAGTAAACGTTGCTCCACACTGTTTTGAAGAATCAAAACATTTGCAAATCATTAAATGACATTTATTGATGAAATTTCTCAGACTCAAGGAGAATATGAGGAAGTTCATTGCACTTGATTCAAGCCCACTATCATAGGAAAATAGTTGAATTTTCTACCTGAAATTTTAAACAATAAACACATTATTCAAATCAAACATATACATAAAAGATATAAGGTGATAAATCAATAAACATCAAACTATATATGTTATCTCATACCTTAACTTGTTGGCTCCCACGATTACATCATACTTTAGGCATATTATTATTTGAAGAAAACTATATATGTTATCTCATTCCAACAATCAGTATTCTTCCTATGGACCCTTTCTTAGTTCTATTGCTTCTTTTAAGCTAAACTTGTAAGATTGTGAAGGTGTTTGTAGACGTTCTGAGACATATACATTTATGATGGCTATTTTAATAAATGGTCCTTAGTGCCAGTTCAAATATCACAAAACATAAAAAAAAAATATAATACATTATTGCATATATAGTAGCAGACCCAGAATTCAAACATCATAGGTTCTGAAAATTGTAATTGATTATTACATAAAGATAACTTTATAAATTGTAACAATAGTAGGTCTTAACCCCTTGATTTTATAATTTAATGGTTCAAAGCTACTAAATTTCAAAGGTTAAAACTCATAAAACTTAATTCTAGATATTGTATCTGAATTGGACACCACCAATGAAAGAAAATATGAAATAGGCTATAAATTAAACAGCTCCATTCATGCTTTTTGCCAAACAAGTAACAGGCATTAGGCAACGCTTTACAAATAGATCATTGAGAGATGAAAATTCGTTCGAAAAATTACCACATTCTATTATACCAGAAGCATATATTTCATCATTATACGTGGCACACAATTGTAAATCTCTATAGCTTCTTGAAAATTGAGGATGAAAAGGCTAATAGTCTAGAGGATAATTTGAAGGTATATCCAAAGTCTTAACTCTTTTATGTCAAATTTAGTATGTAAAGTAGCTGTCTTTAAATTTCTTAAATATGTGTTGCTGATCTATCTTGTATCCTATAGGATATGGAACCTGCTGTTTTTTGTTGAAATGGAACAGAAACTGAACAGGTTATTGCACTAAGCAAGAATGTGAATTAACATGAGAGAAAGAGGGTTACAAAAGATAAACTCACTTGTGAATCTAGTAAAACATAAACATCAAAAGTAAAAACTTTGATCAAACCAGTGACAACATATAGTGAATCAGCCGCTTGCTCTTAGCGACTAGTGATAACATAAAGACCAGTTTGCTCCTCCGTCAGTCCTTGAAATAGCTCCTCTAGGTGCAGCCGTGTCTGGTGAGCAACAAAAGAAGATTGGGCTTTATTGCTCCTATGCCTATTGCTTTGCCTGTTCGTTGGACACTCTTTCATTAAGTGATCCTCTTGAACACACTTGAAACAACCAGTAGAGCCATCACGACACGCTTCGGGGTGATCTCTTCCACACTTAGCATATGTATGAGCTCAGTTACCTCCTTGTGCCACACTAACTTGAGACTGTGCAGGTCTAGATCTTTAATTTTATGAATTCCCAGTATTGTACTCACATTTGTTCCGTGGTGCAGGTGCACTAGCAGATGATGGAGCAGATCCCTTGTGTTTCTATTGAAAAAAAGACCAGTTCACATTACTCGTTCTCTGCCTGGATTTGTTCTCTGTCTTAGCTTTCTTATTTCTCAATTCTTCTCTATTCCTCAACTTTGTTGCACATGAATCATCAACCTCTCTATATCCATATCACCTATAAGCATCGTTGACTTATGTTCTTTACTCGACAGACAAGACAAACCAGCAACAAACATACTCATCCTACTCCTTCTATCCACAATCATCTACGGAGCATAATGGAAAAGCTGGGTGAACTTAAAGCTATATTCATGAACGCTCATAGATTCCTTTTTAAGGGTAAGGAATTATCGTACCTAACCTTCTCTTAGTTCCTAAGGAAAGTAACGCCCCAAGAAAGATTTTTCAAACATAGACCTACTCAAATTTGGCGCACCCTTAGCTCTTTCCTTCTTCCATTGGTTAAACCATATTCTTGCAACACCCTTCAGCTAGTGTGCAGTTAGTTCCACTCTCTCAGATGCAGTGACATGCATGATATCGAATACCTTCTCAAGATCTTCGACAAAAATTTTCGTATCCTTAGTGATGCTTGAACCAATGAAACTCGAAGGATTCATTCATAGAAAATCATAGATTCTAGAAGTATCAACCACTACTTGACGATTCTCTCTTTGTTGCCTGCTTGGTTGGTCACAACATGGCTCAACCTCCTGATGGTCTCACGGAACTCAGCATAGGTGACCTCTCATTGAGGTTGCACTTCTGGTGCATTCGATACCCCTTGTTCCTCACTGTTCATTCTAACCAGGCGACCACGGATAGCTCTTCGATGAGGCATAATCTTAAAGATACGCACAAGCACGAGTTATGAAGAAACTTGTATAGAGATAAAATAATTCGCATGAACTCTGGGCTCTAATACCAAGTTTATCACGCCCGAGCCTACACCATGGGCGTGGTTGACACTCCATGACCATTGCTGGCCCCAAGCGAACCCTAGGTTTGACTTACTTACTCAGCGAAAGACAATATTCATATCCATCAAATAAATGAAACTAATTTAACTAAAAATATAATAAATGGGAATGTTTTCAAGATTAGACATTCAACTTGTCCAAAAATGGCAACCCAAGTCTTAACAATACAAATAATAGTGAAAAGACACAAAGACTGATTGTCTATGAAGCCTCTAACATAACTAAGATGGATGTTGGGACAAACCACACGACATATTAATGATCTAAACTAGAAAGCAACAAAAAGGGTTCTCCGAAATGCAATGAGGCTCACCAACTAACTCTGGAGTGCTCAACTATATCAACGGTGCGCTGAATGTCGATCATCATTATTTCCGTGTGTATCATATATGATGGAGGCCAAATGGTATCAGTACATTGAATGTACGTGTATGCAAGTTGAAATGCTAAACAACATAGGTTTGAAAAAGATTTTGGAAGAAACACTTACCTTGAATCTGCTCAACTCAACAATACTTACTAAACTCATTTCATTATAAAGTAGTTTAAAACAAGTGCAATATAATAGAAAAGTTGTTTTAAACATGATGTCAACTCTGTGTATATGCAAGTATACAACATAACTCTGAAATGTATATAAAAATATAATAAACTGATGTATATAAAAACACAATAACTGCTATGGAAGTTTCTCTAATAGACAATCATTACATAAGAGCTATAGTGATGATACAACGATCTACCTCATGCTGCTAGTGCATCCTATACGTGACCAAAGGTATATGACCTGAACTGACTAATGGATCCACTAGTCTACTGTGAAAAGGGTTCATCTAAAAAGTATGACTCTTTTCTACCCATGGTGACTACATGGTTTTATGGATACGTGAGTTAGCTGAACTCATGCTCGTCCCCAATTCAGTGTTCAATACTATTCCCAAAATAGTGGCTCTTATGTTTTTAAAACATACTTCTTCTGTTAATTGAGATTAGTTCTCAAAAACATAGCTGAAAAGTTATCTTGGAAATCTCAGTTTCCCTACTTGCTTCTTTTTGAAATTTATGACTCTTTTCTGAAAACTAGCCCAAAGACTTTTTGGAAATCTCAGTTTCCATTCTTAATTAAATGTGAAAATATTTCTATACTTTTTTGGGAATACTTAGTCCCCATATACTTCTTTGAAGAAAAGACTTCAACTTTACTCTGAACTGAACTTAAAACTTGAGTCTTAAAACAAAGTTAAATCATTTGTAAAAGACTTATGAAAAATTGAAATGAACTTTTCTTACTTGACTCTTAACTTCTCTTAACTTTGATCATATTTGCTCTTGACTTTGCTCTTAACTGATCCTTAAATTAGAAGTTATGGATTCAAAATTGTAATTTATGTTTCTAGATGATTTATATATGTTTAGAAGTCATTTGGAGTAGTTAGAATCATTAGGAAGTGTTAATACACTTTAGAAAGGTTTAAATAGACTGAATGCTGAAAATTCGGTGGAAAAAAACGTCGATTCAGGTCGTCCGGGGCGCGCCGTGCCAACCTTATTTAACTGAGGCTCATTTTTGGCGCACCGCCCCAGTCTGCCTGGCGCTATAGGGGTGCGTCGCGCCAGCCCTCCTCCAGACCAACTTGACGAATTTTTCCTCTCATTTTCTGACCTTAAATCGTTTTAATTCGATTATTTTTCTCAAATTCACTTTAGATTCATGTACCCACATCATATATACAAGGATCTAATCCAACGGACTCAAGAAATAACACTTCTACATCGAGAAATTCCTAAATCTCAACTTATGTTCAAGAACGAAAGCAATTCAAGAACGACCAACAAGAACATTCAATTTCCAATCGTTTTAGAACTATTTCATGTTGAATCAAACATTATTGGCACGTCGGTGAACGAACACAACGTTATGAAAGACTCGCATACCTTTTTAGGGATCACCCCTGACGAAATTCACACTCAAGGCGATTTCTTGATTTCTCTTCTCCTTTCTCCTCTTTTCTCTTTTCTCCAAGCCCTAGTGTGAACTCTTATTTTTCTAAACTAACCAAAAAATATTGTTTTACCCCAATTAATTCCTAAAACTAAATTAACATAAATAGGTAAGGAAAAGACTAATTTATCCTTTCAAAATCCGAATTAAACTTTTCTTAATCCAACAATCCAACTTCCGAAAGGTATAACTCATTCATATGAACTTGGAATCGCACAAACTTGGCGGTGTTGGAAATATCATTCAAAGATATTTCCAACCATATCTGGAACTACACCTCACTTATCCTGAGCTAGGAGTTATGATCGTTTGAAGTTGACCAAAAACTCACTTTTAACTTGCTTAAAAATTTCTAGATTTCCTTATACATTCCAAATATAACTATTTTCAGATTTTACACTTCCTTATAGTTCTTTCTAGTTGCGAGGTATTACACCGAGTTATTGTGTTTAATGCAAGAATGACTCTTATGTAGACCGATTTTGCATGTTAAACATTGTAGTAGATCTCTTTGGGCATCTCCAACCTTACCCTCTATTTTACTCTCCAAATATAGAATTCTCTATCTTTTCAAACAACCAACTCCAACCCAATTCTCTATTTTACTCTCTAAAAAAAAATTATCTCTCCTAAATATTATATTATTATTTCTATTTCATTTTTATTTTCTTATTTCATAATATAAATTATTTCTTTTCTTTGCAAATAATTTGTAATCTTCGTGTGGTATAAATTTTATTCTTTTCAATTTTTCAGTAAATATAATCTTATATTTTTTCTAAATTTATAAATAAAATTAATTACAAACAAATATTACATGTAATACATACTAACAAAAAATTCAAATAAAAGTGAAATTATTGATGAAATACAATTACATTATAAATAATGTATTTAAATTTTAAATTTTACATAAATACTCGACTTTTAAGACTATTACTTACTCTCATAATGCTCTATTAATGCATTATGGTGTTCAAAATAAGTTATGTGTAGCAAAAAATTGTTCAAAGGGAAAAGGTTCAAAAATGCTCTTAAGGTATTGTATCCAATTATTTCGTGTACTAATTTACTTTCCCTATTCCGTTTTGAACTATTGCGAAAAGTATTTTCATGCTCATTAAAAAATATAGTTTAATAATTTATCACTATAACATAAAAGTATATTGTTTGAATTATCATATAGATTTTGTGTATTCTTCATAGTGAGAAATAATTATAATTTTAAAATAAATATTTAAAAGGACAATTTTTTTAAAAAAAAATTCTGAGAAAAATTGCAATAGTGTTTTTTTAGATATTGTAATATTACTTAGAAAATAATTCAGCTAGACTTAATTAATAGTCTCATATAATATAAATAATATTAAAATATTTTGAAATTACATATTTGAATTGATTTTGTAACAAATAAAATAGAAAATTATTAAATTCGAATAAAAATAGTAACTTTTCAATAATATGTTTTTAGATTTATATAAAAAATGATAACAAACAATAAATAATTAATTAATTATAAAATGAAAATAATATTAAAATAATCAAAAAGGGAAATAGTGAGGTGAATAGTAGTTCTTTAAATTTGGAGAATTACTGTTCACCTCTCTATAAATGGAGAGAGTAATATGGAGGGGGGGGGGGAGGTTGGAGAGCTCATTCTCTATTTTACTCTCTAAATATAGAGAATATAGAGTAAAATAAAGGTGGGTTAGAGATAATCTTAAGGACCCGGGGGGGAGGTTGGAGAGCTCATTCTCTATTTTACTCTCTAAATATAGAGAATATAGAGTAAAATAAAGGTGGGTTAGAGATGATTTTAAGGACCCTTGAGTGGACGAAATTACTTAAAATTGAGTAGAGTAGATGTGAATTATGGTGATCGCTTAGATATGTCTGATATGGTTTATAGGTCATTTTGATGACCAAGAGTTTTTTGCATAGTTTATATATATATATATATATATATATTATTACCCTTATTAAAGAAATGACAATTTAGGTGTACCAACACAGCACTAAATACTTGTACCAAAGGTTGTTCAAGTTTCTTTGCTGTTTTGGCCAAATTTTATTGGCTATCAAAACCTCATAAGATGTTAAGAAGACAGTTTTACTTTTATATATCGGCATGATACATAAACATAATCTTTAATTTAGCGTTAGCTGGCAACTATGACCCTTAACTTTGGGTGAGCACAAGTAGACACTTAAATTTGTATAAAATTAAACAAATAGACACGTTCGTCCTACATGGCACCCTACATGTCAATTTTGTTCTCACATGGCATCCTACATGTATTATGTCATGTGAGACACATGTGTCTATTTGTTCAATTTTATATAAGTTTAAATGTCTACTTGTGCATACTCAAAGTTGGAGGACATAGTTGTATGTTGAAGTCAAGTTAAAGGTCATGTTGATATATTATGCCTTTATATATCTATTACGTGTTTCTTTTTGGCATAATACATAAATATGCCCTTTAACTTGGATTCATTTCACATATATGCCCTCTCACTTTGGAAGTGCACAAATAGACAATTAAACTTGTATAAAGTTGAACAAATAGACATACACGTACTACGTGGCATCTTATATGATAATTTGTGTCCTATGTGGTTTCTTATATGTATTATGCCACGTAGAACTCATGTGTCTACTTGTTCAATCTTATACAAGTTTAAGTGTCTATTTGTACACACCCAAAGTTGGAGGACATAAATGTGAAATGAAACAAAGTTAAAGTGCACATTTATGTATTATGTCTTTCTTTTTTGTATTATTCTTTATTCGATTATACTAGTTCCATATATATATATATAATATATATATATATATATATATATATATATATATATATATATATATATATAAGAGTGAAAGGTGGGACGACCAATGACAAATTAGCAATTATATTATTATGCAAGGGTAAAATGGTAATTATGAATGATTGATATTTTGGCAGATTAAGCTTTCTATTGCTTTCCGTTCCAGATCCTTCTAGATCTCTTTCCTCTACTTGCATATATTATTATTATTATTATTAATTATATAGAAGAACCATGGTAGGACAATCATGGCTATGAAGAGTTGTACAATGAGAAAAATCAATTGTACTATGTATTTAGCCTTGTATTATTCCCTTACCAATAGCTTTTAAACACGTGTAATAATGTGGGTCCATTCTCTTTATATCATTACAAATTTACTATCTATTATAAATTTTAAATTCTCAACAATTATTAACTTCATTCATATATTGTGCACCCCATTTATTTTTCAATCTTCAATATATTTTTTTTACATGCCCTATATTTAGTCTTCAAAACATAAAATCAAGTTAGCTTATACAATAGTACAATTTTAAAAATATTTTTAACTATAGAATTTATCTTTTTGGCAATTTTAGAACTCAAATTTTAAAATAAAAAAGAAATTTAAACATTAGAATGCAAATTTGATAAATTATCAATTAATTCTAAATATTACTATCTTCTTGTCTCAATTAAGAAAGGGGATTTATTTCTTTTTAAGTAAATTATCTTGTTTGCGAAATATTATTAAATTTCATGAATATGCTATATGACAAATTTAAATTTCAAAAATTATTTTATATGTAGCTGTAGTTCATAAAAAGAAGAAGATTATTAAAAGATTTATCAATTGAATCAAGACAGAAACATACAAACATAACTTATGTTTTGAAACAACATGTAATATATTTCACTAGAGACATAAATGACACAAATATTTTAAGTATGAATCATATCACCATGATTAAAAAAAAGTAAAACAAATTTTTATCATACTAAAAAGGTAAAATTATTATTACAAAAAATATTTTTATCTTTAAGATAGACAAATTTAATGTAATTTTATCCAATTTTTTGTTATTTTGCTATAAAAAAATTAATTGAATGGAACTATAGTTGTGCAAGTTGGATATAGAGTTTTTAATATTTTTTAATAAAATAAATTTATGACTTGGCTTTATATATTTATAGTCCATTAAACTTGTCACTAAATTTTATTTTGATATACAAACTACGACTTATTTCAATGGAATACCTAAACACTTCACACATTTTTTGTTCAAAGTTTTAAAAAAAAACTTTGTGTGCATGATTATAAATGCTTATTATATAGTTATAATAACCACATAAACATGTCATCTCAGTTAATTATATCTACATCCACCAAATTAGAACATGCTTGAGGTTTACCCTTTTTTTTATATGAGTCGAATACATAAAATTAAAGAAGATGACATATTTAATATCCAACATATATTGTAATTTAATTTAATGTTAATGTCTAACATGATGTTAAAATGAACATTAGATTACATATTCTTTTAATATTAGTCATGATAACTTACATAAGTTATAAGTTATTTTTTAATTTTATAGAAATAAAAAGAGTACTTCAAAGTCTAATGCTTATCATACTCTTTAATTTATTTACGTAAAATTATTGAAAATTAATTTATTATTTAAGAATATGATTAAATAATAATAACATATAAATACAACTTAAGACCGTAATATTGGGTCCGTTAACGGGCCTTTTCATATCTAAGTATATATAATAAGAGGGAATCCTAGAGGAGCTTAGGGTCAAGTTTCCGTATTTACAAAAAAGGGGAACTAAATATCTTTTATTAAATACTAGGAGACTATTGACCTGGGCCCACCTACTTTTATGAACTCCTCTTTCAGTATATTTTAATATTTCCTTTTTTTTTAATCCTCTTCCATTATATTGTAATATTTTTCTTTTTAATTTCTCTTTCAATTCATTTTAATATTTTTTTTAAATAGTACTAAAAAATAAATTTAAAATATTACAAATTCGATTAACTCTTGAAATTTTATGTCACCTGTATAATTGGGACAAAGGGAATAACTAATTCTCAGGATCGGGGTGTGATCCATAACACTATTAACGGTCATCCAAACACTGCGGATGAAAACTGCGGATGGAAACAATACAGCAACCATGCTGGTGCTTTAATTATTTTTATATATACATACATCCTTATGACAAAAGATATATGAATTTTATTTGGTTGAAAACAAATTATGACGTTATTCATGATCGATGATAAAAATAGCTATCTTAAGCAAGTTAGATGTGGACATATCGCCTAAAAATTTTGTGTTAGTTGCTTCTTTAAATTTTGCACATCTTTCATAAAATGTCTGGCTCCACCACTGAGTGCTTTGCTTGTGAGTGTTCTGTATAATTGTAGATTTTCTCTTTCCTCTTCGCGGTTTGGTTCAGTGTATTTCTTGTATATGTTTCTTTTGTTGTTACCTCTAAGTGTTTGTCAAAATTCCTCATTGAATCTGATAAGTACTTTTCGCAGAGCCTAAGAATTTTTTCCCCAAAAAATTTGTCAAAATTCCTCATTGAATTTTATTTGTAATTTTAGCGGAGCTTAAGAAGGTCTTGCAGCTTGGAAGCTCAAGTATACACGCAATAACTAAATTAAGTCTAATTCGAAACGATATTAGTGCTTGTTGAAGCTGTGAATTCGAAGTAGTTAGAACCGCTTTAGTTATGATTTTAATTACAAAAGGACTATCTTTTAACTTTTTAAACTGTTGCTGCTAGACTTATTTGCCAGCTCCCTGTCACCAAGTTCAACCAACTCAATCCCAAGACATTTTAAACAAAGAAATACAAGTAGACAATCCTCCCATCATTTCTCAAACAAGTAAGCCTGCTGTTCCATTATGTTTCTCCCTATGACATACATTTTCCATTATTATTAGTAGCATATATAATACCTAACTTATCTTTAAGTTGCATATTTACATTTTACCTAACACCCTTTAAACATCTTATTTACTAGCTACACACAGCGAAATTCGTTTCACTCAATCTCTGGACAATTTGGGCAAGGGAAAACAAGTATGCAGCCCGCTCCCTATCTTCGAAACGGGTAAGCTTGCTCTTTGCCTTACATTTTCCAGTATGACATATTGGTCATCACATTATTGTAAATTGTTACTTTTTGCACATAAGGGTGCACATCGGGTGCGTCTACTCATCATTTTTCAACCTTAAATATGGTCCCATCAAAGGTTTGCACTGAGGCGATGCTCCTCCGTCCACTGATTTCAGGTAGTACCTTTTTCAGATTTCTTGTGATGAGCCCTTAATCTTTTCAGATTTAATTCGTTAATAAACTTATTCTTCCTGCTTCGGATATAAATCAATTAACTTTTCCTATTTTTCGCACCTTACTTCTACCTTTCCCCAGTTTGCTTACCTTCTTGTTGGTTAATATTATGTCACTCTCCGTTACTTGGAAAAGTCGGCCCATTTGCCTTCTTATCTACATCTAGAAGCCTGAACTCTAACCCATAACTTTACTCTCTCTCTCTCTCCTACTCGAAATAACCTCTTATTGCTGAAATATTCCTGGAGCGAAAACGTTTTGAATTGTGCAATTTAGCAGCACGTGTGTTCATAGTTTAATTTCCTCATTTTTGTGTTTATTAACTAACATGATGCGATTTCAGAACCATTTGTGCAATTCTAACTACAGAAAAACATGATGAGGTTTATTGTGCTTTATGTAAATCCAATTAGTATGATTTGTACACTTTTTTTATACGAGGTTCAGTTTGCGATCTCTCCATATGTTGTATCTGTCTAATTCTCTGCAAAGAAAGGTTTTGGTAACCCAAAAGTCCATTATTGATATTACTGGAGAAATATTGCAATATTTGACACCTAGGGCATGGTTAAACTATGACCTGATACTTTACTCTCAGTTCCATATTCAAGTGCCTATGGTTGGATGCCACAAAATAGGGGAAATACACACATTCCCATATGGATTTGTACAATGATATTGAACAAGTGGAATGAGGAAAAGCGATCTCACCTTAAGAGTAGGTATGTGGATAAAGGATTCAAAATTTGAAGTTTATAAACGGTTGTACCAATCTCACCTTAAGTTGAAAGTATTTGAAGCTTTGAGTAATCCTTTTAAAATATCATACAACAAGAGTCATTTTTCTTCACTAGAAAAGTAATGTATTGATCGACTACTTCTCATGTTTATAGGACAACCAAAGCTGATAGGTTCCTAATATTTTACCACTCCACGTTAACAACGTGGATTAAGATGTGTTTTTTACTACTTCATCAATGACCTTGAAAATAATGGACACTCATTTCAGGACAAACTTCTCTGTAAGCTATTCAAGTTAGGAAGACTTATCTTCAATTTTTTCCAGAAACATGTTTAAAAAGATTTTATATCACCAAGCTACTCTTGTTTACGTTCTTACCTGACTTCTTTTGAATTTAACAAGTCATGTAATAGTTGTATTATATGCAGGAGCTTTTGAAGAGCTTACACAATATATTGTTGATATTTTGTAATCATTGGCATAGCAAATGTGTGTACAGATCATTAAGCTTTATAGATGCAGTTCGGACAAATGGATCTGTCAAGCATACCCTTTCACATACTGAGTTACAATATCTTGCCAGCTTCTACACTTTTTGTTAATCTCATCCGACTGTCTGATGTAAGATACACCCCTATCCTATTAATATCTTAACCGAACAATCTAATGATGATCCACATGGGTTTAATTTTTGCAGAAAGCAAAAACAGAGCACTATAACCTCCATACATTCAACAGAAGTATCAGCACCAACTTTACATTTTTTGTTGTATTGAAAGAAACATCGCTATAACTTAAATTATAATCTTCATCATATTGGGCCCTTACTAAGCACGGGCTTTCCCCCATCTAGTATATATATATGTTAAAGTGATTTAGAACATTTCTGACAGAAAATGGTAGAGACAAGGTGGCCAGAGGCCAAGTTGCTTGGAACGTGACCTTAGATTAGGGTAACTGTAGCGTTTAGCATACAAGGTAAGCTTGGAAAACCTTAGGATGACATACAGGGTTGGTTTGGAAAAACCTTGAGAGTGAAAATAGGGTTGAATGTTTAATCGTAGAGTTGGCAGCAAAATGAATTGGGAAGGATGGAAATAAGGTCTATGGGTTATGATTATTAGACCTAGGATAGTAAGAGTGTCACGATCCAAACCATCGTGATTGTGATTGGCACCTAGACTAACCCTCTAAACAATACTAACCAAAAGACAGACATTTACAAGTTCAAATAATCAATTTAAAAGCTAAGTTCCCATAAACTTAGCAAGTTACCAAACACAAACATAAACAAGTGAAAGTTCAACACCTAGAACCTGAAAGTCATTGTACCAAAACTTTTAACTAAACGGTCTAAGATAAGGGGATGCAACCCCAAAACAACTAAACATAAAGTAAGAGTCTGAAAGGTCCAAGTCCGAAGGAAATGGAATAAGATACTAGAGAATTCATGGTAGCATGAAAGAACTGGTGATCTCAACAGCCGCATGAAGATGCGATGTACTTAACAAAAAAAAGAGTAAGTGCAGAATCAGTACAAATTACAACGTTGTACTAGTAGGATCACGTGACTATTCCGGTAAGTGAGACATACACAAGTAACTATAACATAGTAACCCACACATATACGGAAAGAATAACAATTTACCGGTTCATTCCCAATATATCAGTTTCATAATATCAATCTCAAATGCATCAGTCAATAATGATCTTCTCATGGAACCCACACTCAAACTATTAGTGTGTTGGGACATGACACTCGATCCAATAATGTATCAAAATGTGGCACCCGATTCAATATGTGTCGGAATAAGACACCCGACCAATTATGTGTCAAACCGTGACACCCAATCCAATAAACCACAATCATAAACACAGTAAGCACCGCAATGAATGATTTTTTGCACTTGTATCGTACAATCTGGCAACAGGTTTATTGCATGCTACAAAATCACAATTAGTCATTTCATGAGATTCATTATATTTTTTCCTATTCACATACATGCATGAATACAACGGAGTAGTCAGCAAGAATATATAACATGGACGGGAAATTGAACCTTACCTACCTCGAAATCAAGCATAAACACTCTTAAGGAACTTGAGTTTTCCCTTTTCGGAGTCTCTCAGCTTGTTCTTGGTATAAAACAAGTAAATTATGCAAAGGATTAATAATAGAAGCCTAGTTTACCCGGATTATATTCAAATACTAACCCTTGGACAACCCCATGATCCTAACACACAATTAGGGCTTTTTACACCATTAAACTCGAGCCCGCCCACCCCTCCCCCTAAAGGATAAATAGCAAGGATTTTAAGTTCTAAGAATCAATTTTCGAATTATGAAAGTTTTTGACTTACTTTAGTGCGAGAATTAGCAAAACCAAAAGAAATAGCCTGAGGTCACCCTTTTTCTCTCCAAGAACGCAGTTTGAAAAAAAAAACGTTTTTGGAACTTTTCTCATTTTTACTCGCGAATGGCCCGTCATAATGGGCCAAATCCCGCCATGACGGGTTGCATAAAGACTCAGAATTTGTGTTTCAAGTCTTAATTTCACAACACACCCTCAAATCTTGATGTTCTAAAACCACGTTTTTACGCTAAGGTCAATTATGGGAGTTCTACCGCCGAATTTTGTCAAGCCATACTTGCTCCTTATCATCTTGGATATCCACTCAAATCATTAATTTCATAATCAAATCACTTATCCATTACCGGATTACCATAAACCTAATCTGACTCATATTCCAAGTTACTACTCAGAAGTTTCTTGCTCAAATTCCTTCCCTATTGGCTTATCCATAACGATGGGCAAAAATCTTTACAAAGAGCTTGTGGCTAAAGTTTGGGTTGGCTGATTTTCATATTACATATTTTCTTCAAAGTATATATATGATATTATATGGTGAGTTCGGGTCGATAAAAGATGTTTATCTGGTATCAGAGCAGGTTATCTTTGAAAAGTCGAATAACTCAAGATAAGATCATTATGAATTCTGCACCTCCTCTTGGGCATGGTCAAGGGCAACACATCAACATACCACCATTATTTAATAGAGAATACTACTCTTGGTGGAAGACAAGGATAGAAGACTTCATTAAAGCTGAAGATTACGAACTATGTATTAGAATTACTAATGGACCATTAAATCCTACTATTACTGATAGTAAAGGGAATAAGGTACCTAAACCTATAGAAAAATATAGAGAAGTTGACTACAAGATGCTAGTAAAGAATGCAAAAGCTAAGTGCATTCTCGTATGTGGACTAGGACCTCATGAGTTTAATCGCATCTCAAGTTATACCTCAGCAAAACAAATATGGGACACCTTACAGAATGCTCACGAAGGTACATCTCAAGCTCGATAATTCAGAATTGCCAGACTTTGCTCTAATATGAAGCCTTCAAGATGAAATCCGGAGAATCACTTCATGATATGATTACTAGATTCACCACTGTGGTAAACGAGTTAATCTCCTTGGGTAAAGTATACAGCACTGAGGAACAGGTAGACAAAGTACTAATAACTTTACCTAGATCATGGGAAATAAAAGTTACTGCAATCAGGAAAGCCAACGATCTAACCAATATGACTTTGGATGAACTGGTAGGAAATCTCAAAACTTATGAGATGAATGTTGACACAAAAGGGGAAGGAAACGAAGAGAAAAATCTTGGACTTAAAGCTACAGAAAGTGATAAATCAGAAATAGATGATGATGATCTGGAACTGATCAGTAGAAACTTCAAGAAACTCTTAAAAAGGGGTCTAAATTCTAAAAAAAAAGGCACCAGAAACTAAAGAAAAAAATACAGAGAAATCACAAAGTGAAGGATGTTTCAAGTATGAAAAAATTGATCATCAAATCAAGGATTATCCTATGTGGGAGGTAGAATGGAGAACAGAAAGAGCTGAAAAAGAGAAGAGAGAACTTTTAAACAAAAGAAAAAATAAAGAGAAGGAGCAAGCGATGTATGCTGCCTGGGGAACAGGTTCAGAGAAGTATGAAGACGATGCTGATGACATTTCTTTGATTGCCATGGAGGAATCTGAATCAGACATTGAGAAAAGGGAGGTAAATCTTTTTTACCTTAAAAATAAACTAAAATGTTTTTCAAATTATCGTCCTTTATTCTAACTCTTATGGATAATCTTCAAGAGTTGAATGAAAATAGAGATCAATTACTGACTTCCTTGGCCAGTTTAAAATTTGAATATATTGATCTTGAAAAAATTAATTCTAATCTCAAGAAAAAAAATTAACTCCGAAACTTTATTCCTGCGCTTTGGCTCTCAAATCTGAAATTTTGAAACAAAGTGTTACTAAGAATGGAAAAGAAAAAATTAGTGGTGATCAAATCAGATGTAACCAAGATCTAATGAGGTCAAACAATGAACTATCTTCTGAAAGGGAAAATCTAGAAGAATAAATCTTGACCTAGCTACATCTAAGTAGGAGCTTGAGAGGGCAAACAAATTGACTCAATTCTCAATGACCGTGGCTCAACTCAGTAATAGAACACATAACACTAAAGGTGGAATAGGTTTTTGTTAAAGAAGTCCCTAAGAAAACCTCTCATTTGTGCACACATTGTGGTAGTAGTGATCACTCAAGGGGTACCTGCCCAATAGTTATAGCTCACATGGATAAGAACTTCAAAACTGCCTCAAATAGAAAAATCAACCATGTTAAAAGAAAGAAATCACGTCAAAGGAACAGGTTGGGGCAAAAGAAAAAATCTAAAAATGTTTTACCAATATGGATTAATAGAGATCTGATTCATCCTTTTTATCAATACAAAAGACTCAAACTAGTCTGGGTTCCTAAATCTAACCTTTGAATTTGCAGAAAAAGTGAGAGAAAGCAGGCAACATTCAACAATGAACTGTTAGCCTCATAGAATCGGATAATTTTTATAATGAAACACTTAATCGACTTGTGACTTGTTGCAGGAAAAGAAGGAAAAAGATGAGCAAAGAATATATCATCTAAAAAAGGAGAAAATATGTTCATCAATCAAGACAAAGAAATCAAAAAGAAAAGAAATCAATTCACACTACATGAAGAGGGAAAGTCATGATGTGATGCACGAGACACAAAAGGAAAACAAATATTGTATTTACTATAGCAAGAAAGATATGTCTTAATCTCTAGATTCAATCATATTCTAAAATAAATCAAGCAGATCATGATCAATCAGAGATTCCAGAAATCAATCAAATATATTCAAGATTGCAGAATATACTTAAGATTGTATTTACTATTGCAAGAAAGATATGTCTTGATCTCTAGAATCAATCAGATTCTAGAATTATTCAAGCAGATCACGATAAATCAGAGATTTCAGAAATCAATCAAATATATTCAAGATTGCATAATATATTCAAGATTGTAGAACAAATCAACTAAGAAAGGAAAAAGATAGTGTGCATCAATCAGATGATACTTTCAAGACAACAAGATCAATTAACATCCAAGACTACAAGGAATAAATCAAAATCAAGAGATGCATTCAAGTTAATGAGATCAGGCAAAGATTCAAGTCCACAAGAAGATCATCATACAAAGAAAGAAATTGATTTGCTCATGCACATATCTGATATAGACATGAATCAACAAATCAATCAGAAAAAAATCAAGGACTTAATCAAAGATCCTTGATTCAAACTCCCTTGGGTTTCCATAAAAGAGCAAAGTCCTCCAAATCTATATAAATCTCTCTTAGCCATAGTTGTGAAGTACGCACTTCACTTGAACTTATATTGTAATATTCTTTTATCTTTCATAAAACTTTGTATATCCTTGAGTGAACAATTGTAAAGAAAAGAGAAAGAAAGATCTTGGTGTAGGTTATACAGGTAGAGGTTGTGTCGAAAAGAAGATCTGATTTGCATATCAGACGGGCTCTCAATCGTAACATTCTGTAATACTCAAGTCCTCAACAAGCTCTTAAGGAAACCCTTGTAACCCAAGGGGTCTAGACTAGGCACCACATCGGTGATCTGAACCAGTATAAAAATACTCTGTGTTATTTACTTACTGCAAGTTATTTTTATTAGTTTATCTGTTTTACTAACGTGCAGGTGAGTCGAATAACCAGAGTAGGAAGTCGACTGAAGGGATTTTATCATTACTATGTATCTGTTTTTACTAACGTACAAGTGAGTCGACTGACCAGAGTAGAAAGTCGACTGAAGGAAATTTTAATTCACCCCCCTTATTGAATTTCATGAACATGTTGGTCTTGATGCATAATTGAAATTAGAAGAAATTCCTCTCACTTGCAAAAGAAAAGAACACAACAATAGCTTTGACTGTGAAAAAAAAGGTTAAAAAAATAGGGGGTTGAAAAAAAAAAGGAAACTGAAGAACCATGTGAAAGAAACAGGTCCAACCTATGCAGTATCTAACAATTATGCGCACTCAGATGATTAGAGTGTGTAACTTGCGAGTTCATCAATCAAAAATATGATCATCCAAGGAAAACACTTTCAAAAGGAATAATTTGGAACTTGGGGATGATTAAGGTCACAAGTATCCCTCAATGGCTAATGAACATTGCACGTACTGCCCTCTAATCTTTAATTCTATGCTCAGTTTTGTACATTAAGTTGTATTTCTCTATACCACTTTTAAAGTCATGCTACTCATGCACTATAACATTGTATTTTCATCTGGCACGAGAGAGAGGCTTAGTAAAATTGAAGCAAAATTCAGCATTATCCAGAGATCTAAGGTATGTGCACTACAATTATTCATGATTAAATATATGTCAATGCACTTGAACCTATTTCTTCCACTTGTCCCAAAAAATATTCATGCCTTAAATACCACCAAAAACAAATATCTTCTTAAAATATCTTATCCCAATGTGATGGTCTATGGTTGAGATGAATTTGGTGGAGGACACCTCTACTTTGGTTCCTTATAAAATATAGATTCAGAAAGTAGAGTGTGTTGGTTCATAGGGGAAATCATTTATATTGGGTAAAGTCTTAGAGGATTTACCTTGTGAGGGGAATATTTGGGGGACCCTACACTTGAACAAAGTTCACTTGTTAGGCTCAAATTGGGTCCATCTAGTGAGGGGGAATCGATGGGAGACTCATCAGTTTAAACATAGTTCTTCTATTGGAAATCATATAAACTGGTGTTGCACCTGATAGTATCATGTCCAGGGAACAGATTGAGAGAACATGTTCTTGTACAAGTGATGTTCAAGAAAATTTGTTCCTATTACTGACTCTATTGAAATTAAAGATGAGTGAACTAATTTTTCTGTAGAGGGCACACGATTGATTGAATAAGTTCCTTAAAGGTGAAGGGAAAAAAAGGATTGATTTTGTAAAAACCAAGGTTACATTTGAAATTGAGAAGGCTGCTAATTTGGTTAATCCAAAAGATAATTGTTTTTTCTGCTGACAAATGATTTTTATTTATCCTCTCATGCTTGATCTTTTGACATTACCTAGTCACTCTAGTCTTTGATTTCCAATTCTTTTTCACGTCACAAGTGCTTGATTCTATCTTTAATTTTGATTACAGTTGTAGTGTATATGCTTTTTGATTAATGGTAATGTGGGATTTGAGTTTCAGGTTCATGTCTATCTCCTATGTTGTGAAAATGCTTTGTTATAGATAACTGAGTTCTTGACTTTTAAGTGTTTGTGTAGGCGATAGCCCCAGTTGCCATTAGTATCGAATTTGTTTCTCTTAGTGTATGCCTTCACAGTGTTTTATGATGTCAAAAAGGGGAAGTGTTGTGTAATATCTATAACCCAATTGGTCTAACTTGATCCTCTAATGTGTTTGCTTTGTGTATCGAGTTTTAAGAAACTAAAATAACACAGATTGATCTATTCACACAAGAAGCAATGGTTTGTCATCATCAAAAAGGGGGAATTCGACAGGTAGACATGAATTTGTATATTTTGAAGAGTGACAAAGATTGCATCATGAAACAAGTTTAGCAAACTGCAAACACGATATCAGTTTAACAAGTTTAACAAGGCATCATGGAACAAGTTTAGGAAACATAATCTTAGTTTAACAAGGCCTACTGGAAGAAGGATTGAATTCCGAAATTAAGTGTAGTTTTATAATTTATTAGGAAGCTGACTTAACGTAGGAAATCTACTTCCTAATCGGTTAAGGTGGAAGCAACATGCATATGAATGTACGTGTTTACTTACCTATTCAATACAAACACATATTTGTCATTGTCAAAAAAGGGGAAATTGTGAAAAGACGTTTTGAACTATGGCAAAGTTACAAAGACATGGGCAGTTGCGAAAAGGCAGTAACACGTCTTCGATGAATCCAAGTTGAATCAGAAAGCGTGTTTGTAGAAGTTATTACTTAATCCAAGTTGGGTTCGACTAGGTTTAAGTAAAGAAGGAAAAACTATTTCCTACTTGGTTAAGGAAATAGTTTGAGGCGGTCAAGACAAAGAAGGAAACTATTTCCTACTTGTTTAAGGAAATAGTTTGAGGCAGCATAGTATAAAAGGAAAGAAGCATAAGTTTTTATTGTGGCAAAGACAAAAAGAAGTCCAAGTTGAGTTCAACAAGGTTTTGTAGAGGCAAAGACAAAGTTAATTCAGACAAGGAGTTGAAGATGCGGCAAAGACAAGTTCGAGTTGAACTAGGAGTTCCACACAAAAGAGGAGTCCTACATGAAGTAGGATTTCTAGTTAAAATAGGTTTTGGATTCAAGTCCAAATCTATAAATAGGGTGATAGTTTCGCTTGAGAAAATTGCGCACTTACATAGAGAGAAGATCAAAACACGATCAAGAGTTTTGAGAGTTACTTGGAAGCGTTGTCAATTTGAGAGGAAAAAGTTATAAGATTGTAATTAAGAGTTTTGATTACAATCAAGAGTGTGTGTAGGATTCGTCTAACAAGTTTGAGAAACTTGACAGATGGTAGAAGATTTAAACCTGGAGTTTTTTGTTTTGGGTAGCTAGGAATTAGAGTTATAATTTCTTAGCTTGGAATTAGAGTTTATAATTCCTTAAGTTACATAGGCTTGTAATCTTTTGTTGAGGCTCAAAGTTTAATGAAGTGGAGTTAAATCTTACAGAGGTGTAGGTCGTGGTTTTTACCCTTAAAAATTGGTGTTCGCGATAAAATATTGTGTCATTATTTTATTTGCTTACAAAATATAACTGCTTTAATCTGCAAAGGAACATATAGAATATACTTGTTCCTTAGGCAAATTTGGGGGTCAGAATTCCAACATACGTGTTGTTTGTATTGATACTACTGTTGCTATGTCAGTTGGCATAGTCTGGTTGCAGAATCAACGACGTTTCTTAGGTGAAGACGAAGATTATCTCCGACAACTTCTACCTCTCTTTTGTTATGATGAGAGTTGTCTTATTATTTTTGAACTTTATAATCCCTTAGAAGCTCTTATACATATTTAGAATAGTTCTCTGGAGTAATGTATTTCTTGACAAAAGTACTATATTCTAACAAAGTTCTATATTTACAACAAAGTGTTTAGCTTATATTTTATTCACTTCCGTATTTCATGCTCCAATTTTGGGGTAAGAATTTTTCTGTCTAGATGTTAGAGTAGATATGTAGATGGTCTAGTGGATTAAGTCGTGACATAACAAGTCCAAGAATATGAACACATCAATTCTTGGACAACAAACTCAAACTTCAAAAATTAATACTCTTTTCCTATGTCTCCACATAGCGTACGAGAACCTAATTATGAGCAAGTGTCAAAATTCGCTCCCATCCCACCGAACTTGATTTTCTTTACAAAATATTTGAACTCGTCTTGCTTTATCCTACACTTGTTCTGCCCCATCGCAATCTCTACCACAAATATGCAATTATAACATTCAATTCATTTGTTCATGAGTTGCTTAAAAGTTTTGCAGTTAAACACATACATAAAAATCATCCTCTATAACAATATTTTACAATATCAATTTAACAAATCATGCTTAATTATTTTCTGATACACCATAACCCATAACTCAAACTTCTTTAAAACTATCCAAAACATAATAATCCAAAGATTTTTGAAAATTTTCCTTTTTGTGAATATGGAAAAATTTGCATAATCTAATTTAGTTGTCCTTTTTTGCACCTTCAAATTTTAGCGGGCCATTCGCATAAATGCCCCTATTTTCGGGATGATATTTTTATTTTTGTCCCTGAAATGGGTGGTCCTCAATTTTTATCCTTGACATTAGGTTATGTTTTCATATAATACTATAACACAAGTTATATGTCTTACAAGGCATTACAATTTATCATGTTTAATCCTACAACACTTATGTCGTTATAGGCATAAGTTAAATTAATAACTCACAAGACAAAAGTTTTCTAAATTTATGTTGAATAAATTAAATAATACACAACTTAATTCCTAGAGAACATATGACGGACAATGCAAAAAATTTCTAAGCGAAGTGTTGCGAAATTATATCATAGATAACAAAACTTTGGTCAACATATTTTCACTTTTTTTAATAACTTTTTGGACCGTAGATCCATTTTATTCATAAAAGCAAATGCACTGAAACTGAGCCCATTACATACAAAAGCAACAACGTATTTTCAAGCTGCCTTTTCCTCATTTTCGCCGTGAAGATGTATCTAAGGGTCCCTTTTTCAAAGCTTTTCTCTGAAGATATAGGTAAGTGTCAACATATTTTCATTGAATGAGTAGTAGAGATAAAAATTAAAAACCACTCAAATATAATAACAACTTGTGCTAGAACTAGATTCCCAAAATCTTGAGAATTAGAATCGATATATACCAACTAACTTGAAAACTAATATGAATATAGAATTATTTTTTTCAATGATGTCCAAATTCGTTATTAGTCGCAAAGCATGGTATATTCAAAACTGGATTCAAAATAAAAACAGTTTACTAGTGATACTAATAAGAATGTGATACTAAAATTGAATTTTATGGGTTCAAAATGATTATTTTCTTTGCTCGTGTCATGTAAATATGCATATAACAATGCAAATGTAAATCCAAACATGTCTAGATCTGACTATGTAAGAAACATTAATTGTTACGATCCAAGGGTATGCCCTAGATGTAGCATGGCGTACTTGACCAAGGGGTCTCATACAAGCTCTTAGCATATCACAACATAAGACAATAGAAAAAAGTAGGGAAATTCATAACTTTTACGATCAAAGTCATTTATAAAAGCAAGAGAAAGTCTTTCTATACTTTGTCTCAAACAATCTAAAACATCTTTAGAATAAACTCTTGGGACACAATTCATACAATAATCTAAAACATAAAGAAATTACATAAAGGAAATAATGGGTTTGTCCTCGAAGCTATGAGGACTCACCAAATCTTCAACTCTTCTTGCAACTTCTAGAAAGCTATCCTCCAAAGGAATTCAATCTCCGAAATCCTACATTTGATTAGAATGTAGGCAAAATATGTGTTAGTACAAATGCACCAAATATAATAGCTAACACATCATCATAAGAGCATCTCAAAATGGTTAGTCAACATAAGACATAAGCATAAGAGATAATAACCTAATCATAACATAATCTCTAACACAAGCATCATATAATCATAAGTTAGTATAAGACATAGTTAATGAGCATAGGATATAAGTCATATTTATAATAATCCAAGTCTTCATCATAAGCATAATTGACTCTTAGTCATCTCTACTATAATATTACTATTCTCAAGTAACCTCAAAAGCATACAAGTGCAAAGCATGTATAGCATCTCATAATACTACCCAAGCCAAATAATCTCTTTTTGGTCATCTTAATCATAGTGAATATACATGGTTTAAGTCTTAAAACTTTTCTACCATAAAGGCACCATACTTCTAAGTAACCTCAAAGCACACTTGTGCAATGCATGAAAGTCATCCCATACTATCCTTCACATTAAGCATAACACTGAAGTTATCTTAGTCATACTCACTCTACTTTGGTCTCATTATTAAATTAACTCTCATAACTAAAGGAATATCTGACCTTTAGTCAATTATAGCTAGGAAGGCAACTATAACACAGTCATTTCTCTAGACTTCTCTTTAATAGCCCTAAGTCATACTTGTGTAATGCATGCATAGGACCCCATAATAATATTCATGCTAAGTACCACTTTTAGGTCCTCATACTAATACTTTTTGGTTTGGAACCTAGTTCCTCTCTTTAACTTTAAAAACTATGAGATTATCTCTTAAGCACATCTTAGTTCTTTATTAGCTTGAACCCTATGAGATACTATTTTTAGTATGTCTAAGTCCATTTATACTCTTGAACACTATGAGGTAATTCATTAAGTAAGTCTTAATTCATTATGATTTTGAACACCTTGAGATGATTCTATAAGCGTGTCTTTGTTCATTAGATATGGAGATTGCTACTAGAAACCTTAACTCAACTTATGTGGACTTCTATCTCATGAGACCTAACTTTGTAAAAACCCACACTCTCTTACCGAAGAGTTTCCCCTTTAACTTGGATAGTCCTCACATCAACTAAGTGTGGTTCTCATTTCTTCTTGGAGTCCAGACCTTATCTTGTGTGACACTCCATCTCATTGTCAATATCCACTAGGAGCAAAGCATACACCCCAAGGTTTACTTGTTAAGCCTTGCTTAACACTCATGTCTCATGGAAGGATGTCCTTGATAATCAATCCATGTTAAAGTGATTTTTATCACTTTTCACTTTCAAGCATTCATAAGGTAGGTTATGTGAGTATAGGCCTTTCACCACAATTCTACATACTAGACTTCTATTCTCTTTTTGACTTTACTCTCAAAGCCTTAACACATCTAGTTCATCACATTAGCTTTACTCTTAAAACCCTAGTGATCAACATTCATGACTACAAGCCCTAGCTATACTCAAAGCTTTACTTCTTATCAAATTCATTATACCTAGATTTCAAGGTATTGTAATCACATCTCTCGTTACTAGGTGATTCTAGTCACAATTGATCATAAAGGTTCACTTTCATATTTACAAGTCAAGATCAATCATATTCAGTAAAGTCTAATTCAATTCATAATTGTATGTTCCTAATCTTGAACTATTACTACTCATGACATTGATTCAAGAAAATCACCTATGAATTATCAACTTCACCTCTAATAGCATGAATCCACAAATATCACATTCATCAATTTAGACTAGGATTTACCATAGAAATCACATGCATTCATCATAACATCATAATTCAATGTTAATACAATCATGATTAGGAATTATCTACTAGATTGTAATCACACCTAAACCCTACACACAATGTAAGAAGGAAACCCTAGGTAATTGGGTTTTTGACTTCACGATTGGGGGAAAACTAAGGGGGCTCTATGGGGAAGAGCCCATAGATGAATAAGCTAAACATACCTTGATTCAAATTCCGAAAGAAAGCTTGCTTCAATGGTGAATTTTGACCTAGGTTGCTGCCCCAACTTACTTTCTTCTTCTTCTTTTTCTTCACTTCTAGAAAGAGAATTATTTGGAGATAATTTAGGGTCTAGATGAATGAGTTAATGACTTAGTTTAGGGGCCTATGAAGCTTATATAAGTTATTAAATAAATAAATAACCGGCCTATCTTAACTCTTAATTAATTACTAACTTAACCCCAAACACCTAACTTAAAACCAAACTAACAAAATCTTCCAGGACCTACGCTCCTGCACCCATGGACCGTATGTGGACCTACTGAGTGTGTTGCACTCCGTAGGTGAGGTATGCAGCTCAAAATTTACAGGCCTTCACAGTCCTTGACCCAGGACCCTAACCTGCGGGGCGTGGGTCCACCTACTGGCCGTAAGTGGCCAAGCGCAGGTCACTTTATTTTGGTAGTTCTGGGGGCTGCTTTGGGGTCCTCCTCAATGACCCCTTTGGTTGGTCCTTGGGGGTTGTACCTTGACATTTAGCCCCTAAAACCTCCATTCTAAGTATGGGGGTCATTTTGTGATTTTTAATCTTCATAACACACTCCAAAACTCTTACGAATAGCTCTAGAACTCACTAGTTCACTTACTAGTTTTGGAGGCGTAACAAACATATATGTCAATATTAAAATATTAAAGTAAATTCAAACTAAAATGAATCAGTTATCGAACCTGGTTGTTCCGATCGAATCAAAAAAGATTATGCTGGTCCAACTGATCAAGCATGTCTTCTGTGGAAGAATACTTGTAGACATCTCTACTTAAACTTCTTACGTCTTCAAGAATTTCTGGTGTGGCGGTTGCAATTGCCAGTTCGCCTAATATCATCAACCGTTCAGTGTTTCGATGATTGGCAGAAGGAACTTTTTCCTCCAAACGTCGACAATTTTCTATGTATCCATAGTTATCTCCGAAATTCAACATAACTTGTTGAGCAGCCGTCTCATTTTTTACATTACTAGTTGTCACTGGTTCATTCTTTGATGGAACCACATCAACAGAACTACTTTTTTGTGAACCAATTCGAAGAGGATCGGTCTTAAAAGGGGGATGAGATTTTTTGTAGAACAACAAGTCGCCTGTTTTTCTATCCCTAACAGCTTCTAAAGGCACATCCATGATAATTTTTGTGTATTGAACTAGATCTATGTTGTGTGTCTATATATACTACTAGAATTTGTGTTAGCACAAAAAGGCTAATAAATCTATTTCCATTTTAAGTCCAAGCTTCAAAATTATTTGAATAAGAATCCAGTCTTTATTCTCGGTAAGTCTGAAGCATGCTAATCATTATTTGTCCGTTTATATATTCAATTTTGATCATAATATTTTTTTTTTAGATAAACATTCCTAGTAGGAATTTCTCTCATTAAATGATTATTGCCTCAACATTATTACCCAATATTATTGTAATTTCAAAATAGATTTAATACAAAATTTTATTTAACTATGATGCAAACACAATTTTATATATACATATATATATGTATATACATATATATATATATATATATATATATATATTTATTTTATAAGTTGAAGTTAATCAGTTTCCCATCAACATGTCACCATATGGTCAGAGAATATTTTTTTAGGGTATTTTGGTCCATTTGAGCTTACTTTTGTGTAGTATTTGTTTGTTCTTTGTGCTGGGAATCTTTTTTTGAATCACATTTATCAATAAAATTAAATTGTTCCTCTTAAATGTCAAGTTTATCCTATATTTTGAAATATGGGCTCAAAATGTTAATTTTTGTAAATTTGTTAAAATGTAGTGTTGTTGATAAAACAAAAATTGATTAATTGTAGTTATTATGATATATTTTGATCTCTTGACAAGTTAGCCCTTTCCTTATATGATTACATGGGACATTTTTCCATTTCAATTTTCACCAATGAATTTTTTTTGCTTTTCTTCTATTATTATTAAAGAAGTATGAGTTAAACGTATAGGTATCAACATGTCTGTTATGTGTCCTTTTATTTTTTGTGTAAGAATATTTTAGTCTCTTCAAATTAATTAATGAAATGACATGGCTAAACAAAAATACAAAAGGTAAGACTCAAAATTAAACTTTGTTTCTTTTGAAATTTTATTTTTTTTCAAAGTTTGGAGATTGTGACTAGTAAAATTTCCTTCTTTCATTATATTTCGCAAATATTTTGAGGGTTGATTGCATATAAAAAGGATACAGGTAGATTATGGTAAGAGATACATCTCTATTTTGGATTTAATATCCCAAATCAGTCACTCAACTTTAACAATTTATTTAAAAAATTATTCAACTTTGATTTATCAATAAAATCATTTAATTTAACTATTTATATCAATAAAACCACCAAACTAAATTTTTCATTACATTTTTACAATTTGAGAAGATGTTCTCCTTTTGCATATCATTAACTTCAAGTAACTTACCCCCTATTAACATGGTGACTATCAAAAAATATAAGGGCCATTAAATTTTTATTTGTTAATCAATATACTTTATTTGTCAATTGAACTTTAAATATGCAAATAAAAAAAAATAAGTTTCAAACTTCTTGAGTATGTATACATTTTCTTAGACATATCTCGTGTTTCAAACAGTACATGTTATTTGTGTATGTTTAGTATGTTTTATTTGGATTAGCATATAATTTTTATTTGTTCCTTTGCTATAGTGAAACAAAAAATTGCATTTTGCAGTAGTCAAGAGTGGAAGAAAAGAAGAAACTATCTCTATTTTTGTACAATGCGAACACTACTAGAAATAAGTTGTTTACCGACAATAACTGGTACAAATATGTGATCGGAAATTTGGGTAATTTTCCGACTGCTGTAGTCGGTATAGTAAAATTTATGTTATTTTAAATGTTTTTGAATTTTACCGATAATATTTTCGACTACTTACGTCGTAAGATTTATGAAATAAAATCAACGAAATAATTAAACAGTTGTCCGATTACAGTAGTCGGCAAATTAATTAAAAAACATTTTAATTGGCGACTACTGTAGTCAATATTTTTAGGATATTTTTAATTAAAAGTTAATTTAAATTTTCAATTACGGTAAAGTAATTGTGCGTCAATCTAAAAGGTTCCAAGTTCGATCCTAAGAAACAACATTTTATTTTTTGTAAAATTTGTCTTAGTTAATAAATTCTGACCCATTGGGTCTTTTAATTAAAAAAAAAAAGGTAAAGTAATTGGGTCTTCTTATTTTTCAATTACTGTAGCTAGCCATTACTCATTATCGTCTCTCTAAGAACTAAGGAAGGATTTTCACGAAGGACAAATCGTTTCACGCAAGACAAATCGTTTCCCGAATTCTTTGAAATAGGTAATGTAAATTCTTCTCCATTTTAGGTTTAAATTTGGTTAAGGTACTGTAAAGTCTCGTCTTTTTTAGGGTTTCAATTTGGTTGAGGTACGATTAACTCTTCTACTCTTTAGTGTTTAATTTTGCTCGAGGAAACTTCTAAGTATTGTTTGAACTAGAAAATTATTTCAAAAGTGCATTTATTAGTTGCAACATATGAAAGTTTTTCTCAATTAGGCATTTCCTTGCCTTTGTTGTTGTTTGTCTTTGCTGTTAATACTCTATACGTATGGGCATCTAAGAAATTTTGCTTCCGCTTTCTGGTAATTCTCCATGTAAAAAGGGAAAAATCACTTCCAATTTTATTCAGAATTTGTTTAACTATACATTTAACAGGTAATTGTAAATACTAGTACTATTTGTACCATTTATCGTTATGTACTTGTCGTATTTGTTTTATTTACAGTTGGATTTGAAGTGAAATCAATTGCTTGTGTTACTTAGCTTACTTTATGCTTCGTAGTGGTAAAAACTGATCTAAAAATGATTATTTGATATGTTAGGTAGCTGGTAAAAGTATTACCTTGTTAAACATTAATTAATAATCTAAACTCATTGACATTTTTGAAGAGTCCAAGTATCATGTCACTATATTGAGGGATTTCTGATATATGCATTTGTATGTACTTAAGGCCAATTCCTGTTACACTAATATTCATGTATAGGTATTGTATGAAATTCCTTTGCTCTATCCTTTCAAATCTTTTGAAGCCACAATCCACAAATTAGATTCAATCTTCTATATCAAAATACTATAATTTAATGTCTAAAACATAGAGAACGGATGTGAATTTAGTAATAGCTCATCAGAAAACTATGAAAAGCAGCATAATATAAAGTTCGTTCACTTGGAGAAATAAGACAAATAGAAGCAAGAGAATATTCTAGAAGTAGAGTACGTATATACATTCTGATGAGAGTGTTATATATGAGAGAGTGAATGGTAGGGAGGAGAGCAGCTATCGATCAGTGAATTAGCAAGAGGAATATTACAGTGACAGATTATGAAAGTTTAGAAGCGCGAAAGAGAGAGTATGAATTACTTTGTTTGTATGGATCAGCTTTACCACTCCTTAGTTAAAACACATGTACTATGTATACATACCGTTGTTAAAGTTCGTTTATGGAATTGAAGTTCGTTTATGTCTTTATGTAATGATTGTTAATTGAAATCAGATTGAGTATTAGCTTCTGGAATTGTAAGTCCTTGGAGACACTACTGAGATAATGAATTACTCAAATGTTGGTATTGAGAAGCTAGTTTTGTTATTTACGTGCAATACATCTACATTGTTAATGTGGTTATGAGATTTGGATTGGACTAGAATCTACAAACTAATGTCTCATTATGTGTATGTTTGTATGTGTGTTTCTGTGAAGATCCTAGCAGCCTCTTTGAAATTTTAAGCTAAGTAGTATATAGTAGCAGCTTGTGGGTGATTTTGGAGATTTTTGTGGCAAGGATACCACTTAATTTTAGATTAGTGTTTTAGCATAGTCCATTAACTATGTTAAATTTGCATCAGAAATATAAACATAGACATTGTTGTTGTATGTTTTAAGCAATGTATTAACTTGAATATATCCTACTATTTTATATGCGACTTTGGAGATGACTGATAAAGATTTAAGTGCTGCCGAAGAAACCACATATCTATTAGCATGATAGTTGATAAACTAGTGAAATAACACCTGATATTTTCACAGATATTAAGAGGTAGCACCACCATGCTTTAGGTCACCAATTCTTTAATATAATATCCTAGTCAGTTCTTTTGTGTGTTCTAATTTATATGTACCCATTATTCCAAATTTTTCTCTAGTATAGGTATTTGTTTGATGAAACAAATGGACTCAGATCTGATAGTGTTGCTTTCAAAATACTACATTGTTGGATGATTCAAAAGGAATCTTTGGTTTGTAAGAATCTGAAGGTAGTGGTCTGTTCTGTTAATTTTTAAAATCTAGTCGACATTGGATTAACTTTAAAAGCACTATAAAAACATAGTTGTGCACCTTGGTGGACGATCATGCATTCTGAGAAAATGTAGCTTGGTTTCTCCATTTTATCTTTTTTTCGGGTAGTTGATATGCTTCTTTTCAGATTTGTATTTCGTGGGAATGTTTTGTTATTAAAATGTCATTCCTCTCCCCTTCACTGTTAAATTATTTGTGTGGCCTGGACAGAGGATTTCTATGAGCTTTTGGAAGTTTTCGTTGAAATATATATATGTGTAGATGTTCTATAGATGTCAAGAGTAATTAAGTCATAGATTGTGCAATAAAACCAGATAAATAGATATACTTTAATTGTATATTGTTGGTGTTCTGAACCCAATTGTAAGAGATGTGACTGTTAAATCAATTCCAGAACTCGGGTTGTTTTTTAGATATATCTGGGACTAATTTTTTGTGACTGAGCTTTAATTCATTCATATCTAGCCTTGTTTCTGTATTCACTTTCAGAATGACCTTGAGATTTACGGTACATGTAATAACTAGGCAGTGTCAGCTTATATTTGATCTTATCTTACTAAACCATGTATTATGTGTTACAGAAATTTGGTTGTTTGTTCTTTAACACTTATTTCAGGTTGAATTTCAAAGAGTCTTAGACGGGTGTCGTCAAACACAACCTACTTCTGAAAATTTAGAGGAAATCGAAGCAATGCAAAGAGAGATTTCAAAGCTAACAGAACGACTTCAAACATCTAAAGCTAATTATGCTAGAGTGCAGAAGTTCATGGAGAAACATATGGTTGAATCCGATGATGGCAAAGAAGAGACTGTCTCTGATGAAGAGTAGATTATATTCTGGTTCTTTAGACAATTTTCTATGACATTTAGACTTGTTTTAAATTATTTACTTTCGTTTTGAATAACAACTGAATACTGACGAGACTTTGATTTTGATGATGCTTGAACTTTTAGACTCCATAGTGAATCTATGAGTCAAGTGAAGTTTGAATGTTTAAGAATGCATTCCATGTTGTGCTTTTAATTTACGTTGATTTTTTATGGATGGTAGTATAATTTAGCAGGTGGTGTACCAAATAAATAATATTTTTCTATATATTAAAAATATAGTTTTCTTATAGAATTTTTTAGAAAATTGAAAATGCCGACTATAGTAGTCGGAAGATCACCTAAATAATTAATAAATCAATCATTTATACCGATTATAATAGTCAAAAGAGTACTTAAATGATTAACAAAATGCAAACATAGTGATCAGAATATATATAATTAATTATTTAATTATTTAACTATTACGACAATCATAGTCAAAAATATTAAATTAATAAATTATTATTTTATCAGTGTTCGTACTACAGTAGTCGGCACTTCAATTACTATAATGATCGGGTTTCAATTTATATATTGTGACTACGGTAGTCGGCAAATTTCGACTACTGTGTCGGCAAGTATTTTCGACGCTCAATCTGTCGACTACTAAAAAATAGTCAGAAAGTCGTCGGCAAACTCCATTTTCTGACTACATTCCGACCAATTTTGCAGTCGGCAAACGACGAAATTCTAGTAGTGGAAATGTTAATGGATATACAATAATACTAAGCTTCATTTATTAATCTCACAATAAAATGTAACATGTTCATTACATAGTAATTATCCCCCATACTAAAATAGTTGATCCAATTTAATTGTATAATTTATAAAATTTAAAAAAATTATTATATCTTCCTTTTTCTATTTTAGTATCAAATAATTATATAAACTAATAATAGTCACTTTAAAATTAGTTTCTTTATTAATAAATGTTAGTTTAGTAAAAGTCTTTTTTAATTAAAGTTTTTTTAAAAGAGGTGTTAAGTTATCAAGTAAATATAAAATGGAATATATGTTTCATTTCTTTTGGCATATAAAAGAAACACGATATTCTAAGGCACAAAAATTGGGCTCACGCTCTGCATGGGCAATCTCCCTTTATTATTATTTAGACTAGACTCTTATGTTGACATGGAAATTACAAATAGTGATAAAATCTAAAATAAGAGATATTATTTTTGGATTTTATTTTAATTTTATAAGAGAATTTCAGTTTATTTTAATTTAATTAGTGTACTCTTTTTTTTTTTTTTTGAAAATATGAAACCCATTTTAGCTTTATGTATATTCTATAACTACTTTGAGTAAAAATAATTATTGATGAAGAAAAATATTTTAAAATCATTTAATGTACCATTGTATTAATAATATTTATCAGGTATTTATTTTACACTTAATGAGATGGTTTAAAGTATTTAGCTATTAAAAAATAAATTTTTGAATAAATATTGGACCCATGCATAGAACGGATTTTTTATAACTTAAAAATTATTTTTCACTTTATGTGTATTTACTTTTCACGTTTTAATCCTTCATAAAAAGATTTACTACGCCACTACGGACTTCTAATTAACGGACTTCTAATTATCATTCATATCACTGGAGGTTTAAAGTTATGTTAGAACACTTACTTTTTCATAAAAACTAATGTAACATCCTCATTCACCGATATATATATATATATATACAAAATAAGCATTTTATTTTTTTCAACTTGCTCAAACAAGTTACAATAATTTTAATATAATATGTAAAAGTATTTTTGATAAAAGAATAACTTTTATTTTTAGCTTGCTTAAACAAGTTTATTTTTTTTATACGAATTATTTGAGTTCGCAGTTAAAAGAAAAAAAATTGACCAAATATTTCAAAAGTGTAACAAAACAAGTTCGAAATCAAAAGGGTAACATTTAGACGGTAGGGTGGACGGTGTTTAAATTAGGATAGCAAAGCGCAGGGCCCTGTAAGGCGCAAGTGGACAGAGCCTTACAAGGCGTTGTTGTTCATCTTGTATTCCAAACATACTTAGAGCAAAACTTTGAACATCTTTGTGAGACAACAAAGTTTAAGAACATTTTCACAACTAGAAAATTAAAACTAGTAGCGAAACTAGAATCAGAAACAGATTAGAAAAAAAAAAATTTTTCTTAAAAAAATGTTGTTAATATGTGTCAAAAGAATCTTACTGATTCCAACAAACTTTGCAGAAACACGAAGTTACCAAGTTTGATGAACTAGTGAAAAACAAAAGAATAGAAGAACTGAAATTAATTCACAAATCTAAAATTTGTAAAATACGCACCAGAATCTGGAAAAATTTAATAGGAAAAAGATCAAGTCCACTGAACTCACAGTGTCCCCTTAAGGAAATTATTCCCCTCTAGTATCCGAGGTTTGATTTGGAATATGACCTCCCAGGGTAAAATGATCTCAATCACCAGAGTATAGATACCAAAAACTCTGGTGTCAGCGAGCCACTCAACGGCAGTAAAGTACACTTAGAATACTAGATTTAGTAGTAGAAGAAGAAATCCATAAATTCTATGTTTAATAAAAGGAAATCCCTCAATTTATAGAAAACAAGGGTAGTGCGAAAAGGTTCTTATTGTGCCTTACCGGAAAGGTCACAAACCTTTGAAAAGTCACAATCTTTCGGAAAGTCGTCACCTTTCATAAAAGTCACAACTTTCCATAAAAGTCGCAACTTTTCATAAAAATCACAACTTTTCATAAAAGTCGAAACCTTTCTTAAAAGTCACAACTCTTTATAAAAGTCGCAACTCTTCATTTTCCATTCACACCTTTTAAAACCAACAATCCCCCGCATGAATGGGGAATGACTCCAAGACAAAGAAACGGACAAGTATGTGTACTTTACAAGCAAGAATTAATTGCATCTGGATAAGTAGGTTTCCCCTTGGACTTTCCGTAGTGAACATATGTCGGATATACTCGGTCAATCGGTAGATGCGATATCTTTGAACCATCGAGCTTTGGTGTATACCTAGACAACCATATGTCACATAATTAACCCTTTACCGTTTATGGTTCTTACGGTTGTGTTCGTTTCAGCCATGAACACCTCCTGGTTTCATGAGTGTATAGAGAGATGGGCTTTTGACAATCATCCTCTTTGAAGCGGCTTACACTTCACACTCACATAGGTGATTTCTAACCGTGTTATCACGTAGATACAATATTTGGTCAACTCTGCCAAACTTAGCAAATCATTAAAACCATTAAGATTTATTAACTCATTAACAAGCCTTAATGTTGTATCCTTGTCCCTGAGCATTGTCTTCATCATGAAAATGGATTGAGTTTGTTGACAATGCCGAACCGTCATTCACAACTTTGTTTTTCTCCTTGAATCTAGCTCATGGGATCTCCAGTCTGCTAGATAGAGTTACCGCCATGATGACTTGTCCTAAGCCATAAATTCATTCCCTTAGATGATCTTTCAACTTTCTCTCTAGTTAGGCCTTTTTGTAAGTGGATCCGACACATTATCCTTCGAATTTACATAGTCAATTCTGATAATTCCACTAAAGAGTAGCTTTCTAACTGTAACATGTCTATGTCATATATGACGAGACTTTCGTTATATGCTCCATGCCCTACCTATTGCATCTTGACTATCAAAGTGTATGCATACTAATGTCAATGGTTTGGGCCAAAATAGAATATCTATCAAGAAATTCCGGAGTCTTTCAACTTATTCACCGACCTTATCTAGAGCACCTAGCTCAGAGATCATTGTAGAGCTCGCGATACATGTCTCTTTTGAAATATTTCCAAGAGGCTGCTCCTCTACCAAAAGTAAATACATATCCACTCGTGGATTTTTCTTTATTTGTTCGGTGATCCAATTTGCATCACTATATCAATTCAATACTGCTGGATATTGTTATAATGCAAGGCATAGTTTTAAGTATTATTTCAAATACTCCAAAACTCTATTTATTGCCATCTAATGAGTTTATTTGGGATCACTTGTGAACCGACTCAGTTTATAATAGCAAATGCTATATCTGATCGCGCACACTTCATGATATACATCATACATCCCAATACTCTAGCACAATCCAATTTTGAGTCACTTTTGCTTTCACTCTTTTGAAATGCAAAGCTCAAATTTATTGGAGACTTGACAATATTGACATCGAAATATTTGAACAAGTCAAGTACCTTTTCAATGCAATGAGACAGTGAAAATGCTAAACATTATGGAGTTCTAAAGATTCTTATATCTAAGATCACATCAGCAACTCCAATATTTTTCATTCCAAACTTGCTTTCTCGCATACGTTTAGTAGCATTTATGTCATTAGTGTCTCTATTGATGATCAACATATCACCAATATAGAAACAAACAATGACCTTATGGTTTTAATGTGAAAACATTTATCACTTTCATCATTCTTAAATCCATTTGCCAACATGGTTTTTGGTCAAATTTCTTATGTCATTGTTTGGGTGCTTGCTTTAGTCCATAATGTGACTTAACAAGTTTGCATACTTTCTTTCATTTACCAGGAACTACAAAACCCTCGGGTTGTTCCATGTAAATTTCTTCCTTCAATTCTACATTTAAGAAAGTTCTTTTCACATTCATTTGATGAATTTGGAGGTCATATACCACAACTAATAATTTTAGCATCCGAGTGGATGTAATTCTAGTTACTAACGAGTATATATATCGACAAGATCAAAACCTTGTTTTTGTCTAAAGCCTTTGACACAAAGTCTTGCTCTATATTTGTCAACAATTCTATCCACTTTCATTTTCCTTTTGAGGATTCACTTTGAACCCAAAAGTTTATTTCCTGGAGGAAGATCAACCAACTTCCAATAGGATTGCTCAAAATTGAACCAATCTCACTATTGACACCATTTGTCCAAAAGGATGAGTCTACATAAGACACAAGAAATGTTACAAAATCATATTTGAAGGAAGTATATGTCCCTTGACATTTACTACGCCTCTTGATTTCTTTATTAAGTACATTCTCCTTTTGTTCTTTCCAAGGTCGTGTAGACCTTTCACTAGACTACTCAAGTCTAATTTTACAGTCCACAGTCTTAGGTCCTATTTCAATCCTTTTAGGAATAGGAACTTAGACTTTGGCTAGACACCCCACACTTTGAAATATTTCAAGTTGGATTTCCTTCCTTTCCATTTCTCATATGGAATAGATTGTGTCCTGAACAAATAAAATTGCTTTCTTTATCAAAAGACAAAACTTTTTTTTGTTCCCTTTTGCAGTAAGGATAGTTCCTCCACAAAAGTTTTGTGGTAAACCCGAACTTATAAATAATGCATCCATCATTTCTTTCAGCGTTTGGTTTTTCATTAGATTGAGGTGAATAGGGCAGTAGTTTGATGGATAATTCCATTTTCCAAACATATTTCTGCACAATGAGATTTATACTCTCCATTCTTATCACTTCTTATCTTTTTCCAAACTGATATTCAACTTTGATATTACATTGTCTAGACATTTCTATTGCTTCATCCTTACCATTCAGCAAATAGACATGATATCAAAAATGTCAGTGTAAATCAATTCTAAATGATTATAATTCCTTTTAACAGATTTATAAGAATGCTCAACAAACTTAGATTCCACAAAAACTTGACATTTTTTTTTTGTTTATTGCACTCAAAATTAGACAAAACTTCTAAGTTGACCAGTTTTCCTTACAAGGTTTTGTAATTGACATGCCCCAAGTGTTCATGTCACAAACATTGACTCAAGCAAGTAAGAACAAATAAAAATATTGAGTTTGAAAAGCTCTTCGCAAGGTAGCTTTTTCCTCACTAATATTTTGTTCCTATTTCTTACAATTTTGTGTGATACAAACATTGTTTAGAGTCATCACCTTGTCAAATGTCCTTTTCATAAGGACCTTTCTATAACTTTCAATTTGATTGTTATAGAACTACCCATGAACAAAGTTTCATCGGATTCAATAAAGGCAATATAGTCCAAATGTTACTTTTACAAAAACATAACAAATGACTATTTATCAATATTCATGTCTATGCAAATACTTTTATTATAATAGACATATCTTTTCATGAAAAATCACAACATTTTAAGTGATATTTTTTTTCCCATAAAAGAACACAATTATTTTGAACAAATATATATATAATTTGGTTGTTTCATACTAGTCACACTATATACTAGTAATAGAGAAACTCAACAACCACAATACCAAATATACTCCAAGAATTTTGTGGGTATAACATAATACAAAAGTATCATTGAATTTCATATCTTTTGCTCCAAAGTTAAATTAGACACCAAGTCTAATCATAAGCAAAGAACCCCCACATTTCAAATGTGATCTCAAAAATATGTTTCGAGTATTTGAAAATAGTTTTTTCACATATTTTAATGTTGGAAACATTATTCTACGAAAGAACTATAGTGTTGCAATTCTCTTTGACAATGTTTACACAATGTCAAAGTTCATTCCATAGATAAACAAAATCACAAATTCTTAGTCATGGGTATTTTTTCTCTATCATAAATAGACATACCACTTAGTATTTTAAATACTAACAATAAGGACAAAAAAAATTGTACAATTTATTTCTATATTACATTGAAGTTTATAGAAAATCAAAAGTACAACACTGACTTATTATGTGAAGTTTTCATATTCTTCAAACCAATTGCATTTTCCAATTTATCCAGAGTATAAAACCACATAAGTTTTTAGTCTACAAAAATCAGACACACTAACATTTCTCATGGAGTACAAAACTACAAAAGTCTTTTTTTTTTCTCCAAACAGAATAACACATATTCTTTATCACATAGAAATATTTTTCTTATCAAATAGTCTGTTACATTCTCACTTCGACCTTGCTAAACAAAGCAACAAATTATGGAGAAGTAATGCATTTATCTCCTATTTCCATGATCAGATTCTCTCAATCAGTAGAATACAAAAAATATTAACAGTATATTAATTTCCTTAAGATTGTTGTTCATCTTGTATTCCAAATATACTTAGAGCAAAACTTTGAACATCTTTGTGAGACAACAAAGTTTAAGAACATTTTCACCACTAGAAAATTAAAACTAGTAGCGAAACTAGAATCAGAAACAGATTAGAAAAAAAAAATATTTTTCTTAAAAACAATGTTGTTAATATGTGTCAAAAGAATCTTACTGATTCCAACAAACTTTGCAGAAACACGAAGTTACCAAGTTTGATGAACTAGTGAAAAACAAAAGAATAGAAGAACTGAAATTAATTCACAAATCTAAAATTTGTAAAATACGCACCAGAATCTGGAAAAATTTTAATAGGAAAAAGATCAAGTCCACTGAACTCACAGTGTCCCCTTAAGGAAATTATTCCCCTCTAGTATCCGAGGTTTGATTTGGAATATGACCTCCCAGGGTAAAATGATCTCAATCACCAGAGTATAGATACCAAAAACTCTGGTGTCAGCGAGCCACTCAACGGCAGTAAAGTATACTTAGAATACTAGATTTAGTAGTAGAAGAAGAAATCCATAAATTCTATGTTTACAATAAAAGAAAATCCCTCAATTTATAGAAAACATAGGGTAGTGCGAAAAGGTTCTTATTGTGCCTTACCGGAAAGGTCACAAACCTTTGAAAAGTCACAATCTTTCGGAAAGTTCGTCACCTTTCATAAAAGTCACAACTTTCCATAAAAGTCGCAACTTTTCATAAAAATCACAACTTTTCATAAAAGTCGAAACCTTTCTTAAAAGTCACAACTCTTTATAAAAGTCGCAACTCTTCATTTTCCATTCACATCTTTTAAAACCCAACAGGCGCAAGTATGTCTGCGCCTTGTAAGGTGCATAAAGCCTCGCGCCTTTTTCCTTACCTAAAAAAAAAAGCACTTTTTAGCCCCTAAAATTTCATGTACAATTTTACATTCGCAATTTTTATTAATTTTTTGTATTTTATGTGGATTAATTGGAGTTGGGACTATTTACTAATAGGGTTCAAAATCATACTTAATGAAGTTGAATTGGTGAAATAGCTTGCATATTTTGATTTAAAAAAACATTTAATAAAACGGTATAATTCAATTAAATAACTAAAGATCAGGTATAATATCATCACAATATTATTTCGTCAAATTTTATGAATTATTTATAAGTAATATACCTTGTGTAAATTTTGAGTTAAGTCAAATTTCAATAAAGTTAAAAAGAATTGTGTCCTAAATATTTATCGACTCATAAAATATACAAAAATTAAAAAAATTGCATGTACAATTTTAGGGGCTAAAAGGTGTTTTTTAATATAAGGACAAACGTGTGGTGCCATATGTGCCTTACAAGGTGCAGACAGACTCGCGCTTTGTAAGGCTTTGTCTGCTTGCGCTTTGTAAGGACCCTTTTGATTTTCGACTTATTTTATTGATTTTTTGGAATTTTTGGTCTTTTTTTTGCCCTATTGACACTAGACTCCAAATTATTGAGCGACTAGGGAATACTTGGGATTACGTTGTTGCCACTCTTCATGTTTTCCTTAAGAGGTTGTTTGGTTGATAAAATATTTCATGTGTTGAGATAATTAATTTTATTATTTTAATATAACCAATGAAATAAATAATATTAAAATTAATTAATATTTATGACTGAACTGAAGAAAAAATTGAAGAACAATTGAAGATTGAAGAACAATAGTTGGGGAAATTTTCTCGTTGTATTTCTCTGTACAGCATACATGTATTTAAATACTGCTAAACTAATTAAAAGAATTAAATTATTCTAAATACAAATATATTTGTCTAAATCCTATTGGTTGTCTATGTAACCTCTATAACAAACTTTTATTCCTTTTTGTGCTTCTCACGTGACCTTGTAGAAACTTCTAGGTCCTCTAAGATGGATGGTTGGGATTTGATCTCTTAAATGTGCGGCTGGGATTAAATATCTTCCTTGATAGGTCTTGATGATTGCCACGTACTTGTGAGTCAAAATTCAGACCATGGTCATGTTTGTTCATCTCCTTCATCTCTAAAATTGAAGAAGATTTCTTTGATATATGCTGCTTGTTATCTGTAATTTCAACATCCCCCCTCAAGATGGAGGGGAGGGAAACGACACCCATCTTGTCAAGAACTCGATGGTGAGAAGGACCAGAAAGGGATTTAGTGAAAACATCAGCAAGCTGATCCTTGGAGGGAACAAATTGAAGAGAAATGAGCCCGGAAAGGTATTGTTGCCGGACAAAATGACAGTCAAGCTCCACGTGTTTCGTTCGCTCATGAAACACTGGATTTTTGGCTATATGAATGGCCGCTTGACTGTCTGAACGAATAGGTATCGGCAACAAAGGAGGAACCGAGAGATCAGCAAGGAGACGAGTTAACCAAGTCAGCTTGGCAACTAATCGACGCATCAAGCGATACTCGGCTTCCGCGGATGATAAAGAAATGGAAGCTTGTTTTTTCGACTTCCAGGATATTGGAGAACCTCCCAGACAAATAAAGAACCCACTTATCGAACGACGAGAGTCGGGACAAGAATCCCAATCCGCATCGCAGAAGGCAGAGATGGTGAAAGAAGGAGAAGCTGTTAAGAAGATGCCTTGATTAGGTGAACCTTTCAGGTAACAAAGAACTCTTAAAGCAGCTGCAAAATGTTTTTCAGAAGGTTGTTGCATAAATTGACTGAGCCTCAAAATGGCATAGCACAGATCTGAACGTGTGTGTGTCAAATAATTAAGCTTTCCAATGAGATGCCGATAAATTGTTGGATCTGACATAAGTTTTCCTGAATCTGCAGTTAATTTGCAAGATGGATCCATCGGGAAGACACGGAGTGCAGATGAGAAATGTCAAACTCCGCAAGAAGATCTAAGGTATACTTTCTTTGACTGATTATTATCCTACTGTCATCGCGCAGAATTTCCATTCCTAGGAAATAATGAAGCAAACCAAGATCTTTGATTTTGAACTCAACATGTAAGAAATCTTTGAGACGTTGAATTTCTATCGCATCATTTCCTGTAATGAGAATGTCATCGACATACACAGCAACGATAGAAACCAAATCACCTGTGTGTTTAAAAAATAAAGAGTAATCATTCAGTGATGCATAATACCCCTTGAATTGCAAAGCACCAGCAAGTTTGGCATACCACTGCCGGGAAGCTTGCTTGAGACCATATAAGGACTTGCGAAGACGACAAACCATAGTAGAATCAGGTGGAACCAAACCGAGGGGAATTTCATGTATACCTCCTCTTGTAAATCTCCTTGCAAAAATGCGTTATTGACATCAAATTGTGATATAGGCCATTGTTTCTTAGCTGCAATAGATAAAAGACACCTGATCGTGATCATTTTAACCACGGGGGAAAACGTTTCATTGAAGTCAATACCCTCTCGCTGGATGTCTCCTCTAATAACCAATCTGGCTTTTAGACGCTCAATAGAACCATATGCACGATGTTTTACCTTGTATACCCACTTGCAAGGCAATGCCTTTCTATTCGAGGGAAGAGGAACAACATCCCATGTGTGATTTGTTCTCAAAGCTGCTATCTCCTCTTGCATAGCCTTTGACCAACCTGGATGAAGAGATGCTTGATAGTAACTATTAGGTTCTGTGATTTGAGAAACTAACTCCAAGAAGAGCCGATTAGATGTTGAAATCTCAGTAGGAGATAAACCAGTATAGGGGATTGGTGCAGCAAAACAAAATTCAGAGACGGGACTAAGAAAGATATTGTTGCAAAAATAATCTTGAAGGTGAATTGGTTGAATACCTTTATTTGATCTTTCTGATCTTCTTAAAGGAAGAGAAGTAATGGGTAAATTAGAATCAGGTATAAGGAATGATTTAGGAGAAGGACAATTTTGAGGTGGAGATGCAGAAACTGGAGAGTCTGAAGGGAAAGAATCTGGAGAAGAAATGTTAGGAACTGGAACATCACAAGAGGAATCATTGACACTAGAATACTGAGTAGCGGATTAGAAAAAATAGAAGTAGAAATAGGAGAAGTAACAGTGAAGGGAAATATAGCTTCAAAGAAAGAGACATCCCTTGATATGATTATTCTATGGCTATCCAATTCGAGGACTTTGTATCCCTTTTGATTTGAGGGATATCCAAGGAAAACACAAGCCTTAGCTCTTGGTTCAAACTTGCCCCTTCCATGAGAAATAGTACCAGCATAAAATAAGCATCCAAAACACTTTAAACCATCATAATTTGGTGCTTTTCCATGAAGTATTTGATAAGGTGTGATTCCATGAAGTACTCTAGAAGGTAATCTGTTTATTAAGAAAGTTGCAGTAAGAATGCACTCCCCCCAGTAGGCTAAAGGAATCTGAGATTGAAACAAAAGTGCCCTAGCCATTTCAAGTAAATGTCGATGCTTCATTTCAACAACTCCATTTTGTTGAGGGGTGGCAACACATGAAGTTTCATGCAAGATACCTTGTGAATTGAAAAAATTGATGGTTGCATTACTTTTCCCCAATTCCATTGCATTATCTGATCTGATCCTCTTCACTTTATGATTGAATTGTCTTTCTATCATATAAAGAAAATTTTGTAAAACTGAAAAGGCATTGCTTTTGGTGCTCAAGAGGTAAGTCCATATCCCTCTACTAAAATCATCCACTATAGTAAGAAAATATTTATAATTATCATGTGTAGCTACTTTGTAGGGTCCCCAAGTATCTATATGAATAAGATCAAAGATTGACTTAGTTGATATATGACTGATTGGGAAAGGTGGTCTGGACTGCCTTGCTTTGGGACAAATGTCACAGAAACAATCAGAATTAGACGAAATTGAAATAAAACTGATATTCTTCATTGATGAGAAAGGTAAATGGGCCCAATCTAATGTGCCATAACTTTACATTAGAAGTAGTACTACTACAATTAGGTAAAGGTAAACAACTAGGATTACTGAAACAAGGAAAAGAAACTGAAGAACTAGTAGAAACTATCGAATATAAAACAGCTTTGTTCTTGCTGGAATTGAAAACAGACTCTTTGACTTTAGGCTTGAGCAGATATAAACCTTCTGAAACTTTACCAAAAATTTGAGACCTCCTCATTGAAAGGCCCTGCAACACACACTGATTAAGAGTAAAGAATAGTGTGTAAGAAAATTGACTGCAAAACTTATGCACAGACATAAGATTATATTTGAAGCTGGGAACATACAACACATTTTCTAAAATAAGATCAGAAAACATAGATACAGCTCCAATGTGAGTAACAAGAATAGTTTGACAATTAGGAAGATTAATAGTCAAGGGAGGAGTAAGAGAGGATAATGATTTGAAAGCAGTTGAATCAAAACACATATGCTCAGAAGCACCTGAATCTATGATCCAGGTGCTGGAGTTAGTCATAGAAAAGCATGAACCAAGATATTTAACAATCGTACCAGCCACTGCATTAGCATTGATCTCCATCCCTGAGTTGATACCCTCTTCAATCTTCATGTGTTTGAACATTTTCACAAACTGATTGTATTATTCCTGGGAGTAGTTTTGATTTGAAGTGTCCATTCCAAAGTTCTGTTTGTTCTCAGTGTCTTCCATAGTCATGACTCCATTTCCCCTAATTTGATCTCCATTTCCCTTTACCTTATTGTTTAAACCTTTCTCATGTGTAAACTGAAAATTTTCTGGAAATCCAATTCGTCTGAAACAATTAAGTTCCACATGTCCAGTTTTCCCACAATAAGTGCAGGTTACATTGGGGTCATATTTTGCTTTCTTGACTTTGGGTCTTGGATATTGGTTCTGTCTTTGAAATTCCTGTGGTTGTTGAGATGTAGCAGGTGCAGATCTAGGGTAGGCATTTCCAGATTTGTTTGAAGAATCCATAAATCTCTGGCCCTGCTTAGAGACTCTATTTTGATATGAATTTCCAACCATAAAAGCTGATGAATCAGGATTGACAGTAGAATTGACATAAGATTCTCTTTGATTTTCATCCTGCAGAATCAGAGAATATGCAATATTAATATCAGGCAAAGGATTAATCATCAATATATTACCCTAGCTTGTGAATAAGTGTCATTCAATCCCATAAGGAATTGGATGAGTCTCTCATCTTCCAAAGATTTCTGTAACTTTTGTTTTCCTTCACACATGCACACACAATTGCACTTGACATTAGTATTTAGAGAATCCAGTTCATCCCATAGTCTTTTCAACTTGGTGAAGTATCCTGCAATGTTAGATGTGCCTTGAATTAACCTCCTGAGCTCCTTTTGCAGGTGATACAATTTTGCACCATTGGACTGCCCAAATCTGTGTTCCAAGCTTATCCATAGCTCTCTCACAGTTCTTGAGTAGATCACATGTCTGCGATCTCCTTTGATAATGAATTCAAGATCCACGAGGTCACCATGTCATTGCATCTATTCCAAGCCTGCAAATCTGGAGAATCATCAGCTGGGATTGGTTGTGTTTCGGTGATAAATCCCATCTTGTTTTTAGATGACAAGGCTATAAGAACAGATCTCTTCCATCCTTGATAACCTTTTCTATCAAAGTATTATTCACGATAGTCATACCAGGAGCATCAGAAGCATGAAGATGATAAGGGTGATTGTGATCAATCACTGATATGTTTCCGGTGACTGTTTGGGCAGAAGTGAGTGTGGAAACTGTAGCAGTCGTTTCTCCTACCATTACTGAAACGAGATTTAAGATTGATCAACTGCTTTGTTGCTCTGATACCATAAAGAAAAAATTGAAGAACAATAGTTGGGGAAATTTTCTCGTTGTATTTCTCTGTACAGCATACATGTATTTAAATACTGCTAAATTAATTAAAAGAATTAAATTATTCTAAATACAAATATATTTGTCTAAATCCTATTGGTTGTCTATGTAACCTCTATAACAAACTTTTATTCCTTTTTGTGCTTCTCACTTGACCTTGTAGAAACTTCTAGGTCCTCTAAGATGGATGATTGGGATTTGATCTCTTAAATGTGCGGCTGGGATTAAATATCTTCCTTGATAGGTCTTGATGATTGCCACGTACTTGTGAGTCAAAATTCAGACCATGGTCCTGTTTCTTCATCTCTCAAATTGAAGAAGCTTTCTTTGATATATGCTGCTTGTTATCTGTAATTTCAACAACAAATAATAAAATGTTTTGTTTATCCCAAAATTAACATATCTATCCACTACCCAAATGATCTGATGGTTGACTAAACTATGTTACTTACCAAGTTTAAAGACTTCCCGTGAAAATTGAGAAACTATATTTTGGAAGTAAATATTTCAAAAGATCACACTCTTGTATGTGAAATGATTTCAAAAAGTCACTTAACTTATAGATATTTTTTTTTATAAAGTCACTTAAGCTAAACTATTTTCTAAAAAATCTTTAATCAAAAAATAAAAGAGCTAATTACACAAATTACCCTTCAAATTTAATTTTGTGTTGCTTACTTCTTGTAGTTTATAATATTATGCTTTAACTCTCTTATTTTATTTTCTTTAATAAATATTTTCTTAACTTAATTATTATTAACATAAAAATTTATGATTTAATTAATAGTTAAAAGTTGATATTAAATATTATATTTTTGAATTTTGGTTTAGTAATTCGGTAAACGGTAAATAAAACTTTGATTTGACTGGTATTTGGTATACTACAAAAAAACCTCTAATTGCAAACAGGTTTTACTAACAACTTAAGTTGGTTAGTATTCTATTAACAAATAACCAACATATTTCTAACCGAATAATATTTTAAAACTTAACAACGAAATTCTAACAGATTACCAACATAAATCTTACTAACTAAGTATTTTAGTTGGTAAATACGGCGGGAAAAAATGGCACCAAATTTAGCAACCTTCTATCAATGGATTACCAACAGAAATATTACTAACGCACACCTTTTGTTGATAATATTACCAACGAAGTATATATCGTTGGTAAATATGACAAAAATTGTCTATATAATTTATTAACGTATTACCAATGAATTACTAACCAATCATTTACCAACGACAAGATTGTGTTGCTAAATTTACCAACCAAATATAAATGTGTTGGTAAATTAGTAACGAAATGTAATTTGTTGGTAAACTTGCCAATCAATATCAAATTAGTTGGAAATTTTGCCGACGAATAAAGATTGTAGTTAGTAAATTACTAACATCATTAAAATAGTTGATAATATACCAACCGATCACTAATCCATTGGTAAAATTTACCAACATATTAATTATTAGTTGGTAATATTACATATGAATATTTAGTTGAGTAGTAACTATTACCAACTCTGATAAATTTTATTGGTAAATTATAAATTACTAACTTATATTTTAATAGTTGGTAAATTACCAATTGAAGTTAATCTTTTTGGTAAATCAGCGTCTAGTGTTGAGGCTTTCATATTTAATTTGTGTCAATAGGCGTTTTAACTTTTAACTTTTAACCAAAACTTGACTTTGTTGAATATTTTTGGTAAACGTGCTCAGATTAGAACTCGTCAGTGTCATTAGATTCGAAAGATCGTTTATTATCTAACGGGAAGGTTGGTTCATGTTGTGAGGCTTTAATTTTTGTTTGTGCCGTTATGTGTTTTAAATTTTATGTTTAGGCCAAATTTTAACTTTGGTCAATATTTTGTGAACGTTCTAAGATGAGAATTTCGTTAGCGTAATTAACTCCAAATGTCATTTTTTATCTAGTAGGATGGTTGGTTTAAGTTTTGAGGCTTTCATTTTTACTGTGTGTCATTAGGTGTTTAACATATAAATTTTAGATAAATTTTTAACTTTGGTCAATATATTTGATAACGTACCCAAATAAGAAAGTTAGATGCGAAAAATCATTTTTGATGTAATAAGATAGAGGGTTCGGATTTTGAGGCCTCCATTTTTAGTTTATGTCGTTAGGCATTTTAGTTTTTAAGTTTTGACCAAAATTTCACTTAAGTAAATATTTTTGGTAATCGTGCTCGGACTGAAATTTTGTCACCGTAGTTAGCCATATAATTCCAGTTTTGATCTCATAGGATGGTTGGTTCGAAATTTGAGACTTATTTTCAGTTTGTGTCGTTAAGCGTTTTAACTTTTAATTTTTGGCTAAAATTTGAATTAGGTCAATTTTTTTGGAAAACATACTCAAATTTGAATTTCGTCAGCGTGGTTAGCTATGGAAGGTCATTTTTCGCTTTATAGGATGGCTGATTTGGATTTTGAGGTTTTCATATTCAATTTGTACTGTTAGGTAATTTACCTTTTAACTTTTGGCAAAAATTTGATTTTGCTTAGAATTTTTTGTAAATGTGCTCTGATGAAAATTTTGTCAGTTCGATTAGTTTCGAAAGGTCATTTTTATATCTATCAAGATGGTTGTTTCAGGTTTTGAGACTTCTATTTTCAGTTTGTGTTGTTAGGCGTTTTAACTTTTGGCCAAAATTTATACTTGGTCAATATTTTTTTTTAAACGTGCTCAAATTAAATTTTTTGATATAATGATATGTGTCATATTGAGATTAATTTAACTTGTTGTCATAGATTTTGCATTGTTTCACTCAAATATGATTTATAAAATTGATTAATATTTTTGTATTTATATTCGTGTTCTTAGATTTTTAAATGCAATAAATTAATAAATATTTTACTATTGAATGATTATTCAGTTAATAATATTTTGAACATATTGTCAATCAATTATTAAGCTAACATTGAACTTAAATGATATATTATCAATAAACTCACAATCAATTTGCAAGTTTATAGAAAAATAAATAATCATACTAAAGTATTTTAAATTTATTACAAGCAAGGGTTGTGGTGTAGTGGTAAGTACTCATGCATCTTTAACCAAGAGGTCTTAGGTTTGATTCCCGTTGGGTACATAATCATCTTTATTAGGGAGTGCTTTACCACCCAATGTGGGACTTTCCGGTGTGAATCAAGATTTAGTCGGGCTCCAATGTGGGTACCGAACACCAGATGGAAAACCAAAAAATAAATTAAAAAAGTATTTAAAATTTATTGGCAAATTACCAACACAATTTTTTTGTTACTAAAATTACCAATCAATTACCAATGTATGAATCGAAAAATGAAGAAAAAAATTTACTAACTCCTTTTTAATTTGTTAGTAAAGGTACTAACGATATACTAACCAAAATTTAGTTGGTAAATTTATCAACGGAAATTTCAGGGCCATATTTCAAAATTTTATAACATCTTTTGGTGTTTACCAACTGATTTTTGGTTGGTAAGTTTATCAACAAACTAAAATCAGTTCGTAATATTTATCGACGAGCTTTTTAGAAACGGATTAATATAAGTTGGCATTTGGTTGATAACTCAATTTGCCAACCGATTTGATCAATTTACCAACGAATTTTTTTGTTGGTAATTGAGGTTCCTTTTGTAGTGGTAATAACGTACAACCGATTGTATTTCAAGTTTAATACTCTTTGTCCAATCATTTCAATTTTTTTATGTGGAGGCACGATATTCTAAAACATCAACAAATAAGAAGACATCAAAAAAAACAATGTTTATGTATATTCTTTAATTTTTTCTTTGAATTTGTACTAATGAGTAATAAATATGTTGATATATGACCTTTATTAAGTAAATATTTAGATATTGGGGAAATATCGAATATCAATATAGTACTAATGTCTCATATCAAACCAAAAACTGAATACCATAATACTAAAATTTTACTCCTGAATACCATACTAAATACCAAATTATCGAATATCAAATTACCAAAAAATTTAATTCAATTCAGTAATTTGATTTTTGATATTTTACCCCAACCTTAGACATCACAGAGATGAACATTGAACATGTAGAAACGGTTCTTTTTCAACCCTCTTCATGTGTATTATATTTCTTGTACCATATTTGCAATTTAACTAAATGATTTTATTGTTCTTTTGCTAATACGCCAATTATAGTTGTATTTGATTGGTGCTTCAAATCTTAATTAAGCATGTAGAAAATTAAAAATTGAATCATTTCTCAAAAAAAAATTATGATATAAATCTACATGCCTACATGATGATGTTTTTTTTTTTAGAAAGTGAATAAAAAGATATAATAAAATCAACTAAATTAAATAATATAGTATAATAAAGGGATATTTAATTAAATCATAAAATTTTGTGTTAATGATAATTAGGTTAAAAATTTTTTTATTAAAAATGAAATAAGAGAGTCAAGCATGATATTATAAACTACAATAAATATTACAAAACTAAGCTCGAAGGGTGCTTTGTGCAATTATCTCTTCTTCTTTTTTTATATGATGATTTTCTACAATAATAGTTTAACTTAAGTGACTTTATAAAAGAAAATCCATAAAATAAGTGACTTTATTGATACAAAATCAAGTTGAGTGACTTTTTTCAAATAATCTTACATAATTTAGTGACCTTTTAGATATCTACTCATACAATATGGTCACCTCATTTAACTTAAGTAAATGGCTATCTTTAAAAAGGTGATCTTGAATTTTGATTATGATGAGTAATTTTAAGTTAAAATGTATATTAGTAGAAAAATTAAATATAATAAATTATTATTATAATAAAATGAGTTTGTTAGATTTATTGTTATTGTGACAAATTAATCGTTTTAGTTTGTTTTTAGTGATATATGAAACATACATTTCGAATTTTAATTCGTTTAAGATATATTTGAATGTTTAATTGTTAAATTTAAAAAACATTATTGGTAGACACAATTTTATTCAACTACTCGGCCTTACATACAATATAATTTCAATTCATATAAGTAAAATGAATTAATTTTTCATATTAAATTAAAAAGATCACTCATATTTTTTTAAAATAGATAAATATGTACTTCAACCTATTTAAGCTCCTACAATTATATAAATATAGACAAAATAAATAAACATGATAATTCATATATACTCATATATCACTTACTTATCATAAAAATCTCTAATTGCACTATCTGTTTATTAAAAACATAAAAAAATAATTGAGGATGATGTGGGGGTGGGGGCAAAAATAAATTTTGATTTTTTTTTTTTGAAAATCTTTTTATAAATTTTTTTTGGGTGTGACTGGGACGTGTCAAAGGGGAGGGGTAGGGTTGGCAAAAAATAATTTCAAGGAAAAGTTTTTAAAAAAAAAAAAAAAAAATTGGGATGGGGAGGTGGGGAAGGGGGGGGGGGTTGTTACAGGGTAAAATATTAAAATTTCTTTATTTTTTTTAAAATTAATAGTAATATAAGGGTAGGGTGGGGTGGGGTAGTAGGAGTTGGGTATCAACAATTTAATTTTGATTTAATATGTTTTAATTTTTTTGAAGAGATTAAAGTGGATTACAATTATTTTTGCCAAACATATTTAATCAAATTCATATTTACTTATATTTTATAGGGAAACTTACATAAATATACTATGATAAAAAAAAAAAAATTACCATTTATAGCAATAATATTTCTTTTTCACTTGATCACTTTTAATTCATTTATAATACAAGTTTAATTTATATTACAAATAACAATTTTTTATTGGGAAACTTTCACATATAGCCACTTAAAAATAATTAATTACTCTCTATAGCTATAGTTTGATAATTACAATTTGTAGCTACATGTTATATGGAGGAGAGAGGCGAGCGAGACTGGGAGAGAGGAGAGAGGCGAGAGAGAGGGAGAAAAGAGTGGAGAAAAGTGAATTGTATATGTATATTGGTTAGATAATTGTATATTATACATATATATTTGTATATATGGAAAGAGAGATTGGGAGAGGGAGGAGAGAGGCGAGCGAGACTGGGAGAGAGAGGAGAGACGCGAGCGAGATCGAGAGAGGCGAGAGAGAGAGGGCAGAGAGTGGGAGAGAGGTGAATTGTAAATGTATATAATTGTATATAACTGTATATTATACATATACATTTGTATAAATGGGAAGCGAGATTGGGAGAGGGAGGAGAGAGGCGAGCGAGATTGAGAGAGGGAGGAGAGAGGCGAGCGAGAGAGGGTAGAGAGTGGGAGAGAGGTGAATTGTATATGTATATAGGTTAAAAAATTATATATTATACATATGTATTTGTATATCTTGGTGAATTATACATATACAAACATGACTAATCATACAAACTCGAAGTCAGCCCACGTAATTAATGTATAATGTTAGTCGCGAGTGGTAATTATAGCAAACTATAGCTATGATGAGTAATTAAATAGTATAAGTTTGCTTAACTGCGTAATTTTCCCTTTTTTATTCACATATAATACAAATTTTAATGATAGATAATTCATTTATCATACATTTTAATACACTTATAATACAATGTGTCAAATTTTTACCAAAAAAACATAATACATTTTAAAAAACAAGTATTATTCATATATATTGCATACATAATTCACTTTTAATACATATTGCAGATTTAACATAGTATTGCTATAAATGATAATAAATAAAAAGTATTGCTAAAATTAGTAATTATTTATTAAAATGTACCAATTCATGTAATTTTTTCTATTTTTTATATGAGTGTATTAAATCTATTTTAACTCAATTCATATTTAATTCATCCGAATTCGATCTAATCCATCCATTTTTCAGTAATTTTCTTGTTTCACAATACATGACTTTCATCTGTATTGTTCAACAAATTTGTTATATAGTCAAATGGGTTGGATCTTCAATTGCATCCAGCAAGAATATAATACCTCGTTTGGTGCACTTTTTCATCCTATGTATAACTAATGCAAGCATTAGTTATACACTATATTGTGTATTAAGGAGTGTATTACTAATACCATGGATTTCTAGGTATTAGTAATACACATGATTTTAACACTTGCATTAGATTAACTAATGACAAAACTACCCTCTGAACCTTATCAAAATATTTTCAATACGTTTCCACGGTAAACTAATGTTGTTCTCAAAACATAATCTTTGCAAAATGCAGTAATAAAACATATAGATTATTGCAATTGTAAAGATTTTTGATACAACGATCTTTTTTTTTTTGATAATATAATTTTGAAATTTTAAAAAATGTTGCTGCTCTACTACGTTCTTCAAAATTGAAACACAATTGAAAAAAAGGAATAACACACATACTATTGCTTCTAGAAATAATAATAATATAATAATAAAATATTATTGTTTTTAGGGAATGAGTAGATAAAAAATAAATATTGAGAACTTGAAATAACTAGTTTGCTGGTGGTAGATTTTGAGGCACGATGGGGGTTAAATGATGAGATATTCAAATGACTTAAATTATCAATGTTAAATGATTATCTTGAAATATTATTATGAGTTTTAATTTAAATCTTCATTACATTTTTGATATACTTCCAATCTTAGGATGTGATAAGTAAAATTATTATAACAAGTTATTGATTTTGTGATTTGAATCCGTAATTTATAAGTATCATAGAAAATTTCATCTTATTCAAAGTGTTTCTATGGATTCTATCAATGCCAATATGTGGTGCACACACAAAAAATAACAATATAAGTGAGTTTTTTTTTCCGGATTTTCTAAAAACTATTATACAGTAATGTTAAAAATTATTTAATTTATTTTTGAGGAAAAAGAAGAGCTAATGACATTTTAGCAAAGAATTCTATTATGATTGTTTTATTAAAGAACCTTGTTGTAAAAGAAAGTGTACAAAATAAAAGAGTGGGATATTTTTGTAAACAAATATTTTTTTAATAGACTTTATACAAGGCTTACAATTTTCAATACATCAAACCAAACAATGTATAAGAAATAATGCAAGCATAACTAATGCAAGCATTACTAATACTTGCATTAATAATGCAGGCATTACTAATACATCATATTCTGCATTATCCTAATGCATTCTACCAAACGACCCCTAAGAGTTCTAACTTCTCCTTGGTTTGAACCTTCGATTCATTCAATTCAGACACGTGTTTCTTTTTTTTTCGTTTTTTTTTCTGAACACGAATTCAAATTGATTCTAATAAAAACCACTTTTTTAAAAAAAAATTACTTGCTCAGTATTTTTATTTATTTTTATTTTTTAAATTTCTAGAAAAAATAATTATTATTTTTCATAATTTATCCACTATAATTAAAGATCTGTACGTTTTTTTAGGTTTCATCTCTACTACTTAGCGGTGTCCTTTTGACAGTAATTAACATTTCATAAAAATATAATATTAATAATGAGAAAAGCATTTCACACTCAGGTAGAATACTTTGTTTTCCTATTTATTTTATTAGAAGAAATTAAAGTCAAGTTCGTTTGAACATTCTATATTCTTTTATAGTAACAGTTTACAGTCTGTCACATGGACCATGGTATTCTATATATACTTTTCACCAGCTTTCTAGAGTCTGACTTCTGAAACTTTTTTTTTTTTTTAGGTTTTAATCATCAATAGCTTACGTTGAAGTATGATTAATTTAATATGCATATTATCGATTTTTATTTTTGAAAACAACGCTTTCAATAAAAGAAATTTCTTAATTCAGGCTTTAAATATGATACTTCTAATTAACAGATGGAGGAATCGAAACTCACTCGCACCAACTTAGGTTGGTGACTTTAGGTTCATAAACATATTTTTGTAGAACCCAATTTATCAAAAATCCTTTAAGTTCAATCACTTTTGATTAGTGAGGGGGTCGATTTGAGACTTGAATATCCATTTTAATAGACTGATTAAGACAAGAAAGAAGAGTTAAGAGTTTGACGCTAACGCATGCTCTTTGAGAGAAAAATATTTGTTTTTAATTAAAACACTAATTTTAAAACTTAAATGTAAAAATAATTAATTAATTCTAATTTTAAAAAATATGGGTATGACGGTATCTTTAAGAATATACTATATAAAATATAAAAAGTGATAATATATTAACTTATTCGAAAGTAAAAATAAAATTAGTGAGTAGATATATATGACAGTGATGTATATTTAATAAGGTAGTTAATCCTTATATTAATTCTACTCAAAAAATTATTCTAGTTGCACACGTAATTGAAAAGTCTTTCCCTACTAGTTTAAGTAGTTGAACAAATAAAAAAAAGTACAAAACCAATGTAAACACAAATTTAGTTAGAGTTTAGAAAAACCACGCAACTAGTCATTCTTCTTTAATTCCCCTTCTCATATCTTCGTATCGAGATCGATAAAAGAACCTAATCGAAGTCAGTCTTGCCTTAATTTCGCCCTATGAATTTCAAGAATCCCATCAACGAATACTATCAATATATTGTGTATACACTTCTTACCATAGTGTTATTATATATTCTCTTGGTAACTTCTTCATCTAAGAGCAACAATTTTGCTTTGTCTCCAAGTCAACCTACAAAAACGGTAAGCAATTAATTAATCATAATTTTAATATATGTATTTAATTTCTTTGATAAGTTATTAACTATGTACATGTATTAATTTCAGTTTAACATGAAAATGTATGGAGATGAGCTTGAAGAAGCATTAGTGGGAGCTTCCACGGAAAATAAGATGATAATTATCGCGATTGTAAATAAGGCATACGTGGAGGGAGATAAGCCGATGTTAGATATTTTTTTGGATGGCTTTTGGCTTGGAGAAGGTACCGATGATTTAATTAAAAATCTATTGATCGTTGCGATGGATCGAATATCATATCGAAGGTGTAAATTCCTCCATCTTAATTGTTACAAGCTCGAAACGGACGGTGTAGATTTTGCGGGGGAGAAATTATACATGTCGAAAGACTTTATAAAGATGATGTGGCAAAGAACTCGATTTTTGGGAGATGTTTTAAAGCGTGGTTATAGCTTCATCTTCACGGTAAACAACATTTATTTATAGAGGGAAAAAGACTCAAATATGCTATTTTTCGTTTGAAAAAAAGAGCTCATTTATGCTATTTTTTCATTAACAAATAATAGCATGGATGAACCTTTTTCTCAAACGAAAAATGACAAATATAAGCTATTTTTTTAACATCGGAGGTCCCTTTATAGCCCAAAAAAGGGAAGTGCAAACTAACCTTTGGAGGTTATTGATTTTTTCAAAAATATTTTTAGAAATTACCAACCTCGAAAGGTCGGACTTGTGAGCTAACCTTGGAAAGTTGATTTTCTCAAAAATATTTTTACAAATTATCAACCTCCAGAGATTAAATTTTAATTATTATTTTTTGTAGAAATCAAACTCGGGAGGTTAGAATTTGTCATGAATGTTTTTTTATAAAAAAATAGAATCAATGTTGACTTTTTTGATGGAAAATAAATTTGAAGAGTAAATAAAAGAACAAAAGTCTAGGAAAAGTTTGGGTCAAGTAAGTTAGAAAACTGAATGGGCCAATTTTATTTAATTAGAGTCAAGAGTTTAAAATTGGACCATATATGAATGGTCACATGAAATTTAAAATAATGTTTTTTATTTTATCGTTGATTATTGTTTAAATTATTTTATATTGAACAGGACACTGATGTGTTATGGCTAAGAAATCCATTCCATAATTTGAGTCACAACAAATCGATCGATCTGCAAATCAGCTCCGATAATTTCAATGGCAATGAATGGTCGAATTCGAATCCTATTAACACGGGCTTCTATATGATCAGATCAAACAATAAAACTATCGCGTTGTTTGATAATTGGTACGCGAAAAAAGACAATTCTACTGGATTGAAAGAACAAGACGTTCTGCAGAAGCTAATACGTACAAGAGAATTTCGAAATTTAGGCCTTAAATTGAGGTTTTTGGACACACTTTATTTTAGTGGATTTTGTCAAAATAGTAAGGATGTTAAGGCTGTTGTGACTGTTCATGCTAACTGTTGTAGAAGAATTAGTGCCAAAATGGCTGATTTGACTGCAGTTATTCATGATTGGAAGAGGTTTAAGAGCGCCACTCTAAATGAGACGTTGAGGTTTCAGTGGACGCCTCATGATCATTGTCGAGATTCTTGGAGAAATTGAGGATATGTTAGAGAAAATTAATAATTATGGTTACAATTTTTTTTTAAAATTCAATCTTGTGATTTTGTAGCAAGGTAGTGTATTTTTTTTTTGTAAATGCATACTATAAATCGCAAAATAGTCACATTTGTTTGCTCCATTAAGAGAACATCTAAAAGGACACAAACTTTTCTTCTCTTATATTCTTTTGTTGGAGTAAATAAGAAAATTACTAGAAGCAAACTTGTCGAGTGCAAACCTATGTATGAAAAAAACTATTCACTTGTGCTTGTCAAAGGCTCAAAGCTAAGATAGTTTATTAAAAGAGTTGTCGTGTTCATAGGGACTGGTATTAAATAAATTTTAATCGATAGTACCATATGACACAATACAAAAACATAACTCTTAATTTGGTATCAGTCGTCAACTATAACCTTTAACTTTGGGAGTGCACAAATAGAAACTTAAACTAGTATAAAATTGAACAAATTGACACATCCGTCCTACATAACACCCTACACGATAATTTTGTGTCCTACGTGACATCCTACATGTATTATGTCATGTAAGACATATGTGTCTACTTGTTCAATTTTATAAAAGATTAAATGTCTATTCGTGCACACTCAAAGTTGGAGGATATAGTTGTCCGCTAAAGTAAGTTTAGAATCATGTTTATGTATTATTCCAAAATAATTTTTGTAGTTTGAGGTGATTATACACCACGAGTACTGTGATAAAAATTATGTAAATACAACACTCATGAGACATTCGATTAGTGAAAGATAATTAATAATGAGACAAACTAAGGCAATAGACAAATATATGATTTATTAAAATGGTAAAAAAAATCATATTATAATAAATATTTTATCTAAATATATGATTAATAGTATATATCCGACATCATATTAATTAATAATTAATGGAAACGTATATGTGAGGGAACATGCCGGGAAGGGGTTAATTTTGGGTTAGCCATCTCAAAGTATGAAGTTCTCACTGTGAAATGTTAAAAATAAGAATAAATATTATGTAGAATAAAGAAGAATGATCATTTTCGAGTAAGAAAGTACACAATTCCGTGAATAACTAAAAAAACGTAAGTGGTAATATTTTTAAAATATCTTATCATAGCTACAATTATGGGATTACCAAAATTAATAATTAGGATGATCCTAGCTATGGTTAAGGTTTATTTTTAGTTACATAAACTTAAACCATTAATTTTAAAGTTGGATATGTATCTCTTATCTAAGTAAAAGATAAAGTTCAAAAAAATTGAGAGGAATCAAATTTATAATTTGTAAGTAATAATAAAATCATATTATCTAGTTTAGTAATAATAATGCTACAATTTTAAATACGAAAAAAGATACTTCGTCAAGATTATTTTATTAGGAGTATCTGCCAAATGTTGGCTAATATAATAATAATATGGGACAGTCCTTCGAGATAACTTAGTGGTTTGGAGGGTGATTATCTATACGAATGATTTGAGGTCGATCTCCTTTTAATGCTTTATGAATCGAGTATGTTGTTTAGGACTTGCTTAGAGCGGCTTACATTCATGGACAAGTGTTATTTCGTCTCATGTTTGTGCCATTATTTATTCCAAATAATTACAAATACTAAAAAATATAGGACAAGTGTTTATTTCGTCTCATGTTTGTGCCATTATTTATTCCAAATAAAAATAAAATATTACAAGCGTCAAATCTTGATGGACACTTGGACTATAATAGGTGTCCAATAAATCAAGCATAGTTGATATTATTCTTATTGCTCTACATATAAAAAAGAACACATGATGTTCACTAAGTTGGCAATGAGAAAACTCCATCAAAATTCCTTCTCCACAAAACTTTTTTCAAGATCATTTCTTAGGCCTTGCAAATCTATTATCCCCACTACAACCATGATCACTAACACCAAAAATAAAGTCATAATTGATCATAGTCACCATATATTATACATCATTTTGTTATTTGGCCTACTTATTGTTTCAATTTTCTTGACTTCTCCAAGTAACACCCCTTCCTTCTTCCCTTTGCAACTCTCACTCTTTAACCCCTCAAAACAGGTAAAAAATAAATCACTCCACCCTACATGATCACTCTTGTGTAGCTCATTAGTGCGTTTTTCGCGTATACATAGACTATATTTATTCTGAATATTCTATTACTAACTCTAGATCTTGAATTCGTCTATGCAGATAAATGAAAGAGTGTATTATAAAGATGATCTTGAACAAGCATTAGTGGAAGCTTCAACGGAGAACAAGACGGTTATAATAACTATTGTAAATAAAGCATATGTAGAAGGAGATAAGGCAATGCTAGATCTATTCTTAGATGGTTTTTGGCATGGAGAAGGCACTAGGGAATTAGTGAATCATCTTTTGATTGTTGCAATGGATCAAACATCTTATGAACGTTGTAAATTCTTACATCTTCATTGTTACAAACTCGAAACGGACGGTGTGGATTTTGGTGGAGAAAAATTGTTCATGTCTCAAGATTTTATCAAGATGATGTGGAGAAGAACTTTGTTCTTGAGTGATGTTCTTAAACGAGGTTACAACTTCATTTTTACGGTACGTTTTATATCTTACTATATAATTTTTTTTTTATATATATATTATGATTTTATAACGTTACAAAGAACTTCAGGACGTTATAGCTATATTCTTGGATTGAACGAATTATCTAAAGAGGATCGTTTACACAACATGATGAATATTTCGAGGAAATAATGAAAATGAAAAATGAAAAATAATTAATTAATTAAAAGTTAATCTAGTTTAGGGAGAATTAAAGAAAGTGATGAAGCTTAGTCAAAATGTGTTGGCCGTTAAAAACTAAAGCATGTGCCTTTTTCACTTCAATCGAGCCGTAATTTCTGGTAATACTTATTATTACTCAAATATCGATAAATCTGTACAGTGTAATTAAGGGTCTTAATATTCATGTTTTTATAATTATAAAATAAACCTTCGTATTATTTATTTTTATAATTCTCCACTATCTTCATTTAAAATAAACCTTCGTATTATTTATTTTTATAATTCTCCACTATCTTCATTTACAAGAAAATAGGTAAGCAAGCACCTGTTTTGTATTGCTGCAAGTCCTAGTTAATTATGAATTAAATAAATAATTAAATATCTAATCTCAAATAATTTTGATTTTCTATCATTTTGAAATTATTCTTCATTTCAGAATGTAAAAGTATATGGGTTTCTAATAATTTCAAATTAAAAAAAGGAAATTCATCTATATGTGTCCAAGGGGCAATTAATCAATTATAATAGATTGATTGTCTTGAGATACTGTCTTTTTAGAGTCAATGTACACTCTTTGTAAATGTCTCTAAAATCTATAGCGACATTGAATTTAATAAAAAATAATTAATTAATATTGATAAGGTTTTAACACTTTTTGTTAATGTGCATATTTATTATCGTTATGTGTTATTTTTATTATAGTAATGAAAACTGGTATTCCCTCTTTCCATATATAGATGTGCATAAAATATTTGTCTCATATAATTACTTGATGACTCACTAAATTAGATAAAATTAATTAATATTCTCATATTATCCCTACAATCAGTATGACCTTTGGAAGTATCGATACATTTTGAAGATTTAAAATTTATTTTTTCAAAAGTTCAATTAATATTTGAAATAAAGAACAAAATAATAAAGTTGATCGATCTTTTAATCAGCATATATAAGCTCATCTAATATGAAAAAGAGAGTATAAGCTTAAACGGTTTCCTTCACTATGGTTGGACCTTGGGAATGTTCAACACGTTAAGGTATGAGAAGAGGAAAAATGGACGTAGAAGTCACGTCTTGTTGTTTTCATCCTCTTATTTTCTATTTATTTCATTGGAAAAATTAAGTTGAAATAACGTGTTATAAAGTTGGAAGAAAATAATTTAGTAGGAAGAATATTATGCTTCTTAATTTGATTTCTAGACAACTTTATGGTCAGATTTGTTAAGCAATGTCATCCTAATTATGTGCACATGGTTATGAGGGAAGACAAGTCAATATCTTCAACCTTGGTTAATTAACAATATATTTTTCCGCTCTTATTTATATGTCGTTCTTATTAAAAATAAATATTAGTCAATACTTATTATTTTACAAAATCAATACATGCATTATATTATTTTTTCTATTTTATCCTTAAGAGTTATTAATCTTAAAAATATACATTTGATCAATATAAAAAAACTAAGTAAATAATTTATATTTATTGATCAAAATTAATTAAATCATGTTCATTGATTGTAAACTTGACTTTAAAAGAACATTAAATAATAGTATAATAATAAATTCATACTAATATTTAATGAAACGTAAAATTTAAAATTATGACAAAAATTGTATATGATTTCAAGACTCATGTGGATGTTGCTTGTAGTACTTTTATCGAGATCTGACAGAAGAGATCTAACATGTGTTACAAGGAAGTCAAAAGTCTAACCTAACTTCAATTTAATTTCTTCTAATCTGCCGTGAAATATGCCTTCTCCTAAATTCTTCTCCTTGTTTAACAATAGAACCACAAACCATGGGACGTGTGTCACTTTTAGTTTCTTTAGTGGACTTATTCTTTTTTGGTGGTTGTTTATTGGACTTGAATTAGAGTTTGACTCATATAAACAAAAACTTGTAGGCATTCTCAAAATATGATATTTGTAATTTTAAAAATAAGGCATGTTATCAGTTTATTATATTTAATCAGTGGTGAATTCAGTATTTAAAGACTTCAGATACATTAATATTACCTTAGCTCTAATATGAATCTAAGATAACATTAAAAAAAAAAAAATAGTGTTGTAGCTAGATTCAAACCCACACGTCTGATGGATGGTTCCTCTAACCTGTACCAGCAACATAATGGCATATTTATACTCTTTATGAGAGCACAGTTATTTATATCCTAATTTATGTCAGTTTTTCAAGATAGATATACACTTATATGCATGTTTTTTTCGAAGTTAACGAATACACGTGCACCCCAACCCTATAGGGTGGGTCCGTCCTCTGTAAATATGATTTGATAGTGTAAAAAAGAAAACCTCAAACATTTTTTACAATTTAATTTGATTTCTAGATTAATACACTTATAATATATTGTATGGTTATTTAACATCACATACAATATTTTAACTTGATGACATAATAATATTTTACGGATCGTTAAATTATTTTTCAAGTGATCTGATTTATTTTTATTCACATACACAGGATACCGATGTGTTATGGCTTAGAAATCCATTTCCAAACTTGTACTCAAACCAAACCATAGACCTTCAAATAAGTACAGACAAGTTCAATGGAAGTCAATGGTCTGAAGAAAATCCAATAAACACAGGGTTCTACATGATCAAATCAAACACTAAAACCATAGCATTATTGGATGCTTGGTATGCTGGAAAAGATAAGGCCATTGGATGGAAAGAACAAGACGTTTTGATCAAGTTAATGAAAGATGGATTGTTCAAACACTTGGAGCTTAATGTTAGATTCTTGGACACCATTCATTTCAGCGGCTTCTGTGACGATAGTAAAGATGTTAACGTTGTTGCTACCGTTCATGCCAATTGTTGTCGAAGTATAAGTGCTAAATTGGCTGATCTAATAGTTGTTCTTCATGATTGGACAAGATTTAAGAACGCGAATCAGACATCGACATTATATGGATGGACTCAACATGTGAATTGTTGGGATTCTTGGAAAAATTAAGGCAAGATTTTGATTTGAACAAGTCTTAATGTAGTGGAAGAATTGTTGAATTTACTATCAAAAGAATCATCCCAATATTGTCAAAGTTTGAGTCTCTTGAAAAGAAAGTTAGTATACAATAAACTAGATGTCTTTGCTTTGTGTGTCCTTTCATACTAATTTCCAGGAAAATCCCCATGTTATTCACAGTTTTCTTGTATAGAAAACCAGAAATTCTTGTCATTTATTTTTAGGAATAAATAAATAATGCACTGGTGAAATAGTACTAGATGCTTATTCAAAAACTTGAACATAAATTAGATTGGTTCAATTTTCCTTTCTCCACTGGCACCTCCTCCAACTGAGAAACCTCTGATGCAGAGAATTTCCAAATTGACAAATTTGCCGATAATGGAATATATCTCATCCAACCATAAATTACTCAGACATAGCGTCCTCAAATTTGTCAACCTCCGAATGAATACTGGAAAAGGTGGAATGATTTATTCATTCCTAACTTCTGGCATGACTAAATTCAGCTTCGTCGCCATCACTAGTTTTTTGTTTCTGCAGGAAACAGAGAATGCAAAAGAAGAGAGAGAGAGAGAGAGATGACTAGCTTATTAAGTAAAAGAAAGTTGATGAAGTATCTAAAACGGAAAGAGAGCAGTAGAACCTAATTAGAATATGTAGCTAGCTGAGTAAGACATACCTTGTTATTGAACATTTGATGTATCCATTTATTCAGATCATCTACTATCACCTCCTCATAATCATGATTCACACTTTTAAGATGCGGTGTACTCACAGATATTCCTTGTTGGACAAACGTCTTCATTTCAGGGCAGCCTCGGATAGCCACATTTCTGAGTAATGGAAATTCAAGAGCATGGTTTGTCAGAAAGAAATGCCCCAGCTTAGGCAGATCAGTAAGCTCCAGCTGATCCAATCGGGGAAATAAGGTCATGATTCTTTCTCCTTTTGTGATCACTTCGTCCATTGATTCACAAGAAATTATATGTAGATTTTTGAGATTCAAAAGACCCATGGCCACTGATAGAGACATCAAGTTTCTTAATTTTCCACAACCCAATACTAACAATGTTCGAAGTTTGGTGAAGTAGTCAGTTGGAAGTTGGTGAGAGCATAGAGCACTTGTTAGAATCTATGCGTCCACTTATCAGTCAATGGACCAGGTCCCTTGACACACACAAAAGTATGAACAGAAAGTAAATGCAGTTTAACAACACAGCAGTTTTACGTGGAAACCTCCTTGCTCAAGGGAGTAAAACCACGACCTGTCACACAGGATTTTCAAAACTGTTCCACTAATCTTCACAAGCAAAAGTAAAACCAGTTACACAAAAGTGAGAAAAAGTTTTTAATCTCACACTCAAGCAATACCTCTATTGCTTGATGAGCCCAAGTAGAAGTTATTCTACTCACTAAGCTATCCCTTTTAGATAACTTAAAGTTTCAACACTACCACACTGATTCCTTTATAGATATAGGAATAGTTTACAATGTAAAAGCTCACGAATGTATTCTCAAACAACTACACAATATGCTTCTGAGTTTTAGGTTGTTCTTGAATAATTCTTTTCTTTGTATTTTCTATGACATCTGCAGATGTTCTTGAAAGTGCTTCTTCAAGTTGCAAAAGCCAAGAAGAAAGTTTAAGGAAAGATGACATTGTATAGACAAGTCACTTTCCTTAAACCCATGCCATTGGTTGGAAAGTTCTGACGTTTCTGCCACGTCTGCCACTTCTGCCACTGTTGGAAACTGTGCACCAACTTTTTGTACTTTCTCCAACTTGCAGTCAACGGCTTGTTCATGTATGGAGCCTGGTACCTTTACAAGGTCCCTGAGTTTGTCACATCATCAAAACTTACAAATAACAGCACTTATGCTTTTAAGTTTCCAGATTGTTAGCTCTTCCAGGTTGGGAAAAGAAATCTGCGAGCTTTCAAGTATCAAACTTTGTTGCAGATACAGTTGGAGCTATTGAGTGGAGATCTCTTTCATATTTTAAAAAAGTTTTTTAGTATCTCAAATACATTGGAGTAGTTTTAATTAATTATTAACAAGTTGCACAAGAGCGATCAGTTCAACAAACACAAATTACGATTGAGCGAGATAAACAGATTACTTCAGTAAACCCTAAACCCATGCTTTTCTCCTCTCTCATGGAGATTTGAGGGCGGCAGTCTTATGGCTATTCAAAATACTACTGATTCAACACATAAACCGACATACGTTGCACAACTTCAGGCCAATTCTTCTACCAGGCATATATCCAAAACTGAGTTGAAACCAATTAAGTTCATTCATGGAGAGCCAACCATCGAATTCACCATAGATGAAGTTAATTGTTGGGAAGTAGGAGAACATATAAAGTAGTTTTGATGATTGATAAAGTGAAGGCATGGCATCGTACGTGTACAATTATGAATATTGTGGCAAAGAAGAAAAAGTGCAGAAATAAAGAAGGAAACAAATATGGAAAGAAATAAAGAAGGAAAGAAATTAAGAAAAAATAGCAATTCAAGTCAAAGAAGGAAAAAAATAAAGAAGTTAGAATTCAAGTCAAATAAGGAAAGAAATAAAGAAGTTACAATTCAAGTCAAATAAGGAAAGAAGTAAATATAGACAAATTCAAGAAGGAAAAGGATTTGTAATTCCTTTCCTTGTAGAAGTTGAATGCAAATCAAACTCTATAAAAGGATCAAGAAGTTGAAGGAAAATAATATCTTTGCATAAACAAAAAATCGAGAGAATTTTCTAGCAAAGCCAGATCTATTGCATATTCACGAAATATATCATCTTGAGAGCAGTAATTTTCTGGAGAAAAAACGCAGAGTTTCGTCACAGCAACGTAAGAACCTGGTTCACGAAATCTGTTCCACACTGAACTAAAACGCAGAGCTTCGTCACAGCAACATAAGAACCTGGTTCACGAAACCTGTTCCACTATGAACTATTGAATGTTGAAGTTTGATCAATTAAAGTATAGGGTTATTAGTCTTTGTTGATTTGTTCTAGGTTTATTATTGAGTTGTAATAATTCCTAGATTGTGTAACAAGAAGTGGGTTTGACTTCTTGGGAATTGAGTCTTGAGAGAATTGTAACAAGAAGTGGGTTTGACTTCTTGGGTGGTTAGAGTTAAGAAGAGTTGAGAGTCTTTGTAAACAAGAAGCGAGTTTGACTTCTTGTTGAGTGGAGAGTTTTCGATTAAAGTTAATCAAAAAGGGTAGAAGTTTAGAGTTAGATTCATTGATTAACTGAGTTGTAAATCTTGAATTAATATAAAACTTCGGTGTCGTTTTTCCCTTCCTTGATTTAGGAAGGTTTCCACGATAAATCTTTATTTTATTGTGTTGCAACAGAATTACAAGAACCTGGTTCTTGTATCAGGGTAAGGTTTCTTCAATTGGTATCAGAGCAGGTCTTTTCATTAAAAGACTAACATCTTGAAAAGGATCAATGGCTGCATCACCTACACCACAAGAAGGAGCTTCTCAAACTCGACCATCACTGTTTAATGGAAAATATTATGGATGGTGGAAGAACCGCATGATGGATCACTTACTAGGAGAAAATCCAGACCTATGGGGAGTCATGTTGGACGGTCCAACCATACCCATGAAAATTGGAATTGATGGAACCACTCAAGTACCAAAGGATAGGAAAGAATGGAATGTTGCAGATAAACTTGCAATTCAGAACAATGCTAAAGCAAAAACGATCTTGATATGCGGAATAGGTCCAGATGAATACAATCGAATATCATCATGTCAAGATGCAAAAGCAATATGGAAAACTTTGCAAACTGCGCATGAACGAACAACTCAGGTAAAGAAGTCTAAAATAGATAACTTGAACAAACAACACGAACTGTTTCGAATGGCAGAAGGTGAAACAATCCAAGAAATGCACACCAGGTTCACTGCTATCATTAATGAAATCTACTCACTAAGTGAAATAATTCCCAATGGGAAGGCAATCAGAAAACTTTTGAGTGTTCTTCCAGAATCTTGGGAAAGCAAAGTAGAAGCCATTACTGAATCACGTGATCTAGATAAATTAGCTATGGATGAACTCATTGGAAATCTCATGACCTATGAACTCAAGAAAAAACAAGAAAAGAAAATTGGAGGCAAAAGAAAACAGAAGAACCTGGTTCTTTCTGGCACAACACCAGAAGATTTTGAGGACGAAAACATTGCGTTAATGGCCAAAAGGTTCTCAAGAATGTTGAAAAAGGGACAAGTATTCCATGGAATGAACTCTCAAAAAATCACTGAAAATTCAATAGATCAAGTATGTCACAAGTGTGGAAGTCCGGATCACTTTGTCAAGTTTTGTCCATTAAAAGCTCTAGAAAAAAAGAGGAATAGTTCGGATAAAGAAAAGGAAATCAAGAATGATAAGTATATTTCCACAAACAGACGAATGACCAATAAAGAAGTTGATCTTTCAATGAAAAAAACCTTTGCCGCTATGGGAGACTTATCAGAAGAAGAATCTGAGGATGGAGGATCCGAAAATCAATCACTACTTGCAATTGAACAATCAAATAAATATGATTTTCTTGCACTCATTGCTGAAACAGATTCTGAAGATGATGAAGAAGATGACAAACAAAGCCAGATAAGTTTTCATCACATTAAAGTAAATATTGAATCATATTCTAAAAAGGAACAAGAGTCCCTATTGAGTACTCTTATAGATGCATATCAGTCAATCAATTCTGAAAGAGAACAAATGATGGAAAACTATGCATCTTTAAGAGAAGTCAATGACAATCTTGAGAAACACAATCACTTACTTCAAAATAAATTAAAAGAACAAATTAAAATCTCAAAGTTAAGTCACAAGGGCAAAAACTCTACTAGTGAACTTCAATTAGCTCTAGAAGAAAAAATAAAATTGTTAACCATAAATTGTCAAGCCTTAACAGAAAGAAATAGATTGCTACAAGAAAATCTTGATCATACCAAACTTGATCTGGAACGAAATCTTAGATGGATCAGGTCCTCTGAAATGTTAACTCAGATTCAAGAAAGGCAAACCACCAGTCGAAGTGGGATAGGTTTTAGAAAACAGAATAATCTTATAGCAAACACTATTCACATGTCTAAAAGTGTATGCACTCATTGTCGAAACTCAGGTCATTTAAAGAATAAATGTAAAGCTTTATTTGAGGTTTTTCAAAAAAATGTTAAGTTCACCAAAAAGGAAAAGACTGATACGGCTCAGAATCTGGTTCCAAATAAAACTGCTCAAGATAAAAGATTTTCTTATTTGCCGTTATGGGCTAGAAGAAATCTTATTCATCATTTTACTCACATAAAGGGGCCCAAGCTAATCTGGGTTCCCAAGACTAATCTTTGACTAGTGTTTCAGGTGAAGATGAGAGGGAAAAGGCCAACTTGGTACATGAATAGTGCATGCTTCATACAGGTGTTAAAAATGGTAGAAAATTTCCTCTCGCTCTTTGGTTTTCAAGTCGTAAGTTTAGTCCTTGAAAAAGATAAGAAAAATGAAAGAGACAAGATCAAAAAGGTTGAAGAAAGTGACATGATATCAAACATCTTTGATGATGTAAATTTAGGGAACATTGCAGATGAACCTGATTCACATCTAACAATCATTGCTGCACCTGCAACATGAATTACTGTACTAACCTATGGTTATGGAGATTAGGGGAATAATAGAGTAATCGGGATAGTTAGAGTATGGTACACCTTCAGGGGGAACTTTGTTGTGTGAGCCTGGTTCTTGTTATTCATTGAAAGGTATTGAAAATTGACAAGGGTTGCTTCTTGTGACTCAGCTTGAGATTCGTTTGATGCGGGAGAATATGATGATGCGACATTCTCATGAAGGCCTTGAATATGAAGAACTTGAGAAATATCAGTCAAAGCATGGTCTTATCGAAATAAGTTGATGCATTATCATGATTTCCTTTAATAATTGGCTAGTAAACGAATAATCTTATGCTTGAGTAATTATACAATGAATATCTACTAACTCAGCCTCGTATTGTAACAAGTACACACTCCAGGCACATCTCAAACAATGTTTAGAAGGTCTGCGAATATTATCTCTACTCTTTTGCTAACACGATTAAGTAAATCATGGAGGAACACAAAAAGGGGAACCTAGTTTCTCTGTAATTACTCAGGTATGTACCATCCTTTTTCAATGCATGAATTTCTTGAGTTTGGGTCAAACATAAGCACTAGTGAACCTGGTCGATCATCAAAAATTTAAATCTTATAAAACACCAAGAACCCTCTTTGACAATGAGCATCATTCAATCCCAAATCGTTCTAATGATGAAAACCTTAGTCTTCAAGCCACTCATGCTTTATTTGAGGGGGAAGTTTACTTTACCTCTCACTTCTGAACCAGGTTCACAAACTCCAAATTGATATTTCATCCATTCCAAGTATATAACCTGTCTATCGCTTAGGGGGAACAATTCTCATAGAAATAACTTGTTGATTGCTTTCATTAATTATTGATAAACACATCTCTTTGTGCACCAAAATATGGTGAAACTCTTACTTGTAGTTGATACTCCTTCAAAATGTCATCAAGAAAAAGGCTATAAAAAAAAAATCATGGAGGAATAAAAATGTTATGGAGTAGAGTTTTAAAAAAAAAATTATGATGTACCTCATGTTTCTCTTGATGAAAATTCACATTCTAAGAAAACTGATCAGAACGAAGAAGCTGGTGCACAATGGGCATATTAAAAAAATTACCAATGGCAGTAACATCCCTTTCTTCCTCACTTTAATAATCATTGTCCCAAATCCTTATCCTCAAATTTTTTTAGACTCTCTAATTCGTTGATGTGCTTATGTCTGTCTCATACTCATGATATCATATGCTTTTGATTTAGGGCTCTAAGGGCTTAAACTGGTACATAATTATTTATTTTGTTTCTTAATTGAAGATCTTAATTGTGTATGTGTTTAAGATGGCTAATATTCTCAGATTAACTTACTATATTGTTAGCAGAAGTGTACTTGAAAGTGTTGTCCAAGTGGCTATGAGTTAAAATGATATTGCACTCATTGAATGTTAATCGAGTTCTTTGGTTATTTGTTTTCAATGATGCCAAAAGGGGGAAATTATATAATGTGGATAGACATAATATTCATAGTTTGTCATCATCAAAAAGGGGGAAATTGTTGTGGAATGAGAAAAACATGAAGTTTGTAGTTTTGATGGATGACAAAGAGTTGTAGTTTTGATTTCTAACAAAGAGTATTGATGTGTAACAAATCATTGTTTATCATCATCAAAAAAGGGGGAAATGTTGGGAAGTAGGAGAACATATAAAGTAGTTTTGATGATTGATAAAGTGAAGGCATGGCATCGTACGTGTACAATTATGAATATTGTGGCAAAGAAGAAAAAGTGCAGAAATAAAGAAGAAAACAAATATGGAAAGAAATAAAGAAGGAAAGAAATTAAGAAAAAATAGCAATTCAAGTCAAAGAAGGAAAAAAATAAAGAAGTTAGAATTCAAGTCAAATAAGGAAAGAAATAAAGAAGTTACAATTCAAGTCAAATAAGGAAAGAAGTAAATATAGACAAATTCAAGAAGGAAAAGGATTTGTAATTCATTTCCTTGTAGAAGTTGAATGCAAATCAAACTCTATAAAAGGATCAAGAAGTTGAAGGAAAATAATATCTTTGCATAAACAAAAAATCGAGAGAATTTTCTAGCAAAGCCAGATCTATTGCATATTCACGAAATATATCATCTTGAGAGCAGTAATTTTCTGGAGAAAAAACGCAGAGTTTCGTCACAGCAACGTAAGAACCTGGTTCACGAAATCTGTTCCACACTGAACTAAAACGCAGAGCTTCGTCACAGCAACATAAGAACCTGGTTCACGAAACCTGTTCCACTATGAACTATTGAATGTTGAAGTTTGATCAATTAAAGTATAGGGTTATTAGTCTTTGTTGATTTGTTCTAGGTTTATTATTGAATTGTAATAATTCCTAGATTGTGTAACAAGAAGTGGGTTTGACTTCTTGGGAATTGAGTCTTGAGAGAATTGTAACAAGAAGTGGGTTTGACTTCTTGGGTGGTTAGAGTTAAGAAGAGTTGAGAGTCTTTGTAAACAAGAAGCGAGTTTGACTTCTTGTTGAGTGGAGAGTTTTCGATTAAAGTTAATCGAAAAGGGTAGAAGTTTAGAGTTAGATTCATTGATTAACTGAGTTGTAAATCTTGAATTAATATAAAACTTCGGTGTGGTATTTCCCTTCCTTGATTTAGGAAGGTTTCCACGATAAATCTTTGTTTTATTGTGTTGCAACAGAATTACAAGAACCTGGTTCTTGTATCAGGGTAAGGTTTCTTCATTAATGATTTTAGCATAGAGGAAGGACTACATCAAGCCGTTATTCTCAAATTTTCTTAACGAAAACCAGAACTAAATGAATTGCGCAAAGTTCTTCTAAAGAAACTCGATAATAAAGGTCATTGTAATATTGGACAACTTGAGTTTCGTCATCTCTTGATCAGGTTTGATTTATGAAGACTTTTTTCAAGTTTTGTCGAGAAACTCTGGTTATATCAAATTCTATGGTGAAGAGTTTCTATTTAGAAGGTTTCTTTGGACTATATGGTTCAATCCTAAGAAATAAACATCGAAACCATTGGCATGGATATCTTTTTCAGATCTGCCACCAAATTTTTTTGCCAAAAAATCACTTTTATCAATTGTTTCAGCCGTTGGGAAACCAGTTGTTGTAGATAAAGCCACTCAGGAACGTACCAGGCCTAGAGCTAAGGTCATTCTAGATCTACTAATAAGCATCCAAAAAAACTAAAGTTATTCTTCGTGGACAAAGATTGAGGCAAAGTTATTGAGCATTATCAAGAGTTTGTTTATGATAATCTCCGATAGTATTGTATACACTGTAAGCGACAAGGGCATGATGAAAATAGTTGTTGTGTGTTTCTCGACAAGGTCGATGCAAAAAATCAGAATGATGCAACAGATTAAGGTATGGATGTGGAGCAATATCAAGGTGATGCAAGGGACCTTATAAATGCTAAATTTCATAGCAAAAGCAACAAAGAAGAACAACGACAGTTGGTCCTTGATGATAATTCTGGTGAAGGAAGAGATTCTCAAAATAATTTGGGGGTTGTTAGGGATGCTACTGTTGATCAAGTTGTTGCAAATAGTTCTGAAGAAGCTACAACTTTTAACTCTAATAATGAAGAGAATCTAGAGAACAAAGGCAAATCGATTAAGGCTGCTTGGCGGGGTGTTGGGAAAGATGAAATGTTGGGTTCGCCTAATGTAGTTACGTCTAAACAAGATAACTCCAATAATGAATGGACTTTGGTCTCACATAAAAGAAATGGTGTTTCTAAGTCCTCAAACAATCAAATTTTGCACCAATACAATTGTACAGAGGTTTGATAGAAGCAACATTGTAATTGAATGTACTCAATTCGACGTGTTGCGAGATGAGAATTTTGGGCAGCAAGAAAGGATACATGGTAAACATGAATTATCTACTGAATTTGGGAGTACTTTAGGCAAATCCCAACCTGTTACTGGTGTACTTCAGCACACACAAAATTCTGCACAGTTTGACAAAAACGTTAACAATTCGAATCTTGTCCCTCGAGATTTGAACAAGAATAGAGAGCATGTTGATCAACAAGTTGTTTGACACATGAAAATGAGTTTATTGTCACAGAGGGGATAGCTGGTAAATAAATCAGTCCAAATACACCTATCATGGATGTTTTGAATCCAGAGGAAGCTAAAAACAGTTTGAATATTTTTAAAGAAAAACAAAAGGAAATGAGTGCTTCTAAATGGGCAGATTTAGTTGAGGAAGAGGAAAACATAACTTCACCTCCTATGAGTAAGTTAAGCCCTCAAGCAACCGAATTTGCGCCAACAAGTAAGGCAAAACCATCTATCGCAATGACAGTTGATAGCTTTAAAAAGAGTGGCCATGAACACCAAAGATATTGGAGTATTGGCTAAGAGTCATGATCCAGAAGTTATAGTTTCAGGAATTTGTCCAACTGCAGCTTATGATAGTGACTTGGGAACAGACATGTCTGATGGGGATAATGAGGAATAGATGTTGGACATATGCTTTGATAAGGTAGCCAAGGAAGGGGATTTCTCACCAAGGCAACAAAGAAGTGGAAGCAACAAAATAAAAAAGAAGGAACATGGAAGGCAACACAGTTGGATGGTAAGGTGACTGAGGAAGTTGTTCCAAGGCACCTATCAATGCGACTAACAAAGCAAAATCATATGACAGTGTCAACAACTTTAACAAGATCCAATAAATCCAATAAGAATTGATGAACTATCAAGTGTTTTTGGACATATATAGTTGGAGAAGAAGATACGAAGAAAATACCTCAAGTTACTTTTGACGGACAAACTATCTTTTTTAGTTCATACATATATGAATTGAAGTTTGAGGCTAATAACTCAATCTTATTCTTGACTTTTATATTCTTGCATTAGTTAAGTATCGTCATTTGTAATATCATTATAGAGAATACTATAAACTCTATGATGATCATAGAATACCTAGTTTTCTCTAGCTCTTTTTTAGATAGTTTTTGAAAGCCACATGACATTTTTGAAATTAAAAAATCACTATTATATATTTTTAATTAAATAAATATAAATTTATTAATGAAAAAGAAAATTATGCACCATATATTAGACGGTAGAGGTATATATGCATCAATTTTATTAACAAAAGGTATATTTGCTCAAAATCACAAAGTTGAGCAGTATATTTGCCTATTTTCCCTTAATTCAATGAAAAATTTAGGTTTCACTTATCTTCTTGTAAAATTTATCATAAATACCCCATCTTTCTGCAAATATAAAAAATAAACGAAAAATGGTCTAAAATGCCTTTATTGTTACTTAATAAGGCAAAAAATGTCATTTTCAAATAAATATATAATTTATTTTCTTTTTGAACACATTCTCTTCCTAATGATATTTTTTATTAGCAAATATTTATCCTACTTCAATTAGGAAAAAATATAACACTAATAATATTTCTTATTTTATTATAAATATCAAAATAAAAATTAATGGTTGATTTACTATGATCTTATATATATAACATATACTATCCGCTTAAAGGGTAATTTTTTTAGTTAAAATAATTTTAAAATAAAGAAAACAAGGATAGAGTACTTAAAAGTAATATCTTTTAATAGGAATAAGATTCGTTTAAGAAGAAAAGAAATAATATGTTTATACTTACAAAAATATTTTTGACTCAGTTAGTAACAAGAGGAACATTTCAGCAACAAACTACCAACAAAAAGAACATTTTCGGATCAAAGTATTGAGGCGAGAACATTTTTGGACTAAACTATAAATTGAGGTCATTTTTTATCATTTCACGTAATTTAAGGCATTATCGACCTTTTTTCAAAAAATAAATTACAATATAGCTGCCAAAAAAAATAGTCTTAAAATTTGTTCTTACTTTTTTCTTCTTTTTTATATCTATTTATTTTCACACTAAAAATATGAAATAATAATATGAAACTTAAATAATGATAAGTTAATAGATCTATAAGGGATATATTTAAAACTTAAATTAACCATTGAATAAAAAGAGTCACAAAAATTCACATCAAATATAGTCTTATATGGATTTTTTAAATAATAAATTTAAAATTATTTTTTCACTTGTTAGACAAAAAGGATATATCTAAGCATTAGTATTTGTTCAAGTAAATATGTTTAATGCTCAAAGTAAAAGGTAACATTTTGGTGATAAGAAGCAAACCTTTTCATCAAAAAGAGGATTTGAGTTGTTGGCTGCAGGCCTGAAATTGTGGAACTCAGGTAGTACACAGAATAACATTGTTTGTAACAGAGGGAACTCAATGCGCTCAACATTATTGTCACTGCGAATGTGTGTCAGGCGTTCCAGAGATTGAAACTCCAAGTGATATAAATTGGGGAACTTGATTACTTCATGTGTTGTCTTCAATAAATGTGTCACTAAATCACAGTGTAAGAGGTGGAGACATTTCACGTTCTGAAATTCATTCAGCTGCAACTCAGTCAACACATTATTAGAGCCCTTTCCCTTTGAATTTACACATTCGCTCTCCTTCAACATGTGGCAGATCCAATCACCCAATGGGGCAGTCTTTGTGACCTCTAAAGAAATATTCTTGTCATAATCACGTATGAATGGCATGATCTCTTTGTGAGCTTCTCCACCCCGTATAAGAGTGTACCGCGTCAACTTGGAGAGAAGGCCAAGGTTACTGTAGATCACATCCGTCAAATCTTTTACTCTCACCAAATGTAGTTCCTCCAATTGAGCTAGTTTTGATAAGACCCCTCCTGAAATCCTTTTAAGTGGTGTTTTACTATTCCAAAACTCTAACTTAATTAGCTTGGTGAGTTTTCCTATCTCATCTGGCAGTTCATCTAACTGACAATCTCTTATGCTGAGAATTTCTAATTCGACAAGTTCCCCAATAAAGGATATGCCATATAACCTTAAATTACTCAGACATAGCGTCCTCAGACTTGACAACCTCTGAATAAATGCTGAAAAACGCAGAATGGACTCCTCAAATCTGTGTCCCCTCAGGCTCAAGACACTGAGGTTACTCATTTCACCAAGAAAATCGTCCAGTAGTTTGAATGGATTTCCAAAACGGAGTTTCAACATTAAAAGCTTCAGTTTTGGGCAAATTATTGGTCTATGATGCTCATCAAATTTATTTGCGACAATTGACATGTGACTGAAATGCTCATAAGAAGTTCTACTTGGGAGCTCTTCCGAGTTAACATCGTGACTTACCATAAAGTTATGATCTCCCTCAGATGCAATACTTATAGCCACATCACGGACCACATCATGCATTGTCACGTGATTATTGTCTGAACCTTGGGATAATAGGAAACCATCTTTCAATATTTCTAACAGAAGACACAACCTATTTCTTGCATCTTCTATATTTTCAATTCCCGAAAAGATGCGAAGCCCCATTCCATACTTAAGCAATTCTTCAATCCAAATATTACTGTCTTCCTGGAACAAAGAACAAAGCAAAAAGAGGTACTTTGCTTCATTTTCTCCCAAGTGATCATAGCTTAGCCTCAGAGATTCATACACCTTTTCGTGCACTCCAGGGATGTTTCTTGCTTCTGCACGACGTAATTGTCTAAGGGCATCCTCCCACGAAGGCTTGGTTTTACGCTTAAGTGCTCCTGCAACTATAATTATTGCAAGCGGCAGCCCCTTGCATTCTTTGGCAACCTCTTTTGCTATGTCAATCAGAGAAGTATCGTTGCCAAAATCACCGACTTTCTCTTTGAAAAGGCTCCATGCTTCGTCTTCGGATAATATTCCAACTTCCATGATCTTGTTAGTTTCCATTCCTTCACAAACATTTCTGAAACGCGTCATCAATATCACTTTGCACCGATGGTTGTGGTTTCTACCGCTGGGAATTCCAAATTTGTCTAGATCATGAAGAGCCTCCCAAACATCATCCAATATTATAAGGTTGCGGCTTTTCTGATCCATTAATCTTGTACGCAGCCGATCTCCACGACTCCACAAATTATCCCCTTGTAATTTCAGCTTGAATTCTTCTGCGATCTCACCTTGAAGTTTTTTCAAGTCTGGTTGTTGACTGACAGTTTCCATGACAACATCTTTGAACAACCCTTGTTGTTTCACCTTTAGTCTGATTTTCTCAGCGAGTGTTGTTTTACCAACACCACCCACACCACATATCCCAATCATAGTGACCCCGTCATCTTTCAAAACTTCCATGACCTCTTCCTCTTTCAATTTTCTGGAGGCCAACTCCTCACTATTATTACTATATATAGCCTCACTTTGAACTGGACGATCAAATGAGATTACAATATTTTGAAGTTTAGTTAATTCCTCTGTAATTTTCTTAGCTCTTTTACTGATGGAGTAACGTGAATGCAAGTTTGGACAGCAACCCCTTTCAACCTCCCATTACATCATCCACTTGTGCAATAGTGGTATCAACACTAGTTAACCAAACCTCGCCATTGAGTGAAACGCATTGTAAGTTTCTTCGGGCAACTTCCGCTTTATCCTGCACCTCACTTTTGATGTTCTTCAGCGTCTCACATTCTTTTCCCATAGATGCGATGTTTCTCTTGTAGTTAAATAAATACCCGATCCCTCGCTCCACTGGCTGCATCAAGCAATCTGTGACTTTCCCCACCAAAACAGATAAGAATTCCATATTTTTTTGGTTACAAGTAGAATGAATTGTTGAGAGTGAATGAATACAAGATCAAAGGAAATTCAAAACTGATAATAATTCAGGTAGGTACACTATTAACTCTCCGCACATGGATATGTACTATTTTGAAAGCCACTATACAAAAAACACATGTTTGCCTTTTAAACACCAACCACTAATTTACAAGTTAATTAAAAATTGAGGCATTTCAATTTAAAGTTTCTACATAAAATTAGTTATTGTAGTGGGGTCAAAATGAGAGCATTATTATATTTGATTAGATAACATTTCAAAAAATCTGATTCCATATGCCAGACAAAGAATTGCTGGTTTCCTTGCTCTTATTTTGTTTTAAGTAAATATATTTAATGCTCAAGTAAAAGATAACATACTAACCTTTTCATCAAAAAGAGGATTTGAGTTGTTGGCTTAGTAAAAATTGTGATATTGTAATGTTCCACAACTTATAAGCATAAATTCGAACCTTTCTCGATATGTGTATAAACTCGAACCTATAATTTTTAAGTTGTACATGTATGTCAAGGTCCTTGGCTAAGTATAGTAAGTATATCAGATGTGGTTTAGGATATAAGAGCCCTCACACACCAAGTCAAGTTCAAAACATTTTATCAGTTATGTTTTCAAATGAATTCATACAAAAGTCAACTTCAAATGACTATCATATATCATATCATATATTATTATAAGTGGGAAGCTCTCAACTTTAAAGTTGAATTACTATTTAGCCCTTACAACAAATTAAAAAGTAATTAAAATTTTAATTAATTAAATAATATTATTGAACAACATTTTCTGTCAATTAATTTGAAAGTTGAAAAGACTTTATCACTTTATTAGGAAATTTGAAAGAATGCATGAAAAATGAAAGGAGTATAATCAGTTATGTACGGAATTTAAAAGGTTATATCACTGTAAATAGACTTATATACTTCATTGTATGGAATTCAAATGGCTACATCAGTACCATGGCTAAGATACACTCATATTCATCATTTGAATTGTCACAAGAGAAAGTTTTCCAGGCTAGATGGAATTCAAAATATGAAACCATCTTAGCTTCTTGGACAAATATGCTTGGTGCTTTGATAGGAGAATCACGGTTTGGGATATCAGGATCAATATATGAAGAACAAACTCCAGAAAATGTATCACCAGAGTTGTTATTTATTGGTTATATTATTACAAATTTGACATATGATTGAAAACATCTACCATGATGATCACATGTCCGGAGATAATCTCCCACCACCACCCGATGGTCCTAGGATACATATATATATATATATATATATATATATATATATATATATATATATATCCCTTAGGAGGGTAAGGTAACAACTGTTTTTTTCTTTAACATTTTCATACATGTATTTAGCCAACAAAGATTGAACCAAATTTTATTTTCATTTAAACGTGTATTATACACGTGTGTCGAGAACTAGTAACTCTAAAAATATAAAGAGATATGTCGTTCATAACATATCAAATTAAAGGTCTATGAGTCTTCTTTTCAAAGCCACCAAATTTACATCAATTGAAATTCAAAGTAAAATGTTATGATCGTTTTACTGGAGACACTACAAGTTGTCACTACGTGACGGGGACTGTGACAACCTGTCAGACCTGGCCGTTATGTTAGGCAGAATAATCAAATGGAGAAATTACAGAAATACACACCTTTTGTTTCACTTATTTCCATTATCCCCTATTACTTTTCAAAATCTCCAAAATCTCTATTTCTGTAATGTATCATAGCTGCATATTAATGTTTCTGAGGTAGTATATAATGTATCCGAACTACATATTATGTATCCGAGCTACATATTAATGTATCCCAGATAGTATTTAATGTATCAGAGCTACATATTAATATATCCGAGCTTCAATTATTGAATCGAAATTTTTTAATTTTTCAGGGAATAATGTAATTAGAAACTTATTAAGGATAAATTGTAATTTCATATTAAAAGTATGAGATTTATGTAATTTACCCTAATCAAATTTTGGTTAGTTTTGATAGTCCAAGTACTGGTCTATCACCCAAGCGATGATCTGTAACATAGACAACGTCAAACAATCAAATTTCACCAATTTTTTTAAATCCTTTTTAGGATATTTTTGTCTCAAAAACCTTTGGAGAGTAATCCAAATGACCTTAGGAAATCAGTTTTTCAATTAGTAAACCCTCTCATTCACTCCTAAATTTCTACTTTCAAGAACTTCGGAAAACATCAAGGGTAAAGTTCATCTTCAAGGTTTTCCATCAAGCTTCATCACTAAGGTATGTATTACGTTAATGAGGAATTCTTTTTATGGTTATGTTCAAGATTTTTCAAATTTTATGAATTTAATGTCATAGTTAAAATTATCAAATCCACTTTCGAATTCATTCACATTTATTATTCTAATACTAATGAATGTGAATTCTTGACTAATATACTTCATTTTTATACTTAATAATTTTACTTTGTCATTGGTATGAGTTATTGACATGGTATTGTTATGATTTCTTGAATCTTATATTTAAAAGCATGATTTTAGAGTCTTTATACAAGTTCTATAAGTTTTTCTCATGATTTAAGCTATAAACATGATTTTGATAGATATATTATAGAAAGATTTGAGTTTTGTCTCACGTTTTATTCATACAAGACAATTTTTTTACCAAATTATGAGCATATCATATAAGTATATTATTTTGGAAGGATTATTTAGTATCAAGAGGATATGAATTTAGAAATTTTAAATCTCATAACTGCGTGTCACCGTAGGTTTTGAGTATGCCCCTTTGATGGTCAACTCCTTTAGCCTTGTGAGTCTCTGTTAGTGGATCCACATTAGACATACATGTTTTATACTCTGGCAAGGTGTAGGTCAGTCCACCCAGTTAGATCTTAACTTGGACATCATCAACATTTGTCAGTTGTAGAAACTCCCTAGTAAAGCTACTACTACTTTTATGTACTTCTATCATCATAAAGATTTTGTTAGAGGTGACTTTTATTCACTAATTTCAAGATGTATTTCATCTATTTTGTTTTTGCCTTTTGATTATGCTTAGTGTCATCTTACATACTCAGTACATTACTCATATTGACCGCATACTTTCTTTGTATTGTATCATCTTATGATGTAGATTCAAGTGTTCATTCTCATACTCGTGGCTAGACATGATTCAACTTTTCGGTCAGCAATTGATAAGTCCTCCTTATTCGGTTACTTCATGGATTAGATAGTAATCAAACTTATTATTAATTCTGTTATTTGTTTTAACGTGGTTAGGGGTTATCTCCCTGCAAACTTATTACTTTTATTCTAAACCATAGTAGCATTGTTCAAACATTACTTGCTCAGTTTCATGGACCTTTTTATTATTTTACTCAAACTTATAATTAGTACATGTTTCATTTAACTAAGTTTTAGATTCACTCGCATTTTTTAAAATGTCAGATCAGTTCATTAGCAACATGAAGTAATAATGGTCCTCTTGGACGAGTTCTTCTGTGATCTTGAGTGTGTGTCACACCTAGGGTGTGAACTCGGATCGTGACAGAAGTTGTTGTTAAGTAAAGGTAGTTTGGTCATAATGACAACCTTAACGCCTTATCAATTGATTATGACTTACAACCTTATTGGTTACCGCATTGGTTGTGTCATGATTGTTTGGTCAAACTTTATAGAGACACTTTAAGACATGTATTTAAATGATATGGTAATGTTTTAATTTCTCATTTGGCATGATCTCAATGGCCTAAGATTGTTATGACATATATGCTGTCGTTAGAATTGTATCATTACCCTATTGAGTTAGCTACTATAACATGATATAGTTTTTATCTATAGCAATTTATTATTGACTTAGTGGCCTAGAAAAACATGTAATGATTATGTTTAGATCACTTGTGATTACTTTCTATTGTTATGTTTTTATCGTGTGGCTTTGGCCTATGAGCTTATTCTAGCCTTAGTAGACATAGACATTACAAGAGTTTAAAGTGTACTAATTAACTAATACACTGAGCCTATGGATCGGAAAGATTGATCCTATAAAGTAGGCAACTATTTTTAGCCTATGGGTTGGGCAGACTACATTTATGGGTTGGACATGTTGTACCTACGAGGCTACAATTATATTGTACCACAGATTCTAAGAGTTGTATTGATTCACAATGGATACAAGTTTAGTTCCAATGATCACTAGGTTCTAGGTAAAGGGTCCAACAGGGGTACTTAATGATTATTTCTGCTTGCTAGGGCTTTTGGTGGTTGTGTGCTATTTGTACTTGTCGGGATTATATGGGATAGGTCAGGTTATTGTTTGGTACATATTTATTTACTGTCTTATTACATGAAAGTAAGGTGTTTTACTATTACTTTATTCCACCATTTTCGTTCTGTCCTTATACTTCAATTTCAGATTTTAGTTTGTCTTGCGTCTGAGACCACTACATACATGCTTGCAGGTCGTGAGCAATGATCAGATTGATCTCCTGCCTATCTAGTTGGTTAACTTCCTTCTTCTTGGAGTATCTAGAGTCACAAAAGTTTGTCTATTTTGTTATTTATAGATTTTGGGTAGGTTGAGGACATGTCTTGTCAAGGTATTGTATTTATAGAGGCTTGTAGATTAGTGTATTAGGTTATATAGATACGTTATTGCCCACATTGGCTTTGTTTGTTGGTTGGCAGTTTGATAGTCGTTTTGATTTATTGTTTAGATTTACTATTGTACAATGGCCTGTTGTCTTGAATTATAGTGTATATACGTATTTTAAACTCATGTATAGAGATCATTGAGGTCTTGACAACCCTCATAACGTGTATGCTTTCCTAGATATAATATTGTATGCTAATTGTTTATTATTTTAATGTACTATTGGGAGTAATTGTTTTCTTTGTACAACATTTTTTTAGGGGGGGGGGGGTCATATTGAATCCCACTGGTAATTTGGTTAGCAAAATTATTTCATCTATTAATTCTATCTGCTCGAAAACCACTTGTGGAGGATGTTGGCTAAGCTTCCTCGATTGACCAACACATGCTTAACATTAAAATTAACAGTGTTCAAAGAAATTACCAGAACACTATTGTTCGGGAGTTCCAAACAATCCAGATCATACTCATTAATGATGATTGTCTCAGCGTCGATGTTTCGATCTTGTCAAACATTTCCGATAACTAATTTGATACTTTGGCCTTCTTTGTAGTCGACATTGTCACTCCACTAATCTTCTCTTCCTTAATAAGAATGTTTATTTCTTTTTGATCGATATGATCACACGGACGAGTGTGCTTTCCATACTTTCATCATTTTTTATGTCCCCTGCAATAGTCCTTTATCATCTTAGCTCCAGATTCATACCGTTGGCCCACCTCACCCTAAGATCCGACCTCGAGGTCCCTCTAGCTCTCAATTAATAATGAGGAAGTGGATGAGCTTTTGAGGTTGCTTTGAAGACCTATTCTCCCAGAGTGTTTGCTGGAATCTTGCGATAAAGTCCGCGATCAGTTCGAAACCACCGTGCCTGATTTAATAAATGTCAGCTCACCCTGATCGTGCCTTTGCAATTTTGATGTTTGTCTTAGCATAAGCATCTTGAAACGACCTCAATTTGTAGTCCGATTGGGTATGTATCCTTACAAACCCTATCTGAAGCTCTTCTATGAGTACTACTATCAAGTAGTTGATCACGTTGGGTTTGAATTTTGTTAGGTCGTCTCTCCCATTTTTATTAGCCAATATTCTAGTGAGTGTCTTTTGGAGACCTTCTAATTTCACTTTTTTTTTGTTTGTAACACAACTCGTTAGCGATCTAAGCATGTTCACCGTGAAGTATAAAACATCATCGAAGTCGCATCTCTCTTTTCTTCATAGAAGATTCCTGAGAAAAATAGTTAAATTAGCTATAAAAGAAAGTTGGTAGAGTTAAATCAACATATAGTTGCTCTGACCGCACGGTGACGCCAAATTGTGTACCCTAAAAATGGTATAACTGAATTTATATGAGGTCAAGTGCACACATCCAAATCAATCTATCTATTTTAAGTTTGTTTACTAGCAGTTAAGACTTAAGTAAGTAAAAGCAAGATAAAAGAGTAGTAAAAAAAATCAAAATGTATATATTTCTATCCGGTCATTTATGTGTTTCTTCCCTTCTCTTCAAGGGTGTATCCCGAAGGATCGATTTACCTAGTCTTACCTTCCAACCACACCTTGTCAATTTGCATCTATTCTTCTTTATGTCACGTGTAACAGACAAGTTTTACGTTTCACCCATACTTTTAATACAAGTTCAATATTTATGAACAACCTGTTAATTTAGGAAGATTTGTATAAGAATCGAGAAAAACTGCTAATATTCACAAATTATGATTTTTTTTATATTTGTGAGAAAATACAATATGAGAAATTCAAATATGTCCAAATAAAATTTCAAACTTTAAATTGATTTGTTAATTTTATTTTTGGATATTTTCACACCCTAAATTACTAGAGTTCGTTAACCTGAAGTAAACCGTACTGGTTTATTACCCTTCATGCCCCAAAAGTTAACTGAAAATAACCTATAAAGGGTAAAAAAAAAAAAAAAGAAGTAAACGATATAATAAGATAGTTTCACTTATCATCCTCTCCGTCGATCACCGACCGACTTATTGCCCCCTAATTCCAATCCCCGTATTTGAAAACCTAGAAAAATCAATTTCACTCCACCGCCGTCTGCCGGCCCTTCTCCGCCGTGAGGGAACACTTGTGTTGTAATACAGTTAGAGAGAGAGGAGATGGAGCACCAGGACAATGAATACGATGATGAACACGAGCACGAGGTTTACGGAGGAGAAATACCTGATGAAGAAGGAGAGATGGATGCCGAGTATGACACATCTGCTGCTGCTGAATCTGAGGATGACCCTAATGCTAAGGTTGTTAGCTTTACGGATTTGAATTTGAATGAATTTGTTTATTTTAATGTCTTTACTCTGGTATTTTAGGTGTGTAACCTTGATTTATTTATTTTATTATCTGGTGTGTGTAGGAGTTGGAGAATATGAAGAAGAGATTGAAGGAGATTGAGGATGAAGCAGGTGCTCTTCGCGAAATGCAGGCTAAGGTCGAGAAGGAAATGGGCTCTGCACAAGGTTTTACTCATTTGGCAGTATTTTTCAAGTACTTTGCACTACTCACATGTCTGGAAACTCCAATTCTAACTTAAATTAAGAAATACCCCTTGATCCTTGCAGTGCCAAGACAGATACACTCTCATTACACGATATTTTTCTTCTTCTTTTTTTGTTCTAGAAAAAGGATTAAATGAATTTGTCACTGATGAGTGGATCAAATATATGATCTTTGGCCTCATTTTGTTTTGTATACTAATTTAGTTTATTTGTCCCTGTAAGTAGTGGTCTCTGCCCCCTTCTATAAAAAAGAAAGGAAAAGGAAAAAAAGTTAGGGCTTATAAGGTCTTATCGAGGTGATGGAGAAAGAGGGATCATTCTCATGAAAAATATGATGTTATCGGAGAATTCTCCGTTGCAAGAGGTAGAAACATGAAGGTGGTTAGGTGTTTATGCAGTTGACTGTGTATTAGGCATTGGCATAGGCTTACTGCTAGTGCTGTACAACCCAACTTTACATTGCATTTTCTTTTTGCTCTAGTTGATAACGAACACAGATATTGGTGAAATTTTGTCCAATTATTCATTTATACTGCTTCCTCTCAGTACTTGCAAGAGGTCTGCAGACTAGGCAAGGTAGTTGTCATTCGTTTGGTCACAATTGCTGATTGTTTGTGACCATACTGTTAAGTTTCATAGAACAGAATCATCAATTTCAGAATAATTTTTTTTCTTTTTAGTTGAAACTTGTAACGGATCCCTGAAAGTGCAAATAGTGTAATAAATAATTGAAGTGAAAGAAAATACAAAAAAATTCTGAACTGTAACATTTGGTGAAGAAAACTTGATCCAGATGCGCAGGTCTATTTCTGGGAAGCAAGTTTCAAAGATGGGACAAGAACTCCATTTGTGTTTACTGAATTTTGTGAATCAGCAAAGGAACAATGTTTATATATAGTTATGTTGACTTTGAGTCCATCATGTTTGGGTGGGTTGCTTCTATTAAGTTTTTGCTAGAGCTTGATCTGGTTCCTGCTGCGTTGAGACTGTAAAGTGTAATCCCTCTGAAATTGTTATTAAGGCACTTTTTTTTTTTTTTATAAAGTAAAGGATTTCATTGCAGGGGCATCAGGAAGATGCCAAGTTACAAAAGAAATAGACTGTTTGCTCCAGTACAAGAAAGGTAAAAAAAATACATTTGTAGAATCAGTACCTGGAGTCTAAGCTAAAACTACGGAGTTTACAAAGTCTAAAAACATGTCTAACGCTATTAACACTCAACAGGTGTGAGAAAATTCCAACTGAATTTAGATTTAAGAGAGTAAGTAGGACTTGAGACATCATTAAAGCAGCTGTGATTCCTTCCGTTCCATATTACCCAAAAAATGACTGCTAGAATCATCCTCCAAATGTTCTTGATGGATTTGTCAACTCTCCAGAATATCCACTGGTGTAAGACTCCTTTAAAGACTTACACATGCTCCAAGTAGTGGCGGATCCATAATTTTGACTAAGGGGGGTCATCATTTCAAAGAAGTGAGCAGCAAAAGATTTCGTTAAGCTTGTTCATAAAAAAATTGATCTTAATGTAATGTCATATGAGTTCATAAAAAAATTAAATCTAAATATAAGCTAAGACATCATTAAAAATCAAATTAACAATATAGTAAATAAAATTAAATTCAACAGTACATGATTTTGAAAATAAATTCAACAGTACATTATTTTGAAGTAATCTTTTTTTCCTCAAAAGAAAAATTAAAATGCTTGTGCAAATGATATTTAAAGGAAGAGACGGAAAAAAAGAAGAAGAAGAAGATAATCATCATCTAATTTTGAAAATGAACTAAAGATGATTGCAAAAAAATATCTAATTGGAAGTATGAGAATAAGATACTTGTGGTGGAGGATATTTGTATTACTGAGACACATAAGCACACATATAATAAGTATTTTTTATTATATAACAAATGTTTTAATAGTGAAGAGTATTAGGAAGAAATTTTCAAGAACTAAACTATGATCGATCGTTTTTTAGTTGGAAACCCAACTTGTGGTACAAAAAGGCCTCGAAAGAAAAAGTTCAGAGCGAGCAGGAATTGAACTCGTGACCTTAAGGGGATTATGACCCCCCCCCCCCCCCAATTGTGGAGCTAGGCTATTAGGTTCTGTTAAGGGGGTACAAAACATAATATATATCAGAAAATAGAAGTTTTGATCTTATGTACATAGTGTAATTTTTCGACGAAGGGGTCTCCCGCACCTGGATCCAAGAGAGATCATAGAGAAAAAAGAAAGTCCTAGTCTCCTAGATATTGGCTGTGATGGGCAATGCAAAAAGAAATGGTTGACACTTTCTAAATTCTGCTTTCAGAGATAGCATCTGTTGACAAGAGTAATTTTCTTTCTGCTAAGTTTGTCTTTAGTCTGGCATGCTTGTTGAGTCGCAATTGATGGTTAGGTGGTTCCTCTTCTAGAGATATCTTAATGTTATCACAGCACCTACTTACTGATGGCTTTGGACATCAATGATGCTTGCCTCTTCAAAAAACAGAAATGGAAACTAAAAGAAGTATTTTCTTCATGAAATTGCACCAGCCACCAAGTGCTGGAAACTGTACAATGATTGACTTTTTCCTTCCTACTATAAGGAATCTGTGAAGTCTGAAGAGTCGAAGTGATTTGCACTTTTCAAGTTACACCAAAAGGCTAAAAACTTAAAGCAACTAAATTTTATACAATGAGTAGCAATTGCTTTTCCTTTAAAACATCTTAAGTTTCTTCCCTTCCAAATTGTCTACATCATGAATAATAGAACAATGTACACAATGTCCTGGGTTATTTTGTTCTTTGACTACTCCAGCTGCTTATGACCTCCTTAAGATTTTGGTGTGTGCTTTTTTTATTCTGTTTTAAATATTCAACCGTCAATATGCTTGAAGAGAAGTACAAAAGTTTTCTGATTTAGCAGTTTAGAAAGCTTACAGAAATATTATTGAATAAAGTCACAAAATTCACATTTCAAGTCTTAGGCATAAGAAACTCCAGCTTGACCTTTGACAAGTATCAGTTAATAACCCTTCGGGGGGGGGGGGTTTCCAGTGGTTTGGGCTTCGGACTTCCATGTTGGAGGTCTCAAGTTCGAAATCCCTTGCCAGCGAAAGCAATGGTTTGCCTTCTGGGTCGAGCTCGTCGCACCGGGCTTGCCTAGTGCGGGTTACCTCTCCTATGTGGTTCGCAAGCTATTACATAGGAGCGGGGGTTTCTGATGGTTAGACGACTTCAGAATTGTAATCAACTACTATATTTTAACAGATATTGTGCTTAGCTAGATAGCTGTGAGGAAGAAATATATGTTTCATGAAGTTTGAAGTATAATTGTAAACCTCAACCTTGTGAATTGTTTTGAGGCTCAACAGTTTGTTTGTTGACGAAGTATTCCTGGAAGGTTTTATATGTTAATTCAAAGGCTCAAAAGCTTGTCAAAATTGGATTTTTGTTTTGACTTCTCAATTTGCTTGGTATATTTTTTACAGTGTTGTTATTTGTAGAACTGTTACGCATTTCAATTTGGTTGGAAAAGATTGTTTGAGTATGTGACTCATTTTTGGCAAAAGAGAACCAAGTTATGCTACAAAATGATTGGTATTGTATCTCTCTGCTGCAAATTGTGGTTAGGGAACTCTTGGTTGGAATAAACTTTTTGGATGTACTGTATTTAGTTCATGCTTTGTTTAGTGAATCGATGGTTATTGCTGCAATCTGTATTGGCCTTTTGACTTGAATGGATCTACTCACTCGAGGAGCAAGATGAATATTCAATGGTAGTGCATGTTGTGGGATAAACATAGCTACATGGTAGGTGCATCAACAAGCTAAAGTAAAGGTTGCAAGGATTTTTTTCCTTTCTTCACTTCAAGAAGGTGGGATTAGATGTTGGTTGGGTGGACAAAATCCTAGAATGAGGCCTTTGGCTATGTTTGCTAATGAATATACGTTAACTTGATCAACCAAATTTTTTTACGGTGTTGCAAGGTCCTGTGCCTCCTTGTGTTTTTGTTTTTCTACTCTTAAAGTTAAAGCCTAACCTTCTTCTTTTGAAATTTTGTTACTGCGTCAATGCAATTCAATTTGTTGATTCTAGTAAGTGTGTTGATATTTTGTTATTTATTGTATTTTTAGAATGTAACTTATTGATAATTGATGAAAGCCCTTTAACCTCTGCAAGCAGAAACAGCTGAAACCCTTTTTAGTCCACCAGCATACAAGCCCTTGAATTGGTCAACTTTGACCAAACTTTTCTTTTTGAACTGGTAAAGTAGTAGGAAACTTTTACCAAACTTATTATGCCCCTTTCGTCAATGAGATAATCAGTAATGAAGATTCCGTTATTGGTTTGGGAAATAAAAAAAATTTACATTTGCCTAATGTGGACGAATTTCCTTTTGTGGAATGGGCTTAATTCTTTCACTCTAGCTTTTTTATTTTTGTTTTCGCTGGATTTGTTAACAACAGAATATCGAATTTAATTATGCATGTTATCCTGGAGTTCTACTAAGGCACCTCAAGAGAATCAATTAAAGACGGTTAACTTTTGGTCCTGGTAATGTTATCTGTACAATTTTGAAGCTCATCATGGCTGCAATTTTTTAAAAATCTCAAACCTCAAGGCGTTAACCAACTTTTGACTAGCTATTATTGAGAGGCAAATCACTGACTCCATCTGGAGAAAGCTCTTTAGTGGCAAAGACGTTTCCACTACAAACTTTTTTTTATTATTACTTGAAAAATGGAAGAGCAAACAAAGGACTAGGTATAACAACGGCTTTCTCTACTCCAAATGGCACTGTTTCATCTTCAAAAGTCTTTTCAATCTTAACAGCTGACTAAATGCTGCGGGAAGGATCATTTTGGGTTACTTTTTCTTGGTCTTCTCATTAGTTCAAGTGATAATGTGATTGGATCTTCATAAAAAAGAGCTACATGGTTGGAGAAGTGTGTTTCTTGTGCCTAATATGTTAAGTATTTTCCTAATCAATGTATAATACGTACTAAGATTATTTTCTTTGGTTCCATCATTTCCTTAAAGATCTCTAGATTTTCTTATGGAAACAAATGAAAAGATTGGCTTTCCTCATAAATGCTTGATCTTCTTTCATAATTGAGAACAAATTCCATGTAGTTTCAGATTAACTCTCTTTTTGTAGCAAGTTTAGAGTCTTTCTAGACATTCTTCTACATGATTTCCAGGAGTCTGAGTTTGAGGGGTTTGTATCTGTGATTGGGTTTTTCAAATCTTTCTTGTCACACAGTCTGTTTAAGTTGCTTCTTACTGCAAAACTGGAGTTATTTTCTTCTCAAACTTGGAATTATCTAAATAAGATACCCGTACATGAGTGCCAAATCTGTAATATCTGTTGTTTGGGCCTCATGATTCCAGATCAGGTAGATCTAGTTAGAACAGTAATAGCTATGGAATTTTTACAATAACTAGTTTCGGATTTTCTCCTGCATTTCAACGGTGAGACTACTTATTCTTGCATTGTGGAAAAATTGTCATTTGTGAACAGTGATTCCATTCCCCCAGTATTGGTTATGCTGAAAGGAGCTTGTCTAATGTAATAGTATAATACGTTGGTGAATAGATCTTTTTACATAAATCCCAAGTTTATCTTCTGGTACATTGTTAGTTTGATGACAGTTATCTACCTGAATAAATAAGTATTTATTGCAATTTTCTTGTATGTACTTGATATATACTTTAAAGTACTCTTATGCAAATAAATCCCGACTTGTCTCCTTTCTATTGGTAAATGGCTTTGACCACTTGTCTTCCCCGAGAAAATTGATTTCTTCTAAAAGATGCTTCCGTTACATCTTCATTTCTGTCACCCAATAAAAAATTAGATGTTCTTGTTGGTTAGCTAAAACTTGGTCTCTAGGTTGGCTTCCTTCATCTGTTCTTCCAATCACCTATAAGACTAGATATATTGCAGGAAGATGACTGGAGAATTTCGCTGCTTTGTACCTAGGCGATCTTTGTGGCCGATCCCAGCACCTAAGAGTGGGCTCTTCTTTTTTTTTTCCCCCCTTTTTGCGCTCTGTTCTTTGAATCTCAGATATATCTAGAAAAAAAAATCTATTTCAAGGTGAAAATGGTTGTTTATTTTCCCCTCTTTCTTTGATTTATTGGTTTCATTTTGCCTTCCTCCTTTTTTGTGTCTGTTAGCTATATTCATCCTGTATTCGGCATGATTTTCTAGATCCATCCTCTTTCAGAAATTCTTTTAGGTGCTAATTTCTTCTTTTACCCACAGGAACTTGTCATTTTGTCTGGTTTCTTTTTGCCTTTCTCCTTTTCTGTGTTTGCTGTATCCTTCCTGTTATCAACATGAATTTGTAGATCTAGACCATCCTGGTGTAAAATACTTTTAGTTGCTAATTTCTTGTTGGACAGACTGGCTTGTCATTTGACTTGTTAAAGGGAAAAAAAACTTTTATTTGGCCCATGAATTTGGTTATAGTTGATTACTCGTCTGTTTGTTCTTGATAAAATGTGACTCTGGTGGGTGTAAATGGGAAATTAGGCTGCAACATTGGGTATCTAAAGGGAAAGAAATGATTTAGACCAAACTCGGCCGATGATAAGTGGCACATTTGGCTTGCATTAGCTATCCAATAAAATTAGGAAAATGGGGGAAAAGGATGACCCTTTTATTGTAATTGATTCTATTAATTTGTAGGGTCGTTTCATGATATGATTATATGAGAAACTTAGTGCTATTGGAAGTCTTTATTTTGTTGCTATAAATGAAGAGCAATGGTAAGCTATGGGTTATTACTTATTACGTCATGGGTGAAGCGTCGTCGTTTTTATATAGAGGCGCACAAAGTGATCCCAGCCAGACACAGTTGAGTCTTTGAATCTGCCTATAGAAAGAAAAAGATGACAAAATTAAGGAAACTAGTATGTTGCTATGCTTTTGACATTTTTCATCGTTTTCTTCTCTTTCTCTACAGCTATGATGGATTTAATTAAAAAAATTCAATTGTTTCTGTTCCTCACTTCTTTTGATTTACACCTCTCTTTTTCCTCCTCAAACAATGAACTTTCTTCTTCTCTTAGTGTGTGAGCCTTTCTCGTTTGGACTTTTTTTTCCTCCTCTTTTACTCTCTTAGTACATTTATTTGAGTAATTAATATGCAATATTTGTTGCAAATTTACTCTTCTCTTATTGTTGATCGTTTGCAAACTGAGAATCAATGTGATTGAAGTTATTGATGTATGACCTTGTTGAAATGACATGTTAATGATGTTTAATTTGAATTGTTGGATTAATATTGTCATTATTGTATATTGGGTTTAATTGTGATTATAATTGTGATTTGATATTTTAATTTCTTAGTTCATACTTGTTACGTGATCTTTTTAAAGAAATTCATGTATGTTATGTGATTGTTTGTTTCCATAAATTGGGTGTTTCCCTCAAAGAAGTGCAAGTGTTGCTTCCTGCATACACACCACCCTCCCTAGACCTCACTTGTGGGATTACAAAGGGTTGTGTGTATGCAAGAAGCAACACTAACACTTCAAAAGGGAAGCACCCAATTGATGGAAACAGAAAAATCACGTAACATATATAAATTTCTTTGATAAGATCATGTAACATATATGAACTTAAATATCAAATCACAATTACTATCACCCGATGTACAATAATGGCAATATTAATCCAACAATTCAAATTAAACATCATTAACATGTAGTTTCAACAAGGCGATACATTAATAACTTAATCACATTGATTTTCAATTTGGAAATGATCAACCTTAAGTAAAGAATTGATTTGCAACACATACTGCATATTAGTTATACTCAAATGTAGCAAAAATTACAACTTAGTAGTAGCTTTCTAAAAGTTGAGTGGAACTTTAGGTTGCTTTTGAAGGTCTCGCAATTCTCGAACGCATAGAAGAGCAGTGAATGTGTTTCAGTTATCTTAGGTTTTGAACTTTTGTTTTTGAAGAGAGAGTGTGGAATTGCCCCCAAGGCCTAGTGCGAGTGGCAAAAGGTTGAGGATTTGGGATTAGGTCTCAGGTTCAAGCCCCACACCATGCAAAGGGAAGCCTGGTATTTAAGTGGAGAAGGCTAGAGGGGCGGGCTCATTATTCACCGAGTTAAGAAGGCTGTGATTGGTCCAAAGATGGCGGGTCACAAATGGATTTTTCGGTTATAAAAAAAAAAAAGAGAGTGGAATCTTTTTCCTTTAGTAGCAGGTCCCATCCTCCCAAAAAACAAGGGAAATCCAAACAACTTTCTGTGATTTCTTGTCCTAAATGTTGTATTTGAAGTGAGGAGATGGACATTGTCAAAATTGCTTATTGGTCATTTGCTGTTCATAAATTGTTCTTATGTGCTTATGTACATGTGTGCAGATCCAACTGCTTCTGCTAGTCAGGCTGAAAAGGAGGAGGTGGATGCACGGTCCATATATGTCGGTAATGTGAGATTTATCGCCTTTTCCTCAACATATAGTTTTTTTTTTTTCCTACATGACAAGTTTCTACTAATAGCATCATCCTTCTCTTCATAAGGCTTATATTGTGTTAATCCAATGACAGGAATTAATTTATAGTTCAACCTTATCTGATTATTTGCTTTTGTATTTTAATCCATTGACAGAAACTGCCGATTATTTTATTGCTCAAATATTGGTTGCCAATAGTTTTCTTCCCTTCTATTTTTTTCCCATGCTCACGGGCCCAACATGTTGGTTGTTGATGCAATTTTTTTCACAATTATTTTTTGGGTAACACAACTAAAATTATTAGACTAAACTCAGTCAAAGGACTCCATACTAACACAACAGAACATGTCATCTCTATATACAGTATGTGAACAGATAGATCATCGGAAAAACACTTATATACATCATTATTCATATAACATGGGATTCTTTTATCTACAATATGTGCATAAGCAAATTTGAATTCATCATTTCCTTTAAGTAAGAATTGTAGTCATCAGCTTAGAAGACAACCTTTTTATCATTTTATAGACCACCATATGAAGAAGTTTAGGATGAATACCTTGCAAAAGAGAAGTAAATAATAATTAATTAAAATATTGCAATGGATGCCAAACTATTCTAAAAGTACTCTTAACTCACAAGCACAACATTATTTTTCCAACGTAACAATGGAGAAGGACTAACGGACTAACAATGTTTTCCTAATTGCAAAACACACTGCTAAAAAAATACAATGTGCAAAACCAATAAAAATTTCAAATGTTTGTTTAATTACCAACCAAAAAAGATGATCCAATTGCAGAAAGTGAGGTATATAAGCCTTGCACCTGATAAAACTCCAACCATTGAAAACTCAAAAAATGCTCAAAGTTTGCTATAATCCAAGAATCAGAAAGAACCTGTGTTACAAAGCTTTATGCATAATAAGCTCCATAGGTGAGTAGATTTATCCACCTACAACTAAGTTTCTGCCTCATTCGTGTTGCCTCTTCTGAGTGTGCTCAACTCTTTAAGACTTATTGAAAGTAAAAACATATATAGAAAATAGAGTCATATAAGAACTAATGATTTTCTTTTAGGGAAAAGGGTCTGATATACCCCTCAACTTTGCCATTTGGAGCTGATATACCCCTCGTTATGAAAGTGGAATATATACCCTTACCGTTATACAAACAACTCACATATACCCCTATCGTTACAAAATGAGCTCACATGTACCCTTCATTTAACGGAAGTGAAAAAATTAGTTTTAAATTTATATATTTTACTTTCAATTTTTTTTTAAAAATTATTTAGGGGTATATATGATTCTTCTATCAAAGTTCAAGGTATATTTTAATTTTTTTCATACATATTTTGACTTCTTTAATTATAATTATTTGAGTTTCTTATTCTTATTTTTTTTCTTTCATTCCTTAGTGTAAAGAAAAAATATTTAAAACTGTTTTTTATGTCTATGTTGTAATTTAATTTTTGTATTCGAAGAAAAAAATTTGGTCATCTACAATAAGTTTTACAAGAATATTAGTGAAACATAAATAAATTTGATCATCAAAATAATAATTCTAAATTAGTCATTGAAACAAAAAAAGTCAAAAAAAAAATGTTTGACGAGGGTTAAATTTACTCATATGGGATTATATTTTTTTTAGAAAAAAACAATAAAAAATTAGATTAAAATTATTATTTTTTTCATTTCCGTTAGAGGAGAAGGGTATATGTGAGCCATTTGTTTATAAGTAGGGGTATATATGAGCCACTTTCATAACAAGGGGTATATCAACTCTAAATGACATAGTTGAGGGGTTGATTTTTAGGCTATTGCATGAACTACCTCGGATCTATTGAAATCTTAAATTTTGATATTTTAGACATGGACTCTATTTGATGGTGTATGAATAAGTAAGTCTCACCTCCAACTTCTGTTGTAGACCATCTAATTGCTAGAGAAGTAACTAGAACATGACTCCAGACCTGTAATCAGCAAGCTAGTCATCAGTCGTGCTCACTTTATCAAAATAGAAATCTTATTAACTTCATGTACCTTACAAAAAGAAAGAGAACCTTGTAACAGAAAATTAACAAAAAATAAATATGAAAGTCATCCACAATTGAAAGGTTAATAAACCGCAACCTTGTAAACTCTTCTACAACATTTAGACTGGCATGTCATCATTGGCATATCGATTAAAAAAAGGTTTAAATTAACAAAAGGGTTAACTGCATAAATGAAAATGCTACCAGAGACCTGCCAACATAAGTGTGAATACCTTCCATTCATCCACTTCAAAGAAAAATTGGATATTTTACACACTAGACAACACAAACCTTCCAATGAGATATATCCATAACTGAATATGCAGTGTCAGATCATCAATCTATAAAAGGGATGTAAGTCTCAAAAATTCTTGCGAGCAAGCTAGAAAAGGAGAAAGATGACCCAATATACCTTGTGATGGGTCAATATATATTCTGAGTTCAATAGTATTCTAGATCTCAAAAGCACAATACAGAAAAAAATAAAATGGAAATGCATGCAAGAATGTCACTATAAATTTAAATAATTGTAATTTAGACGGATGAATGGAAAAACAATAATTAAGTTATATATATGCTGTAGTACCCTTAAGACAGAACCATTCAATAAAGGTGCACACACTTTAGCACCACAACACTTATACTAAAGCACCAATTAAGCGAGGTGAAGTGCATAATTGGCTTCAGTGAGCTTCATGGATTAATGGATTTAAGCAAGCTTTTACAACATTATCAATAAGCCGAAGAAATATGAAAATTAATGTAGTAAGTATGGTAATTCAAGAGATTTTAGAGAGAATCAGAAACCTAAACAATACATCATTATTAGTGCACCTTGTACTTTTGAAGCTCATACTGACTATTATACCATTGCAAATATTCGACTCAGATGAACATCCAAATAAATTTCAAGATAATTGAAATGAAGAATTGAACAATTGACACAACAGAACAAGTCAACTGTTAGGCAAGAAGAACAATATTTTCATTCTTCTCATCACTATGAGGTGATGAAATATTTTGTAGTAAATATCAGCAATCTAGTGCCCATGCTTTATGATTGTGAAACCCTCTTGTAGCTTATAGAAAATTTAGCATTACAAATTTCTAGTCGGATATAGCTCAAGCCACATTATTAGATTTGGATTAAAATTCTTGATACTGTGAACAAATTAGTTGAAAGGTAGGAAAAGAATCAAGTGTTTCTCTCCACTGTCAGAAACCAGATGAGAAGAGAAGTAAATTAAAAGACAGTAGAAAGAATAAGATAGTTGATGGCTTAATGGGAGCAGATATTATGTTATGCTTATACACAAGAGGAATAGGAAGCCATTCAAATCATACACCTGAAGGTTGAGGACTCCTTCCAGGTTTGGTTTGCCCATCTCCTCACGTCGTTTCGAGTAGGAGCTTTATCTCCACTAGTAAACCTCCCTCCCAAGCATTTACGGAACAAAGTATTCTCCTTCTGAAGGCATTTCTTCATCGGAGCTTTAGCTTGGATCTGTTGGATTCATTTGTTCTATGTGCTTGTAAATGGAGAACCTGTGGGTTTTTTTTTAATCAGAAAGAGGACCGAAACATCCTGTTCATCCTGGCAATGGAGTGCTTTAATGCTATGATGAGGATTGCTACACAAAATAGATGGATCAAAGGCTTCAAAGTGGGAGAATGAGAGGGGCGGGGTTGGGGGAGATAAGAGAAATTTGTCATATGCTCTATGCAGATGACACCATCAGTCTTTGTGATCCTGTAGCAGAATAAATCAGCTTTATAAGAGTGATCTTGGTACTTTTTTAAGCAGTTGCTGTATTGAAAGTGAGCTGGAGAAAAAGCAGCCTCTTCTCTATGAGTGAGGTACCTCAGATACAACAGTTGGCAGGTATACTGAGGTGTAGTGTTGGGAGGCTGCCTACCACCTATCTAGGCATGCCATTGGGCAGTAATCACAAAGCCTTGGAAATATGGGATGATATTTTGAAGAAAACTGAAAAGAAGCTTTCTGGATGGAAGGCTCAATATCTTTCTATTGGAGGAAGATTGATCCTCATGAACTCTGTTCTTGAGTCTCTGCCCACTTATTTGATGTCTCTATTCCCAATCCCAACAAAAGTAGTGATATATCTGGATAAGTTAAGGAGAAAATTCCTATGGCAAGGCAACAAATATGGAAAAGGCAATAGCTTAGTAAACTATGAAACTACTCTCCTTACGAAGACAGAGGGGTTCTGGGAATTAAAAAATTGAGACTACAAATTGAGAGCCTATTGAAGAAGTGGCTGTGGAGGTACACTGAGGAGAGAAATGCCCTCTGGGAAGAGGTGATTATAGCTAAATATGGTGAGTTAAACCCTTGGTGTACAGAGAACACAGCAGAACCTTATGGTGTGGGAGCATGGAGATCAATTAGAAGCTTGTGGTGGCCACAAATGGAGGCAAATTTATATATCAAGGTCGGAAGTGGCACTAAAACAAAATTATGGAAGGATGTTTGGATAGATCAATCCCCTCTTAGGATCTCCTCCAAATTTGTGAAAATCCTGATGCTAATGTAGGCGATTGCTGGACTGGACACGGATGGGATTAGTTTTCGGAGACTTCTCAATGATTGGAGGTGGAAAGGGTCGCAGAGTTATTAGGGATGCTAGGTGGAGTGATCATAAACACAAATGCCACAGACAGCATGTTGTTGAAGCACAACAAAGATGGCTTTTTCTCAGTCAATAGTGCCAATAGAAGAGGCCTCCAGGTGATGGCTGGGAGACCAAAACACCTCTAGAATTATTGCTGGAAGGGGGATATCCCTACAAAAGTGAAATGTTCCACTTAGTGATAAAGAGAGCTTGTTTAACACAGGAAGTACTTCAGAAGGGTAGACAGCTTGTCCCTAGGTGTTTTTAATGCAATTTGACAGGTGAAACTAACAGCCGCTTATTCTTGCATTGTGATTTCACTGCTCAAATCTGGAATTTGTTCCTTAACATTTCAAATCTGAATTTGACAATGCCAGAACATACATCAAAGCTGTTGAAGAGCTGGGTAAGGAGAGGAGGCAGTCAGAGTCAGAGGTGATGGTGGAGGTCAATACCATCATGTATATGTTGGTCAGTTTGAAAGGGAAGGAGTGGTAGATGTTTCGAAGATAGATCCAATTCCATACACAAGGTCAAAGGAATTGTATAGTATCTTTACTTTTTTTGGTGTAAACAGTTGTATATAGAGTAGACACACATCAGATTGTAGATTTGGTGGCCAGCATGCCCTTGATGCTGAGGAATACAATCTTACCAATTTCAAAAAAAAAATGTGGCAGAACATCAAAGAGAGAGTTAAGGTAGAACAATAACAGTAGCAGACATGAATTTAACCCATAAAATTGGAAATTCTGAAAATAACCAGAAGAAGAATAGGGAAATATCGAGAGAAAAGCCTAATTTGATTTTGCAATACCAGATGAAAAAATCAAAGAGAGGTTATGAGCTTTGAGTGATCATGGAAAAACATGGAAGAGAGTTAGGTAGAACATAATCATAGTAGCTATGAATTTAGTTATGAAATTGGAAAATATAATGCTGTTACCTTTGTCAAAAAAGAGTTTGGAAAATATAATCTTTTCTGAAAGAAGATTAAGACAAAAGCTGACTTAAGAATGCACACCCAGATGTGAAGATGAAGTCAATGAGCAGGCTTTGAATTTAAGTTTGGATGAAAGAAAATTCTGAACACTTGCTAGGAGTCTTCTGGAAATTCTCCATTGTTGGAACAACGAGATGAAACAATGGAGTCTTCTAGAAATGCTGAGAAAAAGCTAATTATTTCTTTTGTCTTTCAGCAAAATTACAGATTTTCCGTTGGTCGTTCTTTTGATGGCATTTCTATATAATAGAAATATTAGTTGTTCTTTAACAGTGTAAGATGCAACTTTAACAGGAATTTACCTAGAAAGCAATAATATTGTTTGGATTTGTAGAACAAACTTATTTTGCGCATCAGTAATCTAATTGCTTTACTATGAGATTTTTTTTTCATTATGGACACAGAAAATTGGTTTGTTGCTCTTCTACTTGTTCTTTTACTTCTATTTTCTGTTTTACTTTCTCAGTTTTGCACTTTTAGCCGTAACTGCAATTTGTTGTGTGCAGAAGAATGAATACTTAGGAGTTAGGATAAGTTTGTCTAGAAATGCATGAGAGGAAGGCAACACTTTAGTTTGTTCAGTCTGGATGTTCCACTTTCGAGATTAGTTGCTGCGTTTTGCCATTTGGTTGAGTTTCTGTATTTGATAGAGTTAACTTCACATTAAATCACCAACTAACAAAAAAAAAAGATATTTTCCCCTGCACGTCTTACAAAAGTAACACCATATCATATTAGTTTAAAACATCTGAGGCGCCCCTCATCGTTACTTTGAATGTGGTTTGATATTTGCAATGCTATATTCTTAATACTCCTTATGTGACTCAAGCTTTTGGGACCGGATATCTGAAGTGAGGCCATCCCCCATCTCCACCCCCCAAAAGTTAAAATATGCTGACACCCCATCTCTTGTGAAAATGCTTAAGAATAATGTCATTTGAATTTTTATTTTTTGTTGCATTTCAACTTCAGGTAGATTATGCCTGCACCCCTGAAGAAGTGCAGCAGCATTTCCAGTCCTGTGGCACTGTTAACAGGGTAACTATCCTGACCGACAAGTTTGGCCAGCCGAAAGGTTATGCCTATGTCGAATTCGTTGAAATGGAGGCTGTTCAAAATGCACTTCTATTGAACGAATCAGAGCTTCATGGGCGGCAGTTGAAGGTCCATAACAATCATCTGAATGATTTATAGACTCTCTTTCACCTTCTAGACCTTCAACCACTAAGATTTTTTTGTCATGTATAGGTATCTGCCAAGCGGACGAATGTTCCTGGTATGAAGCAATTTCGAGGAAGGCGATTTAATCCTTATGCAGGATACCGCCCGCGACGTGCGTTCGTGCCTGGTGCTCCAGTCTTTCCTCCTTTTGGGTAATTACAATGATGCTATCCTCTGCAGAACCTTTATTTTGGTGTGCCAATATATATATGATGCTTCTACATTCTATCATCTAGTGCTCGAGAGAACCCCTTCTCCTTGGGTCTTCTTCCTACTTCTCTTTTTTGAGAGTTGAGGATTAGAGTTGTATCCCTCGAACTTTTGGTTCCATGGATATTTATGTTTTAGACAGTTACAGAATGCATGAGTGGCACTGTTTTATTTGTTTCATGGGGCAATTTCTTTTTCCTTTCTTGTTTCTTTTCTTTTTATTTGTCTGGGTATGGGGGTGCTTAAAATGTGTATCAAGACACGAGCAGTTCATAGTGCAACTTGCCCCCCTAGATGCTAGATGAGCTACAAAATCATGAAAAAGGTCACGGAATTTTCTACAGTACGTGAAAAGTAGGGTTGGCGGTTTTGTAGTTTGGAGTGAAGGCTAACATATTTTAAAATATGTGTTGCAAAAGAAAAGGAGAAGGCATTCAACCTTGTCTCTGTCAATCTTGATCTTTCTTTGAAGTACAACCTCCCCTTCTCTAGCCCAACCCAATAAGAAGAGGCATCAAATTTTTTACTTACCAAAACAAAGTAGATCTTTGCTTGACCATTCTTTTGGGGCTAGACGTCTTTGTCTGATCTCTAGGATCAGGAGCAAAGTGCCGGGGACAGGGATCAAAGCAGTTTCCATCCTGACCAATAATATTGTTCTGGCCCTTGTCACTTCACTAAACATTGTGCTAAAGCTCACGTTATCTCTTTATTTTTCGAATTTCATTCAAGTTCAAGTATCCTGTCAGTTGCAACTTCATATTGATGGAAGGGTCAAGTCATCAGTTCACTGAAATAAACTCCTATGTCTACTATGTTACACAGTCACAGTTACAGATACCTATATAAAATGCATCACTTGACTTTTTTTTTCAAGACATTGCATCACAACACATGCAACGCATTCTGCGACCCCTTTTTGTACTGGCAGTACGTGCCAAAGTCAGCTGTTTTTCAAGACATTGCATCACTAAACTGTAAAATGAGAATAATATAGAACTTACTTGTAGGGTATTTGGTTACAGTAACACATCTCAACTTAAGTTGCTTATAAGATTTATTCAGCCAAATTTATTTCCTATTATCCTGCAAGTATTCCTGATAGGCTGGTACTAATCTTTTTAATATCAAAGAGAACTGAAATTGGTTTGAATTCTTTATGCCCTTCAGAACAGATAGCTGAACTTCCCTAGATTTTAATGGAAGAGTAAATTTTCAGATATTTCTTCACCTGGATTACAGTGTTCCTAATTAGCATGCTCTCATTATGTCCTCCTTGACTCTTCATTTTTATAAGCTATAATATAAAAGTTATTCAATTTTTACTCTCCTGTTTTATGTTCACTGTCATGGTGATGTTTTGTCTTCTCATGTTTCAACTGATGCCTGCTTGATGATTACATCAAACTTTACTTAACAATTGTCCTGTTGTCATCTTATTTGCAGAAGGGTTCCAAGGTTCAGACGCCCCATCCGCTACAGACCATACTAGTGGATTTTAAGCTGGATTGCTGGCCTTCCCGAGAGAAGCATGGGGCTCGCTTTGTGAAAGAGGCATCTCCTTGTTTTACTCTCTTTGTTTACCTTGGGGGAGGGCAAAGGATGTTATAATTCAAATTTCTTGTACCATTTAAGTCATTAGCTGACATAAATTTCAGCTCTGTGAATGATATTTTAGGTTTGTGGGGATAGAGAAGTTATTTCTATTGCTGGCTTGCTCAGGTGCTTGCATTTTGGGCAGCAAAAGGAAAAGACAAACAAAATAGATATTTGGTGTAGATGGTTATATTCTCTTTGAACTATTTCCTCTGATTTTACTGGGGAAAGAAAAGGTGTGTTCTTAGTTTATAATGTGGTTTGGTCACTCTTTAAGCTACTCTCTCCTAAACCTCCTTGTCCCCAACTTCAAATCCTAGTGGCTACATACAAAGAGACCAATGGTGTTTAGTTTTCCAATAGGACTATTTATTACATATCAGGGTGGATACAAAATGTTTTGGTACAGACGGAGATGAAGATTTTGTAGTGTGGTAAAGTGTATCGTGAATAGAAAACGCACGAACATAACAATTGAATTGAATCGACCTTCAAATCGTCAAATATATGATGTCATAAGTTTGGGATTGAAATCCTCAATTTTCATGCTCATTTTTATCTTGCACTTTGGGTTCATGATATCTATATTCAGTTGTGCCCTGGAGATACAATTGAAGCACCTCTTTGAGAAAGAAGAGAAATTGAATTATCATTGGTTTAACGTAAATTTGAGATAGGAATTAAATGAAGAAATAACATGTAAATATCAATAGCAATCGAAGAAACTACCTTGAACCAAAATCATGAAGGTTGCCTCCAAATCTCCCAAACATTTCTGTTCCTTTTTTTCGTATCAAGTGAATTATTGATGCATTTTTTATTGTTCAAAGTTCAAGATAAGTCTTTAAATTTTTCTATGTTTGTCCTTTTCTTTAATGAAGATTTACATTTTTCGAGAGATAAATACACTACTTAAATAGTTATACTATTACAAAAGGGTAATAGGTGAAAAGTATGGTATAAATTATGTCCATAAATGTTTTTCTTAATAGGTGTACCTACTTCATAAATTCACTTAGAGTGTGTTTGGTATGAAGGAAAACATTTTCTGGAAAATGTTTTCCAATTTTCTCATGTTTGGTTATGACAAAAGTTTTGGAAAATGTTTTTCAAATCAACTCATTTTCCTCAAAATTAAGGAAAATGACTTCCCTTAAAAATTTAAGGAAAACATTTTCCAAAACTCTCCTCTAATTTCAAATTACATTTTTTTGGAAAAAACATCAATTTTAAAAAACATTCAATTTCAAAATTTTATTTTTTCACCCGATCCCTGACCCCCACCCCCACCGGCCAGCCCCCCATCCCAACCCACCCCTCCCCAAAAAATTGATTTTGGCTTCTAAAAATATTTTTCAACTTTAAATTTTCATTTTTAAACTCCTACACCCCCCTCCCCGGCCAGCCCCCCTACCCACTCACCCCCAACCCCAAAAAATTAATTTTGTTTTTTAAAAATACTATCAACTTTAAATTTTTATTTTTCCACTCCTAACCCCTCCCCCCTGCCCCCACCCACCCACCCCAAAAAATAATAATTTTGCTTTTTAAAAATATTTTCAATTTCATAAATTATTTTTTACTCTAATAAAAATAAAAGATGTCTCTCAAAAACATTTTTCATTCATAAATCAAACACAAAATCATTTCCGTAAAATATTTTCTACGCACAACCAAACATGAGAAAATAAGTCCAAAATCTACTTGTTTTCCAGGAAAACATTTTCTAGGAAAACATTTTCCATGGAAAACATTTTCCTCCATACCAAACACACCCTTAATATAACTACGAATGATTTTTTTTTGGTAATTAAAATTTTTTTTACTAGTGAACGTTACAAATCAGGAATAAATAGTAGGTATGGACATAAGTTCCATCCTTGCTTTAGCTTAATATTCATATCTAACTAGATAGCTTTTTACAGATACATGTTCAAATCATAGAATCTAGTAGATAAGGGAGGATTGGAGTATCAAATTAGTGGGTTGAGTTGAAATTAAAGATATCAAGATTGGTTGAAATAGAAATTGGGTGGGTTTTGACCCACCTAAGTTTACTTTGAGCTCAAATGGGTTTAAAAATAGGTTGGGTCTTGACTAGCCCAATTTGACCCGCTTATTCTCAGTAATTTTAATATATTCTTATATAAGTGTTATAACGACAATTTGAATTTCAACTTATGACAATTAAAAAAAGAGTAACAAATGGATAATTAAATTCTAAGGGCTCGTTTGGTGTGAGAGATAAGTATAAATAGTCTTGGGATAAGAAAATAGTTCTGGCCTAAAATTTAGATGTCTTGTTTGGTTGATATGTTTGGGATAACTTATCCCACCATTTATAGCATAGTGATAGGATAAGTTATACCATATACATAGTGGGATGACTAACCCCAGGATAGTTAGTTAATCCTGGGATGACTAGTTACCAACCAAACGATCCCTAAACGATATAAAATAGATAGTAATTCATACAATTCAATAAAGAGTCTTAAAACATGTCGAAATTGAAGATTAAATTGGGCTCAATCGAGAATTCTCTTAAAATGGTCTAAAACTTGAATGAGTTGAGATTGAACCCAATTTAAATTAGAAAATTACCCAACTACACACCATTTATTATCATATTTTTTATATATATTTTTTCTTGTCATTTAAAAAAATATCAAAAATTCCCTCTTTTCCTAATAGCATCCCCTTTTTCGGATACATTAATTTGAAATCTCATACACTCGATTTTCTTTCTTTTTTTCAAGCCACAAAAATCGTTACGGTTACCTACATTAATCTATTTTTGAATTTCAATTTTTTTCTCTTTCCAGTTAATGATTTCAAGTTATTCAGGAGGGAGATTTATTTCCATCACTTAAATTTCTTTTTTTAGTTTTTTTCATCTTAAAAAATTATTGAATTTGTTACTCCCGGTCTTTTTATCGGAAGGTGGATGGAAAACGTAGCTAATGCAGAGAGTTCATCTTGGAGAGCATTTGAAATTGTTACAAGAATTTCTAATTGCGGTCTTGATACACTTTATTCCAATGGTTCAATCTTTCAGTATCAGGCTTACCCAATTAGTTTGAGAATGATACATCTTCGTTGCTTTCTGTTGATTAGATTGTTGACCTTTTCTCAATTTTTTGGTTGTTCATCTTTTCTAATACATATAGGTCTAGACTTTTAATGTATCTAGTTGATTTTGTTTCTTAAGCAAATGTATATTTTCTTCGTTTCAATATTATGATACATTACAATTTATCATGCACAATATATCGTATTCAAATATTAGTTTTGATACATAACCTTAGGTAGTATCGATACTTGATATAAAAGTTCTACCAAATGTATAATTTATCATCTATCAATCTTTTTATCTACAAATTTCTGCTACATATGAATTCTGCTCTCAAACAAAATAAGTTACATAAATAGTAATGTATAATGTACTAACTTTTTAGGCATGATACTAAATGTATCTAATACATAATAATTACCAAATCGATCTCGAACCTAACATATTTTGGGTAACAATTTCTTATTTAATGTATTTAGTAGAAATACAATACTTATCGATCTCTAATTCAGTTGCAATGACTGATTTGAGATTCACAAATCAATATTTTGACCAACAACAATTTCATCACGTTTATATTGTTCATACCTCACTTTCTCAGATTTTTGAATGTCTCAACAAGATCGACATGTTCATGTTGTATCACTACAATTTGTCGACGAGTTTGATTCAAAAATTATGATTTTTTTTTGGAAGAGTGAAAAACAAAATTGGGATCTAAAAACACATTACATGTACATCAAACTAGTAATGTATCAATTTATAATCAGTAATGTATCACGACTTATATATCAATAAACAAACTCAAAAATTAAAAACAAAGGGTATACTTAGCAAATTCAAACAACTTGAATTAAAAATGAAAGGATCTTCGATGAACTTGAAGATTCAAAAGAAAATCATTTGTCCAACAACAATTCCATCATTTTTGTATCCTTCATAACTCACCTCGCTAATCCAAAATTTTGACAAAAGTTTTTGAATCAAATTTGAAAGGTTCCTTTGCTAAACAGGGAGGGAGCAATTTGAAATTTGAAATTTCTTTGTTTTAGATTTGCCTCTGTATGATTGAGAGTAAGAAGAAACGTAAGCGTAATTTATGGGTTTTAATAATATTATCAGATTTGTTCTCTTTTTAGCGCAACAGAATAATTTTTCTTGTATTAGAATTAATGTATATGTATGGAGAATTAATGTATTTGAATGGTGATTTATGTATCCATAAGGTACAAATTTAAGGGATTATTGTAATAAGAAAAAGAGTAGGGATATGTTGTAATGTACTCTTTACAAAATGTGATTTGTGTAAGTTATACTTTAAATTATCTTGAGCTTACCCTTAAATTCTAGACAGATTGGACGAGTTATCTATAATTGGGCTTATTTTTTACACATTTAACTTAGGATATGTACTGCTTCCATGCATCTCTTGAATGATATGCCTAATGATTGAACTTGATGGTTGCTTTTTTTCGTGAATACTCTATTGTTATGCTCTAACCATAGGTAATATAGTGAGTTAGCCATTGCCAATTTATATACGAGTATTGTGCTATCTTTGAACTTCATATATTTGACTGTCCAAAGTCCATTTCATTGTGCCTCTAGCAAAGTTAATATTTTACTCCACACTTCTATAGTATACTAACATTGATAGAACATGTAGTTTCGATCCTCATTCATCTGTTGATATAAGAGGCATATAAAAGATTGTATATATGTATCACATTCTATATATTTAGCCAATATATTTGTAATAGGAACCTATCCATTTACTGCTAGGTACAAAATGAACAACATTAGGCCCGTCTATGTGGCACCACCACAAATAAGAATTCCCTTTTTAATTTATTTTCAAAACTAGCCTTTCCCTTTCATTAAAAGTAGTGATTTTTATGAAGAGATGCGACTTTAATGAAGACTTGTGACTTTTATGAAAAGTTGTGACTTTTATGAAGAGTTACGACTTTTATGAAGAGTTGCGACTTTAATGAAACTTTGCAACTTTCATGAAAAGTTGTGACTTTTATAAAAGGTTGTGACCTTTTCGAAGGGTTGCAACTTTTCTAAATAGTTGTAACCTTTCCGATAGGGAACAATAAACATTTGTGCACGTTACCCTTTTTTGTCTATAAATAGAGGAATTTCCTCTCATTCTAAAACAACGATAATTTTAAATATCCTCTTTTTCTTCTTCTTCACAACTAAATATTTGTTTACTTTGTTCCTGTAGAGTGACTCACTGATTCCATTGCTTATGTTAAAAGAGAACCTTAGGCTCTCCTATGTGGTGCCACCACAAACCAGGATTCCCTTTTAACTTATTTATTTACAAAATTAGTCCTCTCTTTCATGGAAAGTTTTGACTTTAATAAAAAGTTGTGACTCTTTGTGAAAAGTTGCGACTTTTACGAAAAGTTACGACTTTTATGAAGAGTTGCAACTTAAATGAAGAGTTGTGACTTTTATGAAGAATTGCTACTTTAATGAAGAGTTGCAACTTTAATGAAAAATTATGACTTTTATGAAAGATTGTGACTTGTCTAAAGAGTTGTGACATTTCCGGTAAGGCACAATAAATGTTTCACGCTACCCTTTGTAGTCTATATATAGAGAGTAATTTTATCTAATTTTAAAACAACGTAAATTCTGAACTACTTCTTCTTCTTCTGTACAATTAAATATTTGTGTACTTTTCTCTTGTTGAGTGGCTCACTGACACCATTGTGCTTGTATTAACACACTGATGAATAGAACCGTTTGTTCTTAGAGGATCTATTCCTTTAAACCTTGGGTACAAGAATAGAATAATTTTCTTTAAGAGGGCAATGTGCATCAGTGGGCTCGATTTAGTTTTCATTTTATTATTCTAGATCCTTGTATGTTTTTTATAATCATTAATTTATACTTATGTTATTAATTTTTGTTTTTGAGTACATGTTTTAAACTTTGTTGTTTATGTTCATGCTTTTGATCATTATGTTGAAGTTTAAAACATGTACTCAAAGACTTTGATCTTTATAGAGTTTTCAGTGGCTAAAAGATCTTTATAGAATTTTCAGTGGCTAAAAGATCCATGAGATGTCTAAGAAGGGACTTCGAGTGTTCAAAAGTTATAGTGATTCCACACTACCTTGGTATTTTATTTATTCAACTTTCTATCTTATCGAGACATTCAATCGATTATTGACATCTAAAAAATAAAGGAATGTAATGGGATGGTAAGTATTGTACTCAACCTTAATCAAACATTGGGGGTTCAAGTGTTGGGTTTGAGTCAATGAATTACCCCTAAAAGTAGGATTAATCTATATTAATCAAATATCAAAGAAATAATTATCTTCTTATATATTTAAGGTTGAAAGTTCCATAAAAAATAAAGATTTAAGTATATTGATCGAAACATAAACAACAAAATATGTCTTTTGCTATCAAAGTAGTGTCATCGGCTGCGTATGATTTTGAATAAGGGACATGTCAAGACATCATTTAATCCAAATTATTTGAGCGACATACCTTATTTTATTGAACTTCAAGAGATGTTTTTTATATTTTAATTAACTTATCAAGCAAACAACTAATTATATAATTCGTATAATATTTAGATTTGTATGTAGAGGCTTTGAATCAGAGAAAAACTCTCGCAAGAGTAAAATGCTTGTACCGCTTTTAAAAAATACAAATATAGACAATGAAACAATTACATATATTTTCTAAAGATTTTGGTGATGAACAACTACAGTAAAATGAAGAATTAATTACAAAATTCATAAAGACTTAGAATCAAATCTTATTCGTTTTAAGATTAAAAAAATAATTCATTTCTTTTTTGGATAAATATTCTTGACAAATTATCGTAGAGTTGTACCCTCTCAAAAATAATTATATTACTAAATGTTCAGAAGTTTATTATTATTGACGTAATTCACCACCGTGCGAAGCGCGAACGATTTACCTAGTATTATATATATATATATATATATATATATATATATATATATATATATATATATAGAATCACTGATGCAAGATCTATAACGTGGAAGCAATTACACTATCCCTGCATATTAAGAAGTAATGATCACTTTTATGAGATTAACATCTGCAGACACCTTATTGTCGTGGACATATTGAAATGAGAGAAATATTAATTACGGTAAAACTCTTTAGTTAACCAAACAATCTAAGCCATTAAATTATTTGTATGACACATGTCAATATATTAAAGAGGTAATGGAGGAACTAGAGAGATTATGTATGGGAGAGGAGCCTTCTTCCATATTTTAACGGGGCAATTCAATCTGAATACCAGAAAAGGAATGTGTCACTCAATTTTAAAAAGTTATGTTGTTAAGTTATTCAATTTTGTTTTGTATCAATAAGGCAAAATGGTCTGGTAGACCCTTGTACATGTATCAATTTGTATTGTGACCCCTTCTAATTACCCTTTTCTCATCTGAACTCTTAAACTCAATTAAAACAAAACTTTTAAATTCCTCTAACCATGTGTGTAGCTCACTCTCCCTTACATAGAAGACATGTTATATTCATGTCATATCCATGTCATATATATTAATGCCAAGTCATAATTTTCTTCATAATTTTTTTTTAATTATTAGTAAAAATATTAAATGAAAGACAAATTAAAAAAAATCTATTTTTATCAAATAAAATAAAATTTTATTTTTGTACACCTTTCCTCCACCTTCCCTAACCCACAATCACTGTCAAAACTCAACCATCTCCATATCCCCATTTTTTTCTTCTTCGATTTTTTCACAGGATAGAAGAGGCATCACTTTATTCAAATGAAATTAAACATAAATTTACAACTTTATGAAAATAGATTGGGAGCATTTTTGGGGTCTTCGTAGAAGAAAACAGAAAAAGAAAAGGATGCCATCGACGTCGGAGAAAGCCATCGCCGCCGTCGCCATTTTTTCCTCGAACCTCCACAAAAACAACCTTAGCAACGGCACCACCATATCTGAATGAAAAACCTCTTCTCCATCGCGCAACTCATCTCTCTCACGCACTGTCATTCAGTGGTCTTGACGAGCGCTGATCTCCGGTGAGCGCTAGTCAACGATGTTAGTAAATCGTGGAGAAGGAAAAAAATATTTGATCAGGCGTGAAAATGGCAAAAAAGAATAGGAAGTGGGGAAGAAGAAAAGAATTTTTAACTAATTGTTTTTTAATTTTATTTTTTTCTTTTTCTTTTAATATTTTTTAACCTAAAAAAGCTATTCACTCGCCTTAAAGAGAGTGAAGTCACACACTTTCGCCAACTCAGTCATCTTAAAGACACATAAGCTTGGTCAATTGTCAGAAGGATTTATTAAATTGTGTTTTAATGAGTTTAAGGGTCCATATGACAAAAAGGTAAGTAGAAGGGTCTAGAATACAAACTGATACAAGTACAAGGGTCCACCAGACCATTCTGCCTATCAATAAAATCACTATGAGTATTTCTTTTATAAAATCAATTAATCAAATTTACCATAAAAAGCAATTTAAGTACATTTTACTAGAAATATTTTAGAACTTTGAATCAAAAAATTTAATCTTTATATTAATAAAAAAAAAATTTACAATAGACATCAAGATAATATATTACAAACACATGGCTAACATCTTATTAAATGAAATTAATCCTTACTTTAATAAATAACAACATCATTATGTGAAATTAATAAATATAAACGTAAAAAAATAATTATCCAAATTTAGATTTAAAAACAAGATTAAAGAACATGAAGTGAGGGACGAAGACGACAAAGATAATAGAGTAGTTTTTTCCAAAACAAAAATAAAACAAAAAATTTCAACACATTGCTCATTTTGATACTAGAAATCAAAAGACTAACAAATGTACTCTCTAAACATAGAGTGTTCATGTGTTTTCTCGAAGATAGTGTGTCATATGTCACATTCATAACCACTCTATTGTTATTATGTTGAATTTTATTCAAATAATCAAAAGTACTACCATTATGTTGCTAGATTTTCACTACAAGAAAAATGACATTAGGCGAAAGAAAATTCTATCGCTAAAACTAAAAGTAAAAATCCGATCGTTAAAGATTTATAACGATCGGACGAAAATTGATGATAACCGGTCGTTAAAAGCTCTATCGTTAAAGGTTAACGACCGGATTTAAAATACGGCCGTTAAAAAACATTTAGCGACAACAAGATATACGATCGTTACAGCTTTCTTTAGCGACTGATTTTTCCCTTCGTTAGTTATCATTTTGTTTGTTAAAACACTTTTAGAATGACAAATTTGATCATTGATGATGCTTTTTGCAAGTTGCAACTAAATTATACCTTTACTAATTATCTATCAACTATCAGTGACATCCGACTTTTGATAATTGATCACTATAAAAAATACTAGTGACCAAATAATCAACATTGTGATTATTCATATGATATTTCATAGTAAATTACAAAGCAGTGTGGTGTCGCATTACATAAAATTTCATATCCTTATTATAAGACATTAAATATCAACTCATTACAAAAGAGAATAAAATTGTAATATGTATAAATGAGAATATCTGTAAATAATTCCTAAAACAAAAACCAATAGGTTTGTCTTGTTCTTTCATTTTCAGTTGCTCATACTGCTACTTCACTCTAATCAGATGCAGAATTCCTGATTCTCGTATAACCAGAGATATGTAGGCGGCTTAATACCAAAGCCTCGGTCGTACCCTTCTTCAACTCTACATCATTTCAACTGATCCAACTGACATCCCTCGTCGGTCGGACAAAATCGGCTACTAAGTCAACGTTGGTTGCCTGACAATTCATTCTTCATTCTCAATCAACCAAGGGAAAGCTGTTGACACCCAATTTTGACCGACCTTCAACCATTTTTAGGAATACTATTCGATTAAATACATATTTTAAAAAATATTTAAAGTTTAGAATTTTAGTCGATTTTGCTTGAAAATTATATATTCTAGTATGTTTACTTAATAAAATTATTGTAAATTTATTAAAATATTTTAAAATTATTAATTAATTTCAAATGTTTTAAAATTTAAGTGATTTTCAATTATATAAAAATATTTTAATATATGTAGTATTTTAATTAAATAGTAATTTCTAAATTTTCCTCAAAATTATTTAAATTCTAGCCTATTTTATTTTAATTTCTTTTAATTCTAGCCTATCCAATTTCAATTTTATTTCAATCATAGCCTCTCTTTCATTTTAGTTCTAGCCAATTTAATTGCAATTTTAGCCATTTCATATTCAATCCAATTTGATTTAAAGACTTCTTCTTTTAATCTCACTCATCCATTAATTCATAAAATCCTAGCCGTACATCTAAACTAATCCTACGGTCAAGATCTAACCTCCTATTCTTCCTATTTCTAATATCCTAAAGACCAAAACCTAAACTTAACTCATCTTCTTCTCCCCTCTCCCTGGCAGCCGCCACCTCCCCCTTAATTTCTTTCTCCCCTCGTTTCTTTTTTCCGGCGAAACGCCGCCGCACTCCGCCCCCTCTCTTCTCCGTTCTCCTCCCCTTCTCCGACCGGCGACCCTCTCTCTTCCCCATTCTTTCCGGCGTGAGCCAGCAGCTGCTAGCAGCCATCGTTTCTCCCTTTTTCTCTCCCCCTTCTTCCCTTCTCTCCAGTCACCTCCCTCTTCCCCTCTCCCTCTCTCCATCGTTCCTCTTCCTCCCCCGTTTCCCCTCTCTATTTTCCCTTTCTTCTTCTTCTCCTGCAGGGACAGCAGCAGGCGGGAAGCTGATGAGGGCATCGCCAGGAAGCCCGCGAGAGACAGCAGCTCCGGCCGGCTAGAAGCAGCGAACAATAAGAGCTTCGATTAAAAGTTTCAATTTATTGAAAGACGGATCTTTTCAGATCCGTCTGGGGTATATTCTCTTAATTCAATTTTAGCTTTACTTTTGTTATTATTCGATTTTTAATTGTATGATTATCTCTTGTTTGCTTATGTTGTGCTACTGTTTTTGATGATTATTAAATATCATGCACTTGTTCAATTTTATCAATTCCAGTGAAATATATTGTCAAGGTCATGCTCTAATTTGATTTGTGTGCAGCTTGGTGTTATTTTTTGTTTAGCTAATGATTTGGGTCTTCCCTTTTTTTATAAAATTCGGATTATGTGCTTTGCTATCTGTTGACTTTTGTTTCAATATGGCAGAGGTAAAAGACTTGGCTGTACTGCTTTTCTTTTACATAATTATTTCTTTTGATTGATTGTAAAATATTTAATTGAATATAGTTTGTTTAAAATTGTCTCTCCTCTTTCATCAATTATGGTAGACTAAATTTGCTTAGCTTAGTTTAAAATTTGGCTGATTTCTTACTTGCTTATTTTAGGAAAATAATAACTTTGATTTGGCTCTCTTTTATTTAAATAATATATTACTCTTCCTAATTTATCCTTATTTGTTTATATTTGGTAACGTAATATTTTAAAATCTGATTTTTACTCTTCTTTATTTAAGGGAAAATATATTACTCTTCCCAATTTTATTCCTACTAGTTATTTTGGTAATGAAATTTTTTTAAAATTTTTTAATTTTTGACTCCTTTGAAATAAGAAAAATAATATTAATTGATCTCTTTTTCCTTATTTGTAAATTGACGGATTTTCTTACTTGTGTTTATATGGTAAAATAAATAAATAAATAAATAAATAATAAAATCTGATTTTTGGGCTCGTTCATTATTTACGGAAAATATATTGTTCTTCCTAATTCTTACTTGCTTAAGTTTGGTAACATATTTTTTAAATCTGATTTGGCTCTCTTAAAATAAGAATAAATTTAATCTATCTATTTTTTCCTTATTTTGTAAATTGACTGTTTTTTACTTGTTTATATATGGTAGAATAATATTGTTTTGGCTCTTCTTTATTTATGGTAAAAGAATTATTATGCCCCTAATTTATTCTAATTTATCCCTTTTCTTATCTGTTCTCTCCCTCTTTGCTATATAAATAAGCCCCCCTCCTCTCATTCACTAACTCATTCATTCTCTCCTAACACAAGAACTAGATTTCTTAACTCTCTCATTCTCTTACTATTCATATTGCTGCTACTCTTAAACAAAATAAGTTCCCGGTAACTATCAAGTGCTACTTTGCTTTTGTTCGAGTAAAAGTTGGATCGACTTGTTTTCATTGCAATCATTTCTTTTCTGCTTAACCGGTTAGTATTCTTAATTAGCATTTACATTATTTTTGTATTTATACATTTGTGTAAGCTCATTGTTCTATTTCTTTCGATATTTATAAGTTGTTGTTAAATAATTGCATATGTGCCTCATCTTGTCTAAAATAAATATGACTATTTGTGTAGTTATTTAATTGCTTTGACAGGTTTCAAACTTGAAGTTCAAGTTGAAGATTAGCTATGAAGAGAGATTACTTTGTTGAAATCATATATTTGAATCTACATGTTCTTATTTATTTATTTAAACTTTTTGTAGTATTTGTATAACTCTAAAGCTCTCATATATAAAATATATATTTGGGGGAATCGTCTAAAGGGGAGGGGAATTATATGTTAATCATCTCTTTGCAAACTTACTTGTATTAGAAAAGCATGCCTATAGGTTTGTAACTTGTTTGATAATCTTTGTTTGATAAAACAACTTTAATTCTAGTTTAAAAAAATATATAAAAAATAAAGTAAATATCATTGCTTGATCACCTGATTTAATCTCGTCTAAATTAAATGTTTGAAACTAAACCTTGTGTAAAGTGTTAATTGTCCCTTGCATGTAACTTTTAATTGATAATACTAACAAATAAAATCAACCTCATGTCCCTAAATTGTTTTAGATACCTTTTCTAAATTAATTATTTTTGTATGTATAGAAATCTGCCCGGTTTGTTCATATCTGGCATTTTTTTAACAACTTGTTATGCAAATCATAAAATAAAATCAACAATCAATTTCGTCACATTCGCTACTTGGTTTTTCCTAAATTAAATCTTTTTTTTTTTTTTTGCATTTGAAGTGGTTATTGCCTTAAAATAGTATTGATTTTCTAAGCATTTTTGCATTTGTAATTATTTTCTGCTTAAAAATATTTTCGGCATTAATAATAAATCCATCAATAAGTAAATATAATTTTTCTGCATTAAAATGAACTAGTCGCTTACTTAGAATAATTTTCTGCATCAATTATAAATCTATTGTTGTTCTTAATGTAAATTTCCTGCCTAAATAAAATAATAAATTTGGTGTCCTAAGTTATATTTTGCATTGATAGTTAATTTTTTCAATTGTCTAAAATACATATGCATGTGGAATCACAACTTTTGCTACACTTGGAAATCAAACAAAAACTATTGTGTCATTAATCATTGCTCACCCTAAAATCAGTTCAATGCTAAAATTTGTATCCATGTCCTATTATGCGCTCATAATTAATCTTTGTTTTGTTATTATAACTTTGTATGTTCACACACTTAGCATGAAACCTTTCACAATTATGTGTTGTTTGCAAGCATGTCTAATTGATTTTTAGAGGCCAAATTGAGACTTGTATTGCTAAAATGACCGTCTTGTTTGCCTTTTTTGTTTGACTTGGTGTCTAGGAGGGCCTTATATTTTATTTTTGTCTAAACCTACCCTTTAAGAGTCCAATGCCTCTTCGACAATCAAGTTGGGACGATTAGGCATCTTTTAGGTACGAAATGCATGCGGTGGTTGGGTAGGGGTAGTTGGCCCTATGGAGATGATGACATTGACTCAGGCTTGAAAGACAAACCCTGGTTTTGTCTGTCCCTATACGGCGGCCTATCGGAAAATATAAAAAAAAGTCGAGTGCTGATCCAAAAAGTCTCTCTTACAGTCTCCCTTCCCTTTATCCCTTTATTTGTTTGTTTAATTATATTTATTTGGGGTAGCTTAAAATAAAATATAAAATTATTTACTTATTTATTTGTCTCTTTTCTATCCCCTCGCTTATCTTTAAAAAAATTATTTAATGTTTTATTTATCGTTATCACTTAGGTTTGCATGCTTAAATAATTAATTAAAATAGTAAATTTATTTCTCAATTGTTTGATATTTTATCATTTAGTCTCGTATGCCTAAACAATTAATTAAAACAAGGATGATATCTTAATGGTTTAATATTATATTACCATATAGCCTTGCATGCTTAGCTAATTAATTAAAAAAATAAAATAGATTTAATCGTTCAATATTCTTATCACCTAGCAAGCATATTAATAAATAATAATGAAGTGACCTTTGATTGCTACTTGTAACCCCCACATAAATTGCATGAGATACGGCCGGGACCCACATTTGTGGACCTTGAGGGATGCCTAAATACCTTTCCCTCGAGATAATTTGAACCCTTACCCTGATCTCTGGCTCGTTGACCTTATAGCTAGACTTAGTTAGGTTAGATAGGTGCCCTAACGCGCCTTAATTCGTCAGGTGGCGACTCCTAAAACTCCAAATCCCAAAAGAGTTGTTAGGTCGTGATAAAACCCGTTTTCGCGAGAAAATGGGGCGCGACAACAGTCTTATTCAACATGTTACGAGAGTTAACTGCATCTCCTATTTAATCCCATAAAGTTGAACAAGGACTATTCTTTTACTTAGTTGTACGTTAACTTTGTAATTCAACACTAACTTGTACTGTCAAGTAATTAAAATTATTTTATTTTCATGTCAAAAATATTTTTTCCTTTATAAGATTAAATTAGTTTTTACAATCAGCATCCCTATCTTGGAGAGAGTGAAGAAACCACCGGAGAAATCTCTTGTTGAAGCTAGGCTTACTACTGAGGAAATTCCTGCAGTTAAGATTATTGGGTCAAGCTCTCCGGTGCCTACAATTATGAGGATTTTGACAATGTTTTTCGGCAAGGAACAGAACCGTACCATGAATGCAAGTGACTGTTTGGCCAAAGAATGTGCACTGCAATGCGCTATTCTCAGTCCTACCTTTAAAGTGCAGGAATTATAAGTCAATGAGAGCTTCCCTTTCCCAATTTCATTATCGTGGAAGGGGCCTGCACCGTGTGCACACAATGGAGCTTTAAAAAATCATCACCTCATAATTGTTTTCTCCAAAGAAAATCCAATACCCAGTCTGAAAGCTCTAACATTCTACACATCTGGAATATTTATTGTCACGACCCGCAAGTACCTCCTAGAAGTTAGGGAGAACTCTTGGATTGGAACAAGACGTACTTGACCCTTTGGGGTCTTGTACAAGCCCTTTAACTCATTCATTGCATAAGACATGACAAGTAATGCGGAATTTAAAACTTTTCACGACATTTAATATAAAGAGGAATTCTTTCATAAATGCTAAGAAAAACTCATCGTCACAAGCCATACTTAAAGACACGACATAATATCTTAGGGACACGACCCTTTACATTTGAAAAAATACATAATAAGTCTTTAAATAAAGAAAACTAAGAAATAAAACTATGCCCTCGAATATATGAGGACATACTTAGTCTTGAGAGAATGTTTCCCAATCTTTGTCTTCTAGCCTTCAACCTTACTTCCAAAACATATACTTAAAGAGTATAGAAAAGTATGGGGTTAGTACAAATAATGTACTAAGTATGACATATGCAAAAACATGTAAAAGGAGATATTTTAGTATAAATAAGCTTTCATGCCAAATAAGAAAAACCATCATGAATATAGAAGCAAAACAACATAAGAAACATCATTTAACACTTAGAGAAGGATTTCCATAATTTTAACAAAAAAGAACATTTTACAGTAAACCTTCCAAAATTACAGTGAACCATTTTGAACATTACAGTGAACTAATTCATTCCCAAAATAGTGAACTCCCAAAGTCAAGCCAAGAGGAAGTGAACTCATTTCCGTAGGAGTTTCCCTAACCAAGGTTATCCTAAGACTCTCCAAAGTAAGACGTGAAGGAAACGCCCATACACCTCATTCAATACACATCTAACAGATCCTTAAGACTACCCATTATAGGCTTACACCACTCAGTAGAACAAGTCACACTCAATAACAAGACATAGAAGAACACTCAAATAAGACATATCAAGACTTCCCTTTCGGAATGCCTACTTAGTGCAATGAGTAGATGGCGTCCTATTCAACCACCTACCCTAAGTAGTACACTATTTTAGAAGACTTAGCTCATTCAATTCATATAAGACTCACCAAGACTCCCCTTTCAGAATGCCTACTTAGTGCAATGGATAGATAACGTCTCATTCCACTACCTACCCTAACTAGTACACTCTTTTAGAAGACTTAGTACTTTCATTACTTTTGTGGGGGTTAGCTTAACCGACATAGAGCATGAGAGCTAAACATGGAATCCCGATGCTTCTCTTATCGGAGGAGGGTCCCCTCACTTGACTAGAGTGAGGTCTTACTTTTAGCTTTTACATGGCTTTCCCAATAGCTACACCTATGCGGGCGCATAGTTAAGGGATAAAGAGATTGTTACTAAGTAACTCATTCTCTACTAACGAGGAGTACTCATCTCAAGAGGTACATTGAAATACAACTGCTCAACTCACGAAGTGTAACCACCCCTTTTTCATATTCTCTCGGTGCTAGATATAACTCCCCACGGATTCTCAACATTATAAACTATAGGTTAAGGACAACTAGTGAACACCACATCTCAACTCACGAAGGGAATTCATCCTCCAACCTATCTTAGAAAGCTCTTAGGATGTAGTGAGGTTGCTACTAAATACTTCATCTCAACTCACGAAGAGTATTCACCCCGAAAGTCCCCTTTTTACTTCACTTGGCTTCATTCATTCATTCTAGTGTGAGTGTGTGTACATGTGAACACATCTTGTACATATGCATCATTTCATTTACATTTCATTCTGTACATGCTTAGACCTTCATTCATCACATCACACACTTTAACATACTTCATATAATTATGTAATTCATTTAGGCATACTATCTAGCCTACTTCACATAATAAGCTTCATAAAGCACATTTATCAAGAATAGCATCATTATCATCTTACTTCACATAACATGCCATCAAGGCCTCATTCACAATTCACAAGTAGCTTCACATTCACATATATACCAAGTAAACATCGCCACCAAAGGTGGACCATACCACTCAAGAGCATTTCATTATTGAAGCTAAACAAGATAAACAACTTACCCTTTAATCCAAGCTTTCATCACCCATAATAATTCCTTCAACAATTCATCATAATATATCCCTTAGGGCAGTAGCTAAACAACAATATCAATAAAAGGAAACCAAAGCTTAAAGACTACAATATCATGCTCATTCAACCCATTTCTTAAGCCAAAATTTGATAACAAGCTTTAACATGTTTTCATGAAAGTTTTAGCATTAAAATCACCAACTAACAATAGAAACATCATATTTGAATCATTAGAAACATTTTCATGCAAGACCCGTACTTAGAGTCAAAGATATAAGAAGTTAGGGTTGGAAAACTCTTTTTGAAATCTCTTAGAAAGGGGATCCTTGAATGAAAAAGAGTTCAAGGATGACTACCATACCTCACATAGAAGAAACCCCAATGATTTTTGATGAAGAACTTGACCACCAACAGCCCCTTCTAGCCCTTCTTGAGTTCTAGCTTCCATGGTGACTTGAGAGAGTCTTATTTTAAGAGGGAGGGGTTTTGCGTTTTAGGAAATGGAGTCTAAAATTAGTTCTTAGGGTTTGAAACACTTTAATATACCTAATAAATCCTAAAATAAACGTCCAAGGTCCCTAAAAGACTTGGGGTGAATTTACCAAACACCCCAAGCCAAAACAGAAAATGACAGCTTTTCACAGGCAGCACCAACGACTCCCAACCAACGGACCGTTAGTCAAACGACGCCTCATTGGTGGGGGTTCGTTGATTGAGTCTGCACCCTACAAATCCTGCAGGTTATCAGGTCCAATCAACGGACCAAGTCAACGAGTCGTCGATTGACAAACGGTCTGTTGACTGGTTCGTTGATGGACACTGCCTAGGCAGTTTTTGGGTCTAAGTCTTGGGCCCTTCTCTAGGGCCCCTCGTGGATCCTAGGTGGGGTTGTACTCGGAAGTTAAACCCCTAAACATAGTCTTATAGGTCTTAGAAACATTCCACATCAATTTGGATTAAAACGAACACGTAAAACTCACTCAAACACATGAGGACACACAAGAACTTTCTAAGGCATATCTTACGAACGTCATGGACGTTCTTGGACGTTTGACCTCCAAACTTAACCAAACTTCACACACTGCCTAAGTACATCAATGTAATTCAATTTATCATAAAATTAACTCAAGAAACAATCACAAAACTCTAGTTCACCTTAGTTCGTTTTAGGGTGTTACATTTACAATAGATGTACAATATGTTGATGTTAGTAAACTGCAGGCACCAACAAAGTTCAATACTTATACGATTGGACCATTCCAATCTGCAAAGGGTTAAAAGGCTTAACTAAAAGTCTAAGTACACATAAACATGTATGGTATTGTCTCCGTTGACTTTGTAACACTTTTTAAAAAGGAAGATTTGGAAGTCCAAATTGTGAAAGAGACAGCTAAAGAACCTGCCAAAATTGAAACAGATGAAGCTTCAGTTGATGTTGCTCCTTCAACTACATCGGAATCTGATGTAAATATGCAGGATTGAAAAGGAGTTGAATGGTGTTCTAGAGTCTAGGGACAAAGATGTCCAAATTGAGGCAAATTCTAAGGTTGAAGCACCCAAGAAAAAGGTCAAGAAGATATTTGTACATGTGACAGAGATAGTTTATGGTGCAATGGAAACTATTGAGGTTCAAAATGCTAATGCGAAAGAATTTGAAATAGCTCTTCAAGACCGTGTAATGGAAGAGACAAAGGACATGAAGAATGTTGTTGGGTCCTATGTTTATGACATGAGGGATAAGCTTTCAGATATATATCAAGAGTTTGTAAGTGATTCACACACAGAAAAATTCATTGCTAAACATTAAGAAATGAAAGATTGGTTGTATTAAGATAGTAAGGATGAAACTAGGAGTGTTCACATTGCCAATCTTGAGGAGCTTAAAAAGCAAGGTGACCTGATAAAGCAACAATATAAGGAGTACACGGAGATGGGTCCTTTGATTGACAAATTTATTTATTGCATAAATAATTAGAGAGGTGCAACAGTGTCAACTAATTCTATGTTTGATCACATTGATATAACGGATAAGGAGAAGGTTGTGAACGAGTGTGTCGAAGCTTGAGGCTTGGTTTAGAGAGAAAATTCAGCGTCAGGATGCTCTTCCAAAATATGACAACCCTGTTCATTTGTCAACTGATGTTTGAAAGAAACAGAGACATTTGATAGGGTGTTAGGCCTATAATAACAAAGACTAAGCCAGTAACTCCTGATACACCGTCATCTCAATCACCTCAACAAGGTGAGAAACAACCTCCGAGTGCAGAGATCCCTAATGCAGGAAATGCAAATGCAATTACTATCGGTACCAATGCTAGCAGCGAAGTACCACCTGCTGCTAATCTAATTTAAATAGACAAATATGCGACTACGCCAAGTGCTTCATGAGTTAAGTTAATTGTTTGATCTTCAAAGAGTTCATTAAGGCAAAGACTTGGTTCGATTTGTATTACTTTTTTCATTTTACTCGTAACTTTAAAGGGAACTATAATAGCAATCAACATTTTGTCGTTAGATTGGTGTGATCAATATCGGTCGTCCATGGCCTGTCAAGTTATAATGATAATGAAACTCCAAAATTCAAATTTTCAAGGTGCTTTTTCAATGTAACATTCAATTGTTGTTCTTAAAAAATAGTTTTTACCACTAACATCATTTGGGATCAAATACATATAATATGGGAAGAAGTGTTATCACAAGATATAAAATGACACTTAATTAGAAGATTTAGTGTTCAGAAAAAACTTAATATTTTAATAAGCTAGAGAGCAAAAACTATGATCAGTAAGCATATAATTTACAATCATCTATATGTATGACATTTCAACAACGATATCTCAATGTTTTATCGGTGATTCTTACAATTCTTTCAATCAAGAATCAATCAGATACACTAAAATAGGTAACTCATATAATTTTATCAAAATCTAATACTTGTAGAGTTGAAAAGAAAAAACTTTATATGCCAAACATATCCTTATTAAGCATGAATGTATCTGTATTTTATAGAAGATATTCAGCATACCAAATTCTACAATTTGTACGATGTAACAATCACACAAAAGCCAAAGTGACCTCAAATTCACATAATAAATAACATGAACAGTAGGACAACTGATAAACTATTTCATTCCACAACAAAAGACATCCAACTATTTTTTAAAACAATTACCCAAATATCATAAAACTACCTAAAGAGCCTAAAACTGTTTAGAAAAGACAAATTTCAACCCAAAAACAGTAATGAATCGCATATCCAAAAGAAAATATAAACAAAAAATAGAAAATGATGATAAACATTAAAAATAGAGAAGAGAAAAAAAATAAGAGTTATGTTATGCAAAGGGTCGTGTATTTACCTCATTCATAAATTTAGCATTTTACCTGAAAAATCAACGAAAATGGATACTTATACCTTCAAAAATTGAAAATTTCCAAATTGAATGTCCTCAATTTTATTTTCAATGAAAATTCTACAACAATAAAAGTTACAACTCCAAGAAGAAATGATGCATAACTCACCTTGATAAGAAGGAGAACAAACCCTAAGCCAAGACAAATTCTCCAGATGTATAGTGTGGGTGTCCAAGTTCAAATCGCCATCAGAGAAGGCAAGTCGTTGCAATGAAGAATGGGAGTTCAAAGCTCTACCATAGAGGAAGGCATCGTGGTTTGAAGAGTGTGGTTTTTTACGCTGAGGGAAGTTTAAGAGAACAAGGTTAAAAAACTCTGATTCTTTTTTATTTAGGTTATTTCTTTATTAACCACACAAAGTTATATTCTTAAAGACGGGTTATTTGTCTTTTTTTACCGTAAAATTAATATTACACTTATAAAGACTGGAAAAAATTTTGTCGCTTAAACTACAACAATAGCGACCGGATACATTAACCTTCGCTAAGAAATGGTCGTTAAAAGTCAAGTTTCTTGTAGTGTTTATTCAGAAATTCGAAAGTTGCATGTTACAACGGTATACAAATCTAGTAGGGATTGAATGACCAATGAATCAATCAAAGCATTAGGCACTGGTGCAGGTGGAGTAGCCGTCATATGTACTCTTTTAATTAGTCATTTTATCATGTTATCGCGGAAATATATTATATCTTTTACAATTTTTGTTGATTATAAATTTAAAAAATGTCTAATATGAATAATTTTTAAATATTAAAAGTATTCCATAGATATAAGATTGAATTAAGATGTCAAATTGAAATATGTGGACATACAATTATTCAATCAATTTATTAACAATTTAGAAAAATAAATCGACAAAATAAGAAATTTTATCATAATGTTCCTTATACATATTTTTGTGTTTAGATTATGTTACCCTCCTACTTTTGACTGAGTTATATTAGCCTTGTCATGTAATGATGTAAACAACGCTAGACTGCGAAGCAATCTGGCCCACTGAAGTGTGGCCGTACCAGGTTGGGGTAGAGTTAGTAATTTAATGAGTAGAATCATAGATTAGTAGATTGGATAAGGGGCGGATTGGGTGGGAGAAATGGGTGTTTGGCCCAACCCTCAACCCATTAAGAAAAGGTAAAATTATTTGGGTGAGTAATTTTTAATAAGTAGTTATTGTTCTTAGTGATATATTTTATTTATTATCTTTTATATCAATACTATAATAAATATGCATTATGTAAAAAGTAAATTATGCATGTATTATTAGTGTTTTAAAATATATTATGCTTATTTGGTAAAAAATTGATATAATATATTACAAGTATTTTAAAGCACGTGATAAATATATTATCCACTAATAAAATTTGTATTATATGTATGATATGTATTATATAAACTATTACCTCTAATATATATTAAAATTGTATTATAAGGATTTCTTTGGTCACAAATATATTTGGGAAAACTTGAGAAAAAATTAGGAACTAGCGTTGCCATAAAATTTGTTATTATTTGGCAAACATACCAAGTTCTTTGGAATTTTTTAAAATTTATCCCAAACTTTTATATTTTATAAAAACACCATATATTATTTATATTTTTGGACTAGATTTCATTTTTAGTATATTAATATTATAAAATGAAATGATAATATGAATTTACGAATATTTTAATAAATTTTAAAACTTGTAAGTTGTAAATATGAATTATATTTTATTTAAAAAAAGTCAAATATCTTTTACAAAAATTTATAGTCAAACACCCATAAAAATATTTGGAAAGTATTTTCCTTTGGCATATGCATTAGAAATTTCAGATAGGCTAATAGTTTTGCTCTATTCCGAACTGCAAAACAGAGTTGAGAACAAGGAGACTCAGTTAGGGTTTAGCGAATGGCTTCTACATCAAATCCACACACACATGAATCACCGTATGTATTCATCTCGCCTATAAAGATCCGGATGATGGGCGCCAACTTATATTCACTGTATCTTTCTATTCCCTTCTGCTATTTAAACATGATAATTTCTGGGTATTTCTCAAAATGATCGATTATTGTTAGTTTTATGTTATATATGTTGTTGGATGGTTCATTCTTCTTCATTATGTTTTAAGTGTGTGAAATGCAATGTGTTTCAATAGGACACAAGTCAAATTTGGATGCAAAAGCTTCAATTTTTCTATCCTTTTTTTAATTATTTTTTTTTGCTCGACTTTGTATTGATTCTGATGCTGATTTGGCTTAGAATAGATATATTGAAGATTAAGCTTTTAATTGGGTACTTGAGATACCTTCAATACTGGCAACAGGCGGAGTTTATTATGTAACTTTTTAGATGCAGTTCAATTCTATGCTTTATTTGGTTGATGGTCCTTGTTCCTTTTCTGTTTTCTGTGGACTATGGGTATCATTAACTAACTGTGTTGGTCTTCCCTTTCTTGATGTCAACGCAGGTATCCACACTGCCTGTTCTTTCTTGAGCTTCTCCAAAATCCATCATTTCATAATGCAATGGCGCATACCGCCAACAAGGTAAAAAGTTATATCATGTGTTTTCCTGGTTTCCTTCTCCACTTTTACCAATCCCTTTAGTGAGTTAAGAGTTAAGACTGTCAGCCACTATAAAGGAAGTTCGTCTCACTTTGTGTAGACACAGTTTTTGTGGACAAAATATGCAGCCAAAGTACTTTATAATACATGTTACTTCATTGTCTTAGGCTCTTAGCCATTAGCCTTATTTCACTTTCTTTAACTTTCTCATAGTTTCTAGATATGAAACTTATAATTATTTAATCGTGTTGTCCAGGTTAATCCTCGCTTCAAGGAATTCTCATCTCATTTCACTGTTTATCGTCTATTGCACTATGTTTGCCAACCTAAAGTTCTGGCACATAAATCTGTGATAAGATCTGATGTACATGTTCCTAACAATTATTAGGAAGTAGCACATAGGCAGTAATTTTGCTTCTGGAAGAACTACATAAATAACCGGTTGAAGCATATTTATCCACGGTCGCTTCCTGAGGCTGCAATTGCACTGCTCCACCTGCATTACTACCATCAAGTATAGCCCCTGCAGCCCCTCCACCTCCTGCTCCTATACCTGTTACAGCTGCAGCTCTTTTCCGATGAAGTATGCCATCCCTCCTGGATTTGGTCTTGCTAAAACTGACCTAAGGAATGTTTATGTTGATCGAAGAAAGAGAAAGTATTTCCTCTCGTCTTTTACTTTTCTCTAACTGTGAAAACGTTGTCAAAGCTTGTTGCTGCATGCTCCCTTTTGTTATGTTTTCATATTTCAGGGTTAGATATATTAACATGATCTTTCTAACAAAGTTAATGACTTGGTTAATTTGGTTTTAGCAGGAAGGACAGATGATTTTCTTTTACTCATAACACAGACATCCAACCAATAAATTCATGAATTAAGGTAATACATTTTGCACCCCATGATTTCATTTTCAGAATTAATGTTGCAGTTCCCTCATTGGCAATTGCATTTATGAAATCATATTAAGAGTGTTCTTTGTTTAATCGAATTTTAGAGTCCTGACCAAGTCTCAAGCACGATCAATGACCTGTAATTTCTTTCTTATGTCAGAAAACATAGTGCTAAAGTTTTGTGAGAGTTCAACTATACATTTTTGTTAGGTTCTCTGGGATCAAATTTATTGGAAAAAAAATAATATTTTCACCTGAAACCAAGTAACCAAAACATGAAGGATGCAACCTACTTTTCACCTCTTCCAGGGTTATCAATGGAGTGACGAAGTTGTTCCAATCACCATATTAACTTGTGAACTTTAAATTTTAATGACAAATAAAGGATTAGCTTCTCCAATGTGGTCCAAGTTTAGGAACCTTTGCCTATCATCTATGGTAAATGGGAGGAGTATTTTCCACAATGACCAAACATTTAGTGTCATGATGCTGCTCAGATCTTACGTATCATTTTTTAACTCTATCAATGGTACATGACCTAAGTTGGAACCTAGTTGTTTTTAACATGTATTGTCATTCTTGCTGTGAAAGCCGAATTTTTAGAGTGTGATGAAAATCACAACTGCTATATTGGAAGGCAGCTAATAAATAGTTAACGAGACCATAATAAAAATGCACAAATTATACGAGGTTTGGCAAAATTTTGTTTTTTGCCTAGTCCTCAAACACAACCAACCAAAATTTATTTCAGTCCATAAGAATAGAAGTGAAATACTATAAGTGAGAAAGAAGACTCAAATGCCTTAAAAAATGAGAAGGCAAGTGAGAAGCGTGTCACAAATGAACAACTAACTACATATTTATAGGAAATGAATTCTTCCTGTTGATGTCATCATTGACATCACTAGTATGCAAATGTCAAGATCAATGGTTTGCCATAATTTCAACTACAAGCTCAATACCCTGACATTTGTGCCAATGAAAAATTATCTTCCTTCCAAATATTCACACTAGTTCATATAAAATTTTGTTAAATTTAACAAATAGGTATAAGAGCAACCGCATAGCATACACAAATAGAGCTCTGATACCAATTGTTAGCTAATAAATAATATTTGTAGTAGAAATAGAAGACAAAGATAATGAAGAGTCCACGTCAAGTGTCAGTAATACGTCATCATTGACATCTTTGCTTATGACAAGAGTTCTGTCAAATGCGAAATTTGCAGTTAAATTTTTTGTGGAATGCAACAGAAAAACCGATTTGATTATGCATGTTCTGGAATTCTCCTTAGGCACCTACGAGAGAATCAATTATGGACGGAAACTTTTTTGGTTCTAATAATGTGATCACCATAATTTAGAAGCTCAATATGGGTGTGGATTAATTTTTATTCCCAAACCTCAAGATGTTAACCGGCTTTCGATTCACAATAAAGAGAGGCATATCCATGATTCCATCAGGAGAAAGCTGTGTAGTTGCAAAGATATGTCCAGTACAAAAGAATAAAATTATTGCTTGAAACATGAAAAGAGCAAACAAAGGACCTTGTACAACAACAGCTTTCTCTTACCCCAAATGGCATGCGTCTGTTTCACCTTCAAAAGTCTTTTCAGCCTAAACAGCTGGCTAAATGCTGCCGAAGGATCATTTTGGGTTACCTTTTCTTGGTAGTTGGTCTTTTTAATAGTCAAGTGATATATGCGTTTGATTTTCACAAAAACAGCTACATGGTTGGAGAAGTGTGTTTCTACTTTCTAGTGCTACTATATTAAGTATTTTCCTAATCAGTGTATAAGATGTACTAAGATTATTTTCTTTGGTTCCATCATTTTAGATCTCTAGAATTTCTTATGGAAACAACTGAAAAGATTGGCTTTCCTCATAAATGTTTGATCTTCTTTCCTAATTGAGAATAAATTCCATGTGACTTCAGATTAGACTCTCTTTTTATTGCAAGTTTAGAGTGTTTCTAGACATTCTTCTACATGATTTCCAGGAGTCTGAGGGTTGTGTCTATGATTGAGTTTTTCAAATCTTTCTTGTCTCGAAGTTTGTTTTAGTTGCTTCTTACTGCGAAACTCAGAGTTCTTTTCTTCTCAAAACTTGGGATTATCTAATAAGATACCGTTAGATGAATGCCAAAGCTGTAATGTCAGTTGTTTGGGGCTCATGATTCCTTACCAGGTAGATCTAGTTAGCACCGTCATAGCTATGGAATTTTTACAATAACTGGTTTCAGATTTTCTCCTGCATTTCAATGGAGGGACTACTTATTCTTGCATTTGTTGAAAAATTGTCATTCGTGGATAGTGATTCCATTTCTCCGGCATTGGTTCTGTTATGAGAAGCTTGGCTAATGTGTAATACATTAGTGTGAATCTTTTTACATAAATCCTTAGATTATCTTCCGGTACATTGTTAGTTTGATGACAAAGTTATCCACCTAGATAAATAAGTATTTATTGAAATTTTCTTGTGTGTCCTTAATATACTTTGAAGTGCTTTCATGCCAAATAAATTCCGATTTGTCTTCTTTCTATTGGTAAATGGATTTGACCACTTGTCTTCTTCGGAGAAGTTTGATTTTTTCTAAAAGATTCCTCCGTTACATCTTCATTTCTGTCCTCTATTTAAATTAGATTTTCTTCTATGTTAAGCTAAATCTTCGTCTCTAGGTTTGCTTTCTTCATCTGTTCTTCCAATCACCATTAAGACGAGATATCTTGCAGGAAGATGACTGGAGAAGTTCGCTGCTTTGAACCTAACCGATCTTTGTGGCCGGTTCCAGCACCTAAGAGTGGGCTTTTTTTCTTTCCCTTTTTGTGCTCTGTCCTTTTAATCTCAGATATATCTAGAAAAAGAAATCTATTTCTAGGTGAAAATGGTTGTTTGTTTGTTCCTCTTTCTCTGATTATTGGTTTCTCTTCCTCCTTTTTTATGTCTGCTAGCTATATCCATCCTGTAATTGGGATGATTGTCTAGATCTTATCCACTTTTAGAAACTCCTTTAGGTACTAATTTTTACTTGGACACACTGTAGCTTGTCATTTTCTCCGGTTTCTTTTTGCCTTTCTACTTTTTTGTGTTTGCTATGTCCAACCTGTAATCAGAATGATTTTCTAGATCTAGAACATCCTTGTATGAAAATACTTTTAGGTGCTTATTTCTTGTTGGACAGACTAGCTTGTCATTTGACTTGTCAAAGGAAAAAAAACTATTATTTGGCCCATGAATTTGGTTATAGTTGATTACTCATCTGTTTCTTGTAGATAAAATGTGATTCTGGTCGAGTGTAAATGTGAAATTGGGCTACACCGATTGGGTTCTCGAAAAAACTGAATTAGACCAAACTGTGGTCGACAATAAGTGACACATTTGGCTTGCATTAGCTATCCATTAAAATTAGGAAAATTGGGAAAAGGAGGACCCTTTTATTATAATTAATGATATTAATTTGTCACTCGTTTCATGATGATTATATGAGAAATTCAATATTATTGGAAGTCAGTATTTTGTTGCTTTATGTGACGAGTACCGGTAGGCAATGGGTTATTCCCTCATGGGTGAAGCATTGTTTCTATCTATAGAGGCACAGAGTGATCGTAGCTAGAAGTCGTTGAGTCTTTGAATCTGACTATAGAAAGAAAAGAATAGACAAAGATAAGGAAACTAGTATGCTGCTACGCTCTTAAGATTTTTTATTGTTTTCTTCTTCTCGAGGTTTAACGCCTGCTCTACCGTTGTGATGGATTTAAAAATAACATTTACAATTTCTGTTTCTCAACTTATTTTAATTTACAGTTTTCTCTTTTTCCTCTTCAAACAATGAATCTTTCTTCTTATCTTAGTGTGCAAGTCTTTTTCCTTTGAACTTCTTCTTTCCTCCTCTTTATTCTCTTAGTACATTTATTTGAGGAGGAAAGAAGAAGTTCAAACCAAAAAGACTTGCACACTAAAATAAGAAGAAAGATTCATTGTTTGATGAGGAAAAAGAGAAAAATGTAAATCAAAATAAGTTGAGAAACAGAAAAAGTATATGTTATTTTTAAATCCATCACAGCAGTAGAGCAGGTGTTAAATCCCGAGAAGAAGAAAACAATGAAAAATCTAAAGAGCTTAGCAGCATACTAGTTTCCTTATATTTGTCTATTCTTTTCTTTCTATTGTCAGATTCAAAGACTCAACTACGTCTAATTGCGATTACTCTGTGCCTCTATATATAGAAACAATGCTTCACCCACGAGGGATAACCCATTGCCTACCGGTACTCGTCACATTAAGCAACAAAATATTGACTTCCATTAATACTGAATTTCTCATACAGCCTTGCCCCTTTCTAACTTCAAGAAAGGCACAGGGCTGCTCTCACACCACTCTCCCTAGACCCCACTTGTGAAACTACACTAGATATATAGTTGTTAATTGGTATGTGTGTGTTTATATATAAATATAATATAAAGAGAGAGAAAGAAACACAAGTTAATTGTAGCTTTTTAATAACATGAGTGAAACTTTAGGGTGCTTCAGAAGGTCTCTCAATTATCCGACACATAGAAGAGCAGTGAATGTGTTTAAGTTTTGGACTTCTGTTTTTTAAGAGTGTGTGTCTGTCTTTGTGTGTGTGAGGAATCTTTTCCTTTGATAGCAAACCCCATCCTCCCAGAAAACAAGGGAAATCCAAACAATCTTATGTGATTTCTTGTCTTAAATGTAAGCAAGGTGATAGACATTGTCAAAATTGCTTAAGGGGTATTTGGTTGTTCATAATTGTGCTTATGTGCAGAGCCAACTGCTTCTGCTTCTCAGGCTGAAAAGGAGGAGGTGGATTTGCGATCCATATATGTCGGTAATGTGAGATTTGTCGCCTTTACCTCAACATGTAAATTTGTATTTCCCTACGTGACATGTTTTTACTAATTGCATCATCCTGCTCTTCATAAGACTTATATTGTGTTAATCACTACAGGAATTAATTGATAATTCAACCTTATCTGTTTATTTGCTTTCACATTTTAATCCAATGAAACTGCAGATTGCTTTATTGCTCAAAAATTTGTTGCCTGTAGTTTTTGCGCCCTTCTATTTTATACTCTATTTCAAAAAGAATGACCTAGTTTGACTTGCAACGGAGTTTAAGAAAAGAAAGAAGACTTCTTAATCTTGTGGTTCTAAATTAAAGTTATGTCAAATGTACCAAAATGCCCTTTAATCTTGTGGTCTTAAACATGCCACATCGAAAGTTAAAGTTAAAGTGTTACCAAAAAGGAAAGTGGTCATTCTTTTTGAAACAGACAAAAATGGAAATAGAGTCATTATTTTTGAAACAGAGGGATTTATTATTTTTTGTTCTTCAACACTGTAGATACAACTATTACATGAACTCACCTAGAAAGCAATAATAGTGTTCAACTTTCTAGAACAAAATTTATTTTGCGTATCAGTTGTCTAATTGCTGTACTTTTAGATTAATTTTTTTCATGATGGACCCAGAAAATTGGTTTGTTGCTCTTCTACTTGTTCTTTTACTTTTGTTTTCTGTTTTACTTTCTCAGCTTTGCTCTTGTAACCTTAGCTTGCAATTGGTTGTATGCGAAAGAATGTATACTTGGGATAAGTTTGTTCAGAAATACATGACAGGATAGGGCAGCTCCACGGGATTAGTTGCTGCATTTTGCTGTTAGGTTGAGTTGCTGTATTGATAGAGCTAACCTCACATTAAATCACGAACTAGCAAAAAAAAACAAGATATTGTTCCCTGCACGTATTACCAAAGTAACACCATATTGTATTAGTAAAAGACATTTAAGGCACCCCTTATTGTTAGTGTTTGGATGTGGTTTGATATTTGTAACACTCTCTGAAAGGAGGCCAGCCGAAGCCCCCCATCCCACAAAAAAAAATGCTGACCCATCTCTTGTGAAAATGCTTAGCATAACTGTCATTTAAATTATTTTTTTGTTTTGTTATTTTTTTGCATTTCAACTTCAGGTTGATTATGCTTGCAAGCCTGGGGAAGTGCAGCAGCACTTTCAAGTGTGTGGCACTGTTAACAGGGTAACTATCCCGACTGACAAGCTTGGCCAGCCAAAAGGCTTTGCGTATGTGGAGTTCTTTGAAAGGGAGTCTGTTAAGAATGCACTTCTGCTGAACGAATCAGAGCTTTACGGGCGGAAGTTGAAGGTCCATAACAATCATCTTGATGATTTACTGACTCTGTTTCACCTTCTAGACCTTCGACTACTATATTCTTTTGTCATGTATAGGTATCTGCCAAGCGGACAAATGTTCCTGGTATGAAGCAATTTCGAGGAAGGCGATATAATCCTTATGCCGGATTCCGTCCTCGACGTGCATTTGTGCCTGGTGCTCCAGTCATTCCACCTTTTGGGTAATTAACAATGATGCTATCCTCTGCAGAACCTAATGGGATATGTATATATATATATATATATATATATATATATATATATATATATATATATATATAGAGAGAGAGAGAGAGAGAGAGAGAGAGAGATAGATATAGATATTTTCTTTTACAACACATTTTTATAGATACTTTTAGCTTTTTCCTCAAATACAAAACCACCAGCCCTACTCGTCACATACTGTCGAAACTTCCTTGACCTTTTTTCATGATTTTGTAGCTCATCTAGCATGTAGGGTGGCAAGTTGTACTATGAACTGCTTATTCTGAAAGGTATGGAGGTGCTTAAAAGGTGTATCAATATATGAGCAGTTCATAGTACAACTTGCCACCCTAGATGCTCGATGAGCTACAAAAAATTATGAAAAAAGGTCAAGGACTTTCCGACAGTATGTGACGAGTAGGTTCGGTGGTTTTGTATTTGGGGAAAAAGCTAAAAATGTGTTGCAAAAGAAAAGGAAAAGGCTTACAACTTTGTCTCTGTCAATCTTGATCTATCTTTGAAGTACACCCTCCCCTTCTCTACCCCAACCCAAAAAGAAGAGGCATCAAATTGTTTACTTGTCGAAAACAAAGTGGATCTTTGCTTGACCATTCTTTTGGGGCTAGACATCTTTGTCTGATCTCTAGTATCACTTTATCAGGAGCAAAGAGGTGCTGGGGACAAATAGCTCAGAGTAGTTTCCGGCCTACCAATAATATTATCCTGGCCTTCTTTACTTGAATAAACATTGGGCTAAAGCTCAGCTTATCTCCTTACTCTTCGAATTTCATTTAAGGACCAGTATTCTGTTAGTTGCAACTTCATAGGTTATTTATATCACTCCATTTCTGAAGGAAGTCTAGTTGAATATTGATTGGTTCCCAACTTTGATACCGCCTACTTTGACGCCTTATGGGATCTGCACTTTCCTCATAATCTGCTTCAATGCATGTTTGTTTGACCTACACTGCTGCCCCTGCCTACATGAGCAGTAGTTCAGAGCTTCCTGCCTTCCTAATAAAATGGAATCTTGTGTTGTCATTGGTTGGCTGGGTTTCTAGGCTTACTTCCTTTAAACGAAGTAGAATGTTGGGTTTCTCGTAAAGCCAGAGCATGTGCCATGGTAATTGTGTTGATCTGAAATGGTAACTTTTGTGTTTAGTGTTCTTTCGAAGGGGTTACTTCATTCTGTTGGTATTTTGACTAAATATGTCCTAAGCTTCTGGATTAGCAGCTCAGCTACTAGAACTTGTCTATTTTCAAGTTTATCAGTGTGCTACAGAAGATGAGCCTAGAGTCTCGTCTTATTGATGGAAGGGTCTAGTCAGCAGTTCACTGAAATAAACTAGATGACTCCTATGTCTAATCTATTTTACACAATCACAGTTACCTATACCTATCTAAAATGCATCACTTGACTTTTTTTTTAAGACGTTGCATCACAACACTTGCAATGCATTCCGCGGCCGACTTTTTGTACTGGTAGTATGTGCCAAAATCATCTGTTTTGTTTTTGCAACACTAATGCAAATGTTGGCAACAATGCTCCCTGTACTACTACCAGTTAAGTAATACAAAGTAAACCTTCAGAACTCCAAAAATAGGTGTTGCATCACTAAACTGTTAAATGAGGATAACTAAGCTGTTAAATGAGAATAATATAAAACTTACTTGCAGGGTATTTTGTTGCAGTAACAGATGTCAACTTATATTGGTCCAACATAAGTTGTTTATAAGATTTGTTGAGTTGAATTTATTTCCTATTATCCTATACGTATTCCTGATAGGCTGGTACTACTCTTTTTAGTATCAAAGAGAACTGAAATTGGTTTGAATGCTTTATGCTCTTCAGAACAGAGCGCTGAACTTCCCTAGATTTTAATGGAAGAGTAAATTTTCAGATATTTGTTCATCTGGATTACAGTGTTCCTAATTAGCATGCTCTCAATATGTCCTCCTTTTATAAGCTATAATATAACAGTATTGCAGTTTTTACTCTCTTGTTTTATGTTCACTTTCGTTGACATGTTTTGTCTTGACATTTTTCAAACTGATGCCTGCTTGATGATTGCATCAAACTTTAGTTAAGAAGTATTGTGTTGTCATCTTATTTGCAGAAGGGTTCCAAGGTTCCGACGTTCCATCCGCTACAGGCCATACTAGTGGATTTTAAGCTGGATTGCAGCCTTCCCGAGAGAAGAGAAGCATGGGACTCGCTTTGTGAAAAGGGCATCTCCTTGTTTTACTCTCTTTGGTTTAGGGCAAAGGATGTTATAATTCAAATAAGTCATAAACTGACATAAATTTCAACTCTGTGGATGATGTTTTAGGTTTGGTGGGGATTAAGAAGTTTTTTCTTTGGTAGCTTGCTCAGGTGCTTGCATTTTGGGCAGCAAATGGAAAAGACAAATAAAATAGACAGTTTGTTGGATATGGTTCTATTCTGTTTGAATTATGTATGGTTGTGGTTTGGTCACTCTTAAGCTGCCCTCTCCTAAACCTCCTTTTCCCCAACTTCAAATCCTAATAGGTACATGCAATAAGACCAATGGTGTTTAGTTTTCCAAAAGGACTATTTATTACTCCATGTTAGGGTAGATACAAAATGATATGATATGGAAGGAGATGAAGATTTTGTAGTGTTTTGTGAATTGAAATTCACGAACATAACAATTGAAGTAGTCCAACCAGATCTAAAGCTTTAGAAAACTTCATAAAACACTAATATAAACATACATAATTTTATACTACATTGCTAACATAAATAGATAAGTGGGACATTGAATCACCTTGTCTTACCCCTCTACTTGCTTTAAATAGTGTTGTACCTGAATAAATATTTGACTATTGTAACATATCACATTATTCAGTTGATGACTTTAGTTGGCATTTTGAGTTCCACAATATCAACTCTAAGAACGTCCATTTCAGAGAATCATATGTTCTCTCCATAACAATTTCATCATACATCTTTTAGAAATTTTATGTCTCTCATGCCCTTTTACAATTTTATGACTCAATATAATATTGACATTCAAAAATTTTCCTAGTACAAATGTTGATTGCTTAGGATCCACTACTCTCCATGATCAGTTTCAATCTAAAAGTATCACTGTAGATATAATTTTGTATATTGTTGAGCAGCATGAAATTGACATGCACCTATCTATTTGGTTGAACTTTTCCCCTCAGGTATGAATGTTACTGCAGCGTAATTGATAGGTTGGCCCATCTCATCAGTGTCAAAGAAGTTTAGATTTGTTTATGTGATCTCCTCCCTCACTATTCACCATGTTCTTCAAAAAGAAAAACATTTAATCTATTTTCTGGAGTTTTTAGATCAGTAATGTCATATAGAGTTGTTTACCACTTCTATTTTTTTTATTAGAGTTGTTGACTGAAGTTGATGAGATTTAGCATTTATTTCCTCCTCATTATATTGGTATCTACATTTTGTAAGCAAGTAACATGTCCAAACAATTCCGGATAGAAATTCAGTGCCTTGTAAATATCTTCGTGAGTGATACCTGTAATAGTAGTCTAGATCACTCTATTTTCCACGCGAGCAAAGAAGTATCCTATATAAGCATCACCTAGGTCCAACCGTTGCTTCATTGACTGGTACCTCATAAAACTTTCCTCAATTGAACTCCATTTCTCCAATTGTTGTCTCAATTTGTTTTTTTTTTCTTGCTATTAACATACATCATATTATGGTTTTTTGTACTTGATAAAGTTGTCATTCGATGTGCTGAATTTTGTTCTTCACCTCTTTAAATTCAGTATTATTCAACTTTTTAAGTGCAATTTTCACCTTTTTGAAATTTCACCAGACTTTCATCTTTTATGTTCTTGCTAAGCTTGATTAACTAGTTGAAGAAACTTAGGGTAGTCTGTAATGCAATTAAAGAATCAAAAGGCTTTATAAGTATTTTTGCAATATGTACTCAGTGTCAAACTTGGAGGGACAATCACACATTTCCGTTAATAAGATCTTTACCTACATTGCTGACATATGAACCACTCATTCAACATTTACTATAGGCTTGTCAATCCTGATGCAAGATACATGTGTGTTCATTAGTCCAAGTGTATGAACCCCCCGACTATTTTCATATCATTCATTTCAACATCTAATAAAAAATTATTAAAATTTTGGACTTATATATTTTGTAACGGGCTGGTTCCAGTCTATCCTTTATCTTAGTATTGCATTATAATACCCATTCATAGTATTGACCTATGAGTATTAACAATCAAGTCCTCATGTTCAGACTATCATGAACTATATGTAACTCATACATTGCACTCAAACATAAACTCTAGCGTACTACAATTGTCTATTACTCTAAATTGTATATTAATCAAACTTATTCTCCACAACACACTCTACATATTAAAAATCCCGCAATACTCAATTTATTTTTATTATTTAACATAATTATTAATATTATAAAATGATTATATATATTTATGAATATTTTATAAATTTTAACACTTATGTATGAATTATATATATTTTTTTAAAAGTCAAATACCTTTAAAAAATTTTTTTTAGTCAAACACCCAAAAGTATTTGGTAAGTATGAGCTAGCTTAATGTATTTTCCTTTGGCATATGCATTAGAAATTTTCAGATATTTCGTGTGTGGTAACTGCAAAACAGAGTTGAGAAATCAGTTAGGGTTTGGCGAATGGCTTCGACAAAAAATCCAGACACCCATGAATCATGTATGCAATATCTAGTGTTTCCTCAAATGAATTTGCATCTTCCCAATCCCATAATAATCTATTGTTTTTTTTGTTTCAATTTGCAGGCAGAAAAGTGTCTATAAAGATCCGGATGATGGGCGCCAGCATTTCTTACTGGAACTCGAAATTCATTCAATGCCTCGCTAACCCAACTTATATTCACTGTATCTTTCTATTCCCTTCTGCTATTTAAACATGATAATTTCTGGGTATTTCTCAAAATGATCGATTATTGTTAGTTTTATGTTATATATGTTGTTGGATGGTTCATTCTTCTTCATTATGTTTTAAGTGTGTGAAATGCAATGTGTTTCAATTGGACACAAGTCAAATTTGGGTGCAAAAGCTTCAATTTTTCTATTCCTTTTTGATTTATTTTTTGTGCTTGACTTTGTATTGATGCTGATTTGGCTTAGAATAGATATTTTGAAGATTAAGCTTTTATTGGGTTCTTGAAATACCTTCAATACTGGCAACGGGCAGAGTACATAAAGTTTATTATGTAACTTTTTAGATGCAGTTCAATTGTATGCTGTTTTTGGTTGATGGTCCTTGTTCCTTTTCTGTTTGCGGTGGACTATGGGTATCATTAACTAACTGTGTTGGTCTTCCCATTCTTGATGTCAACGCAGATATCCACACACTGCCTGTTCTTTCTTGAGCTTCTCCAAAATCCATCATTTCATAATGCAATGGCGCATACCGCCAACAAGGTAAAAAGTTATATCATGTGTTGTCCTGGTTTCCTTCTCCACTTTTACCAATCCCTTTAGTGAGTTAAAAGTAAAGACTGTCAGTCACTATAAAGAAAGTTCGTCTCACTTTGTGTAGACACAGTTTTTGTGGACAAAATATGCAGCCAAAGTACTTTATAATACATGTTACTTCATTGTCTTAGGCTCTTAGCCATTAGCCTTATTTCACTTTCTTTAACTTTCTCATAGTTTCTAGATATAAAACTTATAATTATTTAATCGTGTTGTCCAGGTTAATCCTCGCTCCAAGGAATTCTCATCTCATTTCACTTTTTATCGTCTACTGCACTCTGTTTGCCAACCTAAAGTTCTGGCACATAAATCTGTGATAAGATCTGATTTACATGTTCCTAACAATTATTAGGAAGTAGCACATAGGCAGTAATTTTGCTTCTGGAAGAACTACATAAATAACCGGTTGAAGCATATTTATGCACGGTCGCTTCCTGAGGCTGCAATTGCACCACCAAGTTCTGCTCCACCTGCATCACTACCATCAAGTATAGCCCCTGGACCTCCTGCTCCTACACCTGTTTCAGCTGCAGCTCTTTCCTGATGAAGTATGTCATCCCTCCTGGATCTGGTCTTGCTAAAACTGACTCAAGGAATTCTTCTGTTGATCGAAGAAAGAGAAATTATTTCCTCTCGTCTTTTACTTTTCTCTTACTGTGAAAACGTTGTCAAAGCTTGTTTCTACATGCTCCCTCTTGTTATGTTTTCATATTTTAGGGTTAGATATATTAACATGATCTTTCTAACATAGTTAATGACTTGGTTAATTTGGTTTTAGCAGGAAAGACGGATGATTTTCTTGTACTTATGACACAGACATCCAAACAATTAATTCATGAATTAAGGTAATACATTTTGCACCCCTTGATTTGATTATTAGAATTAGTGTTGCAGTTCCCTCACTGGTAAATGCATTTATGAAATCATATTAAGAGTGATTTTTTGTATATAGAATTTTAGAGTCCTGACCAACTCTCAAGCACGGTCAATGACCTGTAATTTCTTTCTCGTGTCAGAAAACATGGCGCTAAAGTGAGAGTTCATCCACACATTTTTGTTGGGTTCTCTGGGATCAAATTTATAGTAAAAAATAAATATTTTTTTTTTCCTGAAACCAAGTAACCAAAACAAAAAAGAAGCAGCCTACTTTTTGCCTCTTCTAGGGTTATCAATGGAGTGAAGAAGTTATTCCAATCACCATATTAACTTGTGAACGTTAAATTTTGATGATAAATGAAGGATTAGCTTCTCCAATATGGTCCAAGTTTTGGAGCCTTTGCCTATCATCTAATGATAAATGGGAGGAGTATTTTCCACCATGACCAAACACACAGTGTCATGATGTTGCTCAGATCTTACATATCATTTTTTGAATCTATATGACCTAAGTAGGAACCTAGTTGTTTTTATCCTACATGTAGTGTAATTCTTGTTGTGGAAGCTGAATCTTTAGAGTGAGATGAAATCACAATTGCTATATTAAAAGGCAGCTAATAAATAGTTAATGAGATCATAATAAAAATGAACAAAAATTTACGAAGTTCGGTAAAAAATTTTAGTTTTTGCCTAGTCCTTAAACACAACCAACCAAAATTTATTTCAGTCCATAAGAATACAATACTAGTGAAATACTATAGGGGAGATAGAAGACTCAAATGCCTTAGAAGATGAGAAGGCAAGTGAGAAGTGTGTTACATATGAACAACTAACTACATATTTATAGGAAATGAATTCTTCCTCTTAATGTCATCAATGACATCACCAGTGTTCAGGGAAGCGTGAAGCGGAAAAAAGCGATAAGGCCCCACTTCAAGCTTTAAGCGATGAAGTGCTCACATACTCATTCTAGTCTGTGAAACGTAGAAGACTCGCTTCTCTTTGCTTCATCGCTTGAAGCGATGAAGCGCTCGCTTTCCTAAACACTGGACATCACTAGTAAGCAAATGTCATTGATAACAATTGTCTTTGATACCAATTGTTAGCTACTAAAAAGTATTCGTAGTAGAAATGGAAGACAAGAAAAATGGAGAGTCCATGTCGGTAATACGTCATCATTGACATCTTCGCTTATGACAACATTTTTGTCAAATGCGAAATTTACTGTTAAATCTTTTGTTGGATTTATTTTCTTTTAGCTGGATTTGTTCAATGCAACAGAAAAGCCAATTTGATTATGCATGTTATCCTGGAATTCTCCTTAGGCACCTACGAGAGAATCAATTATGGGCAGAAACTTTTTTGGTTCTGACAATGTGATCACCACAATTTAGAAGCTCAATATGGCTGTGGATTATTTTTATTCCCAACCCTCAAGGCGTTAACCAGCTTTTGATTAGCTATTTAAGAGAGGCAAATCAATGACTCCATCCAGAAAAAGCTCTGTGCAAAGACGTGTCCAGTACAAAAATAAAATAAAATTATTACTTGAAACACGGAAAGAGCAAACAAAGGACCATGTATAGCAACGGCTTTCTCTTACCCCAAATGGCATGCGTCTACATTAAGTATTTTCCTAATCAATATATAAGATGTACTAAGATTATTTTCTTTGGTTCCATCATTTTAGATCTCTAGAATTTCTTATGGAAACAAATGAAAAGATTGGCTTTCCTCATAAATGTTTGATCTTCTTTCCTAATTGAGAATAAATTCCATGTGACTTCAGATTAGACTCTCTTTTTATTGCAAGTTTAGAGTGTTTCTAGACATTCTTCTACATGATTTCCAGGAGTCTGAGGGTTGTGTCTATGATTGAGTTTTTCAAATCTTTCTTGTCTCGAAGTTTGTTTTAGTTGCTTCTTACTGCGAAACTCAGAGTTCTTTTCTTCTCAAAACTTGGGATTATCTAATAAGATACCGTTAGATGAATGCCAAAGCTGTAATGTCAGTTGTTTGGGGCTCATGATTCCTTACCAGGTAGATCTAGTTAGCACCGTCATAGCTATGGAATTTTTACAATAACTGGTTTCAGATTTTCTCCTGCATTTCAATGGAGGGACTACTTATTCTTGCATTTGTTGAAAAATTGTCATTCGTGGATAGTGATTCCATTTCTCCGGCATTGGTTCTGTTATGAGAAGCTTGGCTAATGTGTAATACATTAGTGTGAATCTTTTTACATAAATCCTTAGATTATCTTCCGGTACATTGTTAGTTTGATGACAAAGTTATCCACCTAGATAAATAAGTATTTATTGAATTTTTCTTGTGTGTCCTTAATATACTTTGAAGTGCTTTCATGCCAAATAAATTCCGATTTGTCTTCTTTCTATTGGTAAATGGATTTGACCACTTGTCTTCTTCGGAGAAGTTTGATTTTTTCTAAAAGATTCCTCCGTTACATCTTCATTTCTGTCCTCTATTTAAATTAGATTTTCTTCTATGTTAAGCTAAATCTTCGTCTCTAGGTTTGCTTTCTTCATCTGTTCTTCCAATCACCATTAAGACGAGATATCTTGCAGGAAGATGACTGGAGAAGTTCGCTGCTTTGAACCTAGGCGATCTTTGTGGGCGATTCCAACACCCAAGAGTGGGCTTTTTTCTTCTTCTTTGTTCTTTCCCTTTTTTCACTCTGCTCTTTTAATCTCAGATATATCTAGAAAAAGAAATCTAATTTTAGGTGAAAATGGTTGTTTGTTTGTTCCTCTTTCTTTGATTATTGGTTTCTCTTCCTCCTTTTTTGTGTCTGCTAGCTATATTCATCCTGTAATTGGGATGATTGTCTAGATCCCATCCTCTATTAGAAATTTCTCTAGGTTCTAATAGCTTCTTGGACAAACAGTAGATTGTCATTTCTGCGGTTTCTTTTTGCCTTTCTACTTTTTTGTGTTTGCTATATCCTTGCTGTAATCAACATGATTTTGTAGATCCAGACCATCTCTTGTATGAAAATACTTTTAGGTGCTAATTTCTTGTTGGACACACTTAGCTTGTCATTTGACTTGTCAAAGGAAAAAAACACATATTTGGCCCATGAATTTAGTTATAGTTGATTACTCATCTGTGTCTTCTAGATAAAATGTGATTCTGGTCGAGTGTAAATGGTAAATTGGGCTACACCGAGGGCTCTCGAGTATTTGATATATGTACAGGGAAAAACTGACCTTAGACCAAACTGTGGTCGACAATAAGTGACACATTTGGCCTGCATTAGCTATCCATTAAAATTAGGAAAATGGGGAAAAGGAGGACCCTTTTATTATAATTAATGTTATTAAATTGTAGCTCGTTCATGATTATTATATGAAAAACTCAGTGCTATTGGAAGTCAATATTTGTTGTTTTATGTGACAAGTACGGGTAGGCAATGGCTTATCCCTCCATGGGCGAAGCATTATTTCTATATAGAGAGGCACAGAGTGATTGCAGCTAGAAGCAGTTGAGTCTTTGAATCTGACTATAAAAAGAAAAAAAATAGACAAATAAGGAAACTAGTATGCTGCTGCTTTTAAGATATCTTACGTTTTGGACTTTAGTTTTTGAAGAGAGACTGTCTGTCTTTGTGTTTGTGAGGAATTCTTTTCCTTTGATAGCAAACCCCATCCTCCCAACAAAACAAAGTAAATCCAAACAATCTTATGTGATTTCTTGTCCTAAATGTTAGTTTTAAAGCAAGTAGATAAGACATTGTCAAAATTGCTTATGGGGTATTTGCTTGTTTATAATTGTGCTTATGTGCAGATCCAACTGCTTCTGCTACTCAGGCTGAAAAGGAGGAGGTGGATTCGCGATCCATATATGTTGGTAATGTGAGTTTTGTCACCTTTACATCAACATGTAAATTTGTTTTTCCCTACTTGACATATTTTTACTAATTGCATCATCCTGCTCTTCATAAGACATATTGTGTTAATCAATGACAGGAATTAATTTATACTTCAACCTTATCTGATTATTTGCTTTCACATTTTAATCCAATGAAACTGCAGATTACTTTATTGCTAAAAGAATTGTTGCCTATAGTTTTTGCCCCCTTCTATTTTATATTATTTTTTGTTCTTTAACACTGTAGATGCAACTTTAACATGAAATCACCTAGAAAGCAATAATAGTGTTCGACTTTCTAGAAAAAGATTATTTTGCGCATCAGTTGTCTAACTGCTGTACTTTCAGTTTTTTTTCATTATGGACACAGAAAATTGGTTTGTTTCTCTTCTACTTGTTCTTTTACTTTTTGTTTTCTGTTTTACTTTCTCAGCTTTGCTCTTGTAGCGTTAGCTTGCAATTGGTTGTGTGCAGAAGAATGAATACTTGGGATAAGTTTGTTCAGAAATACATGACAGGATAAGGCAGCACTTTAGATTGCTCGGTCTGGATGTTCCATTTACGGGATTAGTTGCTGCATTTTGCCGTTAGGTTGAGTTGCTGTATTGATAGAGCTAATCTCACATTAAATTACGAACTAGCAAAAAAAACAACAATATATTGTTCCCTGCACGTATTACCAAAGTAACACCATATTGTGTTAGTAAAAGACATGTAAGGCGCCCCTCATTGTTTGTCTTCGAATGTGGTTTGATATTTGTAACACTATCTGATATGAGGCAAGCCGCAGCCCCCCATCCCACAAAAAAAAAGCTGACCCATCTCTTGTGAAAATGCTGAGCATAACTGTCATTTGAATTTTTCTTGCATTTCAACTTCAGGTTGATTATGCTTGCTTGCCTGGGGAAGTGAAGAACCACTTTCAGGCTTGTGGCACTGTTAACAGGGTAACTATCCTGACTAACAAGCTTGGCCAGCCAAAAGGCTTTGCGTATGTGGAGTTCTTTGAAAGGGAGGCTGTTCAAAATGCACTTCTTTTAAACGAATCAGAGCTTCACGGGCGGAAGTTGAAGGTCCATAACAATCATCTTAATGATTTATAGACTCTGTTTCACCTTCTAGACCTTCTACTAACCATGTTTTTTTTTCATGTATAGGTGTCTGCCAAGCGGACAAATGTTCCTGGTATGAAGCAATTTCGAGGAAGGCGATTTAATCCATATGCTGGATTCCACCCTCGACGTGCGTTTGTGCCTGGTGCTCCAGCCATTCCACCTTTTGGGTAATTAACAATGATGCTATCCTCTGCAGAACTATATTTTAGTGTGTGTATATATATATATTGACAAAGACAAGGTTGTATCATGTATGCCTTTTCCTTTTCTTTTGCAATACATTTTTTATAGATATTTTTAGCTTTTCCTCAAATACAAAACCACTGACCCTACTTGTCACATACTGTCAAAACTTCCTTGACTTCTTTTCATGATTTTGTAGCTCATCTAGCATCTAGGGGCAAGTTGTACTATGAACTGCTCATATCTTGATACACCTTTTAAGCACCTCCATATCCAGCCAAAACCAAAGAAACAGGAAAGAAAAAGAAAAAGAAATTGCCCCATGTAATAAATAAAAAATCACTCTTGCATTCTGAACCTGAATAATACATAAATATCCATGGAACCAAAAGTTCAAGCGATGTAACTCTAATCCTCAGCTCTTGAAAAAGAGAAGGAGGAGGACGACCCAAGGGGAGTCTATTTTCTAATGTGATGATGCTTCTATTTTCTACCATCTTGTGCTCGAGAGAATCCCTCCCCTTGGGTCTTCTTCCTACTTCTCTTTTCTGAGAGTTGAAGATTTAAGTTTCTTCGCTTGAACTTTTGGTTCCATGGATATTTATGTTTTAGTCAGTTTCAGAATGCTAGAGTGGTACTGTTTTATTTATTATATGGGCGATTTCTTTTTCCTTTTGTTTTTGTCTGGGTATGGAGGTGTGCTTAAAAGGTGTATCGAGATAGAAGCAGTTCGTAGTACAACTTGCCACCCTAGATGCTGGATGAGCTACAAAATCATGAAAAAAAGGTCAAGGAATTTTCGACAGTATGTGACGAGTAGGGTCGGTGGTTTTGAATTTGGGGAAAAAGCTAAAAATGTGTAGCAAAAGAAAAGGAAAAAACTTACAACTTTGTCTCAGTCAATCTTGATCTATCTTTGAAGTACACCCTCCCCTTCTTTACCCCAACCCAAAAAGAAGAGGCATCAAATTGTTTACTTGTCCAAAACAAAGTGTCTTTGCTTGACCATTCTTTTTGGGCTAGACATTTTTGTCTGATCTCTAGGATCAGGAGCAAAGAGGTGCTTGGGGCATATAGCTCAGAGCAGTTTCTGTCCTGACCAATAATATGATCCTGGCCTTCTTTACTTGAATAAACATTAGGCTAAAGCTCAGCTTATCTCCTTACTCTGCGAATTTCATTTAGGTACCAGTATCCTGTCAGTTGCAACTTCATAGATTTATCTATCACTCAATTTCTGAAGAAGTTAGTTGAATATTAATTGGTTGTCAACTTGGATACAGCCTACTCTGATGCCTTATGGGATCTGCACTTGCCACATAATCTACTTCAACACATGTTTGTTTGGCCTACAATGTTGCCCCTGCATGAGCAGTAGTTCAGTGCTTCCTGCCTCCCAAATAAAGTGGAATCTTGTGTTGTCTTTGGTTGGCTAGGTTTCTAGGCTTACTTCCTTTATACGAAGTAGGATGTTGGGTTTCTCGTAAAGCCAGTGCATGTGTCATGGTAATTGTTTTGATCTGAAATGGTAACTTTTGTGTTTAATGTTCTTTCGAAGGGGTTACTTCATTCTGTTGGTATTTTGACTAAATATGTCCTACGCTTCTGGATTAGCAGCTCAGCTACTAGAACTTGTCTATTTTCAAGTTTATCAGTGTGCTACAGAAGATGAGCCTAGAGTCTCGTCTTATTGATGGAAGGGTCTAGTCAGCAGTTCACTGAAATAAACTAGATGACTCCTATGTCTAATCTATTTTACACAATCACAGTTACCTATACCTATCTAAAATGCATCACTTGACTTTTTTTTAAGACGTTGCATCACAACACTTGCAATGCATTCCGTGGCCGACTTTTTGTACTGGTAGTATGTGCCAAAATCATCTGTTTTGTTTTTGCAACACTAATGCAAATGTTGGCAACAATGCTCCCTGTACTACTACCAGTTAAGTAATACAAAGTAAACCTTCAGAACTCCAAAAATAGGTGTTGCATCACTAAACTGTTAAATGAGGATAACTAAACTGTTAAATGAGAATAATATAAAACTTACTTGCAGGGTATTTTGTTGCAGTAACAGATGTCAACTTATATTGGTCCAACATAAGTTTATAAGATTTGTTGAGTTGAATTTATTTCCTATTATCCTATACGTATTCCTGATAGGCTGGTACTAATCGTTTTAATATCAAAGAGAACTTAAATTGGTGGGAATGCTTTTTATGCCCTTCAACAGAGAGCTGAACTTCCCTAGATTTTAATGGAAGAGTAAATTTTCAGATATTTGTTCATCTGGATTACAGTGTTCCTAATTTGTCCTCCTTGACTCTTCACTTTTATAAGCTATATAATTTAACAGTTGTGCAAATTTTACTCTCTTGTTTGATGTTCACTGTCGTTGTCATGTTTTGTCTTGACATGATTCAAACTGATGTCTGCTTGATGATTACATCAAACTTTAGTTAACAAGTATTGTGTTGTCATCTTATTTGCAGAAGGGTTCCAAGGTTCCGACGTTCCATCCGCTACAGGCCATACTAGTGGATTTTAAGCTGGATTGCAGCCTTCCCGAGAGAAGAGAAGCATGGGACTCGCTTTGTGAAAAGGGCATCTCCTTGTTTTACTCTCTTTGGTTTAGGGCAAAGGATGTTATAATTCAAATAAGTCATAAACTGACATAAATTTCAACTCTGTGGATGATGTTTTAGGTTTGGTGGGGATTGAGAAGTTTTTTCTTTGGTAGCTTGCTCAGGTGCTTGCATTTTGGGCAGCAAATGGAGAAGACAAATAAAATAAGACAGTTTGTTGGATATGGTTATATTCTGTTTGAATTATGTATGGTTGTGGTTTGGTCACTCTTAAGCTCCCCTCTCCTAAACCTCCTTTCCCCCAACTTCAAATCCTAATAGGTACATGCAATAAGACCAATGGTGTTTAGTTTTCCAAAAGGACTATTTATTACTCCATGTTAGGGTAGATACAAAATGCTTTGATATAGACAGAGATGAAGATTTTGTAGTGTGTGGTAAAGCGTCTTGTTAATAGGAAAAAACACGAACATACCAATTGAAGTAGTCCAAGTTGGTAATTGCATAATGGGGAAAGAAATCTAAAATTTTGGTCGAAAACATAGGTCGAATTGAACTACTTTCAAGTCATCAAAATATGATTTCGTAGTTGTAGGTCCAAACCCCCCAATTTCCATGCTCATTTTAGGCATGGTAACATACATCTCTCTTTCATGACATATATATTTAGTTGTAGTCCGCAGAGATGTTTCTTTGAGAAATAATCGAAATACAATTAACTTGAATTTATAACATGAATTGAATAATGTAATAGCGTGTAAATATCAAAAGCTTGAATTTGTAACATGAATTGAATGATGAAATAGTGTGTAAATATCAAAAGCGATGTATCATGAAGGTTGCATCCAAAGTCGCCCAAATTTTTTACTTTTTACCCCTAGGACTAAAATCACAATTTCACATACATAACTACAAATTTAAGCTTAAAAATCATGCATACTATTCAGAGTTATGACTTCACCCATTTTTTTAAAAAAGACTTGGAATCTAAAAATCTAATCAAAATCAAATACAAGATGTCAGTTCAAAACTGAAATTTTCTTCCAAAATTAATGAATCCATTGAATTCAGTCGAAAGTAGAGTTGGAATCCACCATTACATTACATCTTAAAAATACAATTTCATAATCTTATGCCCAAAATCCCTATTTTTATGCTCACAGTATATGCAGAATTTCCTTTTAGCATATATATGCTAACAATTCCAAACAACGGCTGTCTAACATTGAAAAGTAGAATTAGTTAGGGTTTAGCGAATGGCTTCTACATCGAATCCAGACACCCATGAATCACCGTAAGAAGAATCGCCTTTTGCTCAAATTAATTTGCATCTTCCCAACTTCACATTAATCAACTGTTTTTTCTGTTCCAATTTGCAGACAGAAAAGCGTCTATAAAGATCCCGATGATGGGCGCCAACGTTTCTTACTGGAACTCGAATTTGTTCAATGCCTTGCTAACCCCACTTACATTCACTGTATCTAACTATTCCCTTCTTATTTAAACATGATATTTTCTGGGTATTTACCAATTATTGTTAGTTTTATGTTATAGATGTTGTTGGTGTGAAAATGCATATTTGGTTGCAAAAGCTTCAATTTTTCTATCCCTTTTTCATTTGTTTTTTGTTTTCTGGACTTTGTATTGATTCTGATGCAGATTTGGCTCAGAATAGATATTTTGAAGATGAAGCTTTTATTGGGTACTTGAAGTACCTTCAATACTGGCAACGACCTGAGTACATAAAGTTTATAATGTAAGTTAGTTTCTAGTATTAATATATGATAACAGTTATGTATGTTCTTTCTACTCCCAACTTTTTTGATGCAGTGGTTGATGGTCCTTGTTCCTTTTCTGTTTGCTGTGGACTATGGGTATCATTAACTAACCGTATTGGTTTTCCCTTTCTTGATGTTAATGCAGGTATCCACACTGCCTATTCTTTCTCGAGCTTCTCCAAAATCCAACATTCCGTAATGCAATGGCGCATCCTGCTAACAAGGTAAAAAGTTATGTCATGTGTTGTCCTGGTTTCCTTCTCCACTTTTGCTATACCCTGTAGTTAGTTAAGACTGTCAGCCACTATAAAGAAAGTTCGTCCCACTTTGTGTAAACACAGTTTTTATGGACAAAAAATGCCAGCCAAAGCACTTTATAATACATGTTACTTCATGGTCTTAGCCATTAGCCTTATTTCCATTTCTGAACTTTCTCGTAGTTTCTAGGCATAAAACTTATAATTATTTAATTGCGTTGTCCAGGTTAATTCTCGCCCCGAGGACATCTCATCTCATTTCACTTTTTATTATTTATTGTACTTAGTTTGCCAACCTAAAGTTCTGGCACATAAATCTGTGATAGGATCTGATCTACATGTTTGTAACAACTATTAGGAAGTGGCACATAGGCAGCAATTTTACTTCTGGAAGAACTATAGAAATAATCGGTTGAAACATATTTTGCCGCGGCCGCTTCCTGAGCCTGCAACTGCACCAAGTGCTGCTCCACCTGCACCACTACCATCAAGTGTAGCCCCTTCAACCGCTCCACCTCCTGCTCCTACACCTGTTACAGCTGCAGCTCTTTCCCCGATGCAGTATGCCATCCCTCCTGGATCTGGTCTTGCTAAAAGTGACCCAAGGAATGTTTCTGTTGATCGAAGAAAGAGAAAGTATTTCCTCTCGTCTTTTACTTTTCTCCTACTGTGAAAACTCTGTCAAAGCTTGTTGTTGCATGCTCCCTCTTGTTATGTTTTTATATTTTAGGGTTAGATTTGTGATGTAATGTTTTTGACGTAGTTAATGACTTGGATAATTTTGTTTTAGCAGGAAAGACGGATGATTTTATTTTACTCATAGCACAGACCCCCTATCAATTAATTCATGAATTAAGGTAATACATTTTGCACCCCATGATTTCGTTTTAAGAATAAGTATTGCAGTTCCCTCATTGGCAAACACATTTATGAAATCCTATTAAGAGTGTGATTTGTTGTTTATAGAATTTTAGAGTCCTTCCCAAGTCTCAAGCACGATCAATGACCTGTACTTTCTTTCTCGTGTCAGAAAACATGGTGCTAAAGTTTTGCGAGAGATCAACCACACATTTTTGTTGGGTTTCCTAGGATCAAATTTCTTTAAGAAATAAATGTAGAACTAATTTTATTCCCCAACCAAGTAACCAAAACAGAAAGGAAGCAGCCTGCCTTTGAACTCTTTTGGGATGCCCTCATTTGTGGTTTCAATTGCTTAATTTCTTAGGCTTTTAGTTCAGACATCTAGTGATAGGTGACTGGAAGATTGCCAATGCACACTTATAGCAATAATGGGTTATCAATGGAGTGAAGAATTCGAATCACCATATCAACATGTGAACTTCAGATTTTGATGATAAATGAAGGAGCAACTTCTCTAGTGTGGTCTAAGTTTATGAACCTTTGCCCATCATCTATGGTAAATGGGAAGAGTATTTATCGTCTTTGATGCACTTCACTTGGGCAAGGTTACGGTCCCTCCTCTCTCTCGCCTCGGCTAGCCTGTACGAATTCCTATAACCACCTTTGGCTTTGTAGTTATTCTTTCCCCTTCGACTGGTCCAACTTCGTGTCCTCAAGTTGCAGGTGCTGACTCTCAAGGGCCTTCTGTCTTTCCAGAAAACTATGCAAAGAGGAACTTTATCCATTTGGCTTGAATTGGGTGGTGTGACACTTTAGAATTGGTACAACCTAGATCTAGCGACCTGAAATTAAGTGCGGTACACAAAATTATACTAGCTGTATCACTTCCACAAATGGAATTCCAAGGATTTCCATGTTATCACTCATCTCTTTTCCTTTTTTGGTCAAGTGAAGTACTTCCCCATATATATTTATGAGTTTAGTAAGAAACTATGCAGTGTGTCCTTCTCTCGACAAGATGTACTCTTTCCTACATACTTAACACATAGTTCTCCAATGTAAAATCAAGTGTTGTGCTTATTCTATATTCTGGTTGGTCAAATTGACCTACTTGCTACTCTGTGACAACTCATTAAACTTGTATATGCTTAAACGGAAAATTGGGTATACTCCTATTGAGCATATGATGTGTTTCTTCCATTATCTTGATAATGTCAATTCTTTAAATTTATGAATGGCTTTTTGGGTTCTATAGGAGCATTATACTGAACATATTACTTTGTGTTAAAATATTCTGATCATGCGTTGGTTCTTTAATTATCCTATAATAGCTATGTTGCATCCTATTCGTGGAATCTAACTTCACAACCACACTTGTAGGTGATCATCCATGGAATTAGACTACATCCTATGTTTAGAGAAGAAGTCAACCCTGTTTAATTGCTGAGTGCAGTTTCAAGAATGGAGCTTGGCAGTTGTATACTGCAATCTGGTGCACCCCAAAACAAAACATAAATAGAAATTTTAGTTCTTCCTGCAGGCAATCACTCATCAGCTTACTCTTGCTGTCACCTGTTGTGCTGCTGAAGCTGATAGTAGCTCATGTGGTAGTGTAAGGAGCTAAATCTTGGAATTGTAATACCATTGAAACGCCCATCTCTCTTTTCTCTCATGCTGGAGAAATGCCAGCCAGCCAGCAAATAGCTTATTATTGAGTAGGCCCAGTGTGCTACTTTAGCCTAATGAAGTCCTTGAATATGGTTTCTCATCCCTTATATGGAACTTTGAGGTAATATTATGTTGATGGTTTCTTTGCAGTGCAATTGAATTACGAGTGTTCTCTTGACAATGTTAAGCGGTCAGCAAATATAGGTTAACCTGTTTGCAACCCATAATAAAACGTGTTATATACGGATTGAACGCGTGTTGAAGACAATTTAGAGATCTGTTGGTTTCTGTAGTAGATGTAAGCGATATTGCATTCTAGAGTATTTGACTCGTATATGAGATGGTTTCTCCCTTTTTACTAGGAAAAATGTCGACTTCACAAAGCAAAGGCTGGGTTTTAACTTTTACATATATCCACTCTTCTTTTTTTCTTTTGGATAGGATCTCTACTTGTTTAAGTTGTTTACATAGATAGATATGTCACATGTTTGACTCTTTGGTGTGATTTTCGGTTCGATTTTGTCCATCTCGTATAGCTGCTGGACACAAACAACTAGCACTGTGCAATGCAAACTAAAATTTTTAGATACAAGTGATGAAGCTTTTGCGGTGGGAAGAGTTTTTCTTGTTAAGATAAGGCACAAGTACCCTTGTAGACTTATTTTAATTGGTATATATGAGAGTTAGGAGGAGGGTGACATACGAATATGGAAATAAATTGTTGGGAAAAAAAACTTGAAAAGGGTTTCTTAGGTGGAAGTTATGTCCATTTTCTAATTTATGAATTATGATTAGTTAGGGTCTGTGAAATTAGGTCTTACGCCTAATTTACACCCCAAAAGCTAACTCAAAGGGAAGAGGATTGCACAAGTCTTATAAGGAGTCCACCCATCTCATTAACCATCGATGTGGGACTTTTGTCATTCTTTAACATCCCACCTCACGCCCAGTGCTTAGCATCTGGTGCGTGGGCAATTTTGATTTTGGGGACCCCAACATCGGGTGAGGCGGGCCCTGCTCTGATACCATGTGAAATTAGGTCTTAGGACTAACTCACACCCCAAAAGCTAGCTCAAAGGGAGGAGGATTGCCCAAGCCTTATAAGGAGTCCACCCATTTCATTAACCATCGATGTGGGACTTTTGTCATTCTTTAACATCCCACCTCACGCCCAGTGCTTAGCATCTGGTGCGTGGGCAATTTTGATTTTGGGGACCCCAACATCGGGTGAGGCGGGCCCTGCTCTGATACCATGTGAAATTAGGTCTTAGGACTAACTCACACCCCAAAAGCTAGCTCAAAGGGAGGAGGATTGCCCAAGCCTTATAAGGAGTCCACCCATCTCATTAACCACCGATGTGAGACTTTTGTCATTCTTTAACACTCCACCTCACGCCCAGTGCTTAGCATCTGGTGTGTGGACAATTTTGATTTCGGGGGTCCCAACATCGGGTGAGACGGGTCCTGCTCTGATTCCTAGCAAATTCGAGAAGATGAAATGGGTTTGATTATTGTAATTCAACACAATTGTGTTACCCTTTTAGATTTATATGCTCTGTTCATATTCACAAAAAAAAAAAAGAAAAAAAAAAGAAAGAGTTAGGCCTAAGACCTAATTTTACATGGTATCAGAGCAGGGCCCGCTTCACCCGATGTTGGGATCCCCGAAATTAAAATTGTCCACGCACTAGATGCTAAGCACTGTGCGTGAGGTGTGGTGTTAAATGAATGACAAAAGTTCCACATCGGTGGTTAATGAGATGGGTGAACTCCTTATAAAGCTTGGGCAATCCTCCTCCTTATGAGTTAGCTTTTGAGATGTGAGTTAGGCCTAAGACCTAATTTCACAGGTCCAATATGGAGGTAATAGTTCACTAAGATACATTCTCTATGATAACATTTATTCGAATTAGGTCCACAAGTAAAAAGGTGCATGCTACTTTCTTTGAGTTCAATAAATGGTAGATAGTGGAGTTAATTAGGTCTAGGTTAATAATATAACGTATCTTCCCATGATACAATCCAGTCTAACCAACGATGCTTCAAATTTCTTGATCGTTATTTCATCTGTTTCAATTTATATGACATAATTTTTTTTTTACTTATTTAAAAAAAATTATTATATTTCTATAATCTAAACTACATTTTCTTTCTCTAGTTTGACTTGACAAAAAGTATAAAGAAGAAACAATGACTATTTAAGTACTAAAGATATATTTCCATATGATTGTTTGATTATGTCTGATTGGATAAATATTTTTTCCAATGTTAAAACTTTGTATATTAAAGCTGTAGAGGAGAGCTTGGTGACTAGCACTAGTGAAAAATGATATTCAAAGTCGTTGAAAATAAGTGATATTGAACATGGAAATATATGGAGAGTTTAACTTGTATTATATGAAATGTGAACGTGTAAATAACTTTTACACTAATTATTTGATCGTGTTCTTGGTATTATGAATTTGAATGTCAACGTCAAATGATACTTTTATTAGAACGTCTGAGCTATAGTTGATATATAATTTTCTACATTAGTATTTTATACTACAAATGTTACTTCTCAATTTTACTTTTTACATCTTATACAAAATCCATCATCATCTTAGAAAAAAGAACAACTTTCACATATAGCAAGCAAAAAATTAATATTTGTATTCTATAGCAAAGCTTGCATAATTGCGCTTCATAGCAAACATATACCTGTATAATTCGCTATACATATACAATTGTATAATTCGCTGGCCTAAATTGTATAATTCACTGGCCTCGCTATACATATACAATTGTATGATTCGCTGGCCTAAATTGTATAATTCGCTGGCCTATTTTGCTGCAATTGTATTATTCGCTGGCCTATTTCACTGCAATTGTATAATGCGCAATTGTATAATTCGCTGTCTACTTTGCTGCAATATATGTATAAAATTTGCTTTGCATACAATTGAATCGAAGTAAAATGTTTGTATATTGTATAATTATAAGTGTATATGAAGAAGATATATGTTTCTCTCGCTTTATACAAAAACAGAAACACAATTTATACACTTCTGTTGTATAAAGCGAGAGAAAATTGTATTTCACTGAAATTGTATAATTCGCAATTGTATAATTCGTTGGCCTTTTTCGCTGCAATATTTGTATAAAATTTGCATTTATCTACAATTGAATCGAAGTAAAATATTTATAAATTGTATAATTAAGTGTATAGTACGAAGATATATGTTTCTGCATGTGTATATACAATTTCTCTCGCTTTATACAAAACAGAGACACAATTTATACACTTCTGTGTATAAAGCGAGAGAGGCGAGCAAAGGGAGAGTGGCGAGCGAGATTTTTGGGAGAGAGACGACTGACAAACTTTGGCAAACATTTGCTATGGAGCACAATTAAATCATACCGTAGCTACTCCATTTATTTTAGGTTTAGTTTGTTATTATATACAATTATCCCTAGAAAAAATGCAAAGAAAAAAAGAAAAAACTTGAGAGATGGAATATAATCAAATTAAATGTCTGGAGAAATTAATTAGTTTCCATTTCAGCTTTTATTCTTTTCTTTATTCATTGGTCAAAGATTCTATTTAATTTAAAATTTTAAATGGAAGGCTTTAGTCTCTACTGTATGATGAGAATATTCGTCAATACTGGTTTCTGTATATTTTCCAAACGTAGTTTTAATCGATAATTATGTTCTGTAACTATGGATGTGCACAAGTAGATATTTAAATTTATATAAAGTTGAACTATTAGGCACATACGTTCTACGTAGAATCCTACCTTGCATCCTACCAAATAGGACGCGTGCGTTTACTTATTCAATTTTATATAAGTTTAAGTGTCTACTTATATACACCTAAAATTAAAAAAACATAGCTAAATAACAATTGATGTCAAGTTAAAATCAACGACCACATGGGTCAGGACAAGCTAAACTTATATCAACCATACAAGGACACTCGTATGAATCAGATGTTCAATAGGTCAAGAACTTAGTTTAATGTACCAATTAAGTGAACCATTTAATTTAGCCATTATTGCGTCTCCATGCATATTCCACAAACCCCATCAAATACAAAAATGAATCTTCCCTGTATAGCTGACCAAGTACGTCTTTGAATTATCAAGAAAATAATGTCTCGGTCTTGCTTTGGTAACTAAACTAACTATGGTTCAAAATCAATGGATTTTTCTAAGTCCATACATATATATATTTTTTTTCTTCAAATTACCCTTCTTTTATATGAGATTATCGACCAGGGGCGGACCTACAATGGATCAAGTGGGTTCAAAAAATAACACTGTGTATCAATATGTATAGGTGTGAAGAGGATTTATTTTGTTCAACCAATCTGAGTTTGATTCTGGGTCCGTCACGATTGTCGACTATATCTATTTTTAAGAAAAAAAGTGAAAAAGTAGCAAATGGATAATATTGACAAATTTTGCTCCAATTAATGTTGTTTATTAACTCTTTAATACTTCATAAATTCATTTATTTTAAACTAAAAAAGTTATTGAACTATTATAGAACCACCTGATTCGTAATATTACTACTTTCATAATATTCCAAACCAACCAAGGCTTTTAGAATCTTCACTAACCAATGAAAAATTTGGATCGACATAGGTGGGGTCGAAAATCAAGAAGATTCTAACTATCTAATATACATACACAAAAATAATATTTCTTCGTCCTAATTTATATGACTTACTTTTCATTTTATCAATACGGAAAGAAAATGACGCATTTCTATATTAAGTAGCAATTTAATTATAAAATGTTATCTTTAATAAAATGATTTACATTCTCACAAATTTCTTTCATTTATTTTGAATCATAAGTTTTAAAACTTTTTCAATCTTTCTTAAACTCCGTATCGAGTCAAATTCTGTCACATATACTGGGACGATGGGAGTATTAATTTTTCATAACTAATGTTCAATGTGTATAAATAGATTGCATTTAGAATAACATTTCATATTTTCTAACATGACAAGTTTGAAAATCACCAAAAAGCATCACAAACATTTCAATAATCCTTTTCCATCCACCCCAAACTCACCATTCATTTATGGAACTTTAATCTTGAATTCACATAAACTCCCTTCTCATCAGATCTACCCCATTGGCAATAATTTTCAGTTAAATTGGTCATCAAAAAATGGAGGATTTTTATCAATTTCACACAAATCTGAACCTACAAGGCCTTTATGGTCCACTCTTCCTGGTGAGCCTTTCATTTCTGCTGCCATTGCTGAAACTGAAGTGGAAGAAAGCAGAGGTTCATTCGTCGTAAAAGATAAACATGTTCATTCTCTTTCAAATAATCAAACCATTGATGACATAAAGATCATAAATGAATCTGATAAAGATCAATTTTTTTCGTCGTATCCCCTGTTCAAGAATCCCCTGTTTCCTGTTGTAATGATCACAGGGAAGGTTTTCGGGGTAAGTAAACAAAAGAAAAAGGTTGGATTTTCGCGAAGAAAAGATTCGGAGAAGGAAAATTCAACTTGTGCAAGATATTGGATTCTGTTTGATCAGAAAGAATGTCATCAAGTTGGTTTCCACGTGAGGATTGGGAAAACGGATATAGAGCTTCCAAAAAGAGTTTCTCCAAGAAGTTATAGGATTTTTTCTCTAAAATTTGGTCGAATTCGGAGACGTAGAGGTGGGTGGTTTGGAGGATTAAAAAAGTCTGTTACTGTTTCATCATTAGCTGAGGAGAAAATAGTGATGAAAAATAGTGAAGGAGCTGTTAATAATAGAATTTGTTTAACATATTCAAGTGAAAAAAATGAGAAAATATTTGGTTTTGGAGAGCAATTTTCTCATATGAACTTTAAAGGAAAGAGAGTCCCTATTTTTGTTCAAGAACAAGGGATTGGACGCGGTGATCAACCTATTACCTTTGCAGCCAATTTAGTTAGCTACAGGTACTCTCATAGTTGGAGTGTTTACTTGCCAGTTGAGACGTCTATTTATGCATTATACATTTCTTTTTATCGAACTACATTATATGGCGTAATAGTGTGCCAAGTTTTTAAAAACAAAAGACTGAAATAAGCATTATTGTGTCATGTAGGGCAGGAGGTGATTGGAGTACAACTTATGCGCCTTCGCCATTCTACATGACATCGAAGATGAAGTCAATGTACTTGGAGGGTTATGATTATTCAGTGTTTGATCTAACAAAAGATGATAGAATTCAGATACAGGTGAGTTTCGACGATTTCTCTTCCTGCTTTTCGAGTATTTATAGCTTAAATATTGGTGGTGCACTTTCAGATAATGTTAAATAGTCCAGCATCAACTCAATAAAACAGTATCTGAATTATCTGCTGCACAGAACTTGTATTTTCTCTGAACACTCAAGACGAGATTTCATCTCGTACTAATACCAAATCCGAAAGAACATTTAAGGCCTGAAGAAATAATTCAACTACATGTTGTGTTAAAGCGGACAATATGAACGAAAGGATGTACATTTTGTTCAAATGTGGCTCATACTTTGAAATCTTGTTGCAGTTACATGGGGACTCATTGGAAGGTCGGATACTACACGGGAACTCACCTTCTGAACTCATTGAATGTTTCACAGGAAGCATTGGTAGGCCTCCACTTCTTCCAGAGTGGATTATTTCTGGTGCAGTAGTGGGAATGCAAGGTGGAACGGACACTGTCCGCAGTATTTGGAATGAAATGCAAAGATATGACGTCCCAGTATCAGCATTCTGGTTGCAGGTACACCAAGAGAAGATCATTTAAATGAAGGAATTAAAAAGATTCCAGGCCTCATAAAGAACACTCAGATTGATTAAAAAATAGATGAGTTATTCAAGTATGTAACATCTTTTCGTATACGCTTTTTGTTCAGGATTGGGTAGGGCAGAGAGAGACAGTCATTGGATCACAACTTTGGTGGAATTGGGAAGCAGATGAAACGAGATACTCGGGATGGAAACAACTAATTCAAGACCTTAATAAGCAACATATCAAAGTGATGACATATTGCAATCCTTGTCTGGCTCCGGTATTCATCATAACTGTTAACTTATCGTTATTGTGTGGAACTCCTCGTAGACAACCTTTACAAGTTTTGGTTCAAAAAAACTGCAGATGGATAAAAAGAAAAACATAAGAAGACACCATTTTGAGGAGGCAAAGAAGTTGGATATCTTAGTAAAAGACAAGAATGGGGAACAGTATATGGTTCCCAATACAGCATTTGATGTAGGGATGCTGGATTTGACACATCCACGTACCGCAAATTGGTTCAAGCAGATTCTGAAAGAAATGGTAGATGATGGAGTACGAGGATGGATGGCAGATTTTGGCGAAGGCCTTCCTGTGGATGCCTGCTTGTATTCAGGTCCGCCAACAACATCATTTTCGTCTTCAACATTTATGTCTAAGAAAGTACTAATACAAGTCCTTTTAATTATCCAGGTGAAGATCCGATTGCAGCGCATAATAAATATCCCGAATTATGGGCCAAAATCAACAGGGAATTCGTTGACGAATGGAAAAGCACACATGTAGGTAAAGAGGGAGAAGATCCAGAGGATAGTTTAGTTTTCTTCATGAGGGCTGGTTACAGGGATACTCCTAAATGGGCAATGCTATTTTGGGAGGGAGACCAAATGGTAAGTTGGCAAAAAAATGATGGCATCAAGAGTGCAGTCGTTGGCTTGCTTAGCGGAGGACTTTCAGGATATGCTCTTAATCACAGTGACATTGGAGGCTACTGTGCAGTAAAATTGCCATTTTTTAAGTATCGAAGAAGTGAAGAGCTTCTTTTGCGATGGATGGAATTGGCTGCCTTCACCACTGTGTTTCGGACACATGAAGTAAGATTCAGCATATCTCCCGGACTCATATTTCCTACTGCCTCTATTTCAATTTGTTTGTCTTACTTTCATATTTAGTCCGTTTAAACAAGAATGTTTCTTCCCTTTTTATGAACTCTTCATGTTTAAGACAATAGGATTAGAGGGCATTATGGTACCTTTAGTTTAAGAGCACAAGATTCAAAAGTTCTTTTTACTTTCTTAAACTCCGTGTCAAGTTAAAAACAAACAAACAAATTGAAACGGAGGGAGTACTTTTTCTTTTCACTCTCATGCTGAAAGATTTGACATGTTTTGTCATTTTTGACCATTCATTCAGGGTAACAAGCCATCTTGCAACAGCCAGTTCTACTCTAACAATCGAACTCTTTCACATTTCGCACGTCTTGCAAAGGTCTACAAAGCATGGAAGTTTTACAGGATTCAACTAGTTAAGGTAATATATACACAATCTCTCTAGAATTGGTTTTTCAAAACTAGAATTAATATAAACCAAAAATATCTAAGATTTACTTTTTTTCGATTACTCAGGAAGCCTCTCAGAAAGGGCTACCAATTTGTCGACATCTCTTCCTTCACTATCCAGAAGATGAACATGTACATACCTTAACATATGAGCAATTCTTAGTTGGCACAGAGATACTTGTGGTACCTGTGCTCGACAAAGGCAAAGAAACTGTTAAGGCCTATTTCCCGATAGGAGAAAGCTCGTCATGGAAGCATATTTGGACAGGAAAATTTTACTCAACACAAGGCTGTGAAGCTTGGGTGGAAGCACCAATTGGACATCCTGCCATTTTTATCAAAGATGGATCTTCTGTTGGAAAAACCTTCTTGGAAAAACTCCGCGAATACAACGTCTTATAATGCAACTGCTTACTACTGCCAGATGATGTACATTATTTTAGGGGATTATAACCATGGAAGTAGCATTTAGCATTCTTTCTATTCAACAGTTACATAGATGTGGTGATAATACATGTGTAAATAGTAGTGATGAATTTGCTTAATCCATTTGATTTTATATTAAAGCTATTGAGGGATGATAACAAGAACATGTTTTAGTACATATAGTTGAAACTTTTGCTTGTTCTCTAATAAGTTTGTTGTAACTGTTAGTTGTATCAAGATTTTTTTTTTAAATTCTTCTGAAGGAATGTCCATATTGTTAGGATCGAAATAATCAAATGTCATGCGAAAGTTAGCAAAGCAAATCTAGAAAGATCTGAGTAAGAAGACAAACGAGAAATATGTCAAAACACACAAATATTTAACGTGGTTCGGTCAATCGACCTACGTCCACAAAAGAAGATGAACAATTCGTTATATAAATATGAGAGTACTTAACACACATACTTTCACATGTCATTAGAGGTTCTTTCTTATATTACACTGTACCAAAACGTTATACAGACTCCCCTTCCATAATTTATTTTTGTAACTAACCATTGTAATCATGGGGAAATGGCAAAATATACTCTGTGTTATAAAGTATTTGCATTATAGTGAATGTCTATCATGTGGAGTCCTTTTAGGATATGGTTAAGAGTCCTACTTGGGGACCAAGTTAGATTTCTCCTATGAATAGAGGGCTCCTCTTCATTGTAAAATCATTCATCAAGAGTAACAATAAGTCTTTTCTTCTCTCTACTTTCTTCTTCTTATTCTATATTTTCATAACACGTTATCAGCACGAGACTCTAATTTCTCAGAAGGTTAGATTTGAAGAATTAATAAAGGTATTATTTATTCTTTTGTTTTTTATTTTAATGGCCAATCTTACAAAACTAGAGTTCACTGCCCTTCAAAGTTCGGGCAGGAACTACCTCTCATGGGTGTTAGATGCTGAAATCCACCTTGATGCAATTGGTCTTGTAGACACCATAAAAGAAGAAAATAAGGCATCAAATCAAAATTGTGCACGAGCAATGATATTCTTGCGTCATCATCTTGACGAGATTCTAAAAATCAAATATCTGACAGTTAAGGATCCACTTGTTTTGTGGAAAAACCTAAAAGAAAGATTTGACCATTTGAAGATGGTCATACATCCAAAGGCACGATATGATTGGATGCATCTAAGGTTACAAGACTTTAAGTCTATACATGAGTATAATTCTGCCATGTTCAGAATCACATCACTTCTCAGTTGAAATTATGTGGAGAAACGGTTAGTGAGATTGATATGATGAAAAAGACGTTCTCCACTTTCCATGCCTTGAATGTGCTCTTGCAGCAACAATATCGAGAGAAAGGTTTCAAAAAGTATTCTGAACTAATTTCTCATCTTCTTGTGGATGAGCAAAATAATGATTTATTATTGAAAAATCATGAGAATCGGCCTACTGGATCTGAATCACTTCCTGAAGCGAACGAGGCGTACGCCCACCATGCTAGGCGTGAAAAAGGTCGCGGTACTAATCGTGGTCGTGGTCGTGGGCGTGATTATGGTCAAGAACGTAATTCTTTTCCTGGTATTAATCATTCATCAAATAAAAAGGAAAAAAGAAAGGATGAGAAACGTGAAGCAACTAGGGAAGGTTGTTTTCGATATGGTGGAAGAGGTCATTATGCACGTGATTGTCGTACTCCCAAACACTTGGTTGAGCTTTATCAAGAATTGCTAAAGAAGAAAGAGAAAAATCCCGAGGCAAATTTTATCTCTGAAAATCAAGTTGACATCACGCACTTGGATGTAGCAGATTTCTTCGCACATCCTGAAGGAAAGATAGATCACTTAATTGGTGATGGTTCTGTGAACATGGAAGAGTGACTTTTTTTTATTTTTTTTTATTTTTATTTATTTATTGGTAGAAGTTATTAATAAATTTCATGTAATGATAGTGGTTTACATGAGTATTAGTATTTTAAATTAGTTTAGTCATATTTTTATAGTTCATTAACTTGTTCCATCTTAATTAAATAATATATATTTTTCATTGATTTATTTATATGATTCTAATATGATAGTGTTAGTCAAATACTAAACTTTATCATGTGTTTGTATTATAGTAGGTCTTTAACTTGATCTAATATTAAAAACATGCAGTCTGTTATTAACTAGGATTAAATAATAATTTTATTTTATTTTCCTAGCAACTCGTTTTTGACTTAGAGGAAACAATAAATTAAGGCTCAATTTCTAATATTTAATTATTAATTTATTACTTTGAATATATTGTACCCTTTTGACAACACTAATATTTAATATACATTTATTTTGTGTATGTCATCTCATGTGAAGATATGGATAATTCTAAAAATATATTATCGAAATATGAAGACATTTGCTTGATTGATTCTGGTACAATACATACGATATTCAAAAATAAGAAATATTTTTCTCATTTAAGTATGGGCAAAATAAATGTTACTACAATTTTCGTTAGTACTAATATGATTGAGGGCTTTGAAAGAGCCATTGTAATTTTGCCCAAGGGAACTAAACTCATCATTAATAATGCTATATTTTCTCCAAAATCTAAGAGAAATTTGTTGAGTTTTAAAGATATCCGTGAAAATGGTTATCATATTCAATCAATGGATGAAATAAATCTTGAATATCTTGATATCACCATGAATGTCTCTAGGCAGACATGTGTTATAGAAAAGTTCCCTGCATTATCTTCTGGCTTGTATTGGACAAAAAATAGTGCAATTGAGACACATTTTATAGTAAATAAGAAGTTTACTGATTCCAATACATTTGTACTTTGGCATGATCGTCTGGGACATCCTGGGTCAATAATGATGAGACGAATTATAGTAAATTCGAATGGACATTCATTAAAAGACTTGTACTGCTTGTTATCAAGGCAAGTTAATTGTGAGACCATCACCAACGAAAGTTGAGATTGAGTCCCCTGCGTTCTTGGAACGTATACATGGGGATATTTGTGGACCTATTCACCCACCTAGTGGATCATTTAGATACTTTATGGTCCTAATAGATGCTTCTTCTAGATGGTCTCATGTGTGCCTATTGTCATCTCGTAACTTGGCATTTGCAAAATTATTGGCACAAATAATATGGTTAAGGGCACACTTTCCTGATAATCAGATTAAGTCCATTCGTCTTGATAATGCTGCAGAGTTTTCATTTCAATCATTTAATAATTATTTTTTAGCAATTGGGATAAGAGTTGAACACTTTGTTGCTCATATTCATACTCAGAATGGTCTCGCTGAGTCATTAGTTAAACGTCTGCAATTAATAGCAAGACCATTGCTTGTGAAAACTAGGTTGCCCACTTCTGTGTGGGGACATGCAATTTTGCATGCTGTAACACTTATTCGTCTCAGACCGACAAGTTATCATAAGATTTCTCCATTGCAATTGGTTATGGGTCAAGAACCTAATATATCCCATGTAAGAATTTTTGGATGTGTTGTACATGTGCCTGTGGCACCACCAAACTGCACTAAGATGGGCCCTCAAAGAAGGTTAGGAATATATGTTGGGTTTGAGTCACCCTCCATTATTCGCTATCTTGAACCATTGACTGGAGACATGTTTACTGCTCGATTTGCAGATTGTCGATTTGATGAGACAGTTTTCCCAAAATTAGGGAGAGAGAATAGTGAAATAAAACGAGAAATTTTGTGAAAAAATTTATCATTGTCTCATCTTGATCCATATTCTTCTACTTGTGAACAAGAACTAAAAAAGATTATTCATTTGCAGAAAATTGCAAATCAAATGCCAGACGCATTTACAGATTTGAAAAGGATTACTAAATCATATATTCCTGCAGAGAATGTCCCAATTCGAATTGATGTCCCTATAGGACCATCCATTAGTGTCATAGCTAATGAGTCAAAGGCACACTTAAAGCGTGGTAGACCATTGGGTTCTAAGGATCAAAATCCTAGAAAAAGAAAGATTAAATGTCAAGATGACACTATGAAAGAATCTCATATGGAAGTTCAAAATTTGAATAAGTCTGATATTCATGAAAGAATCAATGAACTTGAAACTCAAGGAAATAATGAACTATCCATAAATTTAAGAGATGTTGAAATTAATCTGAATCGATCAGAAATAGTGGTTGATTATTTCTTTGCATATAATGTTGAAACAAATATCATGCAAGATAATGAGGATCATGAACCTCAATCTGTTATAGAATGTCGACAAAGAAATGATTGGCCAAAATGGTATAAACAATTCAATCAGAGTTGAATTCACTTGCCAAGCGTGAAGTTTTTAGACCTATAGTTCAAACACCTAATGGTATTAAACATGTTGGTTACAAATGGATTTTTGTGCGAAAAAGAAATGGGAAAAATGAAATACAAAGGTATAAAGCACGCCTTGTGGCACAAGAATTTTCTCAAAGGCCTGGCGTCGATTATGAAGAGACATACTCACCCGTTATGAATGCAATAACATTGCGTTATATCATTAGTTTCACAGTCCATGAGCAACTTGAAATGCATTTGATGAATGTGGTTACATCCTACCTTTATGGATCACTTGTTAATGAGGTATACATGAAAATTCCTGAAGAATTTGCGATGCCTAAATCATGTAATTCAAAATCTCGAGAAATGTATTCAATTAAATTGCAAAGATCATTATATGGTTTGAAGCAATCTGGACGCATGTGGTATAACCGTCTTAGTGAATATTTAATTAAGGAAGGTTATACAAATGATGCAATTTGTCCATGTGTCTTTATAAAGAAAACAATATCGGAATTTGTTGTACTTGCTGTTTATGTTGATGACATAAATCTTATTGGAAATCCAATAGAGCTTCAAAAGGCAATTGATTATTTAAAGAATGAATTTGAGATGATAGATCTGGGAAAGATAAAATTATGTCTTGGTTTGCAAATTGAGCATTTGACAAATGGTATTTTTGTTCATCAATCTGCCTACACAGAAAAAGTGTTGAAAAGATTTTGTATGGATGAAGCGCATCCATTAAGTACTCCGATGGTTGTTCGTTCACTTGATGTGAATAAGGATCCATTCCGACCTCAAGAAAATGATGAAGAAATTCTTGGTTCTGAAGTACCATATCTTAGTGCAATTGGTGCACTAATGTATCTTGCTAATACTACAAGGCCTAATATAGCTTTTACTGTTAATTTGTTAGCAAGGTATAGTTCTGCTCCTACTAGGAGACATTGGAATGGGATCAACACATTTTGCGATATCTTAAAGGGACAACTGATATAGGCTTATTTTATTCTAATAATTGTAGCCCCAATCTTGTTGGTTATGTTGGTGCAGAATATTTATCTGATCCACACAAAGCTCGATCCCAAACAGGCTATGTGTTTATATGTGGGGGGACTGTCATATCTTGGAGATCAACAAAGCAGTCCATCGTAGCTACTTCATCTAATCATGCTGAAATAATAGCTATTCATGAAACAAGTAGAGAATGTGTGTGGTTAAGGTCTATGATACATATCATTTGAGAGAAATGTGGTTTGGAGTGTGATAAAGTATACACCACTTTATATACCACTTTCGGCATGCATAGCACAACTTAAGGGAGGATTCATAAAAGGAGATAGAACAAAGCACATTTCACCAAAGCTTTTCTATACACACGAACTTCAAAAGAATGGTGATATAAATGTGCAACAGATTCGTTCAAGTGACAATGTGGCTGATCTTTTCACGAATTCTCTACCAACTGCAACTTTCAAGAAGATGGTGCACAAGCTTGGAATGCGAAGATTCAAGTCTCTGGATTGATTTTCTTATTAGAGGGAGTTAATACACACTGTACTCTTTTTTCCTTACGAGGTTTTGTCCCACTGGATTTTCCTTGTAAGATTTTTAATGAGGCAGCATAGATGCGTATTAATAGATATGTGTACTCTTTTTCTTTACTAGAGTTTTTCTTTTCTTAAAGTTTTTTTTAGTAAGGTTTTTGACGAGGCACATCATCTATGAATTAGACATTCAGGGGGAGTGTTATAAAATATTTGTATTATAGTGAATGTCTATCATATGGAGTCCTTTTAGGATATGGTTAAGAGTGCTACTTGGGGACCAAGTTAGATTTCTCCTATAAATAGAGGGCTCCTCTTCTTTGTAAAATCATTCATCAAGAGTAACAATAAGTCTTTTCTTCTCTCTACTTTCTTCTTCTTATTCTATATTTTCATAACACTGTGAACTATTTAAAATAATTTAATTTTTTCTTTCCGTTGAGTTTTTAGCTCAAAAATCTTCTCACCATTATATTTTTTGTTCAAAAATACCCCCAAACTAGCAAAAATAACTACTAAGAAAGCTCATCTTACTAACAGTTGCTCCATAACAAAAAAAATAGGGGTTAATTTTACTCTTAAACTATTCAAAACCGGACAGATTTTTCCTTGTTCATTTAATTATTACTTCTCTTTTTATTTTTTGGGTGGGGGGCTGGGGGATAGGGTGTGGAGAGTTGAATGTGTGAGAGTGGTAGTATAAACATTTTCAAATTTAATAAAGGGAAAATGGACGGATTTACCCCGAACTTTAATAAATGGTACGTATATGTCCTCCGTTATACTTTGCGTCCATATAAGCCCCTGCTGTCCAATTATAGGTACATATATACTCCTCTCACTAACGGACCTCTAATTTTTTACACGTGTCTTAATCCTGTTGAACTACCCGTTTGACCCTTTTTTAAACCCATAACCCAACTATCCGCCGCATAACCCAATACCCACCCAATTTCCTCTAAAAGGAATTCAAATTAAAACACCCAAAATTTTCCGACCATCTCCAATTTCAAGTTGTTGCCCCCTTCCAAGCCTTCGACCACATGAGGCAGGTCGAAAACAGAGCATATTTCAACTATGAAAATGCATTAGAAATGGTTTTAGCCACAGTTTCAGTGCCTACCAACGATTTCAATCCTTCAAAAACTCCCTTACCATTTTTGATGAACACACTAATGATTGATCGGACATCACTACCCATGGCTTCGTGGTACAGCTTGTGTGCCATAATACAACTTGTTCACTTGCACTCAATTATTATCAATACATCCAATCTTTTGCAACTAAAACTTAACAATAAACACTATTTATATACACTCTAAAAGAGAACATTGGTTTATCTCCTAAATAAACAGATATTTTAAGTTCACATTTTGACCATCAATTCAGACACAAAAGAAGAAAGCAGTTTGTTTTGGTTTCAAACATCACAATAAACAGTGGTTTCTTGTATAATATTGATAGGTCATGATACTAAAAATGATAGATTTTTATGTAAAATTAAACTACAAAAGTTCCTGGCTATTTAGAAAGCATTTCAACAGAACAGAATTGGTGTACATAATTTATATTTAATCATCTCCATATCCACCAATGTAGGAGTGTTAAATTAATTTTGACGTATATGATCAAAATGTTGGATGTGTATAGTGCGGAACCACTAAAAGTTATTTATACAAACTATATGTATCAAAAGTCGTAGTTCAATTTTAATGGAGAGATTACGAACTATATATACCAAACGTCTAGTCCAAGTTTAATGAAAATGATACATATCCCACACTCTGCCATGGTGCTGTTATGCATATCTCTTGTTTCTCTCGTATTTACATCCACAACTTTGCTTAAATGAAAATGTTAAGCTTTTATTTTGAATAGTGGAGATCTTTTTCCATTGTGTTTCCAATCATAAAAAAGGCTACCTTGTCAAATTGGTTGCAGACATAATATAATTTCAAGAGATTATATGCTAATACACTGTAGCTTATATTTGGGTGTTTTAATTTGGATTTCTTTGAGAGAAAATTGAGTGGATATTGGGTTATGGGTTAAAAAAAGGTCAAACGGGTAGTTCAATAGGATTAGGACACGTGTAAAAAATTAGGGGTCTGTTAGTGAGAGGGGTATATATGTACCTATAATTGGACGGCAGGAGCTTATATGGACGCATAGTATAACGGAAGGCATATACGTACCACTTATTAAAGTTCGGGGGTAAATCCATCCCTTTTCCCTTTAATAAATAAAAACAATGACATAATAACTTCTTTTTTTTAATGCATAAGTACCTCCCTATTTATGTTCAAAATCTCAGAGATACACTTATACTATACTAAAGTTCTATTAGACCTGAACTTATTTTATAAGCAATTTTCTACCTCTTTTCGATCTATGTGACACTATTTTCTAGGCCTACCGTGTGTTGACATTTTTTTCAAGCTAGTGCTACACAGGCCTAAAAGGGGTAGAAAATTATTTATATAATAAGTTCAGGGGGTAATAGGACCTTAGTCCATCTCCAACCCAACACCAAATTTTATACCGAATCTTATATTTGGTGTAGAATTTGGTGTTTTGAGCTCCAATCCACACTAAATTTGGTGTGTGAATAGTGTTGCACCAAATTTGGTATAACGCTATTCATCACACCAATTAATTTTTTTCAATATTATAATATTATTTCATTATACAAACTTTTAATTAAACATTATATAAATTATATGTTTTAATTAAGTCTCTTGTATATTTAATTATTCTTTATGTAATATTTTTATAATATTAAATTTAGATATAAAATTTTCTTTTTTTATAAATTAATTTTTCTATATGACTTAAAAAAAATAATCTCTTTTTAAATTCTGATATAAATTATATAAACTACAATTAACCTTCACAAAAATTAAAAATACAAACATATAATTTTTTAAAGAAATAATACAATGTACTTAAAAAATAACTGGAAAACATTCAACAAAGTAGTAATTGACATACATCAAAATTGAAATATAAAATACATAGTAATATTAAAAAAAAATTAATAACTTACAAAAATTACTATAATAACTTAATAATCTGATAGATTCTCTCCGGATTCATCAATACTATTAAAATATGACTTATAAGAGATCGAAAATTGTTGTGGTTGTGGTTGTGGATGCTGAAATTGTTATTTTGTTTTTCATTATTCGACTTTGTTCTTGTCGAACAAATTCACGAACATTTGGATTAGCAATACCATCCATATTCATTAATATAATTTTATTTTCTTCTTTAAATTCTTTAAATCAAAGCTCTATGTTTCATTCTGAACGACGTAATGTATTAATAGAACATTTATGGAAACACCGTAGTGATCTTGAAAATTGAATATTTATGTAGAATTTAAAATAATTTTCAATTATGTAATATTTATTTAATTGTATTTCATTAATGATTTCACTTTTATTTGTATTATCTATTATTATGTATAATATATAATATTTGCTAGCAATTTATATTATTTAAAAAATTATGGTACACAATAATTTTATATTAAACTATTATAAAAGGAAGTAATATGAATTATATATGGTGAATATTTTGGAAAGAATTTCTTTTATGAAATAAGAAAATATAAATGAAATAAGAAATAAGAATATAATAATGAAGAGAAAAAAAATCTTTTGATGTGATAATTGGTGCAGTGGGTCGGAGTTGATTACATCATATTTGATGCTGACACCAAATTTGATGTAAAATTTTGTGTTTTGATTGGAGATGCCCTTACTACAGTATAAGTGTGTCTTTGGAATTTTGAGCATAAATTTGAGGGTTACTTATGTGTTTTCCCTTCGGTTTATTATACATTTGATATGAGTTTTTATTTCTAAACATAACATTACATATTCTTTCTTATATAACTATTTAAAATTTATTTTTTCTATAATTTACTATTATATTTTGAGACATGAGAAGGACGACCATGACTATGAAGAGTTGTATAGTGAACAATACAAATTGTACTATGTACTTAGCCTTATCTTATTACCTCATTAGGCATATTTATATGATCAAGTATTCAATATTTGCCCATGATTTAATGATGTTAAAAAATGATCTATAGTTTATTAGCTTGAATTCGTTATTCTTTTTGATGATTATGCACTTACACACATGATTAGTGATTTCAAAAACTCTCGGAGAAAGTGGAGTTGGAACGAAGAAAGAAGGAACAAAGACGGACGAGAAAATGGCTAAGTATGGAAGCACCCAGGCGAGGCACACTAGCAGGCGCGCAAGGCTTACGCGCAGAGCCAATGTTGAGACGCTCTGTTAGGCACGTCGTGCCAAGGCCTTACACGCAAAGCCAATGTTGAGGCGCTCTGCTGGGCACGCCGCGCCAAGGGTAGACGCTCAGAGGATGTTCCCATGTGCGATGGTGGCGCACCGCGCCATGCAATACTTGAGTACCAGATGTTGCTAGGCACAATAGAGGCACGCCGCCCCAACCAATTTCGGCTTTTCTAAGTTTTAAACATTAACTAGGAGTTCTAATTTGAGTAGGATTTGTTCTTAACTTTATCCTCTATTATAAATAGATCATAGGGCTGCCATTGTTGGGGTTCGACTTTTGTTTAGTTTGAAAGGGCAAGAATCAAGTTTGTAATCCTCTTAACTCTTCTATTTTTTTGGATTCATTTATGAACAATTATCTTTTCTGGATTACTAAGAGCATGAGTAGCTAAACGCCCTAGTTCTGGGGCTGTAGCTATGAATGAATTATTGAAAATTTGGGGCTTTATGAATTAATCTTTGATTGTCAATTCAAATTACTTTTATATTCTTGTTTTACTATTTTATGCTTGCGCACCATAAAATAAACCTAGTGTCTATTCTTGAAATTGACCATAGGAGAGATTAGATAGACCAGGAAATATAGAGAGCTCGGTCCACCCATTAAATTGAGGAGATAGTGTTTAGGAGTGACGCCCAGAAGATGAGAACCTTGCTTGGTTATAAAATAGGATGAAATATAAATGCTCGCCAGTCTATTTATCCCCGCTCAACGATGTAGTTAAATAACTAACTAGGGTAGATGACGAGATGTGTGTACCCGGATCATACTATTAACACTATTAGCTAGTAATTTGACAACTAAAGTTAGTTTGAAGCCAATGATATGATGCATGATATTCATTATAGGCTGAAGCCCTGGAATTGCCTTTCATCTTGCTTGAAACATTATATCAAAGTTGTTCACCATTGTTTACTTCAAATTAGTGCATATTGGTCGTAGTTAACCACAACTCATCAACTCGTGAAGTAGTTACTTTTCTCTTTAATTGTGGAATTAAGTTCGAATATAAGTCCCTTGGGAATGATAACTCGTTTCTAAAAGAAACTATATTACTTGTGCGACCACGTACACTTGCGTGTATACTGGGGAGCAACAAGATTTTAGCGCCGTTTCCGGGGACTTGGAAATTGATTTACATTCAATTTTCTTACGTTTACAATTAAAATATTCAGGTATTAATTACTTGATCTTGGCTTGTTTATTGCAGGCATTTGGCTTTCAGGTCTGGCTCGGAAAGAAGATATGGTCGAACCTTACAACGAACCTGAAAGAGTTCTACGTTAGCATAGAAAAATGAATCAAAGGTGAGGGGAATTAGGGTTAGGACCTTCTGGAAATCGTGGTAATGATCATCAAGACAATTCGAAGATGTGAATAACCCAAGGGTTCTGAACAATCCGTAAAATGTTGATAACCAAGGAGTACCCCCTCATGTCCCTATCATCCCAGCAAGACCAGTGTGAGATATGGCAGTCCCACTCTCCGCCAATTTGGTATCTAGTATTAGGAAACCTCCACTGAGAGGTAGATTTGAACTTAAGCAAAGTATGGTACAAATCCTCCACTCTAGTGGGCAGTTCACTGGTCTCCCCTATGAAGATCCTCAAATCCATCTTAGGACTTTCATTGATCTCACTGATACATACATCCCAATTGGAGTCTCACCAGACTGTGTGAGATTAACATTGTTCTCATACTCGTTATTAGGAGTCGCAAGGCGATGGTTAGATTCTGAACCACAAAACTCCACCACTACTTGGGATTGTTTAACAAAGAAGTTCTTAAGTCGATTCTTTCTATCCAAGAAAACTGCTAAGCTGAGGGGTGAAATAATAAACTTTGCTCAAAAGCATGGGGAAGATATGTACCAAGCATGGGCGAACTTCAAACAAATGTTGAATGCTTGCCCGCACGACATGCAAACTAATGAGGTACTCGCTCACACTTTCTTTGAGGGTTTAGAATATAATGCTCGTGCTCTTCTTAATAGTGCATTAGGTGGACAAGCCTAATTCATAACAAGTGAAGCATTTTTGAGTTGCTTGATAAACTTTCGGAAGGGAACCAAGGGTATGAGGGGGAAATGTCTAGAACCACAACCCAAAAAGCTGCAAGGATCTTAGATGTAGACCAAACTACTGCTTTAAATGCCAAAATAGATATAATGCAACATAGCAAGACCTTACAGTTTAAGCAGTTGGCTCTAAGTTAAGCACTGGTAAATGTTGTACTGGCAATTAATTCGTATGAGGTATGTGGTGTGAAACCCATGAAGCTGAGCAATGCGGGGAAAATCCAAATTCTGTGAATTATGTGGGCAATGCACAAAGGGGCCAAGGCCAACAAAATTATGGTTATAGTTACAACCCTAGTTGGAGGTACCATCCTAATTTCTCATGGGGTGGGAACCAAAACAAAAATCAAGCACAAGGGACAAGTCAATACCGTACCCTAGGGGCTGGGTAGCAATACAAAAATCCCAACCAAAGTGCAAATCCTAGTGTACCAAGAGGGAGGATGACCAATGAAGAACTATTCCAAAAGCTCATGACTGAAATGGGGACCAAGTTAAGTGCTAGAATAGATAAGTAGGATGAGAACATCAGGAACAACCACATGTCCCAAATGAGTTTAGAGAAACAAGTTGCGCAAGTGGCTAATTGTTTGATCTTGCGTCCCCAAGGTGGGCTGCTTGGTGATAATGAGCCCAACCTAAAGCAACTACATGCGGTAAGCACTAGAAGTGGGTTGCAATTAGAGGAACTAGCTCCAAAAAGAGAGACACTGAGTCAAAAACCACAGAAAAGAAAGTGGAAGAGGCAGTAGAAAGTTCAAATGTTGAGGTACCCATGCCTCAAAAGAATTTACCACTTCCGTTTCCACAAAGTCTAAACAAGCAGCATGAATAGGAATGCTTCGGTAAGTTTCTCTTTCTCCTTAAACAGGTTCACATTAATCTACCTTTGGTTGACATTTTGCAGGGTATCCCGAAGTATGCTAAATACGTGAAGGACATTGTGGCGAGCAAGAGGAGGCTCACAGAGTATGAAACTGTAGCATTTATTGAGGAGTGCAGCTCAAGGATCCAAAATAGAATGCTCAAAAAGTTAAAGGATCTGGGTAGTTTTACTGTGCAAATTACTATTGGGAAAAGTGTTCATTCCCGAGGGTTATGTGATTTGGGGTCAAGTATAAATTTGATGCCCTTATCTTTGTACCAAAAGCTTGGGTTGGGTAGTCCAAGAAGAACCATTGTTATTCTCCAAATCGTGGATAGATCCATTGCTAGGCCAGAGGGGGTGGTAGAAGATGTGTTATTTCAAGTAGGTTCATTGATTTTTCCTGTAGATTTTGTGGTCTTAGACTTTGAACCCAATTTTGAAGTCCCATTCATCTTTGGACGACCCTTCTTGGACACGGGTAAGGCATTGATTGATGTATCAGCCGGTCAACTAACCATGAGGGAACATGAATATGGTTGAAGTGTTTGATGTCTACCATGCTTTAAAATTGCCTTCTGTTTATAAAGAGTTGTTTGTCATTACTGTGGTTGATCACATAGTAGAATCACATGTGTTTATGATTGAAGATCCATTAGAGAAAGTGTTAGGGGATCATGAGTTAGAGGGAGATACTAAAGCTCAAGAGATTGAATCATGATTAAATCTAGCTTTAGTAGACACTCGTAGGACTCAAGTGGAGTCATTATATTGCGAGTTGGGCCCTTCACCAAAACCATCGATAGCAGATGCCCCTAAGTTGGAACTAAAGATTCTACCGACTCAAATAAGGTATACTTATTTGGGTAGTAATGAAACTTTGCTTGTTATACTTTCTACAGATTTATTTGATTTACAGGTTGAGGCTGCTTTGAGGATATTGAGGCGAAGGAAGAAAACAATTGGTTGGCAGATGGCTGATATTCATGGGATTAGTCCGACGTTGTGTATGCACAAAATTTACATGGAAGAGGATCACAAACCCAAAGCACAACAGCAATGCCTTCTCAATCCTGTGATGAAAAAAGTGGTAAGAAAGGAAATTATAAAGTGGTTAGATGCTGGAATTGTATACCCAATCTCTGATAGCAAGTGGGTAAGTCCGGTACAATGTGTTACCAAGAAGGGAGGTATGATTGTGGTAAGTAATGAAAAGAATGAGTTAATTCCTACTAGAATTGTGACCGGGTGGCGTATTTGTATGAATTACCGAAAACTAAATTATGCTACCGGGAAAGATCACTACCCAGTTCCATTCATTGATCAGATGCCTTAACGACTAGCAAGGCAGGAGTACTATTGTTTCTTAGATGGGTATTCCGGGTACAACCAGATCTTGATTGCACCCAAAGATCAGGAAAAGACCACATTCACCTGTCCTTATGGCACATATGGTTTCAAACGTATGTCGTTCAGACTTTGCAATGCACCGACAATTTTTCAAAGGTGTATGATGGCCATTGTTCATGACATGGTGAAAGATTTTGTGGAGGTACTCATGGATGATTTTTTAGTCTTTGGGAAGTCCTTTGAGGTATGTCTCCGGAATCTTGATAAGGTGCTTGCTAGATGTGAAGATACCAACTTAGTATTAAATTGGGAGAAGTGTCATTTTTTTGTTAGAGAGTAGACAGTATTGGGACACAAGGTGTCTAAATCTGGTGTTGAAGTGAATAAGGCCAAAGTAGAAGTCATTGAGAAATTGCCCGTCCTATTTTTGTAAAAGGGGTGCGTAGTTTTCTTGGCCATGCAGATTTTTACCGGCTATTCATCAAGGATTTCCAAGATTGCACGACCCATGTGCAGTCTTTTGGAGAAGGAGGTAAAGTTTGACTTTGATGCATTATTTTTTAGAGCTTTTGAGATGTTGAAACGGAGCTTAATTGAGACTTTTATCTAATTGCGCCGGATTGGAAATCACCATTTGAACTTATGTATGATGCTAGTGATGTAGCAGTAGGTGCAGTGTTGAGACATAAAAAGAATAAATTGTTCCGCTCTATTTATTTGCAAGCAAGACCCTTGACTCTACACAAGCTAATTACACAGTGACTGAGAAGGAGATGCTAGCTCTAGTGTTTGCCTTCGACAAGATCATCGTATGTGGTAGGCACTAAAATAATTGTGTTCACTGACCATGCATCTATTAGGTACCTATTCAATAAGAAAGATGCTAAACCAAGGTTGATTCGTTGGATATTGCTTCTCCAAGAATTTGACCTTGAGATCAAATATAGAAAGGGTACGGAAAATCATATAGCTTAGCACTTATCTAGGTTGGAAGACTTCTCACATGTGAATGAGGGTGAGCAAATCCGGAAAGATTTTCCGAATGAGCAATTGATGGCTTTAGATATCTCTCAAGTGTCATGGTATGCGGACATTGTGAACTTAATAGTGAGTGGAGATTATACACCAGGTGCAACCACCCAACAAAAGAAAAAGCTAAATCATGATGCCAAGTTCTACATCTGGGCTGAACCATTTTTGTTCAAACAAAGTGTCGACCGGGTAGTGAGAAGGTGCATTCCAAAAGCTGAGATTCACAAAGTTCTTGAGAGTCTTCATGCAAGCCCATATGGAGGTCACCATGTAGAGGAGCCCATTGCTCAGAAGGTACTACAATTTGGTTTATTTTGGCCCTCACTGTTTAAACATTCTATTGCTTTTGTGAAGGGTTGTGAAAGGTGCCAAAGATTGGGTACCATCTCAAAAAGACATGAGATGCCCCTCAATAATATTTTAGAGGTGAAAATCTTTGATGTGTGGGGGTATTAACGTCATGGGTCCATTTGTCACGATCCAAAATGAGTCATGAGTGGCACCAACACATAACTACCTAGGTGGGAGAACCAATGAATTCAACCTTAAATTAATTATACAAGAACAATGCGGAAGCTCAAAATCTAGTTAAATATCCTTTCCCAAACCTGAAAGTCATCACAACAAGGACATCTAATCTCCAATACTAAGTCTAAGAATATCAAATACACCAAAATAAAAGAATAAAATGGTATGTATCCGAAAGTATAGGACATCATATCATGACCGAGAGAACCCAACACGAGCTTGGATGGATAGCTCACCCTGGAACTTGATATGCGGGAGGCTGGCTAGAGCTGAGGGAAATCTGAAGTCATAGGTACACTCGCTGCATTTCATAAAAGGAAAACAAAGAAGAAAAAAAGTAGGGCTCAGTACGAGGCAACATGTACTGAGTAAGTATCATCGGTCAACCCAAAATAGTAACTAATATACAAAGAATAATAGTATGAACTCGACTATAGCACTTAACATGTGATAAGCAACAAACAACATGAACTAGTGTCAACAACATTGAAGTAAGCACGTATTAAGTCAACGGTATCAAGATCACACATGAGGACTCATGCCTCCAAACCAAACTATTTCGGGAGTTGAGTTCTTTGAGATTGAGTATCTTCCATTAATTCAACATGTTTTTCCTTTAATATTACCGTGTCGGAACGTGACACTCCGATCCAAGAATACCGTGTCAGAACGTGATACTTCGATCCAAGAATACCGTGTTGAAACGTGACACTCCGATCCAAAAATACCGTATCGGAACGTGACACTCCGATCCAAGAATACCGTGTCAGAACGTGACACTCCGATCCAAAAATATCATTAATTTATCATTTAATATCACCACTTTTTCATTCGTTAATAATATTTCATCGAGCATTCTTTATTCAAGGCATTACATCGATAGAGATGGTTTAAGATTATACATTACACGGTCTCGGAATTCCAGACCAATCACAAAACACAAGACCAAGCCACACGTACAATCACACAATCAAGTACATAGAAAACTTCACAATATCATTAATGCATATCAATCACTATTAAGAGTTTACTATCAAATAGCATAAATCATAACCTACCTCCACCGGAAGAATCGAAGTCATGCAAACTACTTCTCCGATGTCTTTCCTTTCCTTAACGCCTCTGAACGTTTTGAATCTATCAAGTATATAAATGCATAACTTGTAAGTTAACGAGTCTATAAACACTCAATTTATTCTATGTTTAGCCTAGACCGAAAAACTCACCTAATTATATAGTCAATTTTCTGAAGTTCAAATTTAAGGGTGAATCTAAATTCCTCAAATTAGCATAACTTTAATGCCATTCAATTATTAAATTCTTTCCACTTCCAAACATAACATAATAATTGTCAAATTCCATTCAGTTATTAGCATCCCACGGCTAATAACTGGAGATGCCAATTTGTCTCCCAAAATCACAATAATAAATTTATATTATTAACCCACCTGCAATTCATATCCAACAATTATATTATTCCCTCAAAATTCAACTACATCATGACTTAGTTCCTAAGTCCAATTTAGTTTATCCAATTTCCTTTCACAACCCACATGGTACTAATAATAAAACTAATATGATATAACTCAATATTGTAACAACTCCATGAATAATTTCAACCTCAGGTCATGTTACTCAATACATTAGTTGCATACGTTCATTAAAGAAGAGAGTCAGAAAGGAACCATATTCCAATTTCTCATAATTTATCCCATATTTCTAATCATTGGCTTAACATTATCCCTTAATTAATTTACCATCATTAATCCAACTAATAAATAACAATTTAACAGATTCAATTGGTAACCCATGTCGTACAGAAGCATATTTTCCCAATTCAAATCTCTTTTTCAACCTACCACTATGTTGTTAAGGATTATCTGTTTACCAAGACTTAATTATATAAACATCAAGCGACAATTATATGTAAACAAAATTAGAAGAGTAACTTAGGGTACCTGACATCGCAATCAATTTTTCTGCGAGAGCTTTTGGTTTTTGTTTCACGCAAATTTTATGTTCTTCCACAATTAATCTTTTACCCTAATATAATATATGACTAATTATAAAAGTATAAAAAGTAGTTCACTATTAATTTTAATGTTATATTTCTTTAACCACTAACTAAGTTAATATTTAAAACTGCCCCACTAATTCATAAATATAGTTACCAATAGCCCAAAATACCTATTTAGAATCTATCGAAACGTATTCTATGAAATAAAAAGCTCTAGTATTCAAAACGACCAAATGGATTGTTACATTAAATACCAATTTACCATCGTTCGTCCTTGAACGATCAAAAGAAGGTTAGGGTAAGAAAGGGTAGGTGTCTCACCAATTCCTTCAAAATATTTGCACCCAAGATCTCATATCAAAAGTACCAAACCAACAATTTGGAGATCTACACTTTTTTTTCTTCATACGATGCCTCGGAAACATCTCAATATTATAATGATAACTATTTCTGTATGTAATCTCAACTAAAAATTAAACTATTCCCAAGTAAACTCTTCAACTTGCCGATTCTTCCACTAGACATTGCCACAACCAGCTAGATAAATATTTTCTAACATAACCATGATAAAATCTTTAATCAGTATTGTTTACAACCAAGAGTGAACTTGAAACAACCACCACACACTTATAGTGCATACACCATCATACATCTTATCAATATTGTCTTCTCAACCTTTCACGAGATTAAGTTATAAAAAATTAATCTTTAAACATCAGGTACTCATCAAGGGAGAACCAACTTTATCTAACCCAAAGAAGAAGATGATCAAGTAACCACCTATCGAGCGATACACCCAAGCATACATAACCTCTAACAACATTGTCAAAATGCTAGATTGGTAGTTGTTATAACCAAATATTAAGAATGACAAAAATAGACTCAATGATCCTCACATTCAATCTCACATAACCAAAACATGATACCGATAATGAGATAAATTTTAAGTCTATCGAACAACTTTAAATTTTTATGGTAGCTATCCTATAAATTCTCAGAAGTAAGGTGGTACATTTAGAACCACTCAAATACTTCAACTACACCAAGACAACACTAAATATGTCTTATAGAAAATAACCAAGATGGAATAACTCCAAATACTCCTTCCATAGTGTTCATATCGAACATTTTCATTCAACTGACTCTATCTCTTTGATTTTCTATCACCAATTTAGTCCCTACTATAATTGCACACATACTTGGTTTATCGAACCTCACATCCACTGAAGTCAACACTCTTAATACTAACAAAACATCATAACATTCTATGTAGTCCCATCAATAGAGTAGTATTAGTCCAACTCTAAATTGTTAATAATCATGTATAATAATATCTTACCTTGTGCATCATTCTAAAGTCATCTATCATAATTTGACAATCTAATCCCACGTAAAACTCTAAATTTCTTACCTCACTGTTTTCCATCCAAAGCTAAACTCAATTTTTATAAAAGTTGATAATAAACTCCTAGTAAATTATCTGTATCGAACCACTTTACATCTCACAATCATTTTTAAGCGTATGGGCAAAAATCAATACAACCATCAACTACATCCAAAGGGTTTATATGAGAGGTCTTATTCCTTCACTTTTCTCAAATTCTTTCCATCGTGCAAAATTCTAAATATCTACCCCCTTCAATATATCACACTATTGTTTCTCTAGCTCGTTTACCAATCTCATCCTTTTACCAACAACTCATGACGTTTGACCTTATATTCTAACCCAACACTTTAAAGTGAAACCATTCCCTAGGTCTATTAACTTTGCTACTCAAACATGCATAAGTCCGTCCATATGTTTAATATCTTATGCAAACAATATATTATTTATTTTTATTTTACCTTACCAATTCATACCTTTATAAAACATACCACCACAAAAGTAGATTCAAAATAAAACGTTTGAATTGTAAACGAAAAATGTAACTCAATCTCCTTATCTATCAACATGACTGATACCTTGAAGATTTTTATGATTTTACATATCTTAACTTATCGTTGATCGCCTCTTCATCGATCTTATCATATCCTTCCCTAAAAGTTCGACGCAATTATTAATAAACTCAAAATCACAAGAGAACGTATCATCACACTCGAGTTGAGCGTATGTACACTCCTTTCTTAAGTCTTATTCTATAGCTTTTAACCAATTTGATAAACATGTGACTCTAAAACCATGACCATATTAAAATATATGAAACCACATGTCTCAAAATCCAATTCTAGACCTCCAAAAGATACCTCTTTATTCCTTGCAATTAGAGAAAATATTCTATTTCTCACCTCTTTATGAAGATTGCATTATATCCCACAAATTTATTTTTATTTTTTTCATTATGACTCTAACTCTTTTAAATTAAATTCAAGTGGTGTCCGACATCTCTTAAAACTTTCCATACAACCATCTTATTCATCAAATAATAAAAAATCACAACATTAGATGCTCGCAATTCGTTAGTACCTTACAAAACTCGTTTAACCAATAATCCTTATTATATAATATACATCACCAACCCTTTATCATCATTACGAACTCTAATCACCTCCATTGTCTTAAACTAAGATTTCTCTTTTTAAATTTTATATTAAAACACCTCATAATACACACAATAAATACAATATGTCTACAGTTTTAATGCAAGCACCATCCAAATCCAGCTACTGTTTGGAACCAATAAAATGATCTTTCGGACATACAAATCCAATCTCCACCGTTCTGATCCACCACCAAGATGTCAAAAACATGTATTTCAAATTGTAGCCCGATCCAACGGTTAGTTAATTAAGAAACACGATCTGAAGGTTGCTATGCGGAGAAAGGTATGCAGCAAAATAAATCTTTTTCTTCTCTCTTCTCTCTTGTTGGAAGCTCTCTCAAAAACTCTCTTATGTCCTAATGTCTTTCAAGGAAAATACTAATGAGTAGTTCAATTTTTCTCTCAAGACCATCCTCCATTTATACAATTGTGTTTTTCCTTACAAAGTCAAAATCAACTAAAAGTAGGATTACAATTCCAATTCTTTTCCTAATAGAATTAGAAACCAAATAAGGAGAATAATTTCAATCCTTTTTCAAGAAGGATTAGGCCTAGTGTCCAAATCTTAAGTAAATACTAAATTTGATATCACAATCGGTCAAACACTTTAAAAACTTTGTTGCCACTAAAACTGATTCTAAATGAGAATTTTTGATACTAGTACAACAAACATAAATCATATAGGTCATATATCACTTTCTCTTTTTACCATCATGCTTAGCCAGACCTTTTCATCATCAAGAAGTGAACCTTTTCCTCGACATGACACCTTAAATTCCAGTATACCAATCAAATTTAAGGGACTAATTCAATTTTATAAGCATTTTATTAGTAAAATCTTCAATATATTTTACCCAAAGTATACTCACTAGGACTTTCTTTTCCTATAAGTTTGTCATTCTAGTATCAATCTACTCCTTTAAAGCTTAAGATAAAATCATCAGCCCTCATTTAGAATTCTCAATATATATTTCACACCCTAAATGTATCACTACCATACCAAAGATCCACCACTAATTTTTTTTTGTTTTATTTCTTTTTTTTTTCAAAAATAATAAAAATAATACTCAATTCATATATGTTATAATAACTTTACTAATTGTATTTTTCGAAGAAATGGTGCTCATTATCTATCCATACCTCACAAAACTTCTTAAATGTTGTAACCTTGGCAAAGTCATCTTGCTTCACCTCATCTACCTCATGTCCCTTAAGATTCAGAGAATATACTTCTCCATGAAGAATCCAGAAAATGCTACCCAAGTCATAGGTAGTGTCACTACCGGCAGGACTCAACATGAGATGACCACCACATTTTCGCATCTTCCCAAATTTAGTAAGTCAGAAACTCAATGTCCAATTACTCTACCATATCCATCTTATGAAACAACAATCATGAAAACAGTAAGGAAATCGCAAGCATCTTCATATTTAGTACCCATGAAGAATAGGCTTTCAACTTTGACTTAATAAAGAAAAATCATGTTGGTCACTAGTCATTACAAATTCTGTAGTAATTCGAGAAAATATACCTATTTTCAAGAACACATTTTTTTTCCGGTGTTGTTATTTCAACTTTTAATACTCTAGTACTAACCGTATGTAAAATAGAGCGAAGAAGTAAAGATATCAATTTGTATCATCTAGATACCAATTGGATTCAAGTAGTAGCACGAAAGAAAGAAAGAAATGAGTTTTCCTAAAGTCTTATAGCATCTTAAAGAAAGGTAAAGGCGTCCCCAAACCATTCTTCAAGACTCTACTAGACTTGTCCTTGTGTAATGAGATCACTGAACCTAATGCTCTGATACCAAGTTTGTCACGACCCAAAATGAGTCGTTAGTGGCACCCACACATATCTACCTAGGTGGGAGAACCAATGAATTCAACCTTAAATTATATTATACAAGAATAATGCGGAAGCTCAAAATCTAGTTCAATATCCTTTCCCAAACCTGAAAGTCATCACAACAAGGACATCTAATCTCCAATACTAAGTCTAAGAATATCAAATACACCAAAATAAAAGAATAAAATGGTATGTGTCCGAAAGTATAGGACATCATGTCATGACCGAGAGAACCCAACACGAGCTTGAATGGATAGCTCACCCTGGAACTTGATATGCGGGAGGCTGGCTAGAGCTGAGGAAAATCTGAAGTCATAGGTACACTCGTTGCATTTCATAAAAGGAAAACAAAGAAGAAAACAAGTAGGGCTCAGTACGAGGCAATATGTACAGAGTAAGTATCATCGGTCAACCCAAAATAGTAACTAATATACAAAGAATAATAGTATGAACTCAACTATAGCACTTAACATGTGATAAGCAACAAACAACATGAACAAGTGTCAACAACATTGAAGTAAGCACGTATTAAGTCAACGGTATCAAGATCACACATGAGGACTCATGCCTCCAAACCAAACTATTTCGGGAGTTGAGTTCTTTGAGATTGAGTATCTTTCATTAATTCAACATGTTTTTCCTTTAATATTACCATGTCGGAACGTGACACTCCGATCCAAGAATACCGTGTCGAAACATGACACTCCGATCCAAGAATACCGTTTCGGAACGTGACACTCCAATCCAAAAATACCGTGTCGGAACGTGACACTCCGATTCAAAAATACCGTGTCGGAACGTGACACTCCGACCCAAAAATATCATTAATTTATTATTTAATATCACCACTTTTTCATTCGTTAATAATATTTCATCGAGCCTTCTTTATTCAAGGAATTACTTCGATAAAGATGGTTTAAGATTATACATTCCACGGTCTCGGGATTCCAGACCAATCACAAAACACAAGACCAAGCCACACGTACAATCACACAATCAAGTACATAGAAAACTTCACAATATCATTAATGCATATCAATCACTATTAAGAGTTTACTATCAAATAGCATAAATCATAACCTACCTCCACCTGAAGAATCGAAGTCATGCAAACTACTTCTCCGATGTCTTTCCTTTCCTTAACGCCTCTGAACGTTTTGAATCTATCAAGTATATAAATGCATAACTTGTAAGTTAACGAGTCTATAAACACTCAATTTATTCTATGTTTAGCCTAGACCGAAAAACTCACCTAATTATATAGTCAATTTCCTAAAGTTCAAATTTAAGGGTAAATCTTAATTCCTCAAATTAGCATAACTATAATGCCATTCAATTATTAAATTATTTCCACTTCCAAACATAACATAATAATTGTCAAATTCCATTCAGTTATTAGCATCCCACGGCTAATAACTGGAGATGCCAATTTGTCTCCCAAAATCACAATAATAAATTTATATTATTAACCCACCTGCAATTCATATCCAACAATTATATTATTCCCTCAAAATTCAACTACATCATGACTTAGTTCCTAACTATTCCAATTTAGTTTATCCAATTTCCTTTCACAACCCACATGGTACTAATAATAAAACTAATATGATATAACTCAATATTGTAACAACTCCATGAATAATTTCAACCTCAGGTCATGTTACTCAATACATTAGTTGCATACGTTCATTAAAGAAGAGAGTCAGAAAGGAACCATATTCCAATTTCTCATAATTTATCCCATATTTCTAATCATTGGCTTAACATTATCCCTTAATTAATTTACCATCATTAATCCAACTAATAAATAACAATTTAACAGATTCAATTGGTAACCCATGTCGTACAGAAGCATATTTTCCCAATTCAAATCTCTTTTTCAACCTACCACTATGTTGTTAAGGATTATCTGTTTACCAAGACTTAATTATATAAACATCAAGCGACAATTATATGTAAACAAAATTAGAAGAGTAACTTAGGGTACCTGACATCGCAATCAATTTTTCTGCGAGAGCTTTTGGTTTTTGTTTCACGCAAATTTTATGTTCTTCCACAATTAATCTTTTACCCTAATATAATATATGACTAATTATAAAAGTATAAAAAGTATTTCACTATTAATTTTAATGTTATATTTCTTTAACCACTAACTAAGTTAATATTTAAAACTACCCCACTAATTCATAAATATAGTTACCAATAGCCAAAATACCTATTTAGAATCTATCGAAACGTATTCTATGAAATAAAAAGCTCTAGTATTCAAAACGACCAAATGGATTGTTACATTAAATACCAATTTACCCATCGTCGAGGGTGGCTATTATGAAGGAAAATCAAAAAAAAAAAAAAAGAGATAATGACTTAAACATTCTTGTGATGATGAGAATTACTGGTGAAATAAATGTTGAAGAGAGGGCTGAAAATAAAGAGAAGAAAATATGGGTGATGAAGTCTAAAAATTGCAAAGTGCTTAAGGAAGTGGAAGTCACTATTATATATATTTTTTCTATCCGTCCCCTAGCCTACATTACAAACCGTTAAAGTCCTATTTGATTCTACTCAAGCATGCTTAATTAGTGGAGATGTACATAATGGGCAAGCATATGGTTCTTTGTGCATACATGTGAATTTTATTTGTGAGTGTGAGAGTTGTTCTTGATATGAAGTCCTTAATTTATATTAAATCTTTTGAATTGAGTGTGTGGACCACTTCTTTTTGTGAGGACACTTTTTTCATGATAGATAGGTGATGTTATTAACTTTCTTTGATGAGAGTAGGTGAACAAACATAAATTTTATGAGTTCAAAGTCCTTCAAGTTAGGGAGTTAGAGGTTTGTTGTTTACTTAGATGTCTTGCATAATAATTGAGAAGTCTGCTTGATATTTTAAAATGGGTATATGTTCTAATTTTTTGTATTAATCAAAGTGATGACATTTCTAGTATAATTTTTTTTAGATGAGCTTTAATGCTTGCTCGAGGACAAACAAAAGTTTAAGTGTGGGGTGTTTCTTTGAAATATCAAATTCTTGACTCTACTTGTATGCCTACCATGCAATTGCCCCCCTTGTGAAGCCCCATTGAGCCTATAGCCTTGTTCATTTCATAAACCACATGATAAGTCGAAATCTATTATTTGATACCAAGTTTTTTGATCCTCTTAAGGTTCTTAATGCACTATGTTAAGAAGGGTTGAAAAATAAGGTTGAATGAGCTAAGGGTGAATTGCTACATTATATGAAAAAGAAAATTCTAATTTGGGCCTGGTCCTTAGTGACAATGTGCATCTCGACTGAAATCGAGGGTGGCTAATTTAGCACTATGCTTGAAACATTGGCCCTGATCCTATAAAGGATTGCACCTTATTCGGGTGAAAACTCTAAAGTTTGGGTGGGTAGTGCAAAAGCATTTTCAAAAATGGAAAAGAAATTAAAGGGCAAATATGGAACAAAAAGGGATATTTAGTCATGAAGTGTATACTAGAAGAAAAGAATAGTATGAAGGATGGTGTTCGCTAAATGGTAACATAAACATTGGCCCTGATCCTATAAAGGATTGCACCTTATTCGGGTGAAAACTCTAAAGTTTGGGTGGATAGTGCAAAAGCATTTTCAAAAATGGAAAAGAAATTAAAGGGCAAATATGGAACAAAAAGGGATATTTAGTCATGAAGTGTATACTAGAAGAAAAGAATAGTATGAAGGATGGTGTTCGCTAAATGGTAACATGTGCATTAGGGAGGAATATTCACTATAATGAATTCCAAAAATTCCCTCCACTGTCTAAAGTCGACACTACAACCAAATGTAAGTCCTCTTGATTCCTTGAGAAGTATGATGTGAAAATTAAATTACACTATGGGCAAGCATATGGCATGTTGAGGAAGTAAGAACTTTACTTGTGAGCGTGAGTTGATTATGTTGAAAAAGTAGGCCTTGTGATTTTGACATTGCTTGAGTGAAAGGTTGTACTAAAAACATAAACAAGTGAGGGCATCTATGGCATGTGTAGGAGTATCCAGTTTATGTGTAGGTATGAGTTTGCATTAGCCCGGGAAAAATATTTAAAAAATAAAAGAGTCATTCTTTGAGCATGTGTTGTACTTGACATATATGTGGAAAGTTGTTGCATCCAGTGTAAACTGCAGGATCATGATTAAAAGGGCTTGGTTGATATTAAGGTAAGCTGATAAATCCAAGGGTTATGAAAAAGACTTGGTAGTCTAAATATTGTTTGAGGACAAACAAAAGTCTAAGTGTGGGGTGGTGATCTTAGGCATATTTATATGCCCAAGTAGTCAATATTAGCCATGATTTGATGATGTTAAAGAATGATCTTTAGCATATTAGCTTGAATTCGTGATTGTTTTTGATGATTATGCACTTACACACATGATTAGTGATTTCAGAAACTCTCGAAGAAAGTGAAGTTGGAATGAAGAAAGAGGAACAAAAACGGACGTGAAAATGACTAAGTATGGAAGCACCTAGGCGAGGCACACCGCGCCAAAGCCTTACGCGCAGAGCCAATGTTGAGGCGCTCTGTTAGGCGTGTCGCGCCAAGGCTAGACACTCAGAGGACGTTCCAAAGCACGATGGTGGCGCGCTGCGCCATGCAGTTGTTGAGTACCAGATGTTGCTAGGCGCGCCACCCCAGCCCAATTTCGACTTTTTTAAGTTTTAAACATTAACTAAGAGTTCTAATTTGAGTAGGATTTGTTATTAACTTTATCCACTATTATAAATAGATCATAGGGGTGGCATTGTTGGGGTTCGACTTTTGTTTAGTGTGAAAGTGCAAGAATCAAGTTTGTAATCCTCTTAACTCTTCTATTTTTCGGATTTGTTTATGAACAATTATCTTTTCTTGATTACTAAGAGCATGAGTAGCTAAATGCCCTAGTTTTGGGGCTGTAGCTATGAATGAATTGTTTAATATTTGAGGCTTTATGAATTAATCTTCGGTTGTAAATTCAAGTTACTTTTATATTCTTGTTTTACTATTTTATGCTTGCGCATCATAAAATAAACCTAGTGTATAATCTTGAAATTGATCATAAGAGAGATTAGAAAGACCAGGAAATATAGAGAGCTCGGTCCATCCATTAAATTGAGGAGATTAGTGTTCAGGATTGACTCCCGAAAGACGAACACCTTGCTTGGTTATAAAATAAGATGAAATATAAATGCTCGTCAGTTAGTCTACTTATCCCCGCTCAAATATATAGTTAAATAGCTAACTGGGGTAGGTGACGAGAGATGTGTAACCCGGATCATACTATTAACCATATAAACCAGTAATTTGACAACTGAAGTTAGTTCAAAGCCAATAATATGATGCATGATACTCATTATAGGCTGCAACCCTGGAATTGCTTTTAATCTTGCTTGAAATATTATATCAAAGTCGTTCACCAATATTTACTTTAAATTAGTGCATATTAGTCGTAGTTAACCATAAATCATCAACTCGTGAAGTAGTTACTTTTCTCTTTAGTTGTGGAATTAAGTGTGAAATATAAGTTGATCATAAGTCCCTTGGGAACGGTAAATCGTTTCTAAATGAAACTATATTACTTGCGCGACTATGTACACTTGTGTGTATACTAGGGAGCAACACTCATCAATAGCCTCTAAACATGTGTAAAAATGCGGCTCATTCTCTTTATATCATTTTAATTTTATTATCATAAATTTAAAATGCTTAATCATTATCAACTTCATTAATATTTTCAGTTTCCCATTTGTTATTCAATGTTCATTATATTTTTACCTACCCTATTTTCAGCCCTCACAAATTAAAATCAAGTTAATTAGCTTTTTCAGTACAATTTTAAAAATGTTTCTAACTTCGAAATTATCTTTTTGGTAATTTAACTCAAATATTCAATTTTATTTTATTTTTAAACAATATAATGCGATTTTTATTACTCTCACCATTCTTAGACACTTGTCATAGTTTTCTTTTGGAAGTCAAATGATGCAAATTTTGATAAATTACCAACTAATTCTCAATACTACTATCCTCTTGTATCGAACAAGAAGGGGGAGTTAATTTCATTTTTTAGCAAATTATCTCTTTTTTGAAATATTAATAAATTTCATAAACATGCTATATTGACAAATATAAATTTTAAAATTATTTTATATGTAACTCTAATTCATAAATATAAGATTATTAAAAGACTTATCAATTGAATCTACACAAAAAACTTACAGACATAACTTATGCTTTGAAATTATATATAATATCTTTCATTATAGACATAAATGACACAAATACTTCTAAGTATGAATCATCTCACCATAATAAAAACAATTTCACAAATATTTATCATGCTAACAAACTACGACTTTATCCAAATTTTTTGTTATTATGTTATAAACAAAAAAATTTAATGAAACCGTGGTTGTGCGAGTTAGATATAGTATTTTAATATTATTTATTAAAACGAATTTATGACTTGGATTTATATATCAATATCTCATTGAACTTGTCACTAAATTTCATTTCGATACTCAAACTATGGCTTGTTCCAATAGAGCATCTAGTCAAATGATATAGTATTTCTATCACACATTTTTTGTTCAAATTTTGAGAGAAAAAAAACTAGTGCGCGTGGTAACAAACGCTATTAGATAGTTATGTTAACCACATAAACTATGTCATCTCATTTAGTTATCTACATCTACCCAATTGTAACATGCTTGAGGTTCACCCTTTTTTATGCGAGTTGAAAACATATAATTTAAGCAAATGACATATTTTATATATCATGACCCAAGGTACACCCTAGGAGTAACATGGCATATAGGACCCCGAGAGGCCCTACACAAGCCGTTAAGCATGCATAAACAAGATTATCAAAAACCAAGAGATTTAAAACAACATTTCATATCAAAGAGTTTATAAAACAAAACAAAAATCTACATAGTCTCAATAGTTATCTATTATATCAAGAGTGACCAGGAAGTAACCTTGGCATTAAGTATAATATCTGAAAGTAAGACTGAAAGAGATAAAAGGTTCGGTCCTCGAAACATGAGGACTCATCACTAGTAAGTATGATTAAGGTGACTCCTAGTCATATGGGTGATAAACAGGAACGTCGGACTCTACATTAGTAAAAATTTAGGCAAGAGTATGCGTTAGTACGAAAATGTACGAAATATGATAGCAATGCATAGAGATATAAATCATGCTAAAAGGACCTTTATATGCTCATTCAAGGACCAAGTTAAAATTCATAAGAAAGAGGTAAGAAAACATCATAATAATCATGGTCAAATGCTAGTAAAACTTCTCTCTTGAACACTTGGGAAATAATTCTTTAAGTAGCCTTCGTTAATCATTAGTGTGGGAATTAGTCTTAACCGGCATAAGGACAATGTGAGCCATAACATAAAATTTGGTGTCTATCCCATACCAAAAAGGGTCTAACTTGTGGATCCACTAGCTAATATCTATATAAGACAATCATCCTATAGTGGCATATATGTATGGGATAACGAGATTTTTACTAGAAGCTGCGCATCTAGATACGGGAAAGATTCCATCTCAAGATTCTATCGGTTCTAAGCATAAATTCCACAGAATAGTCATAATTCTTTACTTGACTTATCTTTCATAGAAGGAACTTCAAATAGTTAATCCAGACTAACTTTCTTTAGAATATCTCCTAAACTTGATTCTAGTTAGTTGAGAAAATCTCGCAACTCTTAAGAACTCTTATGTGAGATATCCTTTCACAATCATGCTTTCATGTATATATGAGAAATCATTTCACAACAATATTGATATTTATTCTCAAAGCATCCTTAAAACATCTAAATCAATCTCATAAGAACATGCATATTTTCATAAACTCATTTTTCAGTTCAAAAGCTAAATTACATCATCATAGCTTAGAAAACATGGGTTATGCATGGGTTCATGGAAATCATCTTAAAAACATGGAATTATCTCAATTCATTCATAATAATTCATAAAACAATAAATTAAATCAACATTGCAAGGAACCTATGACATGAAAGAGAACCCCAACTTCAATTGGGGAATTCTAACTTTAAAATTGGGGAATTTAAGAACTCTATGGAGGAAAGAACTCCATAGATGAAGACTAGCATACCTTGATGCCAAAATCTTGAAATTAATTGGGGATTAGGAGACTTGATCTTGAAACCTTAGCTTTATTCCTTAAACTTCTAGAGAGAGAAATATCTCGGAAAGATCGACTTGTTCTTATTTTGTGAAATTTAAAGAATGAATTAAATTGGATGATTTTAGGGGTAAAAAACTTTATATAGGGCTTTTGGTAAAGGGTAAAACAACATGTTATTGAATTAAAATAATTAGGAAAAAACTCTAAAGTTCCCGAATTTAAAACTGACTAACCATTCTCACGAGAGCCTTCACGGCTCGTCTAAGACACTACAGGTTGAAATGGCTGTCATGGTACTTGACCAGTGGTTAGGGGAGAACCCTTAGTGTCCTAACCCTCTTCATGACCACATTAATGGTATGTGATGCTAACCATAGGTTGTCTAAGGGTCTGTGGGAGGAAAACCTTCAGGGGAAGGTTCTGGAACCCTTCACGAGCACCATAACGAGTTGTGGTCCCCCTGGCGGCCCGTCAAGGGCTCTGTGAAGGATCCCGTGGCCTAGTTTTGGGTTGGTGTCTTGTCTGCTCGTCCTCTTTCCTAGCCTTCTTGATTCCTAGGCATTATAATATCTCCCTCTTGGGAACATTTGTCTTCGAAGGAGATTTTAAACATCATAAGAAATGTAGGAACTCAAATCTAACAGCCCACATGCATGGAATCACATAAAAGCACATATCAGAGGAGGAAATATCAACTCCAAGATAAATCATGTTCAAAACATCATTTCATATGGTCTATATGCAAATTATACTCAAATGCACATAACATGAAGAAATCAATCAACTAGCTCATTTTTCTCTTTTTTCATGAACATGCATAAATGAGGAAATCATGGAAATATCTAAGATACATGTCACCAAAGGAGTAAACCATGAGGAACTAAATACCTCAAGATGGTTTAGATACGGAGGGAAATAGATTAATATAACAGATATTATATCGGCCTCAGCCTCCCAAGTAGCACCCTCAGCTATCTAATTCCTCCAAGAACTTTTACCGAAGCAATTTCTTTATTTCTAAGCTTTTGAACTTTTCGGTCTAAAATCTAAACTGAAACTTCTTCATAAGATTGGCTATACTCCATGCTAAGACTCTCCAATGTCACTATAGATATTGAATCACCAATACATTTCTTTAACAAGGAGACATGAAAAAACTAGATGTACCGATGTCAAAGTCATTAGGCAAATCAAGTTCATAAGTAACCTTACCAACACCCCTCAAAATCTGATATGGATCCACATAACGGGGACTAAGCTTCCATTTTTATCAAATCTCATTACACCCTTCATGGATAAAATTTTCAGGTAGACCCTATCATTCACCTCAAACTCAAGATGTCTTCTAACATTGGCATAGGACTTTTGTCAACTTTGAGAGGTTTTCAAACTCTCTCAAATAATTCAAACTTTCTCCATGTCCTCATGAACTAACTCGAGACCTATCAAAGCAACTTTACCACTTCAAACCAGCCTATGAGAGATCTACATGCACTTTCTATTATATAGAGCCTCAAATGGAGTCATACCAATGCTGGAGTGATAGGTATTGTTATACGCAAATTTAATCAAAAGCAAATGATCATCCCAATTACCCTTGAAGTTAATTACACATGCTATTATCATATCCTCCAAAGTTTGGATAGTACGCTCCGCTTGCCCATTGGTTTACGGATGAAAGGTTGTACTAAGCTTAATACGAGTACCAAAACCCTTTTGGAAAGATCTCCAAATCTGAGAAGTAAATTGAGTACCATAATTGGAAATAATGGATAAGGAAACTCCATGCAGCCTAATAATTTCCCTAAAATAAAACTTAAAATAGTCCTCTTCCGAATAATAAACTTTGACAGGAATGAACTCAGATGATTTTATCATTCAATCTACCATAGCCCAAATCAAGTCATGATGTCCTCGGGTGCGAGGTAAACCAACAATGAAGTCCATATTCAAATTTTTCCATTTTCAGGTAGTACTGATGTCTTGGGACAGACCTCCCTATTTCTAATACTCAACTTTCACTTGTTGATGATGATAACACTTAGCCATAAATTTTGCAATATCCTTCTTCATCTCATTGCACCAATAGAGCTCAGGCAAGTCACCGTACATCTTAGTAGCTCTCAGTTGAATGGAATATTGAGAACTATGGGATTCTAATAAGATTTGATCTCTCAATTAATCTACATTGAGAACACACAAACAACCATATTAATGAAGTACACCATTTTCCCTTGGGAGAAGACCTCTACGGACTTTTTAAGCACTGATTCCTTTAATTCAATCGAAATTGGATATAGAACTTTGTTAGCTTTCACATCTGCCATAAAAGACGATTCTGAACTATTACACCACCCTTGGTAGATTCTACCAATCGAACACCCCTCTGACAAATCTATGAACAACTCGGGTCAAGTTCTTCTTACTATCATCTATATGAGCAACACTATCCATTGACAATACACTAAGAGCATCCGCCACCACGTCTACTTTATGAGGCGCTAGAGAACACTCATATCGTAGTCATTTAGTAACTCAAGTCACGTCCTTTGACGAAGATTTAGATCCTTCTGATTAAACACACATTACAAACTTTTGTGGTCAATACATCAACATGAACACCATACATATAAGTAATACCTCGAAATTTTCAAAGCAAACACAATTGCCGTTAATTTCAAATCATGGGTAAGATAGTTATTTTCGTGCAACTTAAGTCGCCTTTAGGTATAGGCAATGATTTTACCATTTTGCATAAGGACACACCCTAACCTAGTTCTTGAAGCATCACAATAAAGAACAAACTCATCGCTTCCTACTGGTAAAGTCAATACCAGAGTAGAAGTAAGTTTATGTTTCAATTCTTGAAAATTCTTCTCACAAGCTTCCGACCATAAAAAAATGGATTTATTTTGGGTCAATGTTGGCAATGGATCAGAGAAGCAATCGATGAAAATCCTTCCACAAACTTCTATAGTAACCGGCTAAACCCAAGAAGTTTCTAATATCTTAAGGGGATAAAGGTCTAGGCAATTGTTTAATTAGCACATCCGTCTTCTTAGGATCTACCTCTATACCTTTTTCAAAAACAATGTGACCCTGAAAATCCACAAACTTTAACAAAAACTCGTACTAACTAAACTTAGCAAAGAACCAAAGATTTAGTCAAACTAAACGACATTACCAAAAATTCATAATGACCATATCACATTTTGCAAAGTTTTCTTCAGAATGTCATCTGTCTTCACACTTAATTGGTGATTTTAGAAAAGTAACTTGCCCCTTGAAGCTGATCGAACAAATATATATTCTTGGAAGATGATATTTTTTCTTAACTGAAACCTTGTTCAATTGCTGATAGTCAATACACATACGGAGCGAACCATCTTTCTTTCTAATAAATAAAACTTGAGCATCCCATAGAGCGATTCTAGGTCGGATGAAACCTTTATCCAACAAGTCTATCAATTGCTCTTTCAATTCCTTAAGTTCTGTCGGAGCCATTTGGTAAGGAATAACAGAGATAGGTTATGTTTGGGAGAATGTCAATACCGAAGTTTATTTCCCCTTTCGAGAGGAATATTGGGTAGATCATCTGAAAAACACTTTAGAAACTCAGTTACAACGGGGACCAACTCAAGAGTAGGGGTATAAAAATCCATGTGTCTCACTCTAACTAGATGGTATATGCAACCTTAGAAATTATCTTTCTACATTTAAGACAAGAAACAACCCTACCTTTCTGCATAAAATTTCCTTCTTCGCACTCTAAGATAGGCTCATTTGGAAACTAAAATTGACTACACTTAATCTACAATTAATAGATGCATAACATGAATGCAACTAATTCATACCAAGAATTACATCAAAATCTAGCATATCAAGCTTTACAAGATCAACATGAGTTACTTTATGGGACAAGGAGACGGGACACTTTCTATAGACCCTTTTAGCCACATTAGAATCACTAACTAGAGTAAAGACAGAAAGGGGATGTAACAACACATCCAATGAATATCAAACCTCATAGCCTCATATGGCAAAAAAAGACAAGGTAGCACCGGGATCACGCAAAGCATAAACATCAAGATGAAAGACTTTCAACATACTAGTAACCACATCGGGAGAGCCCTCTTGCTCCTTGTGAGTCTGGAGTGTATATAATCTGTTTTTCTTTGGAGCACTTGAACATGAACAACCAGGAGGAGCTTGATTACTTTCCCTTCCCTTATTTTTAAGTATTGGGCAATCCCTTATCTTATGGCCACTCTTACCACAACCATAACAACCGTCTATTGTATGCTCTCATGCTTCCTTTTACACTTAGCACAGTTAGATAATGAAGATCCACCAACTTTTTACTCCTTGAGGTTTAGGGTTAGACACCTTATTTTGTTGAATCAAGAAGGATCATTAGAGGAGCCTTGGCCGGAAAACCTTTGTCAGAACTTAGAACGATCATGTCCATCGAACTGAGAATGTGGAAAGTTACCAACACCGGTTTATACCTTCTTTACCTTCCTAGATATTTTCTTAAGTTTCTTCTCTTGAATTTTTTGAGTATGAACCATGAGATACGAAATGTCCATATCATTGATAAGCATGGTGATACGACATTTCTATACCACCATTTTGGATACACCCGAAACGAACCTACGCATTCTTTCCTTAGGATCAATAATCATAGTAGGAGCATACCTAAACAATTGTGTGAACTTCGGAGCATATTCCTTCATACTCATATTTCCTTGATGAAGGTTGATGAATTCAAGTAAGTTTGTCTCCCTCATCTCAAGGGTAAAGAACCTATTAAGGAAAGAAACCTTAAATTTTTCCCAATCGAGAGGACCCGTATCAAAAACCCTTCCTTCTTTCAATTGGTTGAACCAGATTTGAGCAACACTTTTAAGTTGGTAAGCGGATAATTTCGTATTTTCACCGGCGTCACTCTCATGATCATCAACACTTTATATACTTTATCAATGAACTCTTGAGGATCTTTCTTAACCTTAGAACCATGAACTTTCGGAGGATTTATCCAAGTTAAGTCCCTCAATCTAGATGTCGTCATACCCACATTTGGGTTCACGGGAACCACAACCTATCTATTGATTTGGGTCATCATGGATTGACCCAACACTTGAAAAGTATCCCTAAACTCCGCATTATTCACTTGCTCGGCCAAAGGATCGGTCGGAACCTAAAGTGCTTGTAAAGAAGCCTCTTGTTCTACATTCTCATTCACATTCCTCCTAACATATGCTCTTCGAGGGGACATTTCTTGAAATGCATCGGATATGGATTATGAGAGAGACATTATAGAGTTAAACTCTATCGCACGACTTTGGAGTAATGAAAGAAGTGTAAGTTAGCTAATCATCTTATAACTTCCTATTAATAAATGTGGCGCGCTTCACACTCATTAACAGGACTATTTTTAACATAGCTTATGAGACTTTTTAGGACATTTCTAAACTTTGTGATCTAAATACCAAGTTTTTCATGACCCAAGGTATACCCGGTGAGTAACATGGCGTACAACAATCCATAGGCCCTACCACTTAGCATTCATAAACAAGATTATCGAAAACCAAGAGATTCAACATTTCATATCAAAGAGTTATTGTCACGACCCGAAAGTACCCCCTAGAAGTTAGGGAGAACCCTTGGGTCATGACAAGGAGTACCTAACCCTTTGGGGTCTTGTACAAGCCCTTTAACTATCGTTCATTACATAAGACATGAAAAGTAGTGTTGAATTAAAACTTTTCACGACATTTAATATAAAAAGGAATTATTTCATAAATACTTAGAGAATCTCATTGTCACAAGTCAACTTAAAGACACGACATAATATATTAGGGACACGGCCCTTTACATTGAAGGAAATACATAATAAGTCTTTCAATAAAGAAACTAAGAGAAGGACTATGCCCTCGGATATGTGAGGACATACTTTGTCTTGAGAGAATATTTCCCAAGCTTGTCTTCTAAACTTCAACCTTGCTTCCAAAACCTATACTTATAAAGTATAGAAAAGTATGGGGTTAGTACAAAACAATGTACTAAGTATGGCATATGACAAAACATGTAAAAAGGGACATTTTGGTAAAATAAGTTTTCATGCAAAATAAGTAAAACATTTATGAATTTAGAAACAAAACAACATAAGAAACATCATTTAACACTTAGAGAAGGATTTCCATAATTTTAGCAAAAAGATGCACTTTACAGTGAAGTACCCAAAATTTACAGTAAACTATTTTATCCTTACAGTGAACCAATTTGATTCCAAAACAGAGAACTTCCAAGGTATGCTAAGAGGAAGTGAAATCATTTCCGTAGGATTTTCCCTAACCGAGGTTATCCTAAGACTCTCCAAGGTAAGACATGAAGGAAAAGCCCATACATCTCCTTCAATGCACACCAAGGATATCCTTAAGACTACCCATCATAGGCTTACTCCACTCGGGAGAACAAGTCACCACTCAATAACAAGACATTAGAATAACACTCGAACAACACACCAAGACTTTCCTTTCGGAATGCCTACTTAGTGAAATGAGTAGATGGCGTCCCATTCCACCACCTACCCTAAGTAGTACACTCTTTTAGAAGGCTTGGCACCAAGACTCGCCTTTCGGAAGGTCTACTTAGTGCAATAAATAGATAGCATCCCATACCACCACCTACCCTAAGTAGTACGTTTTTTTAGAAGACTTAGTTCATTCAATTCATATAAGACTTACCAGGATTCCCTTTTCGGAATGCCTACAAATAGCGTCCTATTCCACTACCTACCCTAAGTAGCACACTCTTTTAGAAGACTTAGCACATTCATTAATTTTTTGGGGGTTAGCTTAACCGACATAAACCATGAGAGCTAAACATGGAATCCCGATACTTCCATTATCGGAGAAGGGTCCCCTCACTTGCCTAGAGTGAGGTCTTACTTTAAGCTTTTACATGGCTTTTCCAATAGGTACACCTATGCGGGCGCATAGTTAAGGGATAAGGAGATTGCTACTAAGTAACTCATTCTCTACTAAAGAGGAGTAATCATCTCAAAAGGTACATTGAAATACAACATCTCAACTCACGAAGTGTAACCACCCCTTCTTCATATCCTCTCGGTGCTAGGCATAACTCCCCACGGATTCTCAACATTATAAACTATAGGTTAAGGATAACTAGTGAAAACCACATCTCAACTCACAAAGGGCATTCATCCTCCAACCTATCTTAAAAAGCTCTTAGGATGTAATGAGGTTGCTACTAAACACTTCATCTCAACTCACGAAGAGTGTTCACCCCAAAACTCTCTTTTTCACTTAACTTAGTTTCATTCATTCACTTAAGTGTGTGTACATGTGAGCACACCTTGCATGTAAGCATCATTTCATTTACATTCACTTCTATACATGCTTTAGACCTTTATTTATCACATCACACACTTTACATGCTTCACATATACATTACTTTATTTAGGCATAATCTAAGCAAAACATGCAATTCAAGCTTCACAATACACAATACAAGAACCATCTTCATTATCAATTCATTTCACATATTAGGCCTTCAAATCCACACTTACAATACATACCAAGTATAATCAAATTCATCAATTAAACACCACCACCAAGAAGGTGGACCATACCACTCAAGAGAAATTTATAAAGAGAGTTAACAATGAAACCAACTTACCATTCTTTCAAAGCCTTCACACCTATTTAAAAATTCACTCAACAATTCATCATAAATATCCCTTAGGGCAGTAGCTAAGCAACAATATCAACCATAAGAAATCAAAGCTCAAAGACTACCAACTCATGCTCATTTAACCCATTCCTTAAGCTAAAATTTGATAAAAATCTTTAACATGTTTTCATTGAAGTTTTAGAATTAAAATCATCAACTAACATTAGAAACAACATTTTAAAATCATTCAAAATATTTTCATGCAAGACTCATATTTAGAGTTGAAGATAGAGGAAACTAGGGTTGAAAACCCTTTTTGAAAATCTATTAGAAGTGACCCCTTGAATGGAAGAGAGTTCAAGGATGGATACCATACCTTAATTAGAAGAAACCCCAATGATTTTTTATGAAGAACTTGACCACCAACAGCCCCTTCTAGCCCTTCTTGACTTCTAGCTTCTATGGAGTTTGAGAGAGAGTTCTAAGGGAGAAGGGTTTTGGGTTTTAGGAAATGAAGTATAAAATTAGGTCTTAGGTTTGGGAACTATTTAATATATATAAATAACTCTAAAATAAATGTCCAAGGTCCTTAAAAGACTTGGGATGAATTTACCAAACACTCCAATCCAAAGCAGCCTGTTAGCAGTTTTTTGGCAACTCACAGACGAGACCAATCAACGGACCGTTTGTCCATCGCCGGTCCATTGATGGTGGTTCGTTGGTTGATCCTGCAACTTCAAAATATGCATTCCTGCAGGTCCCAGTCGGTGGACCAAGTCGACAGGCCGTTGCTTGAACCACTGGCCATCGTTTGGTCTCGTTGGTGGACACTACCTAGGCAGTTTTGGGTCCAAGTCTTGGGCCCTTCTCTAGGGCCCCTTGTGGGTCATAGGTGGGGTCGTACCCGGACGTTAAACCCCTAAACATATCCTTCTAGGTATTATGAAAATCTCACACCAATTTCAAGCAAAACGAACACGTAAAACTCACTCAAACACATGAGAACACACAAGCACTATCTAAGGCATATCTTCTGAACGTCATGGACGTTCTTGGACGTTTAACCTACAAACTTAATCAAAATTCACACACTGCCTAAGGACATCAATATAACTCACTTAACACAAAATTAACTCAAAGACATTCACGAGGCTCTAGTTCACCTTAGTTCGTTTTAGGGTGTTACAGTTATAAAATGAAGCGGAAGTATACATAGTATCAATAGCAATCTATTACTTCAAGAGTGACTGGGACATAACCCTTGTATAATGTACAATATCTGAAAATAAAGGATGAAAGGGATAAAAGGTTTGGTCCTCAGAACATGAGGACTCACCACTACTAAGTATGATCAAAGTGACTCCTAGCCACGGGGGTGAGAAACCGGAACGTCGGACCCTACATTAGAGAAAAATGTAGGCAAGAATATGCATTATTACAAATACCAATTATGATAGTAATGCAAAGAGATATAAATCATGTTAAAAGACCTTTTTCATGCTCATGCAAAAATCAATTTAAAAACCATAATAAAGAGTTTGGAAAATATCATAATAGTCATGGTCAAATGCAAGTAAAACTTCTCTTTTGAACACTTGGGAAACATTTCTTTAAGTATCCTTAGTTCATCATTAGTGTGGGAATCAGCCTTAACCGATATAGAGACCATGTGAGTTATAACATGAAATATGGTGTCTACCCCACACTGAAAATGGGTGTTCTGACTTGCAAAAGAAAAACCTTAACTTTTAGCTTACGTGGATCCACTAACTAATGTCTATCTAAGAAAATCATCCTATGGTGGCACATAGGTATGAGATAAGGATATTGCTACTAGAAACCCGATCCCTAGCTACGAAAGAGCTTCTATCTCAATATCCTTTCGGTGCTAAGCATAAATCCCACAGAATAGTCTTAATTCTTTAGTTTACTTATCTTTCATAGAAGGCACTTCAAATAGTCAATCCAAGCGGACTTTCTTTAGAATAGCTTCTAAACTTGATTCTAAGTTAGTTGAGAAAACCTTTCAACTCTTAAGAATCCTTATGTGAGAAAATCCTTTCACAATCATGCTTTTATGTGTATATGAGAAATCTTTTCAGAACACAACAACAACTTCGATACTTTACTCTCAAAGCATCCTTAAAACATTTACATCAATTTCATAAGAATATGCATATTTTCATAAACTCATCTTTCATAGTTCAAAATCCACATAATATCATCATAGCTTAGAATAAGCATGATATCATGAGGAATCATCTTTAAAACATAAAACTATCTCAATTCATGCATAAAAGTTGGGGAAATGCATAAGTACCCCCAACCTATGCTCGAAATCTCAAAGACACAATTATATTATACTAAGGTCCTATTACACACACACACGAACTTATTTTATAAATACTTTTCTACTCCTTTTCGGCTTACGTGACACTATATTCTGGGTCCAACGTGTGTTGACATTTTTTTTCAAGCTAGTGTCGCGTAGATCGAAAAGGGATAGAAAATTATTTACAAAATAAGTCTAGGGGGGTAATAGGACCTTAGTATAGTATAAGTGTGTCTCTGAGATTTCGAGCATATGTTGGGGGTTATTTATGCATTTTCCATAAAACAACCAAATAAATCAACATTGCAAGGAACCCATGGCATGGATGAAAACCCTAACTTCAATTGGAAAATTTAGGAACTCTATGGAGGAAAGAGCTTCATAGATGAAGATTATCATACATTGATGCCAAAAGCTTGAAATCAATGGGGTATTAGGAGACTTGATCTTGAAACCCAACTTTCTTCTTCAAACTTCTAGAGAGAGAAATATTTGGTAAGAATGAACTTGTTCTTCTTTTGGGAAATTGAAAGAATGAATTAAATTGGGTGGGTTTTGGGGTAAAAACCTTTATATAGGGCTTTGGGTAAAGGGTAAAACGACATGGTATTGAATTAAAATAGTTAGGAAAAGATCCAAAAGTCCCTGACTTAAAAACCGACGGACCATTCTCACAAGAGCTTTCAAGGCTCGTCTAAGGCACTATGGGCCGTTATGGTTGGCGTGGTCCTTGACCAGTGGCTAGGGGAGAAACCCTATTGTCCAGACCCTCTTCATGACCACCTTAATGGTCTGTGATGCTAACCACGAGCCGTCTTTAATTTAGTGTATTTACATGAAAATGTTGAAAATTGATTCATTTTTAAAATATGATTGATTACGTATAAATACAAGTTAAAGGGCCTTTTCATATCTAGTATTATATAGAAGAGCCATACAGTGGACGACCGATGACATTTTTGTAAATATAATTTCATTTCTAATTAACAAAATATTTATGTTACACAAAGTATCAAAGGAATAAATATTGTCTTATATAAAATCATGACATCATAAATGAAATTTTGTATTAAATTTTTAGTTAAAGATACATAGTAGAACATTGTTTGATATTTTAGAACTTTAAATTAAAGTACTTAAAACTTATTATCTACTAATAAGATTTTTGAGAACAAAAACTAATGTATTGTATTATAACAAATGGCAGAAATTTTATTAATTTGATACCTTCACTCTTCAGAAACTAAGATATATCTATGAAAGAAATAAAATTACTCAAAGTAATAATATATGTATAAGTGAAAGTCACAACAGTGAATATATAGAAGAAACTTATCAATTTACAAAGAAGGGCTAAAAGGCTTTATTAAATAACGCTAAATACTCATGTATTTTTCTACATTAAAATATTTAATAAGCCACCCCTATTTATAACACTAACAAACTAAATTAAATTATGACTAGAAAATGTCATTAGCTAACACATCTTAATTAAATATAACTAAATAAATATCATAAATAGCAAATCCATTTATTTCCTACGGTAACCTCATCTTCACAACATCATCTTGCCCCTACTAGAAAAAGAGGTTTTAGCGACAATTATTTTCTGGCAATAAGCTAATTAACGACTAATATATAATGACCAGCAATAATTGCATTTTTAGTAACAATAGAAAAGGAAAACTGGAAAACCATTATTTATTTCTCAAAATAAAAATTGCCGCTACTGTGAATCTTTTTCCCCTTTTTATAACGTAAACTCCTATCTTTAGCCAATAAAAAACTTCTTCCACTTGTAAGAAAAAAAACTAGAAACTTATTACGATGAGCAGAGACGTCCAACGACTTCCGGCAACAACAAACATGCAGCGAGCAATGATATACGGAATTATATTATAAGTATATAGACGGATATTCATCCAATTTTAGATATTACTTTTCTCTCCTCTGTTTCTGTCTCTATAGGTTTGCAGATTATCACACTACAACAAAAATACAACAAAATGATCCGTAGCGGCAATTAAGTATGTATTTTTAGCGGCAATTGTCACTCTTTGTATATGTCCCTAAAGTCTTTAGCGATATTGGTTCTAGTGGCACTTAACTAATGCCGGTAGAGCTTTAGCACTCTTTATTAATGTCAATATTTAATGCCGCTAAAAGTTGTTTTTGTTGTAGTGTTATGTTTTTTTGTGTGTTGTTGTTTCTATGTTTCTATTGTAACCTATCAACATCGTTTTTCATTAATATGTGTTTTCTAAGTTCTGTTTGTGATCTCTAGTATCTATCTAGTATCTATTTAGATGATTGCAATTTATTGATAGATTAAACTAGAATTAGTACAAGAAAACTACTCTTCCAACTATCATTGTTCATTCATCTATGTTTGCTAAGTCGTGGTTGTGATCTCTTATTTCTAATTATTTGATTGAAATTTATTGATCGATTATACAATAAGTTGTACAAGAAAACCGATGTTGCAACTCCTGCTCCATTATTGTCAAAACAACACATAGTCAGTATGGATAAAAATAAACTATATAAACTGCCGAGCAGCATCTAACTAGCTACACCCACTCTCTCCAACTTGCTGGAAGTATCGATATTTGCGGCTAGATGGCTTTGCTTGATTATAAGATATTCTGCTTTCAGTATTGTTGGCTTCAGTAGTAGTGGCATACGCTAGGAAAATATCGTAGGTCGAATGAAAGGGAAGAGGTGTAAGACAACTGTAGATAAATAACCAGAAAAGACTTGTAGATAAAGAACAAGAAAAGATGTGTAGTTGTTGGTTGAACTGTCAAACCCAAATAAACCGATACACAGTATGCTGCTTTTATTATGAAGGATGGTCCTTAAAGATAAGAGGATGTTGTGATTAAAAAGGAGTTAAATCTAACTTATTATATAGGTTTGTCGCCAAAACACGTGGGATTTTCTATGGACTACTTGTGCAGTTCAAATCATTATATATGAAATAATGTGTTTTGCAGCGCAGTACGAATGAGTGACAACCTCAGGCCCTTAGGTTCTTGATTACCAATAAAAAAGACTGTGAGTGCTGTAAAAGAAAAAACAAAAACTATGAACTTCTCAATCTATTATCTCTGAAAACACAACATAGTGAATTTAGCACCGAATAAGGGCTGCTCTACCTGATTGTGAATGATGTTACTATTTGAAAAGAATACATGTGAACACATCTAAATGCACACACGATACGTTACTTATTCACGTTATAGGTGATAGTTAAAGAAATAAGGTAGGTTGAATTAGCAGCAACGCCATCACAATTTGAATTCTTAACAAAGACTTATTATTTAGATATGCAATTACAGATGATATCATAATCAATATTATTCTTTAACCAAAATCTGCCATTGGGAAAAAGAGAATACAATCAACAAACACATTAGTATCATAGATCAATTTTGTATCAGTGAATTGAACTCCCCAATTAGCAAGACCATCAGCAACTCTGTTTCCGTGTCTATTAATAGTGAAGAATGATCCATCTATCCACTTGAGCCAGCAAGTATCTTATTCTTTCAATAGAACTCTAGATACTCCATGGAGTGTGTACTTGTGTTGAGTATCCATTTAAATAGCATTTTTTAATCCAATTCCACTTCTAAATGAGTAATTCCATTTGTAACACACCATTCTAAACCAAATTCTAGTGCATATGATTCTGCTTCTTGATTTGGGTGCTCATTGTCACAAGTGATAGTGAACTCTAGAGATAAAACTGGGTAAACTCCAATTTCATAACGATAACCTAAGATATTGGGAAAATGCATTAGTACCCTCCTAGACTATGGCCAAAATCCCAGAGACACACCTTAACTAAACTAAAGTCCTATTACCCCTGAATTTATTTATTTTTGTAATTTTGTGCACCTTTTTTATTTACGTGGCACCCAAATATCTCTCACGCACCTCAATTGCGTGGAATCACGGAGTGTGCCACGTAAGACAAAAGGTGCACAAAATTACAAAAAAATAAGTTCAAGGGGGATAATAGGACCTTAGTTTAGTTAAGGTGTGTCTCTGGAATTTCGGTCATAGTATGAGGGGATACTTGTGCATTTTCCCTATTCATTAACTTGACTAAATTTTTGCTAAGGGAAAAAGTTATTGGTACTAGGAGTTTTAGATGACCTGAGATTCAGTCTTGGTTTATTTTGAAGGTAGAGCAGAAACATTACTACTTTATTCATTTTTTTTCCAGAAAAAATACCAATAATTAGATGGAGACATCTCTTTTATCAAACTTCTGAGGCAGCTTTTCTGGGAACAAAGAATGATATGAGTTGTTGTATGTGAAATGATGTAATACTATTACAAATCAGTTTCTTGGCTTCGATGTGACCTAATCTAGCTGAATCTCTGTCATGTTTTTCTCGAGTTTATTTGATGTTCGTTTGGTTTCGATTTTGAATGCACAAGCGGTACATTTTATGTTTCTTCACAGTTCACTCGTAGTCTTGGCTATCTTCTGAAGAGAGGGTTCATAGTTTCCCTATTTCAATACTTTAATCTTCTCTTTTGAAGTCAATGACAGCTAGAAAAGAATGCCAACTCCACCTCCATCAGCACTCTGATCTGCTGCTACATGATTTTTTACTCTCTGTTGAATGTCACAGCAGCTAGACTTTCTTAGTAGTGATTTTAGGGGTTGCCAAATTTAGAGGTGTTTCATCCTCTAAAAAAATAATTCACTTCTTCGATTTTTTCATCTCTTTGATTTGATGGCACAAAAATGAAAATGTATGCTTTTTACTTGTAATTTTTGAAAATTAGTCACACTACTTGCAATATTTTTATACTTTGGATTTCATGTATTGACACATTTCGTTTTTATTTCAAGTTATACAATCTAAAGTTCGCAAAGTTTATATGTGGCTAATTTCAAAGACATTATTCGAAGAAGAGTAACAAAACTTACTTGAAGACATTATTCAACCGTTTGAACAATATAAGTTCATTTTTAAAAGTTGTGACTGTCATATTTTGGATCAGTACTTCTTTTTCTTTGTCTAGATTTAAAATGATATATTCTATTTTGTGATTTAATAGTAATATATATGTTTTCACCATTAGCAAATATTGTTATTACTATGAGGCTCTCTTTTGCTAACATGTTTGTTGGATTATATATATACATTTTATCGATAATGTAGTAGATATTACAATGGCGGCTAAACAATTGCTGTTAAAAGTTATGATATTTCGCGGCAATTCAATGGAAATTATAAGCCACAAAATAGAGGTTAAAGGGGAAAACTGAGACATTTTAGAAGGGATATTGTAGCAATTAGTCACCGTAGTAAAATTATCGTTAATACTACTACCTTTTAGCAACTATTTATTTTGATTTATCGACTAAAACAATGGACGCTAAATGACCACGAATAGCCGATATGAAATACCTTTAGTAGCCAACATAATTGCTGCAAACAATCGCCACTAAAGCTAATACCTTTTAGCGGCTATTTATTTAGATTTATCGACTAAATAAATACACGCTAAGACACCATAGTTATCCAAATGAATTACTTTTAGCATCCAAGACAATTGTTGCAAACAATTGACATTAAATGTACTACCTTATAGCGGCTGTTTATTTAGATTTATCGACTAAATTAATGGACGCTAAAAGGCAATAGTTAGGCAGTATGAATTTCCTTTATACCAGCCAACATAATTGCCGCAATCAATTGTCGTAAAATCTAATGATTTGTAGCGGCAATTCATGCTACCATTTACCAGCATTTCCCACAATGGCCGCAAAAGCCTTTGCCGACCCCAACATTTTTGGCTAAAGTTCATTTGTCGATACAGAGTATCGTGGCAAATGTTATTGTCACTAAAGTCATATTTTATTGCCGCTAAGCAACATGATCTTGCTAAGATCCTCAAGAGTAGGGATAAAGCTTTGATCAGCAACTGTTTCAGATACTTCTTAACTTGAGTTTTGATCGTTGTTACGACTCGATTTGAAAACTAAGTTTCAAAACATTTTCATAACTTGACTATTTAGATGAACCAGAGCTCGGGTAAGGGTTCAAACAATCCTCTAAGAAAGGCTTTAAGCACCTTAGAGGATCCGCTAATATGTGGTTGACCGGAAGATTTGAAACTTTGGCTAACTTTAAAAGGAAAACTTTAGATTACTTGAAAAATCTCACTTTTAAAAAAAAATAAGAAATATTTTGATACTTATACATTTATATTATCACAAATAATTAAATAATTCAAATGTTAAAGTGTCAAATTGATCGACACAATCATTAAACGTGAATTTGGAAGCTAAATACTAACTGTGAAAAATATGAATAATTCTCAAATTAGTCTCGAAGCTTAAGTTACCTAACTAAAAGTTTGTTAAAGAAATTGCATGATACTCTCCTTCCAGACTCACTTATTCACTATTGACTTAACAAAGCTCTTAAGGAGCGATTAATACAATGTCGATTTTATTATATCATTTTGAATAAAACAAATTCAATATTTAAAAAGTGCATTGCAGAAAAATGGATTAAACACTTAAAAGTAAATAAGTAATGTAATTGTGAAAGAGTGACAAATCTAAAAATGGAAAAATTACTTGAATGAATGACTTTTAATAAATAATTACTGATTTTAGCGGTACTTTTTATTTATTATCATTTATAGCAATACTTTATTAAATCTGCAATATGTATTAAAAGTGAATTAATTATGCAATATATATGTATTATAATTATTTTAAAATTATAGATTATGCTTGTTTGATAAGAAGTTGACACATTGTATTATAAGTGTATTAAAATGTGTGATAAATGTATTATTCATCAATAAAACTTATAGAATATGTGCATAATAAATTGTTCTTTGTAATATGAATTAAAAATGAATTATACATGTATTAAAGGTGATTAATTGAAAGAAAAATGTTATTGCTATAAATGATAAACATTTTTTATTTATACTATATCTATGTAAGTTTCTCAATAAAAATCTCTCAAAGAATTCATCTAAGTTAGTTAAAAGAGTTAGCGATAATCATCATAAATTCACAAATAGAGTAAGGAGCTAAATAAAATGAACAACTGGATAAAAAGGGCATTTCATGGCCCCTTTTCTGCTTCCTGCTGCTATTGCTGATCAGTTTAGTGTTTTAACTCACTTATGTCCTTGTATACTAGTATATACAGCTGTGTATATCATGTATACGGATGTATCTGTTCTATATTCAACGTATATTGATGTATACAACTTGATTTCTGGCTCCCTATCCCTGAATTTCAGCTTCCTTTTCAACTACTTGGTCCATCCATTTTGATGAAGTTTACTCGATAAGACAGGACTCGGAGCTTGTTTGGATTGACTTTTGGCTTATGACTTATTAGTCAAAAGTCATAAGTTAGGATTTCTAACTTATGACTTTTGGCTTATTTTTGTTATTTTGGCTTTAAAATAAGTGCTTATAAGCACTTTTTAACTTTACTCAAATACTTCAAAACTGCTTTAAAACTATTTTGGCTTAAAATCACCTAAAATAAGTCAATCCAAACGGACACTTAGGCGCCGTCGCCAATTCGAAATGCAAATGAGGGAACCATTTGAGTCCAAATTAGACTCCATGGGATTTTACATGCATCACAAAAAAGTACATATAAGAACTAGTTTGAAATCACTGTAAAATTCAAAAGTAAAAGGAGGTTTGAACTGTTACTGTGTTACTGCCCCTCATTAAGCCATAAATATTAAACAGAGTTACAAATTAATTAGTAAATGAAAGGCCACACTTATCCTATTATTTTGGACAAATATTCAAGAAGGCATGCTAACAAAACCTTGTCAAACAAAAAAATAATAATCAAGACACAGGTAATGACAAAACATAAACTCATGCCACATATATTCAATATTCTGGAAAAAGTTTAGCTTAGCAAATAATGAAAGGCTTATTTTTTTTTCCAAGGAATCACAAACAAAATCTTGTCAACTTAATATGATTTAAAGACATAGGCATGAACAAAGGTAAGATCTTGGCCTCAAACATATTTAAAAAAAGAAAGGGAATGTTTCACAACTAAATATGTTCGACGTCAAGATCTTACCTTTTTTTTATAAAAAAAAATATGTTCGACGTCAAGATCTTACCTTTCTTTTTTAAAAAGAATATGTTCGACGCCAAGAGCTTACCGTACCATTGACGCCCCTCTCTCGCTGGTCTCTCTCCTTGCTCTCACAATTTCGCTCGCCTCTCTCCTTCCTCTCTCATTTTCGCTTGCCTCTTTCCTCTCCTAACATGTAGCTACGAATCGTAATTAGCAGACTAAATATAGAGCCTAATTAAATTATTTTGAGTGACTATATGCGAAAATTCCCCTTTATGTTACTTACTCTAAAAATGATATAATAAAAGAAATCAAATTTAATTATATTGTTATATACTTATATTATATTACTTATCATTACTTTGAGTCATCCCAAATATCTGTCGAGGACCAATATAAATGAAACAATCGAAGTAATGTTTAGTTGAAAAAATAATGTATACAACTTATCTTTATATAGAACATAAAATTGACATTATATAAAGAAATGTTATTTAAAATAATCAAATTAATCTCATATAATCCCCTATATAAGTTTTTCGTCAAGTCAATACAAGTACAATTAAGAGTAATTGTCCCAAACTTTCAATAGAGGGCTTGTCAAGAACTTAGACTCTTACTAAAGCTCCGTGCGACACTTGATAACTTACTCAAGTAAGTCTTTAAAACGACCTAGAGAATTTTGTAAGAAGACTTATATTGCTTGGAGGATTGCTTTACAACTTGAGTGATGATTTACAAATGAATGTCCCATCTATTTATACTACTTCTTAGGGGCTAAAGTGTAAATAAAAATTACTTACAAGTCCCTAAGTTATTTACACTTTGAAACCTATTATAAAAAAGTCTACACTTTCTAGGATCCTCCAAAGACTTTCTTGAAAAGTCTTAAGTTATTCCTTAGAATTTTCTAGCCTTCTTGATTAATCTAGAAGAATTTAGAGTTTTCCGCAAACTTTTCCACAACTCTAGACCCTTCCGTTCCTATTCGAATGCAAAATTTAACCATAATGTGGCGGGACGTGACAAAAAACATCTTATTTTAAATAAAGGATAGAATTTGATCGTTTCTTTTTGTAACCATTAGTAAAAACATTGTTTTGAATTATCTTGCTAGTTTGAGACATAAATTATTTTACCATATCACATCCTAATCAGTTAAATCTAATAGATAGTAATTTTCATGCAAGTGTCATATCCTAGTCAGTTAAATAGCGATAAACATGAATTCTTTGGTTAGTGTCACATCCTAGTCAGTTAAATAAATATGGCCAGTAATTCTTTTGTAAGGCCTCATTTGTTTCTATTAAGATTAAAATGTCTTAATCTAAATATATATCTGAATATTAAAATTTATATTAAGATTTAGGTGTTTTGATCTGAATACACATCTGAATATTAAGATGTGGTGTCTAAATTTGAATACTAAATAATTAATGTTGTTTATTTTCAATATTTAAATGTGCATGTGAAATTAACATTAAATTAATAAAATATCATAAAATTTTCATTTCAACAAAATATATCACTTTTGATTAAAAAAAAAGTTTTAAAAGTTTTAATAATCATGATTTGGAGTACTATTTTTTTCATTCAAAAACCTTGATAAACACTAATACACCAACCGTGTTTTTGACACAGTCAATGCAAGAAAAATATTAATACAAAAAAAATACTTGAAAAGGTTTATGAAAACTTAGCAGTTCAAGAGGGAAAAAATAGTGTTTGATTGAGAAAAGAGGGAAAAAAAAGGTCTTAGTTATGAGATAAAAAGACACGCTCAAAGCAGAGAAACGATTATTTATTATTTGATAACTTGTTAAATAAGTGTGAATATATTGTTCAGAGTCTTCTACAGATCTGATTCATTCAGACATCTTCAAACCTATTAAGCAGCTTTTTAAAAAATAAAACAAGTGAACTTAATGGGTTGAATCTGAATCATTCAGATTCAGACCTAAAAATCATACGTACTAGGCTGAATCTGAATTATTAAAATTCAGACCTCCATTAAGTACAAACAAATGAAGCTTAAGTGTCACATTGGAATAACATGTGTAAATAACCAAAATAGCTTTTTATTCTAAAATCACCTAAATTTCCTTCAAAAACAAAACAAAAAATCACTTTTGACTTTGATTATCTTTTTCATTTACTTTACTCATTTTATTTCATTTACTTTACTTTTTTAATATCTTTACTTTTTTTTTTACTTAATTCATTTTATCTCTCATTTTAGAAAATGTTTTTAATTATTTTATGTTTGGTTGGCTTAAATATTTTAAAAAATATTTCTCAAACAAATTTTTTTTTATATTTTTTTTTGTTACCTCACTCCGTACTCCGACCCTCCCCATTCAAAAAATAAAATATTTAAAATTGTCTTTTTTTAAAAATCAATTTATTTTGTTACTACACCCAAACTAGCCCCTCCCCCCACCCCACCCCAACAAAAAAAATGACAACTTAAAATTTTATTTTTGAAAGCAGTTCAAAGTTAGATTTTTTTATTTTTTTACCCCGCTCAACTCCAGACTGTCCCACCCTACTTTCCACAAAAAAAAATATTTTTGAAAAAATAAGTTAAATTTTCATTTTTTTAGTCCACAATTATCCCAACCACCTACCATCCCCCACCCCCGAAAAAAATTTAAAATTTGTATTTAAAAATTATTCTTCATTTTATTCTTTTATATATATATACACACAAGTGAAATGCGCGGTTGCAATTAAAATTAATAAATTAATTTATTTTATCATTTATAAAAAAAATATTCTATGAATTGCTAATTTTTAATTTTAATGTAGTAGTATGAATACTTATATACGAGCCAATGACATAAAAAACAAGTAACTTTTTACATTCATATGGAACATGATATGTTTTTTAGACTTAATATACATATGGTAGAACAAACAATTTAGAGGTCATATTTTAAAATAACAATCTATGTATTAAGTTGAAAACAATACATTTTTGTTTAAATGTTATCTGTCTTTGAGTACTTGATCATTTATGTTAACATCAATTTTGATAATAATTTTTTCTTTGAACTTTCACGTTTCATCTATTTCATCATATTTGTTTACTATTTATATATTAAAGGAAATATTTTTTAAAAGAAATAATTTAACTAGAAAATAATGGATTCATTAAATGTTCTGAATTTCATGAAAATTAGTAATTTTATTCTCAAGATGAAATATAATTATTGTAATTGTAAATTATTATTATTATTATTTTGTTGAGGTATTAATTAATCAATAAATTAATAAATATTACTTTAAAGAATGTTTTTAAAATATAATGACCTTATTTCCCCTTAAAAACAAGTGATATTAAAAAGGAAGAAGAATGAAAGAATAAACAACAATGAAGATAAAAAAATTGAAAGAATAAACTACAATAAATGCTTCTTAGGCAGTGTTTTTTATTGGACAGGAAAAAATTCTTAGGCAATATAATTTCTTAAAACCATCTAGTGATTTAAGATTTTTTTTCTCAGTAATTTTACTTTTGAAGAATACTTTGAGTATAAGAAATAAATGAATTTACTTAATCACTCTTTTTATGAAATTATAATATATATTACTGCTCGTGCCATTTCAGGCCAAAAAACTATCATACCAAATGGAGTATATTTATTTTTATTAATAGAAATAAATACAAATTCTTTGATAAGTGTCACATCCTAGTCAGTTAAATAATTATGGGTAGTAAATCTTTTGAAAGTGTTAGTCACATCCTAGTCAGTTAGATAGAAATTGTTTGGCAAAGTGTCACATCCTAGTCAAATAAATAGAAATTATTTTACTCAATTTTTTTCTTATTGGTTAGTCTTCCAAAATAGTGTAACCAAGAAAAAATAGTTTTACCAAGTGAATTACAATTTGTGACCTGCACATCAATTTGCTGCCATGAACGCTCTTGCTGCAACCAACCGCAACTTCCGCCAAGCCGCTCGCATTCTTGGATTGGATTCCAAAATCGAAAAGAGTCTTCTCATTCCTTTCAGAGAAATTAAGGTTTTTTTTTTAAATAATTATATTTGTATTCTGTTTTAAATTGTGAGTACAAAAAAATAGAAATTGTCTTACAGGTAGAATGCACAATTCCCAAGGATGATGGAACGTTAGTTTCCTATGTTGGATTTAGAGTGCAGCATGATAATGCTCGTGGCCCTATGAAAGGCGGAATTAGATACCATCCTGAGGTAAATAATAATAACTATTAGTTGACTGATCGTCTTTTAAAATGGTTTTGTTTCAACTCCAATTTTGTGATTGGATCTTGTATATGGTAAAAAAAAAAATTACTGATTGGGGATTATGTATGGAATTTCAATCATGATACATAATCGTCTGCCGTTGTGTTCTTGTTCAAAGAGAATCCTTGTATATTAGTCATGCTGCTCTGATGTTGGTTTTCGAGGGATAGATGAATTCTTGTGTATTGTAGCAAACTATAGCTATGATGAGTAATTAAGTAGAATACCCAACATGCTCCGCCACTGCTCCACTTATGAAGACAATGATTGTTAGATGGTTGGTTATTGATGCTAGATTTTAGTGAATCCAAATGCAATTATAAATGATAAATTTATTCGAGTTCTAGTTTCAATAAGATTCACTACTATATATGCGTATATACATTTGTTTGTGAAAAATATCATGGTATCGATAACTCATGTTATGCAACACTTGATGAGGTGCTTCAGACATGGAGCACTGGTTTTATTAGAAAAGAAAAATGTTACAATAGCTGTGGAATGGGATTTAGTTTTTCAGCTTTGCGAAAGAGCATTCACACTCTTGAGCTGTAGTTTATCGATTCTTTTGATGATCAACTCTTGTAATTTCGTATAACATTTGTATCTGAAGGATTTATCTTTTTTATAGTTGATTTAACTTCACTACAGTCTACATCCTCCTACAAATCTACTACCGTTTTATGATAAGAGCTCCACTAATAAACGATTCTATACTGAGATGCTATAAAATTTCTGTAAGGTTGACCCTGATGAGGTAAATGCCCTTGCTCAACTGATGACTTGGAAGACCGCTGTAGCCGACATTCCATATGGGGGAGCTAAAGGTGGAATAGGCTGTAACCCAAAGGATTTAAGTGTGAGCGAGTTGGAGCGACTTACTCGTGTTTTCACACAGAAAATTCATGATCTAATTGGAGTTAATACTGATGTGCCTGCACCTGATATGGGCACTAATGCACAGGTTAGTAACACAATTCTATTTGCAAGTTTGTCGATATATGTTCTTCATTTTGAAACTTTAGAATAACGATGTGATTAATAGTCTATGTGGTGCTTGCTGTCAACAGACTATGGCCTGGATTTTGGACGAGTACTCAAAATTTCATGGCCACTCACCAGCAATTGTGACTGGAAAACCAATTGTAAGATTTTCATAATGTGCTACTACCTTTTCAAATTGAAACAATTCATGTGTGACTCTTGTAATCATCCTTTGCTGCATTTTGTTTAGGATCTTGGAGGGTCACTGGGAAGAGAAGCTGCGACAGGGCGTGGTGTCGTCTATGCTACAGAAGCTTTACTTGCTGAATATGGGAAGCACGTTAAGGATTTGACTTTCGTAATCCAGGTTATTATGAAATTCAGTTAACACTAGCAAGTTCCATTTCCTTTGCCAGGCTTTTCCACAATATTTTGTCAAAATGCATAATGTCATAATATGTATTTGGATTCCTTAGGGATTTGGAAATGTAGGAGCATGGGCAGGAAAGCTAATTCACGAGAGAGGTGGAAAGGTAGTTGCAGTGAGTGACATAACTGGAGCGGTCAAGAACCCCAATGGGCTCGATATACCAGCTTTGCTTAGTCATAAAGAAAAAACAGGAAAGCTCATTGATTTTGCTGGTGCGGATGTGATGAATTCTGATGAATTGCTAACACATGAATGTGACGTTCTCATCCCTTGTGCTTTGGGAGGAGTTTTGAACAGGTTCAACTTTATCTTGCTCTAAAATTTGTTGTTTGATTCTTGGAATTTGCTTTTGTGTCGAGAAAATGGAGAAGTCAATGTCAGCAACTGTTTTAAAATTATGGGCATACGCTGGAAATAGAAACTTCTCCCTTTTTTGTGAGCTAAATGTACCTAATGTAATGTAGAGTATCTTACTTGTCCTTGTATGTTCTGATCTTTTTTTTGTTTGAAGAGAAAATGCTGATAACGTCAAGGCCAAATTCATTATAGAAGCAGCAAACCATCCTACTGATCCAGATGCTGATGAGGTATCACTTTTTTTCCGGGACTCTCGAGTCTCTTGGACTAGCATGAATCATAGTTTTCCTCACACAATTGCCTTCTGCAGATTTTATCGAAGAAAGGAGTAGTAATACTTCCAGACATCTATGCCAATGCTGGAGGTGTGACTGTCAGCTATTTTGAATGGGTTCAGGTAACTTTTGATATTTTTGCCATTATAACATAGAGCATCATGAAGGGTTTACGTTGAAAAATATTTGAAGCGAAAATTTACTGGGAGATGCAACAGTATAGTTAATTGGGAATCTTGCATCTTTATCAAGACAGTTTTTGTAAAGTTATTTCTCGAGAAAATATAGTTACTAAGTTCACCGACAACTTAAGACAACTTAAGACGAGTATAGAAAACCATGTAGGTTGCTTATTTTCTACACTTTGGTGGGAATGGTAGGGCTAGGAATTGGAGGCATATTCAATTTTCTCAAACTCTAAATCTCGATTTAACTGGTGTTGAGACATGTACTTAGTCTATTCTTTTTATCTGAAAACTGAGATGTAATGAACATTTGGAGTTCTTATTCTCAAGAAATCTTCTCTCATAATGCAGAATATTCAAGGATTTATGTGGGATGAGGAGAAGGTTAATAGGGAGCTTAAGAAATACATGACAAGAGCCTTTCATAACCTCAAGGGCATGTGCCATTCACATAATTGCAATCTTCGGATGGGTGCGTTCACATTGGGGGTGAATCGTGTTGCACGCGCCACACAATTAAGAGGTTGGGAGGCATAATGGCACTTTTTTCACAGCACAATGTACTCATCCTGCAGCAGATCATTCGCACCTCTTCCTTTCAAGTACGAACCATAGAATGTTCTACGAACTGAAATTTGTACTTGAGACATTTTAATCATAATTTGAGTCATCAATTACTTATGATTTTATGTATTTTTCATTTGGGAACTTGGAGCCATTTGGCCCCTATCGCCATTTTCTTATGAGTTCAGGTGCTTAACTGTTTTTTTCCCTTCATTTTCTAGCATGAGGATTGCCTGTTATGGAGTAACATATACTAAGAGCATGTTGAATGCATATTATTGTATTGGTTTATCTTTAGTCTTATGTGATATGATAGAAGTAGTAGTTTTGAAATACCTTATCTGTTTCAATTTGTTTGATATTATCTTCCTTTAAAAAACAGTTCTGTAATTTGGAAATAATTAACTTTAAACTTCTCATTTTGCCTTTAGTTTTTATAGTCACACAAATGTTATGACATGTTTATAACGGCTATAAGTTTTAGAAGTCTCCATTTCTTTCTTAAACGTCTTGCTGAGCCAAACTGTCAAACAATAAAGATGAAATCCTATCTGGTGCAATCAATAGGCCATAATTGTATGGATATATATACTAAAAGCAGCAGGTTTCCAAATTTTTACTCCAAACTCATGGGGGCTCAAGGCCCCAAAATATAAACAAAACATGCTTGATTCACTGCTGGTGCCAGTAGTTTATACCCTGCTCTCATCATACAACAACATATTCAATGTAGTCTCGTAAGTGGGGTCCAAAAAGGATAGTGTGTCTGCAGCCTTACCCCTACCTAGTGAAAGTAAAAAGAATGTTTCCAATAGACCCTCGGCCTAGGACTATTGGAACGTGTATCCCCTGCTCTTGTTATATTCTTAAAAATAGTCACCAAAAGTGGAAGCAGATATTGTCAGGATTAGACATGGGCTGCCATGCCCATGATATTGCAGATAAAGTTACAGAATTGGATAAACTTTATTTATTTCAGAATGGGCCTTTTTGCATCTTATCCTATCACCATCTCATTCAAGAGGGAGAAGATCAGTAATTTGAGCCAAACCAGAGAAAATACTTAACAACTATGGCTGCTTTTGCTATTACTTCATTTACACATACACCTTGCACCTCCCATAACTTCAAGAAGAAACAATGGCCTCGTCAAGCCAAGTCGATGAAGATTACAAACGTTATGACTCCAAAAGTCGAAGAACAAACACACTTAAATGTTGTTGAAATCAAAGATAAATCGTCTTTGCTGAATGATGATAATGCAAAGACCACAAGGAATGATGATGAAGTACAAGGTGATACTACTACAGGTTCATCAGAGTCTCAAGATCTAATAAGGTTTTCGGACAAACGATGGAAGAATGGGACATGGGATCTAAATATGTTTGTCAAAAATGGCAAAATGGATTGGGATGCTGTCATAGTAGCAGGTAAAATTACAAAAGAACAAGTCTTTCAATTACTAAAACACCGCGATTTCTCAAGTGAATTAATTTCTTCATTAATTAACAATATGTACGTTGCAGAAGCAAAGAGAAGGAAATTTCTTGAACTATTCCCAGAAGCAGCAACAAATCAACAACCTGTTGTCTTCAGAAGTTCTATCATACCATGGTGGGCATGGATGATGCATTCTCACCTCCCCGAAGCTGAGCTACTAAATGGTTTGTATCTATCTAGAAAAAGTACACAAGACTGTACTCTCTCTGTTTCAATTTATATGACATAGTTTGATTCATTAATTTTAAAAATATAAATGAACTTTTGACCTTAAATATTGTCATAGCATTTGTGTTTCTGTACTAATAAGGAAAGAGTATTACATAAACTGAGACGGTACTAATAGAGTGCGGTTATGAATTTGCAGGAAGAGCAGCAATGGTGGGATTTTTCATGGCGTATCTAGTGGATGTACTAACGGGACTTGACGTAGTAGGCCAAATGGGAAATTTCTTGTGTAAAACTGCTCTTTTGGCAACAGTTGGAGGTGTAATTTTGTTTAGGAAAAGGACAGATTTTGATAATTTAAAGAAACTGGCTGATGAAGCTACATTTTATGACAAGCAATGGCAAGCTTCATGGCAGGATCAATCTTCTACTAATGGTGATTCCAAGCAACAGAGAAAAAAATGAGACTAATTGACTTGTTTTGTTGTATTTGTGAAACACCATGATTGCCTAATTATATACCACAAATATGTTATATTTGGATGATACATTTAAATATTGAAATAGTTTAAAAAATATCTCTATATATTTATGTTGATGACACTGATTTCTCTGGTAATTTGAAAAGATTATACTAACCTTGTCTATATAGATAATTTTATAACAAAATTTATTTAAATGATAAAATTTTCTACGTGCTTCCTAATTTATATACCCTTTCGTGACATGAATAGCCGGATCTAAAAATAAAGTAACTTTGAATGTTCAAATTAAACAGACAGTTTGAAATAGCTCACGTTTTAAGTGTGTTAAGTTAAAAATAGCTTTTAAGCATTTTTGAATCAGAGTATTTGAGTAAATGTAAAAAGTGTTTATAAGAATTCATTTTTAAGTAAAAAAAAAAACATAAAAATAAGTCAAAAGTTATAAGTGAAAAGCAACACGCTCTAAATTAGTTAAAGAAAAAGAAAAAAATTAGAGGCAAAATTGAAATTTTAATTTTAATAGGTTCTAAATTTTACAATAACGATTTTTAGTGATAAAATTAAATTCTAAATTTAATACTTGTACATATATTGTGAATTTATCAAAAAAAATATATTGTTTAAATAAAATATATTGAATTTGACCAAATTCATAGGTGAGCTACTAGCTCCACTCCTATGAAAGTTAGAGGTGAAATTTAAGAAGAAAGTAGAAGATATTAATGAAAGGAATAGTATAAAATCATGAAATTCCTTTGTGATATATTAGCCGATTATTTTATATTTAAAATAAAATGTGTACATTTTTAGTTTTGACACGATATCAAAATTTTAAAATAAACAAAAAAAAAAATACGAGTTATTAATTTTCTCAAATTATTATTTAATGTCGTTTATAAGATATAGTGCTCTATATATTTTCGTCATTAGTATAGTTGTCTATTCAAAGTAATTACTTATATCACAAGATTATTATAGAGCTTTTGTTTTAAAATCAATTGTTAATAAAAAAAAATTATAATCTGCTAGCGTGAAGGACCTTAAAAAATTTCTTTACTTTTCTCATACATCAAATTTTAATTTAATACTAAATAAATAATTATTTAGTTATTCCTATAATTTAACATATTTAGTTCATCGCCTAAAATTTTAGTTCATGCTATTTCAATCATCAAAATCATCTATTAAATTTTATTGATTATTGAGTTTTATATTTTTTATATTAAAATTAATAATATTTTTCGTAATATTATATTTTGCATGAATAACTTTTATTAATATCAGTTATCATATTTTTTTTAATAATGATTGAAACAAATAAAGCGATAAGAAAAATTTAAACTAACAATTTATTTGTAAATAAATAGAATACAACAAATAATAACATAATTTTATCTATTGAACTTGTAAACAAAATTAGTTCATTTAAAATGACAATTTTAAATAAACAAAATATATAAATTATATTGTTTTAGGATTTAAAAGAATTATTACATCATCATATACAAAAAAAAATGGCTAATCGCTGCACATCTTTCAAAGTTACCCGAAATCATCTCTCCTTTTTCTCCCAGATCAGATGCGAGAGATCGCCTTCTCTGCAAAATGCGTCCTCTGTCCTCTTCTTCGCCGCCGGTTTTACCCAACGACGCTTCTGAAAGCGGTGACTCCGCCGAGCGCCGTCTTCATGAGGCGGAGGAGCGCTTAAGAGAGGCAATTGAAGAGCTTCAGCGCCGGCAACGTCGTGCCAGAGGTATCTATCCGCCATGTGACCATGCAGATGAATCATGTGTTGCTAACGCAATTGGTAACGTTTGCCAAAGTTTTCTTCTCTCTTATGGTGTGCGCGTTGGCATCGGTATTCTCCTCCGTGCTTTTAAGCTAGCTCGTCGCCAGTCCTATTCCTCTCTACTCGATCTCAAGGTTCCAAAATTTGCATTTGTTTAATTATGTAACTTATCAGTAATTTGATTTATGAATGTTTTTAGTTTTACATTCTTTTCGCCTTTAGACTGATCTCAGCTAGGTTACATTTAGAAATGTTCCTGTCGTCGGTTGGACAATCTATTTTTTAATAGACTAAAATCTTTTGAACTGACAGTTACTCCTTTAGTTTTTCAGTTTCGTACTTTTGTTGAATGCTTGCTTTGTTTCAACTAAAACTTGCTCCTTTTTAGTTCCTGATACATCTACTTTGGTTTTGAGAACATCATGATAAACTTCCTTATCAGAAAGATATTCCTGTAGAAGTATAGTTTCAAGATCAGGATTTTCTTTTTTCGAAATTGCTTCAGTTCTGATGAAACCAGTTTAGGATTTGTATTTTATTTTCAAATTGCTCAAGTTTAGATGAAACTAGGATGAAATAATTTTGCACAGATGTTATACATGTTATATGATTCATAGCAGCATTCCTGTGATTGCAAGGGAAGGGGCATTTTGGCTTAGAAGCACCCACAGCCTTGTTAGCTTTGTGTTCTAAATGATTTTTTAGATTTCCTCGCATGAAGAATATTGATTGTAATTCTTGATAGATTGAATGGATATGAGTCACTCTATATCTACAGATTGAGGCATTGAGCCTTAGTTGATTGATTGATATGTTGATGGAATGGTTATCAATTCCGAGATAGGATATCTTGGTCCTTTTAGTACCTTGGAGTATCATAGTAATGGTGATTACACTCCAAGGGGTATATGTTCTGGCAGTGTATGTATTGTGTTTCCATGATTTTATCTGCTACTGGGACATGTGGGTTACCAAAATGCTTGGCCATATGGATAGTTAGTCAATCAAAGATTACTGAGCTAACACTACTCGCTCTCCCTCTTTGTGTGAGTGTGTTGCACGCTCCTGTGCGTCATGCATTTTGCCTGCATGAGTGTATCTTCACACCATTTGAACAGTCAGCTGATGTCAAAAGTCGTACAGAAAACTTTACGCATGTGTTACTTTCCTATCTCTCTTTTCCCTTCTCTTTTTATTTTTTTGGATAAAAATCTGCTCTTTCAGTAAGGGCGAACCATGTGGGGTTTTCTCCCAAACACTTTGTAAAGCCAATTTTCCCTCTGTCCCACTGTTTGTTCCTTTTTCTAGTGGTGAAATGCTGATAAAGTACACTTTGTGCTCTGCTCTCCACAGTTGTTTTAAGTAATGAACATATTACGATCTAATCATTCAGGGTGTCTTTTTAAGAAATACTTATATTACTGCAAGTTTTAGGGAATGGAAGTTTGAAGTGGCTGGAATTTTGACCTTTTAATGGTTTAAACTTTGTTTCACCATCGTATTTTCCTCTTGATAAGCTTCTTGGAGTTGCGAATCTCACGAAGTTCGATGAAATAATTTAGCAATCTCAACTATAGCATAAATGATGAATGGAGGTTATTCAGATCTGACCCTATGCACATTCCTCAAGTCCTAAGGGAAGAAGCAAAAGAGAATATAAAAGAAGATTTCCTAGAAGAGGATATTATAATTTTTAGTGTACATGTGTGCTGATTTCTGTCTGTTCGCCTGTCCTTGGTCTCATCTATGAATACATGGGAGAGTTTATTTTTTTCTGCACTTATTTGAATCCTTGTGTTTTTGCAGCAACTTGTGTCCGAAAAAGACCTAATTGTAAGAGAGGAAGCATGTCGAATTGGTTTGCTCTTTGGGGGATTTAGTGGTTCATATCATGCTCTAAGATGTTTGCTAAGAAAGCTGAGAAGAAAAGAGACACCCTTAAATGCGTAAGTACAGAATACTGAATTCTCAACTTAAAAGTTTTGACTTACTTTTCTGTGGTTTTGCTTTGAGAAGCTTTTGATAGTTGATATCCTATCCGATATATTTGACTTGGCTAAAGGGGATGATGGGCAGAATTTTAGCAGGTTCAGTGGCAGGTCTGTCTATTTTAGCATTAGATGATTCCAACAGGCGACGGACTCTTGCCTTGTATCTTCTGGCAAGGCTATCTCAGGTACAGCCATGCTTTGGTTATTCCCCTTCCCCACACCCCCAGGCAGAACAGAAAAAAAGAACAAAAGAACTACCCAAAAAAAACAACGGATAAAGATAAAAGCAGCTTGTACTAGATTTACCTGCTAAACACAAAGTCACCAGTACCAATTTACTTGAAGTTTTTCTTTTCTGTTTTTTCTGCTGGCTTGTATTCTGATGACTTTACAATTGCCAGTGCGCGTATAATTCTGCCAAATCCAAGAACCGGTTTCATCTCTGGGGAAGTCACTGGAGTCATGGGGATTCTTTACTCTTTGCATTCTCATGTGCCCAGGTAGTTCTCGTATTGCTTAACCTTTTTGGCGAATGATGAAGAGCCTTTTCCATCCATGTTTTAATTCCTTGTACTTACCCATGATTTGGTGGTTGGAAGGGGGTGGCTGGGATATCATATTTGTTTAAATATCCAAGTTTAAACCCTAGGAGATTGAACTTCTTCTTCTGTTCTTTCTTGCTTTTCTCTTTTTCTTTTTAAATAATATAATTCAAATGTGCAAGGGGATTGAACTTCTCATACGATACTATCATACTAATGATACTAGATAACTTGTTCTCTTTTGTATCTGGACAATGTAGTCATATATCTATCTTCGTTCTTAAAAAAATGTTTTGCAGGTTATGTATTCCTTCATAATGCGTCCTGAGAGCCTTCCAAAAGCATATAGAGATTTCATTCAGAAGACTGGGCCTGTCGCAGCACCAGTATACAAAGCTGTTAAGGATTGCTGTAGAGGCTCTCAAGTTGATGTTGCTTCATTACATGCCTATTTGTCCAAAGCAAAGGGCTCTACTACTATAAAGTTGGAAGAGTTTCCTTCTATTATCCCATGCTCTGTAATTCACCCAGGGACCAAATCTTGCTTAGTTCATGATGCTAATGCCGCGGCTGCTACTTTCCGGAAAACATTTCCTCTTTACTTCTCTTTGACTTTTGTGCCCTTTGTCGTTCTACGCTTGCAGAAGGTACAATTTATTAATATTGGTTTCTGTTTCACCTGTCTTTATGCTTTGATTTCTTATTAAGCTGTTTATCATATAACTGCGCTGCTGGTACTTCTGTTAAACAAGATGAGATCATTGACCGACATGATTTGGTTTTCCTTGGTATATATATGTTGGACTTTTAGAGTTCAAATGCAGTTATGAATAAATTGTAAATACAATGATTAAGATACTAGGGGTGCAAAGTATGTTGTCGATTCGGTTATATTTGTTTTCTGTTGTTTGTTGTTTGTTGTTTGAGTTGCTTGGACCTGGTAGGAAGCAGTATTACAAGGACCATGTGATGGAAATTATGATGGTCTACACTTTTAGGTTATGTAATTGTAAGCTGGAGTGGTAGAATTGCTACTAAAGTAATGAAGTTCCAAAAAATGCTCCCTGACACATTTCTCAAGGTAATACTCCAAGGGATCCTGTATGAGGGATAAAAAATGATAATCCCTGGATAAATGCAGGATTATTTTATCTTGTATTTGCTTAGGGGTATTAGTTATCCCACCATTTATACTATAATGATGGGAAAAGTTATCCCATATAGGGTTGGAATACTTTATCCCATGGGATAACTTTGTTTATCTCATTCCCCATCCATATCAAACAATCCCTAAGGTCTTATTTTGTCTACCCACCCTCTTCCAGAGAGAGAGTGTTTTTTCTCAATCATTTCATTAGTGTTTGATTAAAAACTTTAGTTTAAGGGTTCAATGCAAAACAAAATTTATTTCATGGTGGAAGACAAATCTTTTACAGAAAGTTATTCAAGAGCAGGGGGTGTGGTATCAGGAATGAATGGTTGAATGTTTGCAAAATTTATTTTGAGGAATAAATTGAGTAAGAAGTTGTTAGTTAAGAGATTTCTTTTTAGAGTACCTTATCTGCTCTCTTATCCTTACCATTATTAATAATATTGTGATTACTCCATCATTATCTTATTCTTCTATTTTAATACTACCGTTGTTTCTTTTACTTTGGCTATCTTTACTAATTTTGTTGTCAATACTTTTCTTTTTTTTGATGTTTCTCTTAGAATAGGAATAGGAATAGTGTATAAAGTCCTACTTGGAGAAGGATTGTAATATAGTGTCTATAAATATGGTCTTAGTGTAATAATGTAGATATACAAATCAATAATATTTCTCACATGGTAGGTGAAGATCTTCCAAAATGACCTCATCCTCGTCAATTTTCCATAGATTGAGATGTTCGTTTTTCTATGGCTTGAGATGGGAGAACAAAGGATTCAAAATAATTCATCAATTGTAGGAAACGCAGGACTAGCTAAAATCTGATCATGACACTGAATCATGGTCAGTAGGAAACACAACAATTCAAGAGTTTGGCGTGACTCGTAGTGGAGCTTATCTCTGTGTTTACTTAGTATGTGTTTACTTAGTATTTTGCACCAAATTTGTGTATTTATTTGGTGGTTTACGTTGACCATATCATTATCACCGGCAACGATTAGAATGGTATCACAAATTTGAAGCAACATCTCTTTCAATATTTTCAGACTAAAGACCTCGGCAAATTGGCACTATTTTCTAGGTATTGAGGTTGTTCAGTTTTAGATTAGACATTATTATTTCTCAATTGCAAGTATGCCTTAGACATTCTAATGTAGTCCCATTCTCTCCTATGGATATGAATGCGAAACTGCTGTTGAGATAGGGGAGTACTCAATGATCCCGAAAGGTATAGGCGTTTGGTCAGAAAGTTGAATTATCTCAAGGTGACCTGATATGTCTTTTTTTTGCGAGTGTTGTAAGTCAGTTTATACTTCACTATGTGATAGTCATTGGGATGTAATTATTTGTATTTTGTGATATATAAAGTCAACTCCAAGTAAAGGACTACTCTTTGAGGACCGAGACCGTGCACATATCATTGGATATACAGTCATAGAGTGAGCATGGTCGCCTTTTCGTAGACGTTCTACATTTGGATATTGTGTTTTAGTAGGAGGTAATTTGGTGGACTTATAGAGCTTTTGAAGAAAAATATAATCTTGTGTTGAAAATGAAGATGAATTATATTATTCATTTTTTAAGAAATCTTGTGTTGGTGCGACATGGATCATGTCACACATCATATTGGTGTGTCATGGATAAAGTGGAGGCTTGTGTGATAAAAAGGTACCACATCAACTTAAAGGAATGGTGGTGCGATTGTCGTCGTTGTATAGAGTGAAGTGTTGGCCAGTCATGAACTTCCTTGTTCAGAATATGCAAGTTGCGAAATTGAGGATGCTAAGATGGATGTGTGGGCATAGTAGGAGCTATAAGATTAGGAATGAGAATATTTGGGATAAGGTGGGAGTGGTCCCCCTGGCAAACAAGATAACAGAAGTTAGACTAAGATGGTTTGAGCATATGGAGAGGAGATGCACAGACGCCCCACTAAGGAGGTATGTGAAGTGAAATATAGGGAGTGCGAGGAGAGGTAGAGGTAGATCGAAAAAGTATTGGGGAGAGGTGATTAGACATGCCATGATGCTACTTCATAATATCAAAGACAAGTCTTTAGATAGAAACGTGTGGATGTCACATATTGGGGTAGAAGGTTAGTAGGTAGTGAAGTGTTGTCTTGCTTTTCGATGGTTAGGCCTGTTGGTGTCTATTGTAGCACTAGTTATATTCTTGTAGTTCTTGCTTTTGATATCTATCATCATATCTTTATTGTGTTTCGATTATCACATGATTTTGTTGTTGTTATTGTTCCTTTCTTATAGGCTTTCGTTGCTTTCCTTATTAATTGATATGCTTTCTTCACTGCTTTCTTCTTTTTTACTTAAATTTGTTGCACTTGAGCCAATGGTCCGTACAAGTACAACTATAGTTTGAACGAAATGAAAAAATTCAATCCTTGTAGAACAAACACTAATACCTTAATTGAAAGGGCAAGGGGTTCACCCACTTTCATGAGTTCCATAGGTTCAAGAGATCCAAGTTTCAAGGGTTTTTCAGTAGACTGACTTCATTTTTGAATTAGTTTGCAACAAGTCCTCGCATTAGTATGAGTTCTCTAACCTTGGCCTCTCTACCTCCACGAGATAGTGATAAGGTCTGCGTACACTCTACCTTCCTCGGACCCCTCTTGTGGGATTTCACTAGGTATGTTGTTGTTGTTCTTGTTGTTGTGTAAAGAGATCCATGATGAGGAAGCTGAATCACTAGTTGATATGATAGGATCCTTGAAGTAGTAGCCTAAGCTAGGTTGGGTTCTGGAGTCTTTTTGCACTATTATGGTGCAACTATAATATATAGTTGTTACCAGTTTTTTTTTAAAAAGCACTTTGCTGAACAGTAAAAAGGAAGGGGGTTAATGTATAAGAAACTTGAGGCAGCATAATAGTAGTTTACTTATGAGATGGTTTTGGCGATTTAGTTTGGAGGAACTTGATATGTGGAGTCGAGTCATTACTGTAAAATATGAGCAAGAGGGACAACGGTGCTCTTAGAAAGTTGCAACCCCTGTTGGAGTGGTGTCAGGGATTTATGGGCTCATTTTGCAAGCAATATTAGTTACAAAGTTGGGAACTGAATGAAGATTTCCTTCTGGTAGGATAGTTTGAGGGAACAAGTTATTCTGAAGGAGCTATTTCCAGACTTTTTCAGTCTGGTATTATGATGCAAGGATTCGTGAGGTATGGGATTAATAGGGATGGAATCTAAATTGCAGAAGATTCTAAATGACTGGGAGGTTAATAGAATGGCTGAACCTATTCAAGGTGCTGGAACAATTTCAAGGAACTACAACAAATGAAGATAGATAGAATTTGATGCAACATAGCAGAGAAATCTGCCTACATACACTCACTGATCTGGAAATATCTGGCCTTGAAGCACAGTTGGAAAGTTAAAATATCATGTTTTGATTTGATTACTTGGTTTGGACTTTGGTAGTTAAAAGAAGCATGTCAACCCTAGAATTCTGAAGGGAAAGGGGATTCAACTATGTTCTAAATGTTATTATATGGGAAGGAATCAGAGAGCAACCATTTATTTTTGCATTGTGTTGTGATTTATCAGCTGTGGCAACTATTTTTAACATGTAAGAGATTAAATGGATCATGCCCAAGCTTCCTGGAGAAATGATTGCTTCATGGAACATAGGAGGAAAGGTGAAACAGAAGGAATGGTGGACGATAAATCCTGAATGTATTTGGTGGTCTATATAAAAGGAACGGATTGCAAGATCTTTTGGAGAAAGAAGTAGCTCTATTCAAAAAATTAAAATGATCCGTCTGTTTTATTCCACTTTTGGTGTAAAGAATTTTTAGAAGCAGACTCACTGTTAGACATTATAGAACCCTTATAAGAAAGGACTCACTTTTGTTTTGTGTTTTGAACTGTTATGACTCCCAGCACAGACTTTGTGCTGAGGATATGTTATACTGTTACTTTCCTTAAAAAAACAAAAAAAGAGTTGCTACTGAAGTATTTCTTTTCAAAACTCTTGCTGATCACAGTTTCAAAACTTAAATTCTTACTGATCTTATGTAAATCTTATCCCAGTTTATGGACGCTCCTACACGCACCTGTTGGTATGCTCTTACAGGGGCTGTTCGCTCGACAACCTTCTTGTCCGCTTTTGTTGGAATCTTTCAGGTAGTTTATGTTCTTGATGCCTCATACATCTGGAAGTCTCTAGGGTCTTTTTTTAATGCTGCTGGAGTGCTGGTTGACTTGCTTAGCTTTACTGATGATTAACTTCTTTATCTCAATAAAAGGCTGTCATATGTTCCCACCGGAAGGTGGCATCAAAGGACCATAAGCTCGTATATTGGTTAGCTGGGGCTCTCTCAGGCCTCTCTGTGTTGCTTGAGAAGAAAGCTAGACGTGGGGAACTTGCCTTGTATGTTCTTCCTCGAGCTGCAGATTCTTTGTGGTATATATTGGTGAATCGCCATTTGCTTCCGGATATCAAGAATGCTGAGGTATCTTGTCTCACCTTTCATGCAATTTGGTGTGTGCGCTGTCAATCACTCATAAATTCCATCGTACACTTTATGACTACTTAATTGTCTACTTGTATGATTAAAGCATATTGTGGATAAACATGGAAACAATTTAACTATTTAAGGGAAGTTTGTTCTGGAAATATTGGGTCTCTTGAAGTACAGGGGTGATTAATTCAGAAATCGTGAAGTGAAACTTATCCAAGCAAATGTCATTTCTGATTGTTATACAGGTGCCCTTGTTTTGTGCCTGTATGGGTGGTATTATGTACTACCTGGAGCATGAACCAGACACCATGGCTCCCTTCCTCAGAGGCCTGATCCGCCGCTTCCTTGCTAGCAGAATCAGCAATCCTACTCCCCCATCAAATAAGGGTGCCTCCTATACATATCTACACACTCACGATGCCACGAAGGAGACAAAAATGCCAGAAATCCGTGAGACTGAAACTTTAACTGCAGAGAAATACAACCTTGAATCAATATCAGGACTTTGAGCAACTTTTTGACGCTCGGGCCATGTTTTTCCCTATTCATTATACCATTTCATATTGGTTATCAGGCGGCTATTCCATGCTCATTTTGATTAAACTAGAACTCTAATTAAAGCTTGATTAACCCCCTTTTTCTTTACATAATTGATTCATGGCATAATGTTCTCATTGTACGTAGGTGAAAGCCAGTAGTTCTGGTGAGATAAAAATCTAACCAGATCTTGTAAATTAACGTGGCTTGGACTGTCAGATATATGGTGTAGTCAGTTCTAACTGTTAAAGTTGATGGAACTTATTTTTTTCTGGTACAAGTTGATATACGTTAGTACAATATCATAATTGATCCATTTTGTTTTACCCTCCTGAGAATCAATGTCTGTTGCGGCGATTTACTATGTGGAGTCAGTTGTGCTCCTGTATCTCAGCCAAGACGTTACACCATTATTATGACTATGCTGGTGTCTGTTACTTTTCTTGCAATAATTAAGCTGCGTGGGCAAGGGATGTTCAGAAAGGAGCTGGGGTTCATTGCAAAAATTATGTTGGGAGTGGATTCAGCTGGAACAAGTTGCATCAGATTGAGTGAGTTGGTAAAGTTGGATTTGATTTTGCTACCTCTAGTAATGGGCCTCAGACTTCCTGGGTGTTGGCCTTGTCTTGGCATCCTTGCCATTGCAAATCACATAAAAGTTTTACGAGGAGAAAGCAAGAAAAGGGCGTAGGTTTAGGTACAAAGCTATGACAGTCCAGGGTGTGGCTTAGTGGTGAACAAAGTGTTTAAGTCATGAGGTGTTAGGTTCAAAATTTTAGCGGAGACAATAAATATTAGGTGGGTTTTCTCATTGTCATAGCTTCGGTGGATAGAGTTACTTGGTATTTGTTTGTGGTGGGAGGTGGGAGGTATTCCGTGGAATTAGTCGAGGTGTGTGGAAACTAGTCTAGACACCATGACTATAAAAAAAGAAAAGGGTGCAAAGTTTCGGTGGAACTAGAGTTGGAAATACAGGAGGGAGTTGCTCGGATAGTAAGCATCCCCCTCATTTCCAACCCTAAAGTTGAGTTCAATCCACCAAGGGAGCAAAAAGGTAGAAGCTTCTGCTGTGAGTTAAAAAAGACTTAGAGTTTTGAACTTAAAATCTTAGAATTCTCTATCATATCATTGATCACTAGGCTACACTCTGGGTAGAAATTTAGGGACTTTGTTAGCAAGAATGGTTAGTATAAACATGAAAAGGAAGGAGGGCATCATCAATACCGATATGCATCAATGTTACGTGGGAGATTCAATTAAGAGTGAAAAAAATATATATATATATATAAAATAAGTGACTCAAGCTTTAAGAATAGTGTAGGTGACAAACTTATGATTAGGATTTAATGAAATTTGATCATTTCAAATAAGTCCTAAGTTTTCTTAACAACAGACTAGCAAAGTTAAAGGCTATACTAATTAGAGATTAAGTAAATGTATTCTTAATTATTGGTCCATTTTTAAATTAACACATAACAAGAAAATAATAATTAATATGGTCAGTTATCATTTTACCCCTATTAATTATGAAGTGAATGAGTTGAAAACTTAAGATTTTCAAGAAATTCTACATTTTTCAAAGTGATAAATTGAGGGTATAATATAGATTTTTTTCATCTTGATTTGTCAAAATAGACAAGTAATTAAAGATAATTAAAAAAATAAAAAGTGAACAGGTCATTAGAAACCGTGGGAGTAGGTTTTAAAATATATATTTTAAAACTTTAATAAAATACAAAAAAATCCACCCTTTCTCATAGGTTCAAATTTATTTTCCTTTTTACCTTTTATAAATACGAATTTTCTGCCCTTTCCTCGAAAGAGAAATGAGAAAATTTCTCAACTTGTTCTTCTCTATAGTCTTGCTCCTCTTATTGTTAGGGTTTCAATTTTTCTTGTGAAAATGATGATTTAGGTTAAAGAAGAGAGAAAAAGCATATAAATTTCACAAATTATGTTTTTGCATATCCTACTTAACTTAATCCCTAATTAGTAAAAGCTTTGATTTTGGCTAGTTAAAGTTGTCACTTTTTTTTTTTTTATTATTATTTTCAACACTTGTTAAGACACCTCCTACACTCATTTTTCACATGATGCAAGAATGAGAAGATGCTTTTGTTTATAAAAATGTGTATTTAATGTTGAAGGGTGCACTACTCTGAAATTAGACATGCTTACAATGCTAATGAAGATGGTGTATACAATGCCCCATGCATGCCTTCTTTACATCAATTAAACATGATATTTTAAACAACATCAAACTCTTAGTTGGCCTAAAATATACTCATATTAATCTTTGTAGTTGGAGTTAAGAATTTGTTAAGACACTCCATATATTAAAAAGTTCGGTAGAACTACAAGGCATTTATGCCTCATTTAAGGGTTATCAGAAAGCTGGCTGGTCCTTTAACAAAGCTTCTTGTAAATATCTACTGGTAGATTTTGCCAAGGTAAGGCCAAGTGTTGAACTTGTCAACAATGTTTATGATTTGATTTTGAAACTTCAAAATAAATTTTGAACTCTTTAAATTAATGAGTTTATTTTCTATTTTGTGTTCTAAGGGATTCAAAGTTTATATAATATACATAAAAAAAAATACTTTATAAATACAATGTATATGAACACTTTTACGACCCTCTTCATTTGCCTATGACAGTGTGCGCGCTGAAAATTGGCCACCTAATCATATTTTATGACTTAAAAGATAATTATGTTAAAAACAAGGATTATCTATCTTATCTAAAGATAAAAAAAGAGTTTATCTTATGCACATTTTGTTTTATTTTATATGTCATTCCTTTCTGTAAATTGTTGGATCACAATACTTATCATTTTATAAAATTTATACATAAGTTATTACTTTCTCCGTCTCATTTTATATGACACTTTTCCCATTTTGAGATTCAAACAAGTCTATTTTTTACCGTAAGTTTTTCATAGATCCTATAACATTTTGAATTAACAATTATTGTGACTTATAATACTTTTTATGTAGTTTACAAATATATAAATTTTATTTTAAAAAATTTGAAGATTTCATACGCAAATATCCAGTCCAAGTTAAACTGTTTGACTCTCGAAAAATGAAAAGTGTCATATAAAATGGGACAAAGGGAGTATATTTTACTCCCTCTATCCCTATTTAGTTGTCCACTTTAGAAGTGACATACATATTAAGGCACCAATTATTATCATAGGTTAGTTACAAATTTACCCTTTAACTTAAAAGATTATGCAACTCCCCAAGTATAATAAATGTATTTTCTGATTCCAAAAAGCATGCATTACAACTTAGTAGTACTAGAAATTTTCTAGAATTAAATAAGGGCATATTAGGAAAAAAATTATTGTCCTTTCTTGATTTGTTAAAATGGATAAGTAAATAGGGACAGATATAAAAGAAAATATGGACAAGTAAATAGGGACAGATATAAAAGAAAATATGGACAAGTAAATAGGGACAGAGGGAGTATCTATTATACATTTGATAGAGTAGTTAATTAATCTTGAAAAGGTATTCATCATTTATTATAAAGTTGACTTAATAAAACATTAAACAAGGATAGACGAGTAAAGTTACATCATTTTTTTAATGCAAATGCAAAGTAAAAAGATGACATGTAAAATGAGACTGAAGGAGTAAATATTAATGAATGATCTATATTAAAACAAACTTTGGAATTATTTTTTAAATTTTTTTTATGGATAATAGAGAGATGAAAAATACATAATTAGTACTTCTAATAAACACGGAAATGGCTTTTTGAGACTATATGGTTTGTCTCAGGTGATTTATTCGAAATAGATCACTTATGAGTAATATATTTCATTATATTTTGAGATAAAAAAATATCTTCATTGCTAATCCCAAAAGACAATAAATTTCCGCAAGAGTTAATATCCCAAGTTTTTAATTACATGGCAAATCATGTGGGACTGATCTCTCCGCCCAAGCGTTAACTAGAATTCCTACTAACTTATCAATTCATCCTCCTAAATCAAACCCTAGTTTTGAGAGAAAAGTTAAATTTTTTTCATTAAAACCCTACTTGTTCTCTATGCTAAAAATAAATATTTTATTTTACTTATTTATTTTAGTAAATTAAGGTGTTATTATTATATTTCATATTATTCTTAATACTAAATAACGATATAAAATAATAATAGTCAAATTTTGGATTTGAAAACATAATTAAAAATATTAATTTTGTAAAATACACCTCAAATGAAAAAATAATAATCATTTAAAAGATAATGTATCTAATCATAATATGAAGGGTAAATTACATAAATCTCATAATTTTGATATGAAATTACAATCTATCCCTAATAAGTTTCTAATTACATTAATCTCTTAAAATTAAAAAAAAAATCAGATTCAATCATTAAAGATCTGATACATTAATATGTACTTCTGATACATTAAATATTATCTCGGATACATTAATATGTGGCTCGAATACATTAAAAACTAGCTCGAATACATAATATGTAGCTTAGATACATTAATTACTAGTTCGGATACATTAATATGTAGGTCGGATATATTATATACTGACTCGAATACATTAATATGTCATTCAAATACATTAAGAAATACTCCATCCGTTTAAAAAAGAATGACATCCTTTCCTTTTTAGTCTGTTTAAAAAAGAATGACCTCTTTCTATTTTTGGTAACATTTTAATTTTCAGATTTCCACGTGGCATGTTTAAGGCCGATCAAAGGGCAATTTTGTACATTTGATCTAACTTTAATTTAGGACCACAAGATTCAAAAGTCTTCTTTATACTCTTAAACTCTGTGCCAAGTCAAATCAAGTCATTATTTGTGAAACGGAGAGAGTAAGAGATATTTTGAATTTTTTTGTAAATAATAGGAAGTAATGATAATAAATGAAATAAAAAGTGTGTATATATGTAATTTGTTGTGAACACATGGATGATGTTTCATGTTTAGTTGACTATTGATATTCCCCAACAGTTCAATTAATTTATCCCCACACGTTTACCTTCAAAATATTTCAGTTTTCCAATGCAGAGCGAAATGGACCGTCACACTTAATTAATTCAACGTACAGTTTAACCTAATCTTTATAAATTAGGGTATTTTGTTTAGTACAACCAAACAGAAACAAATATTTTTTTTTAATTAAATAAAATAAAATTATAATGGGTTCCTGTGAAAGCACTGCAATGAACTCTGATGAAAAAAAATGTGATGAAAATATTGAGCAGTTCAATATAAGCAGAATTTCATCAGAAGAAGAGATGATTAAAAAAATTGCAATTGGAGCAGGAATAGTATTTCTAGGATGGGGCTTGTGTAAACTAATTAATGATGGAGGGTCTAACAACAAAAAAATGATGAAAGCTCCTGGCAGAAAAGGCAGTTACATTTACAGGGATCAATTTGAGAGTAACCCTTCTGAGTATTTCCGCAGACTTCGCGATTAATAAGATATTTTTAATATGGTGTGAAGGGCGTTATTACACTTTGCTTTATTTAATGGTTATGTCAGATGTGTGTGTTTTGTTTTTCATTGATGTCCCTTTGTTAGAACATCATTTTGCTGTATTGAACTACTATTAAAGTTATAAAGTCGATCATTTTGTAGTGATATTGAACGATCATATTGTTATATTTCCTTTTAAAGACATTTGCTTTCTTCATTGTTTGTTGAAAATATCTTATTTAAGTAACATTTTACTAATCGTATAAGTAGGTGCTTAACTGTACCATGTACAATAAATAGCTGATTTGTAATGTTTAAATTTGACATACCCGTTGAGAATTTGTTTTTTTTTAAATATTTATTAAGTGATTACCTATCAAAAAGATATGACAAACTATATCCCTTGGTCTTCCTTTTAATTGAATTTTGAGTTGGCATATCTATTTTTTTAAAAAAAATTTAAAAAATTAATATAATAAGTTTATTACTATAAAAATTTAATATATTTGCTCACTACATTTTATAAAGACAATAACTCAATTGTAATAAGAAGACTGTTGTTACTTATTCCTTTTGACAAAATTTATAAGTTAAAAAGGGAGTTAAATTAAAAAATATTTGAAAAAGCAATAGGGATGGAGAAAAAATCTTTTTTGAAGAATAACTTGGCAAATGACGTTTTTACATTAATTAAAGTAGTACTACTAAAAATACTAAGTGATTCTTCTCATCTGTCTTAATTTTAATGGACAAATTGATCATAAGAATTTTTCGAAATAAAAAAATAAAAAGTACTACTACTTACCTCATTCTTATTTACTTGTTTATTTTTTACTTAGCACATCTATAAAAAGAAATTAATATAGTAAATTTATTATTTTATAATTATTAATTAATAAAATTTCAAAATCAATTTGATTAAAAAAAGTTCTAATGGGGAAAATAAGAAGGGATATAGGTGTATCATTTTCTCTTATCTAATATTTAAATATTGGAAAATAGAGTAAATTTATCCGTATATATAGGAGTTCCCAAAGCTTTATTTGAAATTCCAAAAAGCATTTGGCGCACATCAAAAATATGAGAGAGCATCATCATCTTCAAACGCCATTGAAGGAGCTCGGTAATCGCCGATCTAAATCCATCTCCGCCGATCAAACTAAGAAGCAGATCAAAGTATACAGAAGCTTTCAACAATGAACATTCATATGTATCCTCTGTTTTCTCTTGTTATATTCATCTTATTGTTTGTATGCAGAGCACTAGGAAGAACTTGAATTCTGTGTTTGAATCGCAAGCTGACTCCTCATTTTCTCAATCATCGATCGGCACTTCTCTGATTTCAGATGATCATAGTCTACTCACTGAATCCGCCTCTGAGGTAATTTCTGAAATGCCTCCTGTTTCATCAATTTTCTAGCTATTTATTTGCATTTTCATCGCTAATTGTACTTCTCACACAAGCCTAACAGCGAACAAGTTCCAATTTATTCTCTGTTAATTTCATTCACTGAAACCGCCGCTAAGATAATTCAGGATGTGCGCGCGAATTTTCATCACTAATTGTAGTATTTACACAAAATTGAGTTAGTTGAGTCGTTCAATAAATCCGATTTTCGTTTGTAATTTTTTTACCTTTTATTGATTTGAAGTGTTTTTTTCTCTGTATTGTTTGAATTTCGCAGCTATGAACAACATTTTCACTTTTCGGCAGTACAGTGTGTGTCTATTAGGGTCGAAGTATGCAAATCGCTTCGATTTCACTAGTATATTCAAAATCTGATCATAATTTCTTACACTGTTTGCGATAAATAAGCTATTTGTATCTCAATTATGTATGTTTTCAATTCTGAGATATTTGTCATGTCTCCGAAATTCGCTACTCCTTATAGTATTTGAGATGTAACTTTCGGATCCCTATTCCTCTCAGGACTTCTTGTTGATTCCAGAAACTTCTCCTTCATCAGAGGCAGTGGATCCTCTTGCTGATCTGACTCCATTGTCATCGACAGTAACTTCTGACAGGTTCAAAGAATGCACTGGTTCGAATAGCCGTAGTGGAATTCCACAAATCAGTGATGTGAAGTTCGGCTCTGTTGAGGCTGAAATGGCAGTAAAGTACCTAAGAGAAGCTCAAGTGCAAGTGGTGAATGCAACAGAGATTGATATTCGGTATAAGAAGCTTCTCGATGCTGTCATGAACACTGTAGTTGAAGAGTTCTATGGACTGCCAGAAGACAAGGACTGCTATAATGCCATTGTTTCAAAGAAATTCCACTTGGTGACACTGACTTTCTTGCTGTGGATAATTGCTGTTTTCATCGGATTCTTCTTCCATTCGGGCGAAAATCGCTCTTTCCACGGACCTCTACCTACCTGAAATGTTGCGATCACAGTGGCTGATGTTTGCAGGTATATTTCTCTTTTCACCTATGGTACATGAACTCTTCATTTTGCGCTGATGTATTCGTATCAAACATATACCAAAACAGTGTTTGTAGTTCTGTTTTGGATCTTCATTTTGGCATTTGGTATAACTTGTGTGAATCATAACTGTGTCGAGCAGGGATGTATGTGTTAAGCAGATAATTCGACCCCAATGATTAAATCAAGTGTTTGATTTTGTGTCATTCTGATATCAGCTGCATATCTGACTGTTTTGATCTATAGAGAGAACAATGATATGCTGCAATTTGCTTGGGAATTGAATTTGATACAAGATGCAAATATATCAGATGAAATCATTTTTACCTACGACCAAAAACTAATGCATTTGGCTCTTGAGTGACATATGTTGGACGTAGGGAGCTGATGTAACCAATTTGTATGGTTCTACACATATATCCATAGCAAAACACAAGGTTTGAAGGGAAAGTGCGTCCAGAAAATGGACCAATCCGTCCAAAATAAATTACCCTCACGTAAACAGAAGTTGAGCCATTGCCAGCCCAGTATGATGTAACTTCTAATACTTGGTAGGAACGACACCAAATCATCGCAAGATGTTAAAAGAATTGAGAACAAGTACAAAGGGTCCACATCTTTAAGAATCCAACCCAAAGCATTTTACAATTAACTTTAGTTCCAAATTGCAATAGAAGTAGTTGGTGTTTCCCTTTATTTCAAAACAAACTTGGTTAATTTTCCTTTTGGTTGAAATATAGAGAGAGATGTAGCATAGGAGTAGAATGCTCATCTAAATAAATTTCGCCTGTTTAAGATTCTTTTGAAATCTGTTCCGGAATTGGAACTTAAAAAAACAGAGTGCATATAGAATGAATTTTCTGAGAATTCTCAGGTATAGATAAATTTTCTAAAGGCATGTCAAAGAATTTCGCAGCTTAAAATTTCACAAAATTGCCTCAACTCTATGGTGCAACTGACAAATCAATGACCAAGAAAAAAAGAAGCTCAGCCCCAAAACCTACTAATGAAACCTTTCTTATCTTTCTTCATACGAGCGTCCAGTGATGGGAAGTCAATAAGGTTATAAGCCAGGTCCAATACGATGGGATTACGAGGACCTGGTTGGAAGGCAGGTGGAAATGTTTCAATTCGAGGAGCAACCTTCATGTTGGCTTCACCAACAGCTGATGCGTATGTATCCAATTTTTCCATGAGAAGTTTCTCAATCTAAAAGAAGTAAAAAACATGGATTACACACATCAGGGGAATCAGAAGAGCACAAATGGAAATGAAAGCAGAAACAAGACAAACTAGAAAAGGAAGAATGCAAAATATAATGGCTAAAAACCAACCCCGAACAAATAAGGATATAAAGGACCCAGTTCTTGGAATAAAAACAAATAGGCAATCAACTGCCGAGGAATCTAAGTTGCACGGATTCAAAAACAACCCCGACCAAATAAGGATATAGAGAAGTAGCATGAACACTTTTAAGTAACTACCACATATCGAGTATAAAAACATTTATGGTGCTTCAAACATTCAGGTTACGCTAACATTGTGCTAGCTTATATAAAACTACTAAAAAAAATATGTCCAACAGTTGGGAGCATCTATGTAGTACTAATTGGATAAAAAACTGAAATTTCTACTGTGTGGGGTGGAGGTGGGGATTTGTGTCAACCACGACGGTGAAGTGCTCAGCAAGAATTATCAATGAAGAAAGACCACTCTTAGTAGTCCATGTCTGACCACCTTTTGGGGACACAAGCATAATTATAACACCAGAAGAAATTCTCTAATTGTATTATCGTTTCATGTACCCCCTCCCCCGCGACAACGCAGAAAAAAAATTATTTATAAAATATTTGTAAAAAATTCATATTTCATCCCTCCCCCCCCCCCCCGGATAGAAATTGATATTATTTTATTTAAAAAATTTACTCCATCCTATTTAATTTCTTTTTTTACGTTTTTCTTATTTTGTGTTAGATATGCACCTACATATATTTTTAGAAAAAAATTCTACTAGTGTACCGAATATAACATAAACAACTAAAAAATATAAAAAGTCTTGTGGCGGTAAGTAAAAAATATTTTCGATATGTATATCTAAACACTGGGGAAAAAAATTGAAAGCAGAGGGTTAAGTGAGATAGGTAGAATTATATTTTTAAGAAAATAAAATAATATTTAAATTAGTATTTGATGAGGGGGAGGAGATGAAGATGAAATACTTTTATAAAAGAAATTTAAGCAAAATAAAAAACTTTAAAAAATGGTGTGGGGTAAGAAAAATATTTTACATTTTATTTTATAAAGAAAATATTATTTTTTTATATAATTTTTTAATTTTTAATTTTGGCTAATACTAATAATTTATTTATTTTTTGTCAAGGTTGGATTTTTTGTCCATGTGGAGTGTGATGTGGAAATTCTTTAAAATAAAAGAGAGAGAGTGTATTACACATACCATGATGAGAGTGATATAAAAGAGAGAGGTGTGTTTCTCAAACTAAAAAGTGATAGTTTAGGTATGAAACTCAAAGTTTCAATAGTTTAGGTATGAAACTCAAATAAAAGGTATAGTTTAGGTGTGTTTTTGACACTTATCTCTTCAAATAATTCAGCAGTCAATAATTATTCACCAATCAGAAAAGGTCATAGAAGAAGATGGTCGGAAGTAGTTCTACGACACAAAATCTCCATAGGTTTCTTCCCTAGTTCTTCATATAGTAGTCTAAGAATATGTGGTTCCATATGCACCAAGAACATCAAAGAAAAGGTGAATACTACAATAAATTAACTAATGGGAATGATTGCAGAAGTACTCAACAGACATATGGAAGGCCAAACCATACCTTCTTATCAGTTCCATTCAATGAAATATTTGATATCTTTTTCGAGAGATTTTCTGGAGCCTTTTCCTCCTCCATAATTCCTTTGGCATGCTCAACACAGCTGTTCGATCTGCTCTCATTACACAGTGTTCTCAGCTCCTTGATCATGACCTGATACAGATGGAGAGAAAACAATGACAAAAGGATATACATAAAAGCAGAATCATTCACACTCATATTACTGATTGAAACAACATAAGAAGAAAAAATAATAATGCTACAATTATGCATCAAATTTACTACTTATATATATACACACACACGCACACACACAAAAGGAAGAGTTAGCAGTTGAAGGTCAACATGGCTGCTTAAAGTCATAAAATCCATTTTTATGGCATTACGGTCATTTTGTCTTACATTTGTGCATTGCTTACTCGTAATATAGGCTTCGGTGCTTTGTTGTGCACTTAAATGAAGAAAACACCAGGAATCTTTTACTTAAATGCCAAGAGTGTCCTACCTTTTACAGCAACGTCTATAATGTTTAAATCATTAGTAACATATAAAAACACTTGTAAACATTAGAGAGTATAAAGATCATTACTAATTTTAATACCATAGAAATTCATATAGTATTTTATCCTTTTGAAAAAATTTAATCAACTTACGCTTAATGTTGTATCATACAATAAGTTGTTAAAAGAAAGATCTTAAGATGAGATTTAAAGTTCTGAGGAAGTTAGGAAATCATGAATACATAAAGATACAAATTTGAACATTTTGGAGTAGAATTTTTTTGGAGTTGCGCCTGCTTAGCACAGGCATCTTTGTACTAATCATCCTATAAGAAGCAGCTAGGAAGCTCTATCAATGAAAATTAAGAGCACATGCACAATAACATAATATAATAGAAGTAGGTACTTAGATTTATAAAGTGCTTACCTGATCAACAGCATTCGCAGACTGCAGTTTAATAAGAGCTGCATCAGCTAAAGAACGAGCTCGAGAGTACAAGGCATAAGCTTCTGTCCTCTTACCCGCCGAACTGTAGGACTTTGCTAAGTAGAAGCACCTGGAGGGAAATTGAAATACAACTTTTAATTGATTTCAAACAAGAAATATTCTTTCTAGGACTACATTAAAATACACGGAACTTTATTTCATTGATCATACTTTAGCATTTTAAACATTGAAGTTGTACAACTTCCTTATCTGAGATACTAAAAGTTCCGGATCTCCCTTCCGTAAATTCACCAATAATATTAGCTTTATCAAAAAAAAAAAAAAAGTTTCACCAATAATATTAGTTTTCGATGGCTACAAGAAGTGCTAAAACCATATGAAGATAGTCTTTCACTCTCACCTTCTCACCAGAAACGTCATTGCAACTCTCACATAATGAAAGAAACAATACAACAACATATAGTCCCACAAGTGGGGCCTGGGGAGGGTAGTGCATACTCAAACCTTACCCCTCCCTGTGCCTTGGGAGGTAGATAGACTATTTTTGATAGACCTCGGCTTAAAGAAAACATTTCAATTGAATGAAGTAATAAAAGTCGAACCTTTCTGCTCAGAAAACCATACTTTTCAGCTCTATTTTTGATAGACCTCGGCTTAAAGAAAACATTTCAATTGAATGAAGTAATAAAAGTCGAACCTTTCTGCTCGGAAAACCATACTTTTCAGCTCGCACTCTTCAGCTAAGGCAACTTCTTCCATTTTTCTATCTCTACCAGAACTAACTAGATCAGAAAGATCAGCAGTATTCTGCAACAGAGCAAGCAGTTAATAGTGCAGTCCAATAGCCATATAAGTGAGTCTTGTCATATTGCCAACTCGATCTAAAATGCACTGATTAAGAATGCAATAAAAAAATAACACTCAATAATAGTTACCTGTAGCAGTAGATCATACAGCCGAACAAGCTCCTCCGGCTTTGTGACCTTTTCATTTTTATCATCACGGACCTTGTTGAGCTTGCTTTTAGCTATTTTAACTAGCAACTGATTCCTCTCAATGGTTCGCTGCCCTAAAATTGCACCAATGGCTTTATCCAGTCCACTTAACTCATCCTTAACATTTTCCGAATTAGCAGCTGTAACCTAGAAGAATAACCATGTATAAGATGGACCAATTCAGGATTTCAAATTGATGAATGCATTATTCAAAAGAAACTTGAGATTTCCAAGAGTCAGCTACTTCCATGTAATATAAGGAGTAGTCACTCACCAGGTCATTCCGGATGCAGCTCCTGGCTTCGTGATATGCTGCAAATATTTTGTCATACAACACAAGTTTCTTCTCTGCTGGAAGCGAATCAGCAGCTGAACCATGAATATCTTTCTCCAGTTCCTGGGCTGATGAACGGTACAGTGCGTAATATAAGCTTGAAATAAAGTAAAAACCAACATGATGTGTTAAAGGCAATTATGCAAATATGCATTTAGTTGACCGAAATCCAAAGAAGTGGTTAAAAGTTACTCCCACCATTTCAATTATGTGGAAGGCTTTGACTGAGAACAAAGTTAAGAAAGATTTTTTTTAGATCTTGTGGTTATATATATGCCATGATATTTTGTGGTTATAAACGCATGTTATTAAGAGTAAAATGAGAAGTTTAAAGTCAAATTGTTTCCAAGTATAGAAATTTGTCATTCTTTTTGGAACAAACTACCAAGGAACGAGTGTCACATAAAATTGAACAAATGGAGTATTTCACTAGAGATGCAAAATTAAGAGGAGAAATATAAGAACTAAATTACAGGTCTCTTAAGTTAAAGCCAGTGAAAATTCTCATGTCCCACTCAAGTTTTCAAAAGCAACAACGTTAATGCAATTTTTTAGGTACTACCTCTGCTCCATATTAAGTGAATTGTTGGGACTTTTTTCACAGTTCAAAATAAGTTTATATTTCAAAATTCAAGAGAACTATTGGGACTGTTTCGATATTTACCTTTCCCTTAAATGAGGTTCTTCACTACTTTATATTTTCTAGGAGAATAGTTTTGGAACAATCAAAAGGATAATAGTGGAAAGTAGCATTTAATTTAAGTCCTTAAATATTTTTCTTAAGGGGTGTGCCATACCCCAAAAATTCACTTAATATGGACTAGAGGGCGTATAATATATGCATCTGTATAATTCATTCTTTGTAAGATAACGGACTCGTTGCATTATGTATAACATATGATTCCTAGTGGACAATTCGTCACAATTTTTGTTTGCTTCCTATTGTTACATATTTTATACTCCGTTAAATTTATCATCACTGATGACACGACTAGACATGCAAATCTGCAACTGTTAACACCCTTAACATTAGAAGGCAACTCAAAAGGGTCATAGAGAGTGCTCCGCAACCTTCAAGAACTCCAAGTACATACATCCAAATAATAAGTAGAAAATATCAGCAATGCCCTCGAAATGCTTTTGTTGCATAAAGAACACAAGTATGCAGACCAAAATATGAAACTAGGTTGAAAGAACAAATTTGGATCAAAATCGTGGAGTGGAAGAATTCTAAAGACCAAAAAATCCTAATGTTAGAACCTCCCGTAAGTTGGCTATTGATGCATTTATCAAAGTGCTACCTTTTGCATCAAAGTAATTACATACCTTTCAGAATGGACACCCGTGTCTTTGCATTTGAAATTGGAAATCTATTTCCAAGCCAATGGAATTCTGTCATAGATGCAGCCTGCTGAGATCTTGCCTCTGCCATAGCAGCCTGTAAACAAAGAAAAGAGAGTAATAGATCAATAAGGAGCAAATAATCATCAAAACTCATTTTTCAAAAAATTCTTGAGAAAGACAGCACCCAGAGTACAACGGAATTATTATCTTACAAAAACAAAAAATAGTGCCTATAAACCGTGCACACTTTTATTTTATCGGGATAAATGGTAGATACACTTAGAAATGACAGCTCACCTCCAACTTTGCTTTGAACAGGTCCAGTGCAGGCCCTTCCATTTCACCGATGGAAACGAGTTCAGAAGTTTGTAAGTTAGACTCACCAATCTTGTGTAAGCAATATCTGATACTAGGTTCTAGTTCCTCAACCCGCTCACGGCACAATACTTGGTTCTCTAGATCTCCATATTTTCCAAGCTCCTCATAAACAGCCCTATCCAAATTAGTCAGATAGTGAGCCTTCAGGACCTTGTTGAAACAATAGTATAATTCAAATAAGAGAAGCGGATATGCCGAGCAGAATGAAGAGATTATTCTACAACATCCTCTACGGATATCATTTTAAAACAAACTAGACAATCTGGCCATTATACTGTCAGCAATAGAGAAGTATAAATCTCCATAAAGGCTATGGTACCTGGCGCTTTTGAAACACTTTAGAGCAACGTCCCAGTTTTGATCTTGTTCAAACAATAAACTCCCTTTCATGTATGCAGCATAAGCCTGCAAATTAGGAAACCAGATTGCTGAATCACACTATAAAATCAAACTCTTGAAGATTAGGGTCAATCATTAAAAACTATATTGAGTCGCTTTAAGCATTGAGACACAAAATGAAACACCACGCCTACACAAGAGCTATGAAAAAGAATAATGAAAATGCTAAAAGGATGTGATTAGAACTGGAGTGGAGTGAATAGGGTGTTCAGTTATTTAGATGAATTAACTATTTTCTATGCAAAGTCTCCACAAAAAAAATCCAATCTCGACATCTGCAGATATGCAAAGCTTGACTCTCTGTTTTATACATGGTAAATAATTTTACTACTCATTGAAAAATCCCCCACACATAAAAGCAGCACATCAAGAAAATAGAGAATTAACAACATGACTGATAGTTTTTACGTTTGATTCTTTGTTCTACCACCAACATACAAAGGTAAGGTGCCAAAAAGGCAAGGTGAAAGGCATTACCATTATATAAGCTTATAAAACAGATTTAACATTGTAATAAGTTCTCATTAAACAAAATCGATAAACCGGGTTGGGCAAATGATTAGTGACACAAGAGGGCAGAAAGATGAGTCAAAATCGGCAGCTTTAAAACCGTTTTTTAGAACAGGATTGATAGGAAAGGAGCTATATTTTTTCATCTTCTGGGAGTGTGGTTGAATATCACATCCTTGACCATAGCCAACATTAATCAATGTAGTTGAACAGATCAGTACTGTCCCATGTCCACCACAATGGATAACAAACACGTTTTCTCTCGAGCATTTACACGTATGCACCGGCTAGTATATGTATATTTCTTTTCCTCAAAAATTTCAACAGCTAGTTTGTCCCCCTAAAGGTCATCCAAATGAAGCTCTTTTCTTCTTTTTTATCCTTTCTATCCAAGTAAGTCGCTTGGATTAGTTTGCTTTATCCTTCCAAGAGTATAAGCTACAACCTAGACAAGGATTATAACACTTAGGAACTTATTCAGTTTATGAAGTCATTAGCAAGCGCAAGACAACACCTCTATGTATTCAAAGCCAGTTCCATTAACAAATTAAAGATGATTGTGATAAGTGGGCGGTCAGTATTAAAAAAAATAGGTATACTGTGATGAATCTTCATAGTAATATCATCTGCCTGTGCCGTATCCACTTATAGGTGCACCACGAGGTAAAATTAAAACCACAAGGAGAGATTGTCTCAAGGATATACAATTTTCTTTCGGGATCACTGTCGGCTTAGCTAAAAATAAAATAGAATAGAAGCAGAAGATCCATCCGTTCATCAAGTAGAAGCAAAAAAATTAGGCAATAACAACTAGTCGGGGTTAATACTCGATTGTTGTTTTTACACTTAAGATCCAAATGGAGATAATGTACAGAACATCTAATTTGCGTCAAAAGACAAATTCTCTTGCCAGTATTATAATGGCATGGACCCAAATAGAATGAAATATATAGATGGTTTATTTTGTCTAACCAACTAATTTGGGATTGCGGTATAGTTGATTGTTGACAAACAAGTTGAAGAGAAACATATGACAACATAAGATGACCTGAAACCTGTCCCATCTAAGCTCTTCAAATGCTAATTCGTGAAACTGTCTTACAACAAATGGCCCTCCTAAAGGCTAAAACTTCAGATGTCATTTAAAGGGGCAGGTTCTTAACCGGAAGTAAAAAGTCCTCACGGCCCAAAAAGATTGTTGCCAGATAAAGCTGTGGTAGTGTCAGCTATTAGAGTAATTTCTGAAATAAGTCCAGACTTTTTAGATATAAATCCAGTCTTTTTTTGGATAATCGTAACATAGAAATAGATCGCCAAAAAGCAAAGTTTGGAAGGTAAACAGAGAAATAAGTCACATAAACATCTGTTTTCTTTCAGTATAATTTTCAAGTCACAAGATATTAACATATGAATTAAGCCTATCCACCAAAATCTGTAACACTGTTATTCTTAAGGACCCAATGACTTTCCTGTTCCTTTATTATTATTTTTTTGGTAAAGAAGGACCCAACGGCCTTCCTGCCACCACTACATTTTTATTTATTAGTGGCATGAGTTTCCTTTCCCTGACTTTATGTATTTCAGAAAGATCATCTTAATCAAAAGAAAAAGAACAAAGAGACGGCCAGAATAGAAAGGAAAAAGCATTTTGAGAAGATCAACAACTCAACACCTCTGGTAGCACCTTAGGGATCGGATCAAATGGCCAATGGTTTGGATGAAGGACTAAAATCAAATGCTCCGATGAGCAAGCATAATGCCATGTATATGAGAATCATGACACAAGAAGCATACCTCCGCTTCTAAAGATGTTCTCGAATCTCCCTTGGTGGAACATAATTCCTGGAAAAGACTAGCCCATTTAACCGCCTTTCTCAACCGACCAATGAGATAACTTCTTTGGCGTGCATTCGGTCCATCAGGCAAAGTTTTCATTTCCATAGCATGACTCCAAGCTCTCTCAGCTGTATAGAGAACCACGTGAAGAAATCTACAACAAGCGTAAACATTGACATTGTAAAGTATTAAACAAGTTTGTACATTCAGGAGATAACAAAGAAAATATGAGTCATATTAGGCAGAGTAAGATTGTTCATAACTCAATAGACTCCAATCTAACCCCGAAAATATAGATCATACTACAAAAAATAGAACACTCCTCTCTTTATACTTCTTCAAGGAACTAGATCTTTAACATGACAAATTTTTTAGATATTAACTCAAGAAAATGCACCCAAAAGCTCCAAGAAAAGGTGTCATGATAGCTTAATCAACGACAAACAATGACATAGATTAGAACTTTTTGATGAAGTAAGGAGAATTCATTAGAAGGCATCAAGAAGATGCAAGGCAAAATATTTACAGCAAAAAAGGGGTCTGCTCCTGTACAAGAATTTACTAGATGTAAAGAGCAGACAAGGTCCAAAAAAAGATCAACCGTGGTTACAGGGGCCTGGTTGAACCAACTATATAAGAAGACTAAACAGTTGGATTCAAGATTGTAGTTAGGAATTGAAACCCCATCGAAACATCTATGATTCCTTTCATTCCAGATGCACCAAAAAATAGCTGCAGGCACCATACGCCATGGTTTTTTGATGGGTTCCCCAACTCTCCATGAACATAGATTAGAACTTTTAAGACCTCCAAACATACAATTGCTGAATCAAATAACCTAATACAGCAGAAACTCCTCGACTCCCTCTCTTTTTTCCCTTCTCTGACAAAACCTTCACTAGGCATTGGCCCGCGTGAATTTTCAACTGATCTCTTTTTTAGTACTGTTAGATTTATAATTCATTTGTATTAATAAGTGTAGTCTAGTGATCAATGAAGTGGATGAAATCATATGAGACTAGCATTTGAATCCCAATAGAGAAACACTAGGTGATTTCTTTCCAATTGCCTAAATCCTGGTGGATAAAATTACCAAGTAACTCTACTAGTAGGACGTAGCAAGTATGCGGTGGAATAGTTGAGCCACGCGCAAGGTGGCTCAGACACCACCGTAATTTAAAAAAGAAAAAAGTGAAATTTGGACCGAACAAAATGTAGAGACTTTATATAATTGACCCTAATTAGTTTGAGAATGAAAGGTAATTTTTGTTGTTGTAATAAGTAATACAATCAAGACACATTTCTATATGGTGTGGCATGCTAGGGTTCCCTTCCTTCATAGGACAAAAAAAATTCAATTTTTCAACCAATCCATCACTTAAATAGTAAACCAAATTAACACTAGGAATAGAAACATCACAAACGAAATACAAAAACACACACCTCACTTCAGTAACCGTAGTTATTGATATTGAACGCTTAGTGTACTTCAAACGTCCATGAGTGAACTTGAGCGATTTATATAATCTCCTTAATCGAGCTGTACAATACCTCCTGCAAATTCCAATTTTCTTAAACCTTTTACACGAAAATCACTCAAAACAAATTATACCTAAATCACTAATTCATTGCTCTGAGGAGCATATGTGTAGCAGAATAGCACCTATAACGAGCGTAATCACCGAATCGCAATCCATGCTGCATTTGAGCAGATTTTAAAAGTTGTAACACTACAAAAGCATAAAAATGTAGCTAAATTTCAGTAATCTAGAAGAAAAATAGATTCACAATTTTCAATTCAATTCAATTGGGGAAAGGAATTAAGAAGTTCCATCGGATAAGCTCTGGGAAGGCAAGGAGGGAGAGAGAATACCGTTGACGGAGAACTTAGGGTTACTGATCTGATCAGAAGGAATAGAACTCTGATCGTCGATTTCCATGGCGGAAGTTTCCTTCTGCTTTGCCATTGTCGAGATTACGGCGGAGCGTTTCCTGAATTCTGATTCACCTTTTTTTTCTTTTTTTTTCTTTTTTATTAGCTAAAAATATGCGTAGTTTCTTAAGCTCCGAGAAGAAGGATATTTCTGAGATTTACTGTAATTTAATATCCAATTCTCCTTTTAATAGCCTATCAAGCAATTGGTTGTCGTGAGGACTGAGGTCACACTAATTACACTAACTCAAATACGTGTAAATTGAATAAAATATTATGATTATTAAAAAAAGGATAATCGTATAGAATGACAAACTAATAATACACATAAATATAGTAGTTATCCTTTGATTTATTTGTGTTCCATAACAAATTCTTTGTCAGTCTCTCTCTCTCTCATTCTCGCTCGCTACTCTCCCTCTCTCGCTCGCTTCCTTCGCTCGGCTCTCTCGTTTTATACAATAGAATTGTATAAATTGTGTTTCTAATTGTATAAAGCGAGAGAAAATTGTATATACACATGCAAATACATATATCTCCGTCTTATATACTTATAATTATACAATAAAAATATTTCCCTGCCCAAGTCTCTTTTGTCTTTCTCTATTTCTCGTTTTATACAAATTCAAATTTTAGATAATTTCTCTCTTTCTCGTTTATACAATTTGATTCAATTGTATATTCCCTGCCCAAGTCTCTTTTGCCTTTCTCCCTTTCTCGTTTTATACAAATTCAAATTGTATATAATTGTCCTATACACTTATAATTATACAATTCATTTTATATACTTCGTTTTATACAATTATCTGCTCAAGTCTCTTTCTCTTTATCTTTTTATACACTTCGTTTTATACAATTCGCTTCAATTGTATATGTATAGCGAATTATACATATATATGTTTGTTATAGAGCACAATTATGTAAATTTTGCTATAGCATACAAATATGAATTTTATGTTTGTTGTATGTAAAACAAATAGAGCTAACATATATAAACAAAAGTAGTGTAGAATATATATGGAAGGTGCGATCACATAAACACATGAATAAGTGATATCAAATATCAAAAGTTGTAGACTACATTGAATAGTTTAGTAATAATAAGACAACTGGATAAGGTAGTGATTTCTTTAAAACAATCTCAAAGACAGTTGAAAAAGAAGTAACCGATCAAGTTCTGATGAAAAAAGGTTTGAAATATATTCTAACTTTGATCAAAATTATTGTGAAAAATTATTGAACTTTAGAAACGATCTTTTACCCCCTGCATTATTTAATAGTATATTTTAAATGTATATATGTGCCCAGGTGGATAACATAAATATTGCATCATTTTAAAATTTTGGTATCATAACAATAATTTCAGCCAAAATTAAAAAAAAAAAATCAAACTCTTTTCCCAAGCTCTGAAACTCATTAAGAACGGTAAGCTACATACTCAAACAAATAAACTCCACCAATATTGCTCTTATACCAAAGGTTGACTATCTGAAGTTGCAAGCCAATATAGACCAATCTCTCCATGCAATGTAGTGTACAAATGCATATCTAAAAGGCTACGTAGTATATTGAAAGGTAAAACTGCTCATATAGTTATACACAACCTATAAATAGGAGAGGTCCGTGGTCCATAATTTACTTATTTGTCATGACTTTCTAAGGCACTATGATGAGAATATAAGTTAGTTAGCACTGTTCACTATTAGTTAGAGATAGTTACGAAGTTAGTTTTGGTATAGTTTGTTAGCTAGCTTTAGTTTGTGTGTCTATATATATATATATATATATATATATATATATATATATATATATATATATATATATAATGTCTCATGTAAACACATTTAGGATAACTTTCACATATAGCAAACATAAAATTCATATATGTATGTTATTGCAAAGTTTGCATAATTGTGCTTCATAGTAAACTTATATATGTATAATTCGCTATACATATACAATTAAAGCAAATTGTATAAAACGAATTGTATAAAACGAGAAAGAGAGAAATTATATACAATTTGAATTGTATAAAACGAGAAAGCGAGAAAGGCAGAATTGAATTGTATAAAACGAGAAAGAGAGAAATTATATACAATTTGAATTTATATAAAACGAGAAAGAGAGAAAGGCAAAAAGAGACTTGTGCAGGGAATATACAATTTAATCGAATTGTATAAAACGAGAATGAGAGAAATTATATACAATTTGAATTTGTATAAAACGAGAAAGAGAGAAAGGCAAAAAGAGACTTGTGCAGGGAATATACAATTGAATCAAATTGTATAAAACGAGAAAGAGAGAAATTATATACAATTCGAATTTATATAAAACGAGAAATGCAAAAGAGACCTGTGCAGGAAAATATTTGTATTGTATAATTGTAAGTGTATAGAACAAAGATATATGTGTTTGCATGTGTTTATACAATTTTCTCTCGCTTTATACAATTAGAAACACAAAGCTAGAGAGGCGAGCGACAAGAAGCGAGCGAGAGAGGGAGAGTGGTGAGTGAGAATGTGAGAAAGGGACTGACAAACAATTTGCTATGGAACACAAATAAATCAAAGGGTAGCTACTATATTTATTTTACATTATTAATTTGTTATTCTATACAATATCCCCACATTTTACATGTCGCTCTTCCAGAATCTTCTTCTTCTTCTTCCTTTTCCATATGAACTCAAGGTTCATCAATGGAGGTGTTCACATCTAACTTTGATCCTCTAAAATATAAATTAATCATCGAGGTTTTCATTTCAAACGATTTAAAATAATTAGTTTTATAAAATTTCAAAAATATTTTGCAAGTTATTTGAAATAGTTGTCACTTTTTTATAATTTTAAATAACATATATATATTTACATAATTTTGTATATAATTAGTATATTTTATAAATATTTGAAAATCATCCCAAAAAAATTTTTTTTTTTAGTTGAATATTTTACTAAATTAGTTTACTTTAAGTTGGCATATATATATATATATATATATATATATATATATATATATATTCAGTTATTAGTTTATAATTAAATTAATTATTTTGACCTTATATTAGTTAGTTCAAATTTTGTTTTATTTTGCCTTTGCTGTTCCATTTAAAAGTGCATGAATATCATCTCTACCTATTCTTGTTTTACTATTGGAAGTGTTTGACCATACTAGTTGATATGAGAGTGAGCCATTTTAGGTGCTGCATTTATGAAAATATACACGGAGTATTGCTCAAAGCATGCCTACATATCCCTTAATTACATGTTGATTGGCCTGAGTTTATTTATGTTAGGAGTCACTATTTACAGTGTTACTTGTATAGGCCTTAAATATTTATTTTTTTCTTAATTCTTTATATTGTTAAGTGCCATATGTTGGTCGGTTGATATATAGTAGTTAATTCTGTTTTCTTTTGAGTCATCTTTTATTGTGATCTAATAGTAGTTTCGATTTTCATTTTGGATCTTAAAGTAGTGACTTTGTTTTCAATTAGGTTATGTCTCATTTGACTAACTTGATTCATATACTAATTATTTCGTTTCTTTCTTTTTTTGTGTGAACCTTTTCAGTCCGTGGTGGACTCCTACTCTCTTGCATTCTCGAGATGAGCCATGGAGGCTCAATTTTTCCTTCATCGAATCAGCCTCCATTTTACTTGAATGATTGGAAGCAGAAACCCAGGGCTGGAACACAGACAATGCAAATCTTTGGAGCGAAAAGCTGGTCGTATACAGGCTGTATACAGTAGTATACACAGTGATACAGGGGATATACAGTAATACACACTTACTGTATACACTGTACATACAGTAGAAATGGGCCCAAACAGCCCACTTAAATTTCAGCCTCGTATTGTATCATAATCGAGCCAAATGTTCATCTTTATTTGGTTATTATATGTTGGGCATTGAACAGACACATACTTTTAGGGTGTGTTTGGTATGAAGGAAAATGTTTTTCATGGAAAATATTTTGTTACAAAATGTTTTCCTGGAAAACAAGTAGACTTTAGACTTATTTTCTCATGTTTGGTTGGTAAGTAGAAAATATTTTCCGAAAATAATTTTGTGTTTGATTTATGAATGAAAAATATTTTTTAGAGACATCGTTTATTTTTATTAGAGTGGAAAATAATTTATGAAATTGAAAATATTTTTTAAAAAATAATTTTTTTTTTTGTGGTGGTGGTGGTGGTGGGGTAGTGGGTGAGGGCAGGGGGTAAGAGTGAAAAAATGAAAATTTGAAGTTGATAGTATTTTTAAAAAACAAAATTAATTTTTTGGGTGTTGGCCGGGGGGAGGGTTGGAGTTTAAAAATAAAAATTTGAAGCTGAAAATATTTTTAAAAAGCACAAATAATTTTTTTTGGTAGGGGGTGGGGGGTTAGGGATCGGTGAAAACATAAAATTTTGAAATTAAAAATATTTTTTTAAAATTGATGTTTATCCCAAAAAAAATATAATTTGAAATTGAAGGAGAGTTTTGGAAAATGTTTTCCTTAATTTTTGAAGGGAAGTCATTTTCTTTAATTTTGAGGAAAATGAGTTGATTTGAAAAACATTTTCCAAAACTTTTGTCCCAAACAAACATTAGCACACTCTTAAGGTAAAATTACCATTTGTTCCTAATAAGTTTATAATTACAAAAATCCCTCAAACTGATACAATAATATAAGCGATGATACATTAATCTGATTAGCGAGAAACATTAATCGTTAAGTAAGAAACATTACATTTTCTACATGATACACTAATCTGATATACATTTGCGCGAGATACATTAATCTGATTCGCGAAAAATGAGAATTTTTGGAAATTTGTAAAACTAATACGGGATAATGGTAATAAGAGAACTAAAAGTGAGATTTCTGTCATTTTTCTTTATTTGTTTTGTTAGTTTAGGATATGTAGAATTGGGTCTGAAGCCCAAAAGAAATTCCATTTGTATGATAGTCTAGGACAGGTGCAAGTGGGATAAAGGCCCAAAAATGAAATTTGGTCTAATTACTGGTTCAGGCGGACGGAAAACTAGACTTGGGATCAAAACTCTCTCTCTCTTTATTTCATCTGTTTTGTATTTGCGTGATTGTTTATTTTCTAGTCAATTTTAAGGTTTTCTAATTCCATTTCCCTAAAAGATAGTCATTTCGAGATTTTCTTAAAGACTAAATGAATACGTCCTTATTTTTCTGCTTAAACTACTTTGAAATAATTTTCTTTGAATAATCCCTTATATTATCTCCATTTCCTCTAAAAAAAAATAAGTTTTAAAGCCTGTTTGGATTGACATAAAAAAAGTAACTTTTAAAAAGTACTTTTGAAAGTGCTGAAATTTTATTTTAAAATAAGTAGTTATGTGTTTGGATAAAAGTGTTGCAGTTGAAAAAAAAAGTTGTTGATGTGTTTGGCAAATAAGTGATGGTAAACACGCTTTTTTATCAAAATATCTAAAATACCCTTAATGTTGTTAACATGATAAAAAGTTGATTAATTTAAGATTTTTATACTTAAAAAAAATTAAAACAAAATTAATTTTATTTTACATCCATAAATAATAGTATTTCCTAACATTCACATATTTCTTTATCATCACAAATTATTTATGATAATAATAATGATAATAATAATAATAACAATAATAATAATAATAATATAATAATAATAATAATAATAATAATAATAATAATAATAATAAAAGAATTAAGGGCAAAAAGGTAATATACTTGGTCAACATGAAATGGATTTTAAGTTGAAAAAAAACCCATCCCTCACCTAGCTTTTAGCTTTTGACTTAAAATAAGTCATTTTTGACTTAAAATAAGTTACTTTGATAATTGTCAAACACTCTAATAAGTCACAAACTGACTTTATAGTCAGTTTGACCAACTTTTAAGCCTATCCAAACATGCTCTTAAGTTTGTTTATTTTCTCAACTTAATTATGCATGCTTATCTTTTAAAAATTATTTGCCAAATAGTTAATTATTTGATAACCTCGTGTTAGCGGATGTTCTAAATGCTTTAAAACATTTCCTAAAATATTAATATGAACCCCGAACCCCTTAAAGTTTTCAATTGATTTACTGTTTAATCTTTTGAATAAAATTTTTCTTGATTTTTCTTAAAAATTAAGTGGCGATCTTAAAATCAGTCTAAGTAATTCTTTTTTAAAAATAAAACATCAAGTTTATTGAGTTTGTTTGTTTTATTTCATTATAATTAAGCCTCTTAATAGATCATATATCTGAATGAATCAAATCTGTAACACACTCTTTAACACCATTCATACTAAAAAATAAGACTCCTATCTTAATTCAATTACACCACAACAACTCATAAAAGTTTTTCTTATTTAATTAATGTTAATTACATGCTTACCGTTACAATTTCCCTTTTTCTTACTAACTTAATATACATCTTTTACTTTCATAAATTAGTCAATATATTTAAATTGATAAGCACTCCAATGATATAATATTTAGCACCATTCCAGAAAATAAGAAAAAAATAATTATTTGAGCAGTAACAAATGCCCATTATAAAATAAAGTATTTTCATAAATATTACTTAATACTCTATATAAACTATTTTACATTGCATTATATTAGATTCTTAAAGTTTGTGTGTGCAAAGAATAATCATATTAATGATGTAACCTAATGTTAAATTCTTAATAGATAAATCATATTACCTTGTTACGATATAAATGTTCAAAATATTATTTTCTATATGAAAAAAACTATTTTACTAAAATGAGGTTTTTATAATATATGTTTATTGATATAGCGTTTAATTTCACATGTACATTCAAATATTGAAAACAAACAGTCTCAATAATTTAGTATTCAGATTCAGAGACAACATCTTAATATTCAGATGTTTATTCAGATTTACACATTTAAATCTTAATGCATATCGTAATATGCAGATGTATATTCAGATTCAGACGTCTTAATCTTGATGGAAACAAATGAGTCCTTAGTAATTCTTATATCTCTATCAAACTACCCTTAAAATTTGACCAAATAAATTATAATTGTATGCCTCTTCTTCCTTGTTATCATCTCTCTCCCTTCCATGTCTAAATTACAATTCAATACCTTTGGACATCTATTACACTATTTGGTTTGCATAATTTTTACTTTACAAAATACATATACAATTAGTAGATAGTGTATATATTTATATATGTAATATACATATAATATACATATTTATGCATATATAATAGGGAAAATTATATATAATGACAAACTAATAAATTAAATTAAATGCTATAATCACACTTTGATTTAATTGTGCCATGTAGAAAACTGTTTGCCAGTCATCTCTCTCCCTCAAACTCTTGCTCGCCACTCTCTCTTTCTCGCTCCATCTCTCTCTCTCTCGCTCCCTCTCACTTTTATACAAACACAAATGTATAAAAATGCGTTTGTGTTTGTATAAACGAGAAAAAATTGTATATATAGATATATTTTCGTCCCTCTCTCTCCCCTCTCCCAAATCTCGCTCGCCACTCTCCCAGATCTCGCTCGCCACCCTCGCCTCTATCGCTTATACAAACAGAAATGAAATGTATAAATGTGTTGCTGTTTGTATAAAGCGAGAGAAAATAGTATATACACCTGCAAATACATATATCTTCATCCTATGCACTTATAATTATACAATACAAATATTTCCCTACCCAATTTTCTTTTGTCTTTCTCTCTTTTTCGTTTTATACATACACAAATTATACAATTGATTTGTATACAATTGATTTCTTTGTATATGTATAGCGAATTATACAATTGGTTTCTTTTTATATGTATAACGAATTATACAGTTGATTTCTTTGTATATGTATAGCGAATTATACATATTTATGTTTGCTATGAAGCGCAATTATGCAAACAATTTGCTATAGCATACAAATATAAATTTTATATTTGCTATATGTGAAAGTTGTTTTATATAATACACATATATAATCTGTACACAATATACAATCAAATATATATAATGTATACCTAACATATTTAATTTACATATCTATGCATATATAATACACACACATATAATCTATACACAATATACAATCAAATATATATAATGTATACCTATCATATTTGATAAACTAGATGATTCAATGCTATATATTAGTTGCTATCTCAATTATAATTCAAGACAACACACTATCCACAAGATAATCACATCTGATCACAAGAGAGATATGTCATTATAAGTCGAAATTATAAAATGTTTAAGCTTGTAAAAACTTTTTTGTAAAATTTTAGAATTATTTCTTTTTATAACCAATATATTTTGTGTAAATAGCTTTAGGGGCATTTTGGTCATTTTAATAAAAATAAAAATAGCTTTAGGGGCATTTTGCTCATTTTGGTAGAGTGTATAAGGATAATGCAAAATAGGGTGCATTAGTAATGCTTGCATTAGTAGTGCTTGCATTATTAATACTTGCATTAGTTATGCAAGCATTATTTCTTATACATTGTTTGGTTTGATGTATTAGAAATAACAAATCTTGCATAATTTCTATTTGAAAGTATATGTTTACAAAAATATCCTTCACACTTTATTTATTTTTACACTTTCTTGCAAGTTGCAACAAAGTCATTTGCTAAAACATCATTAACTCCTCCTCTTCTTCTTCTTCAAAATAGTATTAAATAGTTATACTATTTGAGTCAAAATATTTTTGTGAAAAGTTGGAAAAGAATTTTTTTTATCAAATTTATTACCACAATAGTAATTTTTCTTATTAAATTATGTTGAAATTAGATTATTATTATTTTTTTACAAAAAATATATTTAAGAGGTAAAGTCTATTTAAACACTAACAAATTAAAAGACATTGAAAAATAAATGAAAATAAAAACACATGACAACCAAGAAAATTAAAAGAAAAGAAAATGTTATGAAATGTTTCAAAAAGGCTTTGAGGGTCATTTTGTAGTTATTTAATCTAATGCAAGTTTTAAATATAATGCATTGCATAATAATATTTTTAGAAAAAGATTTTTTTTTTAAAAATACCCTCCACAAAATGGTGGAGAGGATATAAAAAAAAGTTGTTAAGGTCAATTGTGTCTTTTATAATGTTAATGCATGCATTAGAACCCATTGCATTACTAATGCATAGAAATAGATGGTATTAGTAATACACTCTTTAATACACAATAGAGTATATTACTAATACAAGCATTAGTTATGCAAAGGTTAGTAAAGTGTACCAAACAAAGTACTACTAATACATCAAGCTAATGCATGTATTATTTTCTCTAATACACTCTACCAAACGACTCCTTAGTGTATAAGATAAAATACATGTACGACAAAAGTTCGAATAAAAAAATGACATGATAAAAGCAACAGGTCAAATGCGAATGAACATAGAATTTTACTTTCTTGTTGAAGGGCATCTATGTTTCATTCTCACATTAGCATTGTACTAAGTTCTCAAAATTGTTAAGTTTTTATATTTCCAGTGTTCTAAGCAATATTTTAGGTGACGTTGTCACTCAACCATCTTGGAGCTCAGGAATCTTATATATATTTTAGATTCATATTATTGAATATTTGTTTATTTGCTTATTTCTTATAAGTTACTTTATCACAATTTTCATTTAGCCAAACACGCAACTATCTATGTTTAAATTAAGTTCTAGGTAGGGTTTACGAGTTGAATAAAGACTGATTCAAATAGGAAAAAGAAATCGATCTATAATAAAACTTAAATTGATTTTATTTGGGTTAGGTGTGAACGTTTTTGGATTCTTAAAAATCGATTATATTGGAATTGGCTATGATTTTATTCGAAAACCCAAAGAAATAATCAAACGAACCGATAAATTATATTATTCTTAGACAATGTATTGAGTTGCTTCTAACTTATATACTTACTTTATAGATGTTCTTGATTTATATTGTATTCTTTTTTATGTTTATGACGTATATGAGTTATATTATAATTATCAAATGTTTTTAAATGCTTTTGTTTCTGTTTTTTTTTTAAAAAAAAATAATATATAAAGGAATCAATTTAATATTAAATTGGTTTGCCAACTGAGTTGAAGTGTAGGTGTCATCGCAAATTAAATATCTTAGGTCAGGATAGTAGGAAGATTCAAATGTATCACAAATATGTAGCATTGATTTGATTAATTAGGTTAAATTAGAGTGATAAAATCTTAGCAACTCAGTTAGTTGATTGTTTAAACTTTTTACTTTATTAGTGAGAATTTTATTCCCCTAATCACCTTTTCATTTTCTCCTTCCCCTACCCCAGTTTTATGCACTACACACACAAAGTGCTTTCTAAAATTCTACAAGTAAGAAAAGACATTGAAATTTCACTAGTCAACCTGCAGGACATTTTTATATATAGTCTTGGGATGAAGCAACAAATTGTCTAAGATAGGTTACTTTCTCCGTCTCATATTAATTAGTCACTTTTTTAAATACATACTAAAAAATCATGAATAAGAAAAATAGTTTTACTAATTTATCTCTTAATTTTTTTTTTAAAATTTTACAAACAAATGTAAACACTTTTGAAAATAATTAATTGCAACGGTAATATAGAAATTTTTTAAATGTTTTCTGATTTAGTAAGGTGGATAACTAACAAGAGATACCTATTTTTAGTAAGATAATCAACCAATATGAGCTAGAGAGGGAGTTTAACTTCCCTTCAATCATACATTTTGAATTAGAGCGTGAAGCTTGAAATTGATTTTTTGAAGTTGTAATTTTTGAAACTTGCAGTTGTGTTTGGACATGCATTTTACTTGCGAAATCAATTGAAGTTTTGTGAGGGAAAGTAAAATGTATCTGAAAAACTGATTGAAAATAAAATTTTAAAATCTAGTCAAATTTCATAAACGTTCATATATTTAAATATTTATTTTAAAATTTGATCTAAAATTAATCTATGATGATAGATAAATTATTAATCATAGTAATGGGATAAATTTGTTTTTTATGTTGTTTGGTTGCCATGTTTGAAATAACTTATCCCACTATTTATATCATAGTAATGAAATAAATTGTCTCATATACATGATCGGATAAGTTATCCCACAATGACTAACCTCAGGATAACTTATCCTGTAATAACGTATTTCCAACCAAACGACCCCTAAACGTATGTCAAAGGGAGATAATTATATGATGAGAAGTAGATCAAAATCTCCAATTGAAATTATAGAAACATTCCCCTACTTTTCCGCTTATTGTGGGAGTAACTTTCACACAAAATCCTTCAATTTCCCTTTTGATTTCTTTTTGTTTTTGTACTTTAAAGTAGACCACACCTATCATTAAGTGCTTCCTTTATTTCATTTTGGGTGGTAATGTCTTGTCTATTTTAAGAAAGTAATATAATTTATATTAAAATAATTTTAATTTTGTGAATGATATATTCAATCAAAGCAATACTAATATTTATTATTTTACATGAATAAGGACAAAAGAGGTATAATAACCAAAAACCAAACATAGCCATCCACCTCAGAAAAGGAATAAAGTGATGTTTGCTTGGTGACGCAATGTCGCAATCACACAAATAAATAAACTTATTTTAACTTAACATCTACTATTATCTTAAATTAAAGATATTAAAATATTTTTTAATCTTACATTTTAAATATACTATATGAAAAGTTGAAACTAATTTTTTCCCCCCTCAAATATTCATATTAAAACAGATTAAAAAGAAAAATACATAAACAAGTTCAAACAAAGAAATTAGTGAATAAAGAGTCAAATACATTGACTTTCATCCAAAAATCCTAATAATTTGAACCGAAGAATCATCATGGCTTATAATACTCTTCCGGTTCATATTATATGACAATTAATTCAAAAATATTTTTAAAAAATTTTTCTTATTTTAAACAATAATTAATATAGGTGTTAACACTGAATTATTTTAAATTGAATAATATCTCTTTAATGTGATTTTCTTAGTTATATATGTTAAAATCAGGACTCCACCATTGATATAAGCTCCATGGGAGCATATCTCATAATGTGAATCAATTTGAGAAAATGAAAACTACTTCTCATTGAAAGGATCAGTGTGTATTTATATACAATGCTAATGGTGTTATGTCTAGTCTAACTAACTAACTCAACTAATTAGTAAAGTAACAAACTAACAGAAACAATAACTAAAATATGCTGACTCAACATCTAATTAAGTAGCAACTTATCTTAACACCCCTCTCAAGTTGGAAGTGTGATTCTTACATCCAACTTGTAAAAGGATGGCTGAGTGTTTAATTCCTGTCGAAGCTTTAGTCAAGATATCTGCAAGCTGATTTGAGGTAGTAACATGGTGTAGGGTCATAAGGCCATCATGGAGCTTGTTTCTTACAAAGTGACAGTCTACTTCTATGTGTTTGGTTCTTTTGTGGAACACATGTTCCTGGCAATGTGAATGGCTGACTGACTGTCACAAAACACTACATAGAGTGTAGAGGTTGGCACTGCTAGCTCATCAAAAAGTCTATTCAACCATATCAGCTCACCAACAACTTTTCTCAAAGACCCGTACTCTGTTTCAGCTGAGGATAATGACACAATCTCTTGTTTCTTGGATTTTCAGCTAATAGGAGTGTTTAACAGCAGTACAATGTACCCTGAAACTGATCTCCTAGAATCATGGCATGTTGTGCAGTCAGAGTCACAGAATGTCATTTCCGTGCAGTCATGGCTATTCGACATGAAAATCCCAAGTGTGGGATCCTTTTTGATGTATCTCAACAAATGAAAATACTGTATGTAAGTGAGGTTCTCTGTGATTTTGTAGAAACCAACTTAAGTGTTGGACTACATAGGATATATCCAACCTTGTGTTAGTAAGAAAATTCAGCTTCCCCACCAATTTTCTATAAAAAGTAGGATCTGGTAAAACTGTTCCTTCCTTGATCTTCAACTTTACAGTTGGATCAAGAGGAGAAAGAGAGCTGGTACAATTAAAGCAATCAAACTCTTTCAAAAGATTATAGCAAACTTTCTTTGTGAAATCAAAATCACATCACTTTTGTATAAAACCTCAAAGACTAAGAAGTAATGTAACTTGCTTAAATCCTTGATTTTGAATTTGTCATGCAAGAAACTTTTGAGTGAATCTATCTCTGCAGAGTCAGTACCTGTAAGTATAATATCATCCATATATACAACTACAAACACAGTTGAGTTGTGAGACTTTTTGTAGAAGGAATGCATGAAAAACACTTTCACAAAACACCACATCTCTAGAAACATGAATCTTTCTTGTGACTAGGCTCAGTACTTTGTATCTTATTGTTCCAAATGGGTACCCTACAAAGATATGAGGTATTGCTCTAGGTTAAAATATGTCCCTATGAACTTTTGGTATGGTGGGATAACAAAGAGATCCAAAGTTTCTTAATGTTGAATATTGAGGCTTTCTTTGATATAGTACCTCAAAAGGATATTTTCCATGCAAGTAGGTAGAAGGTAATCTGTTTATTATGTGAGTGGGTGTCAGGATGCATTCTCCCCAATAATTCTGGGGTTAGTGAGACTGAAACAACAAGGCTCTAGCTGTTGCTAGTAGATACTTGTGTTTCCTTTTAACTACACCATTTTGTTGTTGTGTATATGGAAAGGACCTTTATTTGATGAATTATACCTTTGGATTGGAAATAGAGAGTGGCTTCATTATTTATGAATTCTAAACCATTGTCTGACCTAAGGGTTTTCAGGGATGTGTTAAGATATGTATTAACCATGGAAATAAAGGTTTTGATCACTTGAAAAGCATTGCTCTTGCAACTTAAGATATGTGTCCATGTGGATCTGTTGTAGTCATCCACCATGGTAATGAAATACTTTTGGTTATCATGAGTGGAAGTGTGGTAGGGTCCCGAGAGATCCACATGTAAGAGTTCAAACAATTTGGTGGACTGAGTAGTGTTTCTGTGGAAGGGTAGTCTGGTCTGCCTGGGCATAGGACATACTGGACAAAGAAATGGTTGTTTGGTTTTAAAGTCTGCAGGTATATACTTTATGGTTCTCATTTTTGGAAAAGGTACATGACCAAGCCCATTGTGCCACAAAAAATCTTCATTATTTTTTGGAATCAAAACTGAATTCAAGACAACGTGCTCATTTTTATTATATGAATTGAAACTAGATACATGTGAATGTAAAAGACATGAATGAGAAGAGGATGTAGGATTCTCTATTGCAGAATTAGAAATGGTAAAACAAGAAGCATCAACAGTTCTCCTAGAATTGTTATCCATCAAGCATATTGAGCACAAGAAGTACAAGCCATCCCTGCACTTACCAATCTCCTGAGGCCTCTTCATTGAAGGGGCCTGCAATACACAAGCAGTGTCAGTGAATGTTACAATGCCCTTTAAGGGAACAGTGAGGGAATTTTTAGAAATTATATTGAATTTGAAAGATGACATATATAATATTTTATACAATATGATCTTAGGTGTAAGCGTTACATCCCGTATCTCAGTTAATTTTACTTTATATCCATTTGGTAGGATTATCAAGATAGGATATGGTAAAGGTCTAATGTTTTGTCAAGAAGGATTTGTGAAAAGTCATGTGGTTTGATGCCCCTGAATCTAAGATCAATAAGTCAGATTTTGATTCAAAATGTTTGCAAGAAAATTTACCAAGATTAATAGAGGATGTACAGACTACATTACCGGCAAAGTTCACAAAGCCGTTAATCACATCAGAACTGTCTGCAATTGCTCCAGCATTGTTCACTTGGAAATGGTGTAGCATTGTCATTATGTTATGGTACTGTTCCCTTGATAAATTCACACAATCACTTGCATCTGTCTTTATTTGATTTTTTCCTTCACTAAACATTGATTCAATTGACATACTGTGGACATTCCCTGCAACTCGTTTGCCATAGTTGTAACTGTAATTGGGATTAGAGTTATATGCCTGTGTGTTTCTATTGAGATGCGAGTTAGAATTGAGATTTTTTTATGCTGTAATGATTGATTCTGCTTGTTGTGTTCATTTTGAGTACCTTGAAGGTATCCAGCTTATAACAAGTCTTGGTTGTGTTTTTTGTTCTTTTTGCAGAAATAGCAAAACAGTTAAGATTTGTCTACATATTTCCTTGTAGATGTACGTCCTGAATTACTTGTGGATCCTCTAGTGAAATTTCTGGATCCTGAGTTGCTAGCATTGAGGGAGGTAGAGTCCATATTCATCACATTATGTGATTTGAATTCTCGTGCTTTTCCTATTGATTCAGGATTGAAAAAGCTTGAGCCATCGTAGGCAAGGGAGTCAACATAAGGATACTCTCTCTTACTGCTGTGTAAACCACATTCAACCCTATGAGGAACTGTATCAACCTACGATCTTGCTCAGCCTTTTGCATATTTTCTTTAGCTCCACACAAACAGACGCAAGTACAATGACTCTTAATACAAAGATTGTTGAGCTCTTCCCACAACTTCTTCATTTTAGTATAATACGCAGTGATGTCAAGAGTACTTTGATTCAAATAGTTTATTTCTTTCTGGATCTGGTACAATTTTGCCCCATTCGTCTGATCATATCGATCTTTAAGTTCCTTCCAGAGTTCGATCGAGTCATTAACATACTCCACACTACCCGAAATCTCCTTGCACAGGGAATTGAGAATCCACAATGTAACCATATCATCGCATCATTCCCATTTCCGAAATTGGAAGGAATTAGCTTCAGTAGCTTCAGGTCTCTTACAATCACCATTGACAAAACTCAATTTGTTCTTCGCTGAGAGAGATCAAAGTACACTCCATCGCCATGATCCATATCCTCTTCCATCGAAGGGAATCGAAACGAGTGCTACGCCGGGATTATCTGAAGAATGCAAGTATAGTGGACTATTTGAATCAATCTAGTTGGGACCTCCTGCTGTGACACTGGTAGTAGTAGTCGGTGTCGAATCATCGATCGCCATGAGAATAGAAGAAACTGAAAATTGGAGAAGAAACCCAACAACAGAATACAACTATGGCAACAAAGGCTAAGGAGAAAGAGAAAAGAGATTGGGAAAAAAATTGAAACGAAGGTGATCAAAATGAAATTCGCTAGTGAATCTTCACCTATGCTCTGATACCAATATAATAAGAAGCTACATAGCTAAATAAAGATAAAAAAAATTTAGGAAAATATCTCTTCGATTATATAAAAAAAGGAAACTTTCACATATAGCCACTTAAAAATAATTAATTACTCTCCATAGCTATAGTTTGATAATTACAATTTGTAGCTACATGTTACATGGAGGAGAGAGGCGAGCGAGACTAGAGAGAGAGGAGAGAGGCGAGAGAGAGGGGAAAAGAGTGGGAGAAAGGTGAATTGTATATGTATTGTTAGATAATTGTATATTATACATATGTATTTGTATATATGGCATGAGAGATTGGGAGAGGGAGGAGAGAGGCGAGCGAGACTGGGAGAGGGAGGAGAGAGACAACGAGATCGATAGAGGGAGGAGAGAGGAGCGAGAAAGGGCAGAGAGCGGGAGACTGGTGAAATGTATATGTATATAATTGTATATTATACATATATATTGTATATAGGCAAGCGAGATTGGGAGAGGGAGGATAGAGGCGAGCGAGAGAGGGCAGAGAGTGGGTGCGAGGTGAATTGTATATGTATATATGTTAAAATAATTGTATATTATACATATGTATTTGTATACTATGTCAAATTATATGCATACAAACATGACTAATTATACAAATTCAAAGTCAGCCACGTAATTAATGTATAATGTTAGTCGTGAGTGATAATTATAGCAAACTTTAGCTATGATGAGGAATTAAATAGTATAAATTTGCTTTGTTGCGTTATTTTCCCTATAAAAAAATACTACTCCATTTATTTAGATTAATTATGAAAGAGAAACTTTTTCTCAATACTAATATGATAACAACAAAGAACACGAGGGTGGCTTCTTTACTTTATTGATTAATTAATTACTTAATTAATTTATAGGGATTAGTATTAACAAAAAATAAAATGGGCCACTGTTTTTTCTTTGGTCACACAACACGAGCTACTACATAATACAAGTGGACCCTTAATTTGTTCACAAGGAAATTTATAAATAAATAAAACAACAATTTTAATCCTTTGTGTAGTTAATGTAATATTCTAATTTTAGTTCTTATGTTATTCAACTTAGTATTTATCATCATGGACCTTAAATTGTATTAGGTGAGGGATTTTGATTTTTCAACTAATGGACCCTATTAAAATCTAAAAATTGTTAACTTCTTTCTGGGGCAATTCTAATGTTTAATTTATTTGATAAAGAATAGTTTGAAAGTAAAGAAATAAAAGTAAAAATTAAAATTAAAATTAAAATATAATATTAGATCCTTCATTTTTTTTCACTATATTGAAAATAATTTTTCACTTCATTCTTTTCATTTTAGCATTTATTAAGATCTTTCCCCATGTATTACTCTTTAATTAGTATTAGTTATCTATTTTTGAATTATTTTTCAAAATTTAAAATAAAATATAAATTAATATAAATATTATAATAAATTAATTCATATTGATTATTATCAATTCTTAAAGAATATATAAAAGCAAACAGATTTTTTTTTTTTATAAAAATAAAGACTTTGATAAACGTTCTTATTCGACCCCAATTACTTTATCCCCCTCCATCAAAATAAAGTCTTATATTTCCTTGGAGGAAAAAAAAGGTCCTACTTTTTTGTAAGAAGAGAAAAGAGTCAAAATACTTGTAAATTTTTCTTAATCGATCAATATTATTTTGTTATATTTGTATTAAATACATACTCGTCATAAGTTACCTAACAAATAAATATCCCATACTTAAAAAACAAAATCCCTTTGTACCAATAGTTGCTTCAAAACAAGAGTAGAATGACTAGTTTTTCCCTTGAAAACTATTCTTTATCAAAAAAATTTATCATCAAATTGTTATTCAAACATAATGTTAACAATATTATTATGTTTTATGTGAAAGATAACAAAAACACAACTAATATTATCTAGTTGATTACTATTTGCTAATTGGAATTATACATGTTGACAATAGTTATGCACGGAGACATATGTTATTAGTAATGCAGCCATGGATAAGATGATAATTTATTAAGTAAAAATTAATTATTTGTTATATAAAGTAATAATAAATTTTCTCAACCATAAGTACTATATAACATGTTTTATCATGTATAAAATAAATAAATGAATCAAATTTTATATTAGCAATGTCATCATTGTTTATGTGAAAAAGAAAACACAAAAGAACAACCAAATATTGTATAACTTATACAATTATACTCCCCAAATCCCAACAAAATATTGTATAACTTATACGGATCGTTTGGTTGGAAATAAGTTATGTCAGGATTAGTTTCCTGGCGCTAACTATTTTAGGATAACTTATCCCATCATTATAATATTGATATAAATGGTGGGATAAGTTATCCCAAATATCACAACCAAACAAGATACAAAAAAAATTATCCCATCACCATTTATTTTATGATCACTCACACCAAACAACAATTATACTCCCTCAATCGCATTCCATATGGCACCGTTAACTTGACATGGTATTTAAGAAAAAAAGAAAGATTTTGAAACCTATGGTCTAAAACATTCCTAAGATATTTGTGAAGTTGTAAATCACTTCATTAAGAGTATCAATGAAATTCTAAAGTTGATTTTTTAAAGGGATAATTGTATATAATAGCAAACTAATAACCTAAAATAAATGGAGTAGCTAGGGTTTGATTTAATTGTGCTCCATAGCAAACGTTTGCCAAAATTTGCCAGCGAATTATACAATTGCAGCGAATTATACAATTTAGGCCAGTAAATTATACAATTGTATATGTATGGTGATGCCAGCGAATTATACAATTTAGGCCAGAGTATCATACAATTGTATATGTATAGCGAATTATACAGTTTCTATATTTGCTATGGAGCGCAATTATGCAAACTTTGCTATAACATACAAATATGAATTTTTTATTTGCTATATGTGAAAGTTGTCCTTTTTTAAATTATAGTAAGACGACATTCTTTTTGGAATTGATTAAAAAGATTGTGTTCGGTATGAAGGAAAATGTTTCTTGGAAACTAAGTTAGTTTCTAGCCTATTTTTTCATTTTTGGTTTGTGAGTGAAAAATATTTTTATTGTTTGGTTGGTGGATGAAAAATCTTTTCTACTCCCTCCGTTCCTAATTACTTGTCCGCTTTTGAATTTTTACACCTATTAAGAAAACATTAATTGATATAAAGGGTTTACCATTTTACCCCTATTAATTATGAAGTGGATGAATGAAAAATTTAAGATTTTCAAAATGTTCCATCTTTTTCAAAGTAACTAATTGAGAGTATAGTAGGTGAAAAAAGTCTTTCATAGATTTGTCAAAATGGACAAATAAAAAAGGAAGATTGAAGAAGAAATTAGGAACGGAGGGAGTAGAAAACATCTTTTATTTTTAGCAAGAGAATAAAAAATATATTTTAGGAAAATAGTTTATGACATGAAAATCAACACTAATAATTGATACGGAATACGGTCCCGACTTCTGGTTCGAGACTCGGCATTGAAACTAGGATCCAATCTCAAACATGACAATCGACCGAGACAAGACCTTGACGTTCAATTCAAAATTCAACCCCTAGACTTGACCTTGACTCTCACTTGAGACCCAATATCGCCAGCTGACTTGGGACATGACTTTGACTCCCTATCCGAGTCTGGTCATTTGAATTGGGATCCAACTCCGACTGATTAAAAATTCAACTTTGAGACTCGACCAAAGACCTAATCTAGATATCTGAATGTGGACACGATCGATTAATCTGAAATCTGACCTTGAAACTAGAATCGAGACTTGGCTTCCAAATTGAGACCAAATTTATTTAATGGAGACTCGAGCCACACTTTCAAATTGATCACTCGACTTTCAAATCAAAATTTCATTTTTTTAAAAAGATGTGTTGTTTTTTACTTTCTTTTTTGTGAGGGGGATGATAGTGGGGTCAAAGCAGAGGTGACGTGTAAAAAATTAAAATTTTAAATTTTTTAATTTTCTTGTTATAAAACGAGAGCAAAATGCAATAATACTAAACAAGAAATGGAAGACAAATGCTAATGAGAAATATAGAGTAGAGAGTATTCTCTTATCTCTTTTGCTATGTATTTTCTAAGGGTGAAGACGATCATTTTATAGGATGGTTAAATAATCCTTTTACAACATTTGATAATACGTTACTATAGTATTTGATTAATATAATAAATGGATACATTACGTTAGGATAGGTTAAAGAAACATCCACACAATTAAAAAGATTTGTAACACTCCCCCTTGGATGTTTATAGATAATGTGCCTCGTTAAAATCTTACTAGGAAAAATCTAGTGGGAAAAATCCTAGTGAAGGAAAAAGAGTAAACACATCTTGTACTACGCCTTGAGTGCTGCCTCATTAAAAACCTTACCAGAAAAACCCAATGGAACAAAACCATGGCTAAGGAAAAAAGAGTACAACGCGTATTTGCTCCCCCTGATGAAAAACTTATTTGATATCTTAGAGAGGACACATTTTAATCTTATATCTTAGCTTGTCAAAACATTGACAATGTTAGTGAATAAATCTGCAAGATTATCACTCGAACAAATCTATTGAACATTTATCTTACCATTTTGTTGAAGATCATGTGTGAAAAAGAACTTAGGTGAAGTATGCTTTGTTCGGTCTCCTTTGATATATCCTCCCTTTAATTGAGCAATGCAAGCAACAGTATCTTCATGCAATGTTGTTGGAATATTTGTTTGCACAGAAAGACCGCATGATTGCAAATATGTTGAGTCATTGATCTTAACCATACACACTCTCGATTGACTTCATGAATGACTATTATCTCTGCATGATTCAAAGAAGTAGCAACTATTGTTTGCTTTATCGAACGCCATGATATAGTTGTACCTCCATGTGTGAATAAATATCATGTATGAGATCTAATTTTATGTGGATCAGACAAATATCCCATATCTGCATAACCGATCAACTCTGACTTAGATGCATTAGAATAGAACAATCTCATATCAATTGTTCATAGAAGATATCTGAATATATGTTTAACACTTTTTCAATGTCTTCTTGTTGGACATGATGAGCTGAATCTCGCCAATAAACTTACTGCAAAATAAATATCTGATCGGGTATTGTTGGCAAGGTACATTAGTGCCCCCATAGCACTGAGATATGGTGTTTCATCACCAAGAAGCTCTACATCCTTTTCTTGAGGTCGGAATGGATCTTTATTTGTATCAAAAAAATTTACAATCATCGGGGTACTCAATGAGTGTGATTTATCCATATAAAATCGCTTCATAATAAAAAGCTACGTAGCTAAATAAAGACAAAATCCATTTATTTAGATTAATTATGAAAGAGATACTTTTTCTCAATACGAATATGATAACAACAAAGAACACGAGGGTGGCTTCTTTACTTTATTGATTAATTAATTACTTAATTAATTTATAGGGATTAGTATTAATAAAAAATAAAACGGGTTACTGTTTTTTTCCTTTGGTCACACAAAACGAGCTAATACATAGTCCAAGTGGACCTTAGTTTGTTCACAAGGAAATTTATAAATAAATAAAATAAAATATTTTAATCCTTTGTGTAGTTAATATAATATTATAATTTTAGTTTTTATGTTATTCAACGTAGTACTTACCATTATGGACCTTTAATTGTATTAGGTGAGGGATTTTGATTTTTCCACTAATAGACTCCCTATTAAAATTAATAAATTGTTAACTTCTTTCGGGGGCAATTCTAATGTTTAATTTATTTGATAAAGAATCGCTTGAAAGTAAACAAATAAAGTAACGGTTAAAATTAGAATATAATCAGGGGTAGAGCCAGGATTTTCGATAAGAGGATTCAATATCTGAAAAAATGGATATACGAAATAGCCGAAGGGGGTTCGACATCTACTATATATATCTAAAAAATTATTTTAACCATATAAAAATAATATAGTTTTCTGCCGAAGGAGTTTGAATAAACCTCCTAAACACACTGTGGCTCCGTCACTGAATATAATATTAGATCCTTTATTTTATTTGTTCACTATATTAAAAATAAAACTTTTACTTTAGTTTTTCATTTTTGCATTATTAAGATTTTTTTCCTCATGTCTGACTCTTTAGTATTAGTTATCTATTTTTTAAATTACTTTTCAAAATTCAAAATCAAATATAAATTCATAGAAATATTATAATAAATTATTCATATTATTTATTATCATATTATTTTTAAAGAATGTATAAAATCAAGACAAAATAAAAGAAATTTAAAAGAAAGAATTTGACAAACGTTCTTATTCGACCCCAATTACTTGATAAAAAAATAATTAAAAAAATACTTAGTGAATTATTTTTAATAGGTTAATATTATTTTGTTATATTTTTGGGAAAATGAATAAGTACCCCCTTAACCTATGACTGAAATCTCAGAGACACACTTATATTATACTAAGGTCCTATTACCCCATGAACTTATTTTATAAATAATTTTCTACCCCTTTTTGGCCTACGTGGCACTAGTTTGAAAAAAAAATACTGGGCCCACAAGATAGTGCCACGTAGGCCGAAAAGGAATAGAAAATTATTTATAAAATAAGTTCAGGGAGTAATAGGACCTTAGTATAATATAAATGTATCTCTTAGATTTCGGACATAAATTAAGGCGTATTTGTGCATTATCCTTATATTTTTGAATTAAAAACATACTCGTCATTAGTCGCCTAACGAATAAATATCCCGTTGTACGAATAGTTGTTTCAAAACAAGAGTAGAATGACTAGTTTTGCCCTTGAAAACTAGTCTTTATTATATTTTTTGATCATCAAATTGTTATTCAAATCTTGTTATAACTATCATAATATAATATGTATTATGATGTGAAAATATATATGAATAAAATATTATGTCAACAATATTATTATGTTTTATGTGAAACAAAACAAGACTAATATTGTATAGTTGATTGCCGGTTGGAATTATATGGAATAGTTATACATGAAGGTATGCGTTATTAGTAATGCAACCATTATTAGCAATCTAACCTATTTTCTCATGTTTGATTGGTGAGTGAAAAATATTTTCTACTATTTGGTTGGTGAATGAAAATATTTTTAATTTTTGGCTAAAGATAATAAATACTTCTTAAGAAATAGTTTTCTGACATAAAAATCAACACTGATAACTGATTCGGGAACCAACCCCGACACTTGAACCAGGACCAACTCCGATAATCAATCTGGAAACCGATATTTAAACAGGGATTTGATCCCGAGTTCCTACTTAAGACTCGACATTCAAACTGGGACCCGATCCCAACCTTGACACTTGAATCAGGATAAGACCTCGACAATCGATTCAAAATTCAAGCCCGAGATTTGACCTCGACTCTCACCCCAACATTCAACTCGATCCCAACATCTACATTCGACTTAGGACACGAACCAAACTCCCTACCCGAGTCTCGACATTTTAGTTGGGGCCCGACCCCGACCCCAACGTCAACACTCAAATCAGGATACGATCTCGATAATTGATTTAAAATCCAACTCTGTGACCTGATCCAAGACATAATTCTGACATTTCTGGACATGATTGATCAATCCAAAATTTGACTCAGACACTAGAATTGAGATTTGACTTCCAAATCGAAAATCGAGCACGACTTTCAAATAGGAATCCGACCGCTCCCGACTCGGGACTTGACTTTAAAATTGTGATTTCAAATTTTATTTTATTTTTTGCAAGGGGAGGGGGTGATGGTAGGAGGGTCAGGGTAGAGGTGTCATGTAAAAAATGAATATATCTTTTTTAATTTCTCTTTTTAAAAAACAGATTAAATATAATTGTGATGGTGGTGATAATATCTTAAATATTGATATGGATAGAGTGGATATACAATTTTAGGGATTACATCATAAAACATACATAAGCCTCTTGTTGTCATCTCTCTCACCGTCCAACTATTTTCCTTATTAAATCATTCTTTAATTTTGTGTTTTCTATTTTATAAGACCTTTTCTTTAATTTCCTTTTAATTTGAGGCGGCTAAGCATTTTTGCATCATTATATTCCTTCCGCGTTTGACTCTTTCTAATTAGTACAGTGATGGAGTATAATATTGTTTTAAAAGATATATTTCGATTTTATAATCTTTTATTATATCTAGTTTAGTTTAATTATGTATTATTTCTATTTACATCTAGGAGATGTTTGTTCATATATTCAATAGTTTTTCAAAAATATCTTTTTATTCAAGTTTTAAGTGATCATGAAAGACCAGACTAGACAATCAGTTGATGGAAATTTTTTAAATTGCCTAGTTGAAGGGAAACTGTTATACCCCTAAATTTTATTAACTAATTCAATATACTATATACTTTAGTATTTATAGGGGATGGGGAAAGAGGTATAAAAAATATAGTAGGTAGTACATAATACAAATAAATATATAAATAAATAAAGATCCAAAGCTGCTAGCTAGCTAGTGTACCTGACCATATTATATCTAATGTATATTAAATAAATTTGACAAATTAAATAATTATGTCATACAATAGAATTTATAGGAGAATATAAATCCACTAACTGTTTTAAGATGTTTTATATCATATGGGATGAGACGTCTCGAGATATGAGCGTAAGTCTGATAAATTTACGAAACGTTATCTCATGTGTATTTAATTTTATAATTTTATTATCAAAAAGATAAGTAAAAATAAGACCTTCAATTATTTTACAAAGAAACTTTTATAAATAACCTATAATATACAGAAAAAAAATATTACACATTTTATTTGAGAAAGGTATTAATGACGAATAATATAGAAAAAAAAGTATTACAAGTACTAATTGAGAAATATCATTACACAATTATAAAAAAAAATAATTTAAAGCAAAATATGTTCAAATATAATTAAAGAAAAAAAATATGTTTTTACGCTCAGAATTCACACCCCAAATTCTAGAATTTAGCCTTATGTATCTACTTCCTCAATTTACGAGGTTTTGACCAAACTAAGTCATTATATAAAGCAATTCACCAAAATAATATGTTTTTCTAAAATTTTACAAAACTAGTATAAACGTATTTTACAGTAACGTTTTAAGGTATATTTTATTTTTTAAAAGCTGATGGTGTTAAATTGATATACGTTACTCACATAATGTTTTAGGATTAAAACGTTACTCAAAGTAACATTTTAGGACTAAAATGTTACTCACAGTAACGTTTTAGGAGTAAAACGTTACTCAAAATAACGTTTTAGGAGTAAAACGTTACTTACAGTAACATATATCAACCTAACGCTGTTAGCTTTTAAAAAACGAAATATACCCTAAAACGTTACTGTGAAATATGTTTCTACTAGTTTTGTAAAATTTTAGAAAAATATATATTTTGATAAATTGCTTTATATAATGGTATAATTTGATCAAAAATTCCTCAATTTACACCCAAAGTGTCTTTGATACATCCCGCCCCAAAACTCGCTAGGGACTCGCCCCAAAACACTTTTGAAAACATTGTATCCACTCCTGTATAAGAAGTTATATGTATATTCTTCTTCCATCATATACTACTTCATTTCCTATTTTAATATGCTCTATCCTATGGCAAGTAATGATCATATGAAATGGAACAAAAGAAGTTAAAGATAAAATAATTATTATATCCTATAATATAATTAATACGAGAATATATTCATTCTTATATGAGAAAGGGTTTAAATTTTATGTACCGTCAGTGTACAAAGAAGTTATGTATATTCTTCTTCTCAAATACTACTTCATTCTCTATTTTAATTTGCTCTATCCTATGGCAAGTAATCATAGAAATAGATCAAAAGAAGTTATGTATATTCAATTAAAAAAAGTTTATAATTATAATAGAAGCAAGTGCATTAGTTTATATATAAGATTTTTTTGGACTTTACAGTAAAACGTGTGCATTACAATGATTTATAATACTATCGTCCATGCAAAAAAAAAATAGTATTCTGACTGGCTAGTTCTTGTTCTACAAGCATGCATTAATTTTGACCACTTCCATGTCCTATATTATAACTACAAAACTTTTCAGGTTTCATCTTATTTATTTATCGATCACAATTTAGGTGATATCTTTTAAATTGAAAGTTAATTAATGAATTTTTTAATTGAAACCTTTCAAACATTTTTCAATAATATTTATAATATTGTTATGTAATTTTTAAATATATAAATATTATTTCAAAAAAACATAAAAGTTTCACCCCCAAATCCAAGATAAAAAAATAAAAATATAAAAAGCTTTCAATTTTTTCAACATATAAAAGTTTGTGCAAGCTCTTCCTCTACCAAATTGCTTTTTTACTTTTATTTTGTGATTTTTCAAACTCATTAAAGATTGATCTTGTTATTTATAATCATGTCGGATACAAATAATTATATATACTCACTATTGAATGGTAAACAATGGCTAATCGAAACCATCATGTACTATAAGTCGCTAATTATCGTAAGATAGAAGTCATGATTTATACTTTAATTTATAGGTCTAACCTTCAAGCTAAGTATTGAAATCACTAAAGTTTTAAACTTGTGAATTAATTAATGTTATTTTAGTGATTGATACATACAAATATTCTCGAAAGTTGAAAATACTGAATTCAAATAAATGTTTTCCGAGATAATTTATTCTCATGTTCTACTCCTACTCCCTCCCTTTTAAGTCTTAAAACACTCAGGCCAACTCCTCTGTTAAAGAATTATTATAGTATTAATCAAAGGACAAACCAATGAAAGTAGTACCCTCTTTCTAGGAAACAATACTTTTGTTACAACAAGTGGGAAAAAATTTGTGTATATATAAGCCTCAATTATTTTGCCAATAGAATGTTGAAACCACATTATATTGAATTGTGTTGAAAGTAGTACTATCAAGATGGAAGATATTATTATAGTTAAGAAAGGGGCATGGTCTCCTGAAGAAGACCAAAAATTGAAAGATTATGTTATGAGATTTGGCATTTGGAATTGGAATCTCATGCCCAAATTTGCAGGTACGTACAGCTCGCTACTAATATATACAATTTTATATTCTTTTTAATATAAAGTTAAGTTAATATATTTATGTGATGGATCATGGTTTAGGTCTTTCAAGAACGGGGAAGAGTTGTAGACTTCGATGGATGAATTATCTCAATCCTGATGTTAAGAGAGGGCCTTTTAGCATCGAAGAAAGAGAAACAGTCATCAGAATGTATCAGCAACTTGGAAATAGGTGAGAGAGAACTTATATTAAAAACGATCTTAAATTTATTTAATATATTAGGCGTAATATATAACAAATTATAATTATGTAAATCCAGATGGGCAGCTATTGCTGGAAAGTTGCCTCGAAGAACAGATAACGAAGTTAAAAACTTCTTTCACACACATTTAAAGAAGAATCTTGGACAGATAAATACCAACATTGATGCCCCGGTGAAGTCTAGGAGGGTAAGAAAACCGAAGAAAAAGGCTCAAAAAAAACCCAAATTATTTGTGGATATTTCTGAATCATGGAGTAGCATGAACACTAATTTGATCCTATCATCACCAACAATGGGTGGTTCTTCTTCTTCAATATCGAGCAGTAGCATTATTACATTCGATCAAAATGAACCAAATTCGATGATTGACATGGAAAAAACGGTTATCTTGGAGAGCAATCCAGCTACAACGACTCATCATTATCATTCATCATCAGATAGTAATATTATTGATTCCTTGGATCAATTCGTTGACACAACTTCATTTTGGCTTCATTTACTTAACGATGCCAATCGTATTATTTTATGAAGAAGATTATTATATACGAAAAATCCCAATCCAAAGTAGAGATGGATAATTTAATTAATGAGATGAAATTATTTTTACCTTATTATGAAAATGTTCAAAAGGAATTAATTATATGGGATTTGGGTGGCTTCTTCGGAAGATAATGCTACACTAGTAATGTTATTTAAGTTTGATCTACGATAAGGTTAATTCCAGTCTCCAGATGTGTGCTTTTGGTCTTTCTCTTTAATTAGGTTCCAATGTGTGTGTATAGGTAACTTTTGACAACATTTTGCTACTATGTTTTGTATGAAATGGCTTTCATAGCTAGGAGTTAATATATCATGATGAGAAGGATTCTAGTATGAATTATCATGTGTATATTACATGATCCATCTATTATTGATATATACCACACGACAATTTATGAGCTATATATATAATATGTGATTTTAATGAAATGTGTTGATGGATTCACTATTCACTAGTTGGATAGTATAGATTAGGGGATTGGAAAAAAAAAAATTGACTAGTGATTTGGTATTAAAAAAAAAAAAAAATTATATTTGGGTTGGATTGGTTTTAACTAAGAAAAAATAACCCAATATTATATATGTAATTTTAAAATTATTTTTTTACTTTGATATCATTTTAAAATATTTCTTATATATTTCATAGTTTTTATCTTTTAATATTTTATTTCAATTTATGTTACTATAGATAAAGGGTACATGATGATGATTAAACAATTAGTAGGCTGTTGAAATTAAGAGAAGTTCATGTAGGAATTGCTATCAATAAATAGATGCCCTCCTTTTTACATTATTATTTTTGTTTAGTTTGGAAAGAAAGTTGAAATTCAGATGACTTGCCTCGAAAGCTCAAGTAGTTTATGTAATTTCTCTATTTTGCTGATGTTAATGAAAATTTACCTTGGGAACTAAAAATATAAATAAAAATAAAATAAAACTTAAATCAAAATTAAATTAATATTAATGCATCACAATAACATTGAATATTTGTTCTTTAGTTTTACATTAATTTAGACAATTAAAATACATAATTTAATTTTAATTTTCCTTAAATAATTAGTAACGTAACTCATATTTATTAAACTTATTTTAGCATGATTTATTATTTTTAAATTATGATTATTTTCATTATGACTTTACAATATTTATTTTATATGACGATTTCATTATTATTTTTTATTGATTATTTTTGTGTCATCAATACTCATCTCATATTTTGTGTTATTTTTTTTAAAGAAACACCTTAGATAATTGCATTTTGGTTGGACTAAAGAAATATTTGGAGTACAAGTTAATTATATGTTTGTATGCAAACTTTACCGGAAAAATCAAAAAATCTGAGGTATATTAGTTTGGTTTGATTTATAAATTAAAAAATTTGACACAATGGTTTGGTTTGGTATTTGAAAAGCCCGAACCAACCCAAGGTTGAAAACCCAAAAAAATGCAAATTTTATTAGTTTGATTTGACTTATAAATTTAAAATTTTTACACAAATACTTTGATTTGATATTTGAAAAACCTGAACCAACCCGATCACCTATTATAGATCAATCACTTTAATATTTCTTCCTTTTCATTTCATGTGTCTGAATTTAATTGTACAGAGTTTTTTTTTGGAAGTAAGAATTTTCATTAAATATTCTATACTTTCAATTTTTAAACTCTAAAAGGGTGTAATATACTGTATTAGTAGATATAAATAACAATACTCATTCTGTTTTAATTTATTTGTTTTACATTCTTTTAATCTAAGGAATGTTTTTTCCTTTAACTACGTTGATTATTAATTATACATAAATTAAACGTATATTATTCATAATGTAGAAATTAGACTATTATGTTAAGATTTAATTATAACTTTAACTATATTCTAGGAGTAAATTGCAACCTTAAATAATATTTATATGGATATACATTTTGTGGGCTTACATCATAACACATACATAAGCCACTTGTGGTCATGACTCTCACCGTCCAACTTTTTTCCTTATTAAATCATTCTTTTAACTTTGTGTTTTCTATTTTACAAGACTCTCTCTTTAATTTCCTTTTAATTTGAGGCGGCTAAGCATTTTGCATCATTATATTCCTTCCTCGTTTGACTCTTTCTAATTAATGATGAAGTATATATAAATGAGTAGTATTATTTTAAGAAACATATATCCCATTTTCTTATTACAAGAGAATCTATCAAAAGATTTGCTTTTGTATTTTTTTTATTATATAAATTTAAATTTAATAAGGTTTGTTCGATAAGAGATTTTCTTTTTCTTGCCTATAAGAGAGTTGAAAATTTATTTTTTATATTCAATCTAAAAATCTAAAGCAAATATGTCCAATTCAAAATGAACGTAACTTCATAATCTATCGAAGATAGCTATAATCGTTCAGATCTTATATCTTCGAACCTAGAATTAGAAAGCATGCCAAATTTTATGTCTCGTCTGAGTAAACGATCGGTCAATGGAAATATAAATAGCCTAGTTGAAGGGACAAACGTGGGACAATGTGTTGTGCCCTAAATTTGATTTAACTAATTCAATATACTATATAGAGGATGGAGAAACAGGTATAAAAAATATAATAAGGTTGTAAATAATACAAATAAATTAATAATTAAATATCCAAGCTAAGCTAGTGTACATCTAATTAAAACCTGACCATACATCTAATGTATATCGAACAAATTTGATTAATTAAAGGCCTAATCCATTGGTGATCCCTTAAACTTGGCATTTCACTTGGAAACTTTAAGTGAGCGATGTTCATTTTAGACACCTCATATAGGGTTTCATTGTGTTATTTTGACACTCTTTTGCCAATCAACAAAAATATATGAGTTGTGTGTGTTATACTCACGAATAACGTGTAAAATGGTAAATTAAATGACGATATTTGTCAAAAATAATTTGTAGATAATGAATTTTGAATATAAATATAAAGCAACCAATGATTCAATGACACGTGAATTTTTGTCCAAATAATTTTTTTAAAACAATTAAATCAATAAAACTCCACATGACCGTCACCCACCCACCCATCCACCATTATCTTCTCCAAAAATCCATACCCATTTGCAGAACACCTGCCCCCCTCCCCCACCTCCCCCCCCTTCCCCAATTGTCTTCTCCAACAACACATACCCATTTGCAGAAACACCTCCCCCCCTCCCCCCCTCCCCCCGGCTTCTCCAAATACCTCTACTCATTTGAAGAAAATCTGCACATACCCGTTTTTCCTCTTCATTGTCTTCTTCAAATACCTTCATCTCTTTTTTGCTAAAATATTTGGGTGAAGTTATGTACTCTTCCTTTTTTGTTAGTGTCTTCTTCAAATTTTTTTCTTTTTTACTCTAATTAGCAGATTTATAATTCACCAAAAATTAAACTTACTCCTCTTTAAATATTAGTAAATTTTTTCAAGAAAGAATCTCATAAATAATTTGATATTTAATCTTGAAATGGGTCTATTCCTAAATTTCTAAAATAATTTCTATCATTTTTTATTATTTTACTATATCTATTTTTATTCACCATATTGGATAATTAAGTTTGCAAAAGTGGTGTCTGAAAATAATGACACAGTGAGACCTTACATGATTTTACTATATCTATCTATGTTTATTCACCATTCGACTATACAGATTTTCGCGCGCGCTGAGTAAGTGTATTACACTCACTAAGCCATGTAAGCAAAAAGTGTCAAAATGACACAACGAGACCTTACATGAGGTGTCTAAAATGAACATCACTCATTTGAGGTGTCTAATTGAAATTTCGTGCAAAGTTTAAGGGGTCATCAATGGATTAGACCTTAATTAAATAATTGTGTCATACAATATAAGACGAGGATACATACGCATATAATGTATAACAAATTTTTTTTTGATAAATTAAATAATTGTCATACTATATAATATGAGAATATATCCACTCACATAAATAGGAATATATACTGTTGGAAAGTAGAAGAACATATAAAGTAGTTTTGATGATTGATAAAGTGAAGGCATGGCATCGTATGTGTACAATTATGAGTATTGCGGTAAAGAAGAAAAAGTGCAGAAATAAAGAAGGAAACAAATATGGAAAGAAATAAAGAAAGAAAGAAATTAAGAAAAAATAGCAATTCAAGTCAAAGAAGGAAAGGAATAAAGAAGTTAGTATTCAAGTCAAATAAGGAAAGAAATAAAGAAGTTACAATTCAAGTCAAATAAGGAAAGAAGTAAATATAGACAAATTCAAGAAGGAAAAGGATTTGTAATTCCTTTCCTTGTAGAAGTTGAAGGCAAATCAAACTCTAAAAAAGGATTAAGAAGTTGAAGGAAAAAATGAGAAAAGACATAAAAACACCATCAAAATTGTCTCGTATTTGTATAAAGACACCTTAACTTTCAAAGTGTCCTATCACCCCACATAACTATTTAATATCTTTGTAAATGGGTCATTTTGACCCATTCCGTCGTGTAGGTTGTTACCACGCACATAAGGCGCGTCATGCAGTGTTTTCAATGTCATGGACCAGTTTAAACGTGTCACGTGTTATTTTTTCTTTACTATTAGTTATTTGATTAATTTATGTCATCTTCTCCACATTTAAACCCAAAATAGTAGTTGGTAGCCCTAATTTTTTGATTTTTCCATAGCAAAATCAACGTTGGTTTGACGACTTCATCATCTTATGTCGTCCTTAATCATTAAAATAGAATAGTTGAATGGCCATTTGAGCATTGGAATCAATCTATTTTGCAATTAGGATTGTCCCGTTATTTTCCTTGGATGGAAGAAAAGGGTGATTTTCCATTGATTCTCCATTCCTCACTCCAATTCAACAAATGTTAAACTCAATTACACTAATCACCATTGAATACAAATTGAGTAATGAATCAATCAGCAAAAACACAGAGATTTTGTTAATTTTCCCAACAATAATGAATGCAGCAGCAATAAAGGGATCGACATGGATCGTAGCAGCAAGTATTGGAGCAGTAGAAGCATTAAAAGATCAAGGATTTGCCAGATGAATTACGCTTTAAGATCGATTCATCACTACGCCAAATCCAATTTAATTGCTCTGGGAGATTCTCGACGGCGTCTTCTCCGGCGGTCGTCTCCGGCGAGAAGTTGAGGAAAACGGAAGAGACGTTGAGTAAAGTTATAGATCTGAACTGTTGGGGTCCAAGTACTATCAGATTTTAGTGTTATTTACTTAAATTTGTTATATGATGATCTATTAGTGAAAAGAGTAATGGAATTCAGGATGAGACTCCAAGCCTGCCATTGTTTCCGGTGAAAAAATCACCTCCAATCGACACTTCCTTCTCCTCCTTTCCTCGGAAATGCTGATATCTTCCTGTTAAATTTATTCCTCCATCCACTCCGAACAGCAACATGCCCGCCCCACCCCAAAGGAGAAGATGACTTTTCTTCAAAGAATAGGGTCGGTCGGGTTGAATTCCGTCATAGCGAGTGAGCAACACGCACGATTACTTAGACTAAGGAATGGGTCAAAATGATCCATTTACAAATATATTAAATAGTTCTGTGGGGTAATAGGACACTTTGAAAGTTAAAGTGTCTTTATACAAATACTGGACAACTTTGATGATGTCTTTATGTCTTTTCTCGAAAAATAATATCTTTGCATAAACAAAAATCGAGAGAATTTTCTAGCAAAGCCAGATCTATTGCATATTCACAAAATATATCATTTTGAGAGCAGTTATTTTCTGGAGAAAAAAAAACGCAGAACTTCGTCACAGCAACGTAAGAACCTGGTTCACGAAATCTGTTCCACACTAAACTAAAACGCAGAGCTTCGTCACAGCAACATAAGAACCTGGTTCACGAAACCTGTTCCACTATGAACTATTGAACGTTGAAGTTTGATCAATTAAAGTCTAGGGTTATTAGTCTTTGTTGATTTGTTCTAGGTTTATTATTGAGTTGTAATAATTCCTAAATTGTGTAACAAGAAGTGGGTTTGACTTCTTGGGAGTTGAGTCTTGAGAGAATTGTAACAAGAAGTGGATTTGACTTCTTGGGTGGTTAGAGTTAAGAAGAGTTGAGAGCTTTTGTAAACAAGAAGCGAGTTTGACTTTTTGTGAGTGGAGAGTTTTCGATTATAGTTAATCGAAAAGGATAGAAGCTTAGAGTTAGATTCATTGATTAACTGATTTGTAAATCTTGAATTAATATAAAACTTCGGTGTGATTTTTCCCTTCCTTGAGTTAGGAAGGTTTCCACGATAAATCTTTATTTTATTGTGTTGCAACAGAATTACAAGAACCTGGTTCTTGTATCAGGGTAAGGTTTCTTCATATACGTTGTTTCTATTGCTAGTAATATAATGTTTTCTTTATTTCGCCGTAGAGCTATGGAATATTAAAACATTACTCCCTTCGTTTTAAAAAGAATGATCTAGTTTGACTTGGAACGGAATTTAAGAAAAAAAAAAGACTTTTTAATCTTGTGGTTCTAAATTAAAGTTATGTCAAATGTATTAAAATGCCCTTTAATTTTGTGGTTTTAAACATGTCACGTGCAAAGTAAAAGTTAAAGTATTGCCAAAAAAAGGAAATGGGTCATTCTTTTTGAAACAGACTAAAAAGAAAATAGGATCATTCTTTTTTAAACGAAAAAAGTATTATTTTTCCACTTATTCCCATAAGTATTTTAATTGGATATGTAAAAAAAGTATATAGCTATGTCATGTGAAAAAATATTTTTTTTCACTATTTCAGTGAAAATTTAATTTCTACCATGCTTTTCAATGAATGGATTGATAAAAAGTAAATAGGGAAATCATGATCTATAACATAATGTTTCCACTAATTATTCAGAGTAATTTTTTTTTAATAGTATACCTTCATTTCCTATTTTAATTTGCTCTATCCTATGGCAAGTAATTATATGGATTAGATCAAAGAAGTTATGTATATACAATTAAAAAGAGCTTATAAAATATAAGCAAGTGGATTAAATTTTTTTTAAGTATAAGAATTTTTTTTATAAAACGTGCATGTGCATCATAATAAGGTACTGGCGTCCATGCAAAAAAATAATATTTCTGATCGGCCACCATCAACAAATTAAATTACCATAATCTAGTTCTTGTTCCATAAGCATGCATTAATTTTGACCACTTAGCTTCCAAGTTTCATGTGATATCTTTAGAATTTTAATAATTAAATGAGTATATTCTGGTTGGGGTCTTAATATTTTAGTTATCATTTATTATGTGTACGTATTTATAATATTTTTTACGTAATTTTTTAAAATATAATTTCATTTTCCAAATTTATGATCAAAATAAAAAAAATATATAAAATGTAAATATTTCAATTTTTCAACATATAAAAAACAGTTGTCTAAGCATTTTCTGTGATTTTTTCCAACTCATTAAATCTTGATCCTGTTATTTAATGACGTCGATACAAAAATATATACTCAATATTGAATGGTAAACGAAACGGCTAATCAAAATCATCATGTGTAATAGATAGAGATAGAATTCTTGATTTAAACTTAATTTTATAGGTCTAATCTTTAAGTATTGAATTCACCATAGTTATTTTTGTTGGTGTAATACCACACTAACAATTTTAAACTTTTGAATTTTAAATATACTATTTGTGATTAATTACATAAAGATATTTTCCAAAGTTGGACGTATTGGTTTCTAGAAATATACTTTCGAATTTATTCACATGTTCTCTTTTAGAGAGGGTTTGGTTGAAAACAAGTTATTGCGATTAATTAATTAATTTCGAAATAAGTTTTGCTAATACAACACACCCTATTCGGGTAATTTTTTGTAAAAAAAAATCTCGAGATAAGTTATTTTGAGATAAATTATTCCATTATGTATATGTGATAACTTATCACATCAGTAAGATATAAATAATCTCAAGACTGTCTAATAGCTTCAATCAAACACAAGATAAAATAATCCTACATTTATCCCTAAAATAATTACCTTAATTATACCTCACACCAAATGAGCCCTGAGTCTGGACTCGAAACACTAGAATCCAGCTACAACGACTCCTCATCATCAATCTTTGTGACATAGTAATAATATTGATTCCTTGGATCAATTTGTTGACACAACTTCATTCTGGCTTCAACTACTTAATGATGCCAATTTTGTATTATTTTATGAAATGCCTAACACAAGAAGAAGATTATACTAATATATAATTATGAAATGTTTAATCTTCAGTTACATTGGATCCTTAGCTACCCCTAATCCAAAGTAGTGACATGGATGGTTTGTTAATTTAATTAATGAGATGAGATTATGCTACAGTGTATGAATTGGCAGCTTTCATAGCTACGAGTTAATATATATCAATGATGACAATTGACAAGGACTTTAGTATGAGTTGTATGTGTATATTATATGATCCATCTATTGATACGATCGATCACGACGAATTATGAGCTATATAATACTTTTTATTTCTCAACTTATGTGGCATATAGTTCAAATTTTGAAAGTTAAATAGTTTTAGTTTGACTGTAAATTTTGACATGAAATCTTCAAGTTCTTTTGAAATAAAAATATATATTTGAAAAGTACGTAACAATATATGTCAAAATATGAAAAAGATATATAAAAATTGCGATAAGAAATAGACTTATTAGATCATCACTTTACTACTTATTCCTTTTTATTTTATGTCTTAATTTAATTGTACGAAGAGCTATTGAAAGTAAGAATTTTCATTAAATTTTGTATACTTGAAACTCTGGAGGTGTGCAAATTGTAATGTACCATAATGATCTTAAACATGATAGGTTTGTAATTAAAAAATTAGTAAAGACAAATAATAGTATTAAAGAGAAATTTGAAGTTTTAATATAATTATATTATCAATCTTAATCAATGCTTTAGAAAAGGTTGAGTGGACATTTTTTTCCGTATGAATGAGACGACAAACATGAAACAACATAAATAAATCTAACTATATAGGTGTATTCGATACAAACAAAATGTTATCTAGAAAAATAAGTGTCTTTTTTTTTGCTTTGTTTATCAGCTAAGAATATTATCTCATGGTAGAGGTAGCATGGTGATGGGCATGTGTTTTACGGAAAGTGAGAATAAAGATGAAGTGTGTTGAATAGCTGGAAGGACGCAATTGATACCTTATGAAATTATTATTTGTGACACTTTTAGCTTATTTTCTTTACTTTCATTAAAAAGGTATTTTTTTCTCATTTTAAAAAAATAAAATCAAATACATGAACATTATCCTATATTAGTAGGGATATTATGAATGAACTTCTAAGTTCTAACTATATAAGTTCTAGTTTTTTTTTTGGCACAAGTAAATCTTGAAAACATGAATACTATATTAAATAAAGGTATTGTCGTATGTAGACACTTGTTTGAAAGTTTAATTTTAATTTTAATTTTACTAGAGGAATATTAGGTTCCTCTGTCTTATTTTATATATTTCAAATTAAAAAGACATAAAATTTTTAAAAATTATGACGATTTTTAAACTATAAATATATATAATATACCTAATGTCTTCCAAATTTTATGGCTTTAAAGACATATAAGATGTTGAAATTGAAAAGTTGCTAATTATAAAAAAAATAACATTAACTTTAAAAAATAAATAAGACAGACATATTGAAACCTTGAAATGATAATTCCTTGGATAAAAATTTAAAATTGTTGCATAATCAGTTGGTATTTCAAAATTAAGAAATAAAAATGGAGAATGTCCTGGTATTTCTTTTGAATAATTTACTAAATCGTAGTGGAATGGGAGAAGACCATCTACTGTACTCCCACTAACTTGATAACTTTATAATTATAAATCAACATTTTTATGCAAATCATAATTTATTTATTTAAAAGAAATCATAATGACTTCTGGGAAGGCACATTTTGGATTCTCTCAATTTGCATTACAGTACTTTGTACTACACTACTTATTTATTTCATTAACAAACAAAAAAACTTTGAGAAATGGTTATTTCTAGGTAACTTGTCTATTTTCAGAACTGGCTAATAAAAAAATAGTGTTTAGAATTTGAATTTTATGATTCTAAATTTTACGATAATTACTTCATATATTAGTAACTGATTACAAAATTTATGTGTTAAACATAATTTTAGTACGAATATAAAGTTTGAATCAAAGTTATTGGATACTATTACAATTCCTTCCTAATTTGCTATGGTTGGTATATACCACAACACTAGGAGAAAATTCCAACTACTTTAATGTGTATATGCCAGTAATAAGTGTGAAATAAAGTAAATTAATATTTAAGACAATTAAGTGGAAAAACTCCTCTCACACAAAAAATAAATAAATTGAGAAAGTCCTTATAACTCAAAACAATCTAATACAAAATTACTAGGAATATAAATAGTTGGAATTAAAGCTCAATGAATATATTTGAGATACAATAGTACTCATTTGTATCATTAAAATATTATAACATTTATTTTAATGTCAATGATTATGTTTCAATAATATTCTAGTTCAACTAAACTCATGACAGGCATATACATTTCAATTAAAATAGTCTAACCTAACATAAAATGCATCATATATTGGAAACAAAATAAGAATATTTTTAAGAATACGACCTCAGAGGTTAGTATTGTTAAATTAAGTAACTAACATAATTATCGATCTCACGAGATCAATAATTATAATTGATTTTTTTCCAAAATATTTCTGGACTTTCTGAGGTCAGATAACTTATTTTCCGTATTTTTTTTCCAAATAATTAAATTGAGATCGATTTCGTTCAAAATGATTACTATTTTTTTTAAAAAAAAAAACGACCTCCAAACAATGTTGGTTCCTTTTGAAATAAAATTCTATAAACTTGAATCAGAAAATCTACTACACCTAAGTCGTTTAATTTTTAGTACTAAAAATACCACATTGACCTTTTTATATCTCTCATGTATAAAAAATAAAATATCGTGTATGTAATACAAACATCGTACGGACATATCGTGATTTTTTTTTAAATAATAGAAAATAATTGCTCTAATATCTTTATTTAAAAAAATGAAAAACCGATCAATATGAATTTTAATTGATCCAGATTCTGACAAACACTATGAGGTATGGCATCTTGTTGTTTCCAAATGAAAACAGTAATGTTCGAATTTTATGTCACTTACTTTTTATTTTTAATCGTCCCAAAAAAAATAACACATTTCTATATCAAGTAATAATTTTATTATAATTTTTTTTATTTTTAAAAAAATAATATACGCTAACATAAATTTTTATATTCATTTTGAACCACAAATTTTAAAATTATGTATTTCTATCCTAAATTTCGTATCAAATCAAATTACCTCACATGAAAACGTGACTAAGAAAATAATAATTTGGTCAATATTTTCTTATATTTTCATAGAATGCCAGGAAAGGCATTGTGAAACCAAAAATTTGATTTGACGTTAAGAAAATACTATTTTTAGCCAACTTTGTTTCCACTTTATTAAGTACTTGATTTGGATTAGAAATGTAAAACAAAAACAAGTCCGAAAAAAGTATATAAAAAACTAAAAATAAATCCAAATAAAAGCATAGTATACCTTCTGTAGTTTTATAATTGATCGTATTCTCGAGGAATAATACAATTCTTAACATTCTTTTCGTAGGGAGGAAAAATAAGTCATTTTATTTTCCTTTCCTATTTAAACGATGTGCAATAAATAATAATGTACTATCTGTTTACTACTTTCTTTATTTTAAAAAGAATGATCTTCTTTCTTTTTTGGTAACAATTTTCCGCGTGACATGTTTAAAACACAAGATTAAAAGACAATTTTGTACATTTAACATAACTTTAACTTAGTACCACATGATCAAAAGTCTTTTTATTTTCTTAAATTTTGTGTCAAGTCAAACTAGACCATTCTTTATAAAACGAAGGAAATATTATTTATCAGGTATATTAAAAAAAGTGGTCCACAATTAATTGTCAATTTAAACAATCAAAATATAGTTGGTCTTTTTTTTTCAATTTTGCCCTGAATGTGAAAAATGTTGCTTTTAAAATTACAACTTACAAGACTATTTTAATGTGAAAAAAATTGTTTTTACAGTTTTAAATTAAGTAAAAATCATTTTAATAATAATTAATAATAGAATTATATTAGTCAAATTCCAACTTATATCAATTTTTTCTTTAAAATTATATTTAATGTTATCATGATAAATAATAGTGGACGGAGAGTACTCTCACTGTCATTCCTGTTTTAAAACAAGTATTAATTATTGTGAATAGCATATATTTATAAATAGATTAGAGACGAGAAAAAATATATTAAAATAACTAAATGAGATAAAGATAAAAAGAAGAAGAAATAAGTTCTTTGAGACTTCATACGCATAAAAAATTGTTGATGGCCATTTAATTGTTCTATGCTTTTTAGTTCAGAGTTATTTATCAAAATAAATTCCTAATTTTAAATGTTAACCGCAGTTTTTATTATCAATAATAATTTTGAAAACGTTATTTCTTTTGTTTCTGTTTTTTAAAAATTAATTAGCTTCTGAACATATATACAATGACTAATAATATAATAACTTATACATAAAAATAAAATTATTTTTAAAAAAAAATTAGATTTTTTTTTTGCTATTACCTGAAAAAGAAACATTAATATGAAATATTAAGTAATTTTGGCATGTTTTAACTGTTTACCAGAAAAAACAGTACGATAAAATTCATATGGGCACAAAGATACGCATCTTAACTAACTCGTTAGATTTAATTATTATTAGTTAAATATCATAACGATAGTAAGCAAAAGATAATATAACGACTACAACATAAATAATAGAAGAGATCATCATATGAAACTTCGGGGTATTCGGTGATGTAGATGAGAACGAAATCCGATGTAATCAAATTCAAATTAAAAACGATTTAACAAAATAAATGTTACTCCATAAAACAAAGACTATTATATTTTTTGAAATTAGAATGAATCATATAAATCCCAAATTAATTAAGATAAGAGAAATCATTAAGGTCGTTCAATGTAGCTCGTGCTATATAAATATTATGATAGGGTTTATTATATTAATGTTTATAATAATAATAATAATAATAATAATAATAATAATAATAATAATAATAATAATAATTGATTGCAACGTTATGATATTCTTTCCTAGGAATATTAGCTGGACCTCACTTGTATCAATCTTTGTCAGTTTTTCTTGACTTAATCTTCCCCTTTAATATAATATAATATAATATAATATAATATAATATAATATAATATAATATAATATAATATAATATAATATAATATAATATAATATAATATAATATAATATAATATAATATAATATAATATATTTTTTCTAAGTATACGTCATCAAACTGACATCAGCGCCCTTTGTCATTCTCACAACTATGCTTCTTCTTATATATGATATAATATAAATATTTAAAGTTTATTTTAAGTGTCATTTTAAATAATTTACTCTGTTTTTATTTTTTTTAATTTGAAATAGCGTCACATAAGTTGAGGTACTAAAATAATATTTTTATTAATTTATTTGACAATCTTTTACATGCCCAGAGAAATTTAGAATTTCTAATTCTTGGAGGAGTCCTTCAAGCATTTATGATCAACCATAGCAAGTGGATTAATTAAAAAACAGAAGCAAGTGGATTAAATGTATTACGTATAAGATCATTATTATTATTATTATTATTATTTAGTGTAGTTTTTAACGAAAACGTGTTAGTGTCTAACTTTGACGCATATAAAAATATAAACTACATATAACACCATGGACATCTTTAACTAGATTAGCCAGTGTAATTAATCATTTTAGTTTGATCACTATCGTATTAAAAATAATTTTTGGAGGTAATTAATACACATATTTGATATTGCAAATAAGGAGTGATAAAAATTTATTGATATAATATTAATTAATTTTTATTAAATACAATATTATTATAGATTTTAGAGATAACAAAATAGAGTGTTAATTGCCTTTTAAAGTATATATTTAATGACACTTAAATTATTTTTTATGTCGTGCACAACTGCATAGTAAAACGATCCAGAATTGTTCATCATCTCAGATAGACACATTCTTTCTTTCATTCTATTTTATTCCCTTTCTACTTTTATTTTTACTCTTTTTATTTTTTTTATTTTTATTTTTACTATTATAGAAGAAAGAGTTTGTTTTGTGGTATTAACATGTGTGCTTGATGTTATTTTTATTTTTGGTGATATTTTATCATTTCATGATTAGTTGTTATTTCATATTATTTATTTCTTATTTTTTTTACACTCTAAAAAGAAATTCATAGGTAAGAAGAATATTTTTACTAATTTTCTTTTTAACCTTTTTAATACTTTCTTCGTTAAATTATGATAATCAACATGATTATTTTACAACACTATTCCTAATAATTGATGTATATTATTAAGTCTTTAAAAATAATTTGAGGAATAAGTAATTATTAATATTAGATATAAAGCATGAATTTTTTTTTTCTTATATTAACTATCGAAATTTAAACCTGTTCATTTTATCCATGCAAGATCGAACACTCATCAAGTTATTGACGTGAACTTACAACTATAGAACTATAACAAATCTTATTTGAATTAATTGAATTATAATTCAACAAACGTTTTTAAAATTAATTTAATTATAATCATCTCTATTACTAACTCATTTTCCATACAAGCTTGAACAGGCTTACCATCCTCTAATATGTATAGTAAATTAAGTGGTGATGTTTCAAAATTTGTAAGCACGCTTATTATAAATTTTGGATGAAGTAGTATATAGCTTGATAAAAATACACGACGAAAATTTCAAAGTGTGGAATATTATTATTTTGACAAATTGATAAGTGGGAAAGCAAGAATTCATTTTCCTTTTCATACTTCAACTGCCAATCGTTAGAAAATTCAACTCTAGCTCCTTCAAAGAATTTTCATAAAATTAAAAGTTATATTGTCAGCATAAGAAATTTTTATATCATTAGATTATCTTTCTATATTATATCAAGTATTCTCTCTTATTTTTAAGATTATATAAGTTACATGTATTAAGAATATTATGATAACATGTAAATATCTTTGAAATTATAAGATATCACACATTTTTTAAAAGCTTATTTATAGATATTTGAGTGACCTAATATTATAAAAAAAAAAGTATTACTCTAATTTGTTTAGAGAAAACTATTAAAAAACTTTCGAACTTGATGCAAATTATTAGTTTCGTTTTTTAACTATTGACAATTTTAAAAATACTTCTTTACTTGATTAAATAAACTTAGATACACCCTCGATCACCTCTGACATGCTACATGCATAGCATGTGGTCTCAATTTCTTGTAGGAGCGTAGAACTCTTAAATAAAAAGTTGAGAGAAGTGTTGAAAATACTCCTAAACTTGGCGATAATTTTGAGGTGTATTTCACTCATATTATAAGATTGGTGATATATTTAAGTTCACTTAATCAAGTGAAGGATATTTTTAACGATGTCATGGGTAATTCAAAAATGAAACTAATAATTCAGAGATAAAACTAACCATTCACATCTAATTTAAAGGTGCTTCCAAATCCATCTTTCAATTTATAAATATATAACTTAAACACTAGGACCAAATAGAAACAATAATTAAGTAGTGGCAGTGGTTGAGTCCTACAGCTTTCTTTGAAAGAAGGCTTTGATTAAATAATTCCATAACGGTTAATATAAATTCATGTTTCCACAACAAAGGCTAAAATCTGTACAATTAGTAGTGAACTTGTTTACAATCATGACAAGAGTACAACTACAGCAGCAGCAAAGTACAAACATGAAGAAGGGGGCATGGTCTCCAGAGGAAGACCAAAAATTGAAATCTTATATCATGAAATTTGGCATTTGGAATTGGACCCATATGCCTAAATTTGCAGGTTTGTTTTCATTTCAAATATTATCAGATGCTTACTCAACTAATAGTTATGTCTCAGAAAGTCACGTTTAATCTCTTCTTGATTCTAAATTTATCATATAAATTAAAGAAAAGCGTCTTTCTAAGTTACTACTATAACTCTGTAACTAATTTAAAGTGATCATCTGAGAAATCTAACTCGATCTGCAATATCAATAATAACCTTTCATTTTCTAAGTTCAAATAATTAGTGTTTGGTCGTGTTTAATTAATTGTAGGGCTATCAAGAACGGGGAAAAGTTGTAGACTAAGATGGATGAATTATCTCCGCCCTGATGTTAAGAGAGGACCCTTTACAATGGAAGAAGTCGAAATCGTCATCAAAACTTATCAAGAACTAGGAAATAAGTGAGATAAATTAAATAAGTTCCTAGCTTTTAATTACGCTTTTTTTGAATGATTCTAATCTTTATGTATATATTATTATTATGTCTAGATGGTCAGCTATTGCAGGAAGATTATCAGGAAGAACAGATAACGAAATGAAAAATTTCTTTCACACACATTTAAAAAAGCAATTGGGAGTGAAAAATGTTGCCTCGATGAAAAGGACTAAAAGGGTACTAGTGAAGAAAGACAAAGATGAAAATGAGATGACAAATATTTATGCGCATAAATCATCGACTAATGTTTATAATTTTTCATCGGAGAGGATTAATACGAATATTATTACATGGGAAGAAAATGAAATGACAGATATTGTTTGTTTTAATAATATAGTTGTGGATGACATGGAAATTAAGGAGCCTGTTATATTAGAGAGCAACCCAGAAATTGAAAAAAATAGTAATAATAATGTTGGTTGTCATCTTTGTCAGTTTGAGTATCCTCACCCTTGTACTTTTTCTGGTTTAGACTTTTTTCGTCAGTTCGATGTACTCTGGGATTCTCAACATTTTAGTATTTTTTGACAACTCATGTAGAGTATATTGTTTGGAAAAATTACATAAATATACATCTTTTCGAATATATGCTTATCTCCTCGAATATATTTTTATCTATTTTCGAATATAACTCTTTCATTAAGTAATATATCATTCGCAATGTATTGAACAATTGAGTAATGTATCTCGGAGGCGTGGGAGCAATGAAAAACATGAGATTTTTGTAATTGGGAAAACTTTGAAAAAACTTTTGGGATAATATAGTAATTAGTCCCCAAATGTTTCTCCTCTCACCTGATCTCACATAGAGTTGACTATTTCTACTAAATATCTAAAAAGACGATTGGACATTTCATACATAAATTATTGATAAAATTAATCTTGAAAAATAGGCAAAACTTTGAATGAGGATCAAAATTTTACCAATATTGTAAAAGGAAAATTATATATAATAACAAACTGTTAATTCAAATTAAATGCTATAAATATACTTTGATTTAATTGTACCCTATAGCAAACTATAGCTATTTTCGCCACTCTCCTTGGTGGAATCTCGCTCGTCACTCTCGTTTGGTGTAAGTCTCGCTCGCCTCTCTCGCTTTTTATACAAACACAAATGTATAAAATGTGTTTGTGTTTGTATAAAGCAAGAGGAAATTGTATAAATACATATATTTTGGTTCCCCTCTCTCCCCTCTCCCAGATCTCGCTCGCCACTCTCCCTAATCTCGCTCGCCACCCTAGCCTCTCTCGCTTATACAAACAGAAACGAAGTGTATAAATTGCGTTTATGTTTGTATAAAGCGAGAGAAAATTGTATATACACATGCAAATACATATATTTTCATCCTATACACTTATAATTATACAATAAAAATACTCCTCTGCCTAGTTTCTTTTGTCTTTCTCCCTTTCTCGTTTTATACAAATTCAAATTGTGTATAATTTCTCTCTTTCTCGTTTTATACAATTCGATTCAATTGTATATTCCTGCCCAAGTCTCTTTTGCCTTTCTCTCTTTCTCATTTTATACAAATTCAAATTGTATATAATCGTCCTATACACTTATATTATACAATACAAATATTTTTCTGCCCAAGTCTCTTTTGCCTTTCTCTCTTTCTCGTTTTTATACAAATTCAAATTGTATATAATTTCCCTCTTTCTCGTTTTATACAATTCGTTTTATATAATTCTCTTGAATTGTATATGTATAGCGAATTATACATATATATATGTTTGATATGGAGCGCAATTACGCAAACTTTGCTATAACATACAAATATCAATTTTGTGTTTATTATATGTGAAAGTTGCCCAGAATATATCATGAGGACTATTCTCCATATCCATGGAAGATTGGAAGGTTTATACTTAAAAATCAGAGAATCCGTCTGACAGGTCGTGGGGCTCTGCGCCTACCAGAGCCCCTCAGCACAGACTCTGTCCGTCAGGCTTTGGCGCCCCGCGCCTCTCAGAGCGCCAGGGTCACCTGGAAATCCCATTTCTCCCCCATCTTTTCGTACTAGTTGCTAAGTGATGTATCTATTATTCTTAGTTGATTCCAATACTCTAAAGTACATCGAAACATCATGAAAACTCAAGGATGACTTTGAATCTTAACTCAAAGATAAAGAACTATTTTTTAAAAAAATCTCCTAAATCCTATGTCAAAAGAGTTTATGTTCTAAAGGATATAAATATAGTTAATATTAATTTATTTAGTATTGAATTATCGATTAACCAATCTGAAACAGTTAAGCATCAATAATCGATAAATCAATAATTATTTTTCAAATTAGATTACCAATTCAATTTTAAATGAGTTTAATGAATTAAATTAGTCTATTGTTGAAAAAATAAGACTTTAATAACATATCATGCCACTAGGAGAGAGTGAAACTTTTGAAGGGTCAAGTATATTTGAAGGAAAAAAGTGATAGTTGAGTGATATTTTTGTCCTAAATGAAACATATATTTCAAGTCAATTCTCTAAACTTGAGTGACCATATAGGGAATTGACTTTGATAATTGAGGCCTCGAGGGCCAAATTACATAAATCTATTTTAGGTCTATCTATATAGTTAGATCATTTTTAATAGTCATAATTTCTTTTTATAGTCAAATGATAATAATTATAATTAATATTTACTATATATTTTTTAATCATATTGATATGTAAAAAATTGAAATTTATAATACTTTTCGTATTAATCTTTGAATATCTATTTTTTTTTATATAAAATATCGGATTAATGTAATTTAATTTAACTTAAAAAATTTAGTCAAATTAACTTTTGGAAAAAACAATATAACAATGAAAAGTGCACAAAATGAGTATTACACACTTCCAAAGAATAATGCCTAAACTTTAGTCATTTTATAATCAATTCTCCAAACCAAAACAAGGGATGTAATCGCTTAAATCATGATCTAATATTTTTTTTCATAGAATTTATAGTTTTCTCAAAAATAATTTTTGGCCCTAATATAAATTATTAACAAATTGTACGAGAAATTTAAAAATGTCAATCGCTCAATTACTTAACAATCATTACTCCTGATTTCTTTTATTACATTTGAATTTGGTAATAAAAATAGATTAACACAATAAATACAAAAAAAAAAGAAAATGAGTGTCAAATGGTTCGGATATATAATGAGTAACAATTAAGCTTATCAAATATCATATATTAAATAGGGAAACTTTCAAAAATAGCCACTATATATAAAATTATTATTCAATTTAGCTAAAGTTTCATAATTACAAACTGTAGCTAGTTGCTGCAGCTGTAATAGCCACTATATTTAAAATTATTATTTAATTTTTTTAAAAATAAAAGCGTTAATCTCGGAGGATATAAATACCTCAATTCACGCGAATTGAGCACCTTCCTTCTGCAACAAAATTGAGTACTTTCCTTCTGCAATAAAATTGAGTAACTCCGATCCCAAATTACCGTCAGCAGCTCAATTTTCTTCTGAGATCGCGTCGATTTCACCATTGATTATACAACAGGTATGTAATACAATGAATCGATTCAATTTAGGTATATAGTTTCATCTCTTTTCTATTTTATACTCTAGAGATTCGGTTGAATCGATCGATATTTAGGTCGAAGAAACTGCTTCATTTATATAAATTGTTTAATCAAAAATTCAAATTTTAATCGATAATCAAAACTTTGATGAATGTATGTTTCAATTGTTTCCTCTGGAGTTAGTTTGTATAGAGTGATTTGAATTTGTAAAATTTTATAAATTAGTTTTAGTTGAATTGCGATTTGGATATGTATGATTTGAATTGATATTTGTTGTTTATGTGTAGTTAGTGATTATATAAGTTAGTATTCGTATAAATGTAGACTTTTATATCTGCAGATGTATAACCGATTTGTTTCTGTGATTAATTGTATAAAGTTAATTTTTGTATAATTTAGTTTGTATAGAGTGATTCAGATTTGTAAAACTGTATAAATTAGTTTTAGTTGAATTGCGATTTGAATATGTATGATTTGAATTGATATTTGTAGTTTATGTGTAGTTACTGATTATATAAGTTAGTATTCGTATTAATGTAGACTTTTATATCTGCAGATGTATAACCGAGCTGTTTTTGTGATTAATTGTATAAAGTTAATTTTTGTATAATTTAGTTTGTATAGAGTGATTTAGATTTGTAAAACTGTATAAATTAGTTTTAGATGAATTGCAATTTGTATATGTATAATTCATTGACATTTGTGGTTTATGTGTAGTTAGTGATTGTATAAGTTAGTATTCGTATAAACGTAGACTTTTATATCTGTAGATGTACAACTGAGTTATTTCAGTGTTTAATTGTATAAAGTTAATTTTTGTATACTTTAGTTTGTATAGATTGATTTAGATTTATAAAATTGTATAAATTAGTTTTAGATGAATTGCAATTTGTATATATATAATTCATTGATATTTGTGGTTTATGTGTAGTTAGTGATTGTATAAGTTAGTATTCATATAAACGTAGACTTTTATATCTGTAGATGTATAACTGAGTTGTTTCAGTTTAATTGTATAAAGTTAATTTTTGTATACTTAAGTTTGTATAGAGTGATTTAGATTTGTAAAATTGTATAAATTAATTTTAGTGAAATTGCGATTTGTATATGTATAATTCATTGATATTTATAGTTTATGTGTAGTTAGTGACTGTATAAGTTAGTGTTTGCATAAACATAAACTGTTATATCTGTAGATGTATAACTAAGTTATTTCAGTGATTAATTGTATAAAAAAATTGGAAAAATTGAACTGTGTAAATTATTGTATAAATTAGTTGTTATAAAGTGACTATGATTTGTAAAATTGTATAATTAGTGTATGTATAAATGTATTAATAACAACTGATTTATACTGATATTTGATTGTATACAAGAATGTCTTTCATAGCTATCTTGGTAATGCATTCTGGAAAATGGGATGATGCAAAATGTTATGTTGACTATGTTATTGAGGGAGTTGTTTTTAGAGAAAATGCCTCTTTTACAGAGTTATATAATATAATTGCAACTCAACTATCTGCGGATGTGACTGTGAAGGTACTAAAAATTGAATATAAGGTTGATCAGAGCAGTACTAGGATGGTGATACACAATGAGATGGGTTCGGGTATATGTTATGCTAAAAAAGTCTACAAATGAATTTAACAAATACCCCATATGTATAACTATCTCTAATAGGTGTTATCAGAACAATGAACTTTGTGAAAGCTCAACTAACGCAACATCTGATATTTTGGAATCCCTTTGTATAACTGGTTTTGAGAAATTTGAAAAACAAAAACTGACAGTTGCAGAGATAGTAAATTTACTCGATACCTTTCAAATGGAGAATTGCAGTGTGGTGATTACTGATACATCATATAAGTATGTAAAGGTAGATCAAGTGTACAATAATAAAGCTATATTGAAGTGCGTGATGGAGCAATATGCAATTGCGGAACGATTCCAGTTTAAGACAAAAAGGTCAAATTCAATTAGGTAATATCATTTGTATAAATCTGTTCAACTGTTATTAGGTGTATAATTTTGACTTATCTGTATAGCTGATGTACCGTGGTTTCACGGTACTTTTAATGCTTTTTCCTTAAGTTTAGTGTGTGTCTAAAGCCTTTTTGTGTTGATTTTTATGTAAGTTTCTCTTTATTTGCAGGAAATCTGTCCAAAGATGAACGCGAAAGTTTTTGAGCAAGAAATGCAGAAGACACCACCTACGAACCTTATGACGGTCCGTCGAGTCTGTGACGGTCCGTAGGTGGCATTGTAGTGAGGAGAGAAGTTGCTGAAGGAAGATGGAGAAGTCTGACCAAGTGTGGGACTACGGAAGTGCATGACGGACCGTCATATCCTCGACGGTCCGTCCTGCTTGTTCGTCGTGATGATCAGAGAGTAGTCCCAATACCCAAATTCCAAGAAGTTTAAGTATTTTGGAACGGAGACCCTCGACGGACCGTAGTGCTTGAAACGGTCCGTCATACTTGTCCGTCGAGGGAATGAAGAAAGCAACAGAAGAATGTGTGAAGTATGGGACGATGGAGGCCATGACGGTCTGTCGTGTCCATGACGGTCCGTCACAAGGTCCGCCGACTCAGACGCGTTTGGACAGATTTTCAGTAATTAGAATCCTTCTTTTATTAGGTTATATTTTTATTATAAATAGTTCGAAAAACCTCGTTTTGGGGGTTGGACTTTTTGATAATTTTTAGTTCTCTTGTTCAAGTATTGAAGAATTAATTTCAGTAATTGATACACTATTTCTGGAATTGATTGTTGGTGTTTGGGTGAATTAATCAAGTTAAATTCTGGAATTTATTGGTTCTCATTAAAGTAAGTGCATGAATTCTTCCATTAAAAATGTGAATTGTGTAATTATGACCATGGGTAACTAAACACCATAGCTAGGGTTGTGGGAACCATGGGTGAATAACAAGGTAAAATCTAACTAAAATAACAATTCTCGAATGATGTCTTGCATGTATTAATAATTCTTTCGTGTAGAAGTCTTTTTAACGGATGACCAACGTTAGAACTCGCCTTAATGCTACTTGCCGGACCAAGGAGGTAGATAATAGAAAAAGAATTATCAACATAGATTTAGTGTAGACTATCTAATAGGCTAGTATTGGTTGGTACGAGGTAATAACTTAGTCAAATACCGAATACAATGCTTAATATGAGGTAAAGATAAGGGTTAGTATAGCAACAAACGTAGCCGGACCAAGGTGCGGAGTGAAATTTTCTAGATGTCGGACCAAGAATTTAGAGATACATAACTTATCACTTTACATGCAAGATACTAGGATAGAATTGTTATAATTAGAGTTATAAAGTTAGGAACCTGTGGGGAACACTTAAGCCCTAGTTACTTTTATTAATTGATTAAACTCTGAGATTTGAATCTGCTAGTTGTTTACTTTAATTTAGCTAATCATTTTCATTAATTTAGAAATAAAACCCCCCTCTTTTTTGTCTTTTGTTTTCTTGGAAAATAGTTGGCTAAATAGTAGTAATAATAGAATAAAGTTAAGTCTGAACTATTTTCCTCGTGGGATCGATCCCAACCTCATTAGTTGGGTTCTTTACTTGATACGACCGCTTTACTTCTTATTTGAGAAGTAAGTTTGAGCGTATCAAATTTTGGCGCCGCTGCCGGGGAAAGTAGCTTTTAGATTAACTTAAACTTATTACTAAAGTTTAGTCAATATTTTCCTAATTTTACTTTTTTTGTTGTTTTTTATTCTTGCAGAACTAACTTCCTTGTATGCCAAATACACGGAGAGTAAGAGAATCCTTGTTTCCTTACGACCACGAATTAGAGCGTACACTACGCAATATGAATCGAAACTTAGGTATTAATGATGATGATCCAAACCAGAACATCCCAGCTCCAGTTGATGCTCATGGTCGATTATTACCTGATAATCCTGGTCAAGATGTACAAAGGGGACAAAATCCCGCTCACGTCCTCAAGAATACTACAGAGGTTATGATAATATTGCAGACTCTGATGGGCCACTTGTCTTGCCCCTTCTACCAGAAGGCCACACCTTTGTGGTAACTAGTAGTCTAATGCAAATGCTCACTGCTAGAGGTTTGTTTTCAGGGATACCTTCTGAGGATCCACATGCCCATATAGCTAAGGTGAGGGCAGTGTGTAAAACCTGTGTAGGGAGGCCTGATTTGAATTTGGATGTAATAGGGCTAAGAGTATTTCCTCTCTCACTGACGGGAGAGGCTGCTATTTGGTTCACTGAGCTCCCTTATAACTCAATTTTCACTTGGAACCAACTAAGGGATGTTTTCTTAGCACGTTACTACCCGGTCTCCAAGAAACTAAATCACAAAGACAGAGTGAACAACTTTGTGGCACTACCAGGAGAGTCAGTTAGCAGTTCTTGGGAAAGGTTCACTTCATTTTTTAGAAGTGTCCCCAATCACCGCATAGATGATGAGTCACTGAAAGAATACTTCTATCGGGGACATGATGATAATAATAAAGCGGTATTGGACACCATAGCTGGTGGTTCTTATGGGGAGTGTCCTTATGCCGAGATTGCTAAAAAGTTAGAGAAAATCTCCCGGAATAATAAAGCTTGGAGTACTAGGAAGTCAGATATTGGAAGAAATACCTTTGCATTGCAATCCACCCACAACCCACCCACAGATGAGATTCGTGAAGAGATGGCTCAGATGAGAACTGAGCTTGGGTTGGTATTAAAACATGTCACTGGGGTGCAGAAAAGATAAATGCAGTGAACTACTTGTCTAAACCACCACCACCAACTGATGAATATTATTATGAGGAGGATTCCTATGCGGTAAATGATCATACAGGGGGTTTCCGACCGAATGCCCAAGGCTCCAATCAGGAGAATTGGCGCCAAGGTCAAGGAAACCAAGGTCGGAACTATGGTAACTATAACTGTGAGGGTAATTATGTCCGAGATGGAAATTACAACCGCGATAACAACTTCAACAAGGGTAACTATGGTAACAGAAATGATAGGAGTGGGCCCTATGTTCCTCCTCAAAATCGTGAAGTTGCTCCTAGGAATGGTGGAGGTAGTATGGCACGAGTTGAGGCTTTGTTGCACAAAATGATGAGGAGGTTCGATGCTAGTGATGAGCATACTAAAGAGTTAAGGAGTGATTTAGCGGGTATTGGGCAGAAAGTCGATACACATGCAATATCGATTAAGCAGCTTGAGTTGCAAATGGCCCAATTATCTGCGACTATGAACACACGGCAACCGGGCACTCTCCCTAGCAACACTGTCCAAAATCTAAAAAATGATAGACACTGTATGGCAATAACTACTCGGGGTGGTAAGCAAACCATTGACCAACCTATGCCATCTAATGTGGAAAAGGTAATAAGAGATAATGATAAAGTGGTAGAGGTTAGTGGTGAAGTAGAAGATAACACTGGAAAAGATGCTAAAGTGCCTAAAAAGGTAACTCTCATTCCTAGACCCCCCCTTTCCTCAAAGATTAGTAAAAAAGACCGAGGATGGTAAATATCGGCGTTTTATAACAATGTTGAAGCAGCTTTCTATCAACGTCCCTTTGGTAGAAGCTCTAGAACAAATGCTCGGTTATGCCAAGTTTATGAAAGATCTGGTTACAAAGAAAAGATCGGTCACTTTTGAGGATGATGATAGGATGCAGAATTGTAGTGCTATTGCTACAAGATCTCTAGTGCAAAAGAAAGAAGATCCGGGTGCGTTCACTATTCCTTGTACAATCGGGTTATTACATTTTTCGAAAGCATTATGTGATCTGGGGGCAAGCATAAATCTCATGCCCCTCTCGATTTAAAATAAGTTGGTTTAGGTGATCCAAAACCCACTGCGATGCGGCTACTGATGGCCGATCGAACAGTAAAAATGCCTATAGGGATACTTCACGATGTGCTAGTAAAAGTGGAGTCGTTTATATTTCTAGCAGATTTTGTTATTCTTGATTGTGAAGTCAATTTTGAGGTGCCTATTATTCTTGGGAGGCCATTCCTTGCTACGGGTAGAGCCTTAGTTGATATGGAAAAAGGGCAAATGAAATTTTGGTTGAACAATGAAGAAGTGACCTTCAACATTTGTAGGTCCATGAGGCAGAGTGGTGAGCTCCAATCGGTATCTGCTATATCCTACAAAGTTGGTAAGTCATCCGAGACACAAATAGAAGAACGTCTAGGTGAAGAAGCACTGGCGGCAGTGATAATGAATTTTGATAATGATTACATTGAAGAGTATGGGTCATCAGTCGCGACTCTTGATCGTGGTAATGTTCGGTTTAAACCAAAGAAATATGAGTTAGACATGAAGAATTGCGAGTCTCCACCTGCGAAACCATCTAAAAGCTCTCCCACCTCATCTCAGGTATGAATTCTTAGGAAATGGTGACACTTTGCCGGTAATCATTGCATCAGACCTGAATGAACAACAAGTTGAGAGTTTGGTGAAAGTGCTAAAAAGGTTCAAAAGAGCTATTGGGTGGACTATTGCGGACATTATTGGGATCCCTCCTGGTATTTGTTCTCATAAAACACAACTCATGCCCGATCATAAGCCAAGTATTGAGCACCAGAGACGCTTAAATCCACCTATGCAAGAGGTCGTGAAGAAGGAAATCATTAAATGATTGGATGCCGGAGTAATATATCCAATCGCCTATAGTAGTTGGGTATGCCCTGTTCAGTGTGTACCTATGAAAGAGGGAATGACTGTGGTCCCCAAGGAAAAAAATGAACTTGTTCCAATGAGATCGGTGACTGGATGGAGGGTGTGTATGGATTACCGAAAATTAAATGCATGGACCGAAAAAGACCATTTTCCTATGCTCTTCATGGATCATATGTTGGATAGACTTGCCGGAAAAGGGTGGTACTATTTTCTTGATGGTTATTCGGGGTATATCAGATTTCTATTGCACCAGAAGATCAAGAGAAAACCACATTTACTTGTCCATATGGTACCTTTGCGTTCAAGAGAATGCCGTTTGGGTTGTGCAATGCACCCGCCACATTTCAGAGATGTATGATGTCGATATTCTCCGACATGGTGGAAGATACTATTGAGGTTTTTATGGATGATTTTTTTGTGGTTGGTGAATCATTCGAGCGGTGTTTGAGCCATTTATCTGAGATTCTTAAGACATGTGAAGACTGCAATTTAGTACTAAATTAGGAAAAATGCCACTTCATGGTGAAAGAAGGTATTGTTTTGGGTCATCGCATTTCAAAAAAGGGCATAGAGGTTGATCGAGCTAAAGTCGAGGTAATAGAAAGACTTCCCCCACCTATCTCTGTAAAAGGTGTGAGAAGCTTTCTTGGGCATGCAGGTTTTTACAGGAGATTCATAAAAATTTTCTCAAAAATTGCGCATTCGTTGTGCAAACTGCTGGAGAAAAATTGTAAATTTTATTTTGATGAATCATGTCTTAAAGCATTCGGCGAGCCAAAAGAAAAATTGGTATCTGCACCTATCATTATTTCTCCGGATTAGAGCAGTCCATTTGAGGTGATGTGCGTTGCTAGTGGGGTTGCCCTTGGTGTGGTATTGGGACAAAGAAGGGACAAAATCCTTCATCCCATTTACTATGCTAGTAAAGCCCTCTATGAAGCCCAGAAGAACTACACAGTAACTAAGCAAGAGCTCCTTGCAGTAGTATTTGCTTTTGAAAAATTTCGCTCCTATTTGCTAGGTAATGGAGTTTATAGTGCATACTGACCATTCAACCTTGAGATATTTGATGGTAAAGAAGGATGCGAAATCGAGGTTGATTCGTTGGGTATTACTACTGCAAGAATTTGACTTTGAGGTAAGAGATAGAAAAGGGACCCAAAATCAAGTTGCTGATCAATTGTACCGTCTAGAAGATGAAGCTATGAGAGAGTTAGGGGATAAGACTGATATTGATGATACGTTCCCCGATGAGCATGTATTGGTTGCCTCACAAGACTTGATTCCATGGTTCGCAGATTTTGCGAACTATTTAGCTAGCGATATTGTTCCATCGGACTTGTTCTTTCATCAAAGGAAAAAGTTCATGTACGATGTGAAGAAGTTTTTTTGGGATGAACCATACTTATATAGTAGTTGTGCCGATGGGCTTATTCGGCGTTGTATGCCAGAAGTTGAGATGTTGAGTGTTTTAGAGGCATGTCATTCCTCACCCTTTGGTGGACATCATAGTGGTATCCGGACCGCTCATAAGATCTTACAATGTGGTTACTATTGGCCAACTATTCATCAAGATGCTCATGAGTTCACCAAAGCATGTGATAGATGCCAAAGAGATGGCGGCATATCAAGAAAGCAAGAGCTCCCTCTAAACCCCATTCTTGTGATTGGGTTATTTGATGTTTGGGGTATTGACTTTATGGGTCCTTTTGTGAGTTCTCATGGAATGAAGTATATTTTAGTAGCAGTTGATTATGTATCTAAATGGGTGGAAGCTATCGCCCTCACAAACAATGAGGGGAAGAGTGTCACTGCATTCTTGAAAAAGAATATATTCTCTGGATTTGTTACCCCATGGGCAATTATTAGTGATGGGGGATCCCACTTTTGCAATAAATTATTCAAGGGATTATTGGAGAAATATGGGGTTCGCCATAATGTGGCCACTCCTTACCATCCTCAAACTAGTGGGCAAGTTGAAGTGTCAAATAGGGAGATCAAACAGATTTTGTCAAAAACAGTGAACGCTAGTAGAACGGATTGGTCAAGGAGGCTTGATGATGCTCTTTGGGCCTACCGGTCAGCGTATAAGACTCCCATAGGTATGCCCCCATACCAACTTGTATATGGGAAAGCTTGTCATCTTTCGGTTGAATTAGAGCATAAAGCCATGTGGGCTATGAAGAAGTTGAAAATGGATTGGAACGAAGCTGCAGAACAATGGTTAAATGGGTTGAATGAACTCGATGAATTTCGGCTAAAAGCTTATGAAAGATCAGCCCTCTACAAAGAAAAGATGAAGAAGTACCATGACCTAAAAATCGAGAAACGAGAGTTTATGGTTGGGGATTCGGTGCTTTTATTCAATTCTAGGTGGCGCTTGTTTCCGGGCAAGCTCAAGTCCAAATGGACTGGCCCTTACTTGATCACCCAACTATTCCCTCATGGAGCGGTTGAGTTGAAAAACAAGGAAGGTGTGCGGTTTAAGGTGAATGGACAACGAATAAAAATCTATATAGGGCATGCGGAATCGGCGAATGAAGTGATTGAGGCATACCATCTTGATGAAGTCTGAGTAATCGAGTGTTCTCAATCGTGCCGTGACGTTAAATCAGGCGCTGGTTGGGAGGCAACCCAATATGTATCGTCTAACCCAATTACAGTTTTCTTTCTAGTAATGGTAGCATTTTCTATTAATGGTTTTTAAATTTTCAGCTAGCACATCAACAGGAAAGTCTGCAAAATATTACTCTAAAACATTCACTGACGGATACATCGACGGACCGTCACGCTTGCGACGAAACGTCGCATGAATCCGTCGTGCCAGGTACATTTGTTATTTGCTTTGAAAATTAGGGCACCTGCGATGGAACCCATGATGGACGGTCGCATTTGTGATGGACTGTCGTCGGGGACTCATCATTTCATTATCCAGCGACCCGACCCGACCCGGCTGGGGAATTTTAAAAGTTTTAAACCTTTTTAAACTCCCCACCCCTTCATTTCAACCGTTTCTTTCCATCTTTCTCCCATTTCCTCCCTTTTCAACTTCCTTCCATTCTCATCCTCTTCCCTATCAACTGATCCACATCACTTCCCCAAAATCCCCACATTCTCATTTTCCCCCTCCCCAAATCTCCTTTCTGTTGGTCGGAGTCTGCTACTCTTCATAGCTGAGTGCCTCACTTGCTTTTTTTCTCCTCTTCTCAGGTATGTGTTTCTGACCTCTACCCATGTACACTACATTATTATTATTTTTTAAATTTACTATTGGCCTATTTTTTTGGTGGGTCTTTGATCTTTGATCCAATCTTGTTTGACCTAGGTTATTAGTCCCACGATTTGCCTTGTTAAAACTCGAGAAATTGGTGCTTTAGCATTGTAATTTGCTAGGTATTTGGGTTAGAAAGATGTAGGTTAATATCGAGTCTTTGGTTTGAATTACATGGGATGATTGTGGCATCCCCAGTTCTGTCTCTGAATGAAAGAATGAGACCCCGATGACGGATCGTCGTAACCACGACGGACCGTCATAGGGGCCGTCCCAACACCCTACGATTTGTTTTATCCATGTGTCCACCAACGGATATATGCGACGGACCGTCATGCCCACGACGGTCCGTCCTGCACAACCGTCATGGTTGTCAGAGACCCGAGTTCTAAGGGTCTTCAAATTTGTCAAAGTGTCCACGAACGGACATATGTGACGGACCGTCGTACCCTTGACGGTCCGTCCTGCACAACCATCATGGTTGTCAGAGACCCCTATCCTAAGGGTCTCAATTTTTCTCTAAGTGGCCCATGACGGATACCTACGACGGACCGTCGCACTCACGACGGTCCGTCCTGCTTATCCATCATAACTATCAGAGGCTTTCCTTCTGAGGGTCTCCAAATAAACATTGTTCAAGTAAGACATGACGGACCCCATGACAATCCGTCATACTCACGTGGGGCCGTCACCTGGTCCGTCGTGTTTCACTGCTACTACAGAGATGTCATTACAACTTTTATCTTATGTGTCTTTTGTTTCCTTTTTGCTTGTCTTGTTTGCCCATTCTAGCACTAGTAATGATTATTTACAGGTCCTACCTCTCAAGGCACCGAAATAATATCGCATTTACGCACGTGGGCGTTCCAAGTCTGTCGCCCCGTCTGCCCGACTGGTTTTAGGCTCTGATGATGAGCATGATCCCGAGTACGTGCCCCCAGGCACTGCCACTCCAGCACGAGATGCATGTGCACCAAGAGCCACGCCCAAGAAGGTGGCGTCCGGTGTAGTCACTGCCACCCAGTCTGATGAGGAGCGCACACTGACCGGCACACCTTCTGGGTCAGATGCCCAAGACGAAGGAGCGTCTGGCTCCTTAGGAGTTTCTTGGTCGGAGGAAGCCTCCGGGTCCATAGAAGCCTCTGCACCCGCCACAGCTACACAGTCCGCCTCGTTTGATGAGATTGACAGTACTGATTCCACTCCATGCTCACCGACTAAAGTTCCTGCCCCGGTTGCCGACCAACCCAACCGGTGGTGTGTCGACGGGCAATACCAAGTGTATTTCGATGCCAAGATGCTTAACGATAAGGGCGTCATGACACGGACCCTTACACTGGAGAGGTGGGTCCTTACGGGAAGCCTCCCCACCATGCTGGCTATCCACACTCTCTTCACCAGACACCGGCTAGAGTGGACGGCTCATTCTTTGGGCCGATACAGTGAAGAGATGGTCCGAGAGTTTTACGCCTCTTATGTGGCTACTCTCCGATCACAGATCGATAGGCGGGATGCCCCAGCCAAATAGGCCCCACTTGAGCACGTCAGAGTACGCGGCATACAGGTCGACATCTCCCTGCTAGCCATCCGCCGGTATCTATACGGCGAGGATATTGATACCACGAGGACACCTCTCACTGCCGAGTTTGACTACCAGTGGCAAATTGTTAAAGAGGGCCAGTTCTTGCGTGAGCCATCGCTGAGAGAGACCACCAAGAGGTGGATGGCCCAGCACTTATCTATTGATGGAGAGGCTGTTAATTGGGTAATGCAGCCAAAGGGAGCCATCAGGAAGGCCAACTTGACCTTTACGGCCAAGTTTCTATGGTTGATAGTCCGCCGCTGCCTTTCCCCCACTGCTGCAAATAATATATTCACATGGGATCGCGCAGTTCTGATAGCCGCAATGATGGCAGGGTTAGAGGTTGACTTTGCTTGGCTTCTACAAGCGGTCATGCACGAGAGAGCCTTTAAGGTCACCACTACTTACCCCTTTCCGTGCATGGTTTTCTCTTTATGCAGGTCCGCAGGTGTGCCCATCTGCCCATTGATTAGCTCAAGACCCCGCAGGGAAATGTTGACATCGGCCTCATCAGGGATGAGGCCAATGAGTTGGCTCCACGCAGAGGCCCCCACCCGGAGGTGGCCCCACTTGGTGAGAACGTGGCAGATACTATAGAGCATGCTCAAGCGTCTTCCCAGGCTGCTTCTGCACCCACTAACACTACCCCGAACGAGTCTATCCCGGGTAGTAGCACTGCCCCGAGCTCCTCTTGCTTGGCTCCTTCCGCCACTCTGGTCCCACTTGCTAGGTTCAGAAACTCGAGGCGCAGATGGCCACACTTCTGCATCACATCCAACCTTGGATGCAGAGGTCTATTGCTGAGGCAGAGGAGCGCATGGAGCGCAAGATGGCACAACACACAGAGAGGAAGATTGCAGAGGTTCATCAGTGCTTAGACGCTTTTGAGTTGCGAGTGCTAGCCCGACCAGCACCTCCGGTGGACATGTCGACCCTTCAGGCTGTGGTTGAGAGTTTGCGGGATGATCTTGATACGATCTTAGAGGCTAGGGTGCCTGAGTCTGAGGCCCCTTCTGCAAAGTCTGCTGAGGACACAGTGATGGCTGCTCTATTTGCCACTTCTGATGTTCCACCACATCCCCCATGAGAGCATGCCAAGAGGCGCAGGGGTCGAGATGAGGATGAGGCTAGGGCGAGGAAAAAGGAGCGTCGTGAGATGGAGGCTGCGAGGAGAGCCTCGATTGCTGACGAGGAGGCCCGTACGTTGAGGGCTGTAGAGTTAGCTGCCGGGGCGTCTAGCTCAAGAATTGTGGATACAGTGAGAGGCACTACTGATAGTGCTGTTGCTGCTGAGGACACTACTGAGGGTGTCCAGACTACGGAGGGAGTGGATTCCGGAGAACCGGACCCACCAGCTTGCTGATCGCCGGCGCTTAGCGCCTTAGGTTTGCTTCACTTACCACTCGCGTATTTTAGTTTTTTTTATGCATTGGGTACAATTGCATAGCTTTTGTTGGGGGTGGTGTTGACACCCAATTTTGACCCTCCCCGATAAAAATTAATTCACGAGCTTCTTAAATTCCAAGCAATTTAAAGAATTAATATGTTGTTACGAAATTCAAATATATTTTCAAGTGTGTATATATATATATATATATATATATATATATATATATATATACAAGCATTTTTTATGGATGTGTGAAAATCGTCCCAAAGATTTTATGTTTGTTCAAATATTTTATTAATTATGTGATAGTTTACATCTTTTGAATCAATTATTCTAATTGCATCGATATTTCATTTCATTTAAAATTAAGAAGCTTGTTTATTAATTAATGGTAACTCATCTCACTTAATTTCTAACCAAATTCGTCAATTAAACTTGATTTGGTTACATGTCAATGTATTTGGGCCAATTTTTTAATTGCAACCAGAGTCAAACATGCCTTTTGGCCTCAGGCTTTTAAAAGAGTTGAAATAAGGCCCTCTTTCTTTTAATCAGCCCAACCCATTCCTCTCTTTGTCTTCACCATTCAGCCCACTTTCCCATCAGCCGCCCCGACCCATTCCTTGTTCCAAAAGAACTCAAGCGATTCACCCTCAGATAGCGACAACAACGCGCAACAAGACGGCGATGGCAGCAACCCAAACCTCCCAGCGAGCAGTTAGCCCCAGAAGCAGTAACGTGAGCGACATCAGCGCGTGGCGTAGCGTCGACTCTCCTCCAACGTCTCCCTTCTCAATCCAGGACTGACTTTCTACGGAAATTTCAGTGAAAGTACTCCCATCTTGTCCTTGTTCGCGCAGATGCGCGACACGTCGAGCGTCAAGGACGCCTCTTTCGATCAAGACCCTCCCTTTTCGTTCTTTCACCCTAATATTGCGGGATTTGATTGGATTCCGCCCAAAATCCAGCTGACCTTGTCCTTGGGGTTTTTAAAATTTCGAAATGGGACATAGAATCCTAATTCTACCCTAGCCCTTTGGGAATTTCTCCTGCTTCTCTCATCCGAAAACCCTAATCCATCGCTATATATGGTCTCTTTCTGTTCTTTCAAAAGTTTTTTTTTTTGGGTCTGGAGTTTGAGTTTTCTTTTATTTTAAGAGAAAGGTTTTGAATAGCAAAATACAAAAAATACTAGCTTTAAAAAAATATAAAACATAGATAGTGAGATTCCCATTTCTCTTGAATATCTTGTTTCTTTGCTTTATCGGAAATCTTCGCAAGTCGCTGCCTGCTCAAAGCTCGTTCTGTTCCTTGTTCGCTGTCTCCGAAAAGGTAATATTCCGTTTCCGATTTTGGTTTCTTTCGGCGTTTAAACTTATGGACGCATGGTTTATGGTTTATTGTGGTGAATCTTGTCCGAATGACTTAAAGTTTGTTTACCTCTCGATTATTATGATTCACTCGGATGTTAAAATTTCGCGGGTATTTATATTCGATGATGGCGGAAGTCAATGTTATGACTCTTTTGCAGGTCTAAAATGTTGTTGTTTTGTTTATATAAATTTTTTTTTTACTCCTTGTTTTGTTGTTAAATTTTTTAGAAGTCTCATCGAGCCTTGGCAGAATTATTTTGTATGGCCTTTGAAATACTAGCTAGTTCATTACTAAGATAGTATGTCTTTTCCCTTTCACATGTTATTAAAATATGTTTCCATTGTTTAAGGTGACCATAAATTGATTGTGCATATCTGGAGTAGTTGGGTCATTTTTTACAAATTGTTATCATAACTTACTTGTGTCCCATTCAATTTCTCATGGATTTAGTGTGCGTTACAGGTATGGGTGTAAGTCGGTATATTTATATATTTTACCTTTTTTTATTTATTATTTCTTTTACCCCCTTTATCATATTAAATTCCTCCTTTTAGCCTTTGAATAAAAGAATGACAAGCTTAAATAATTGATCTAGCACTTAGCTTTTATTTGCCTTAAATTACAAAAGGTCTTGACTCTAATTAGTTTATCGTTTCTTACTGTTAAACCTTGATGCGATTTTTTTTTATAAAAAAAAAAAAAAAAAAGGAAAAGCAATTTTATTTGTTTCAATCTGATTAGCAATGTTTACTCAAGTTCTTTTTCTAAGTTGGAAATTTGTAGGCAGTGTTGATCTGGGTTTGAGTATGCATGCTCCTTTTCTTTTTCAATTTGGGAGTCCTTATCTTAATTGCCATTTGAATCTAAATGCGTGATTAATTTTGTTTGTTTTGTTTATTTATTTATTTATTTTTACTTTGGTCTTGAGAGAGCAAGTCTTTTCTTTCCTTTTGTTTTCTTACTTGAAGTTGCAAAGAATAGGAGTCATTTAATTAGTTATATAATTTTTATATTACCTCATTAAACTCTATTATTCTTTAAATTTGCACTTGTGTAAGCTTTAAGTTTAATTGTAGGCTCATATAGATTTAGTTACTTTGTTTAATAGCATGATGTTATGATGTGTATCATTCTATTTTGTTCGAAATCATAGCTAAAAATAATAATAGTGTAAGAGACATTTTTTTTTTATCTATCTATTAGTCATTGTGTCGAATTAATGTTTGTTTGCCCTTTTCTTTTCTATACTAGCTTATCAGGAAGTATATTTTACTCACTCTTATTGTTTAATGCTTATATTTTTCACTATTAAACACCTTTTTCTAATATGCAATTCCGTGTTGGGAATTATAATCCATGTTCGGGTAGCGTCATGTTGGGGCGGAGGCGTGTGTTTCGACTACCTAAAATTGGACTCTAAGTCAATCTGCATGTATTTGAATCAAAATTTATGTTGTTGTTGTAGTAGCGTGACCATTACTTGTGCTTATATTAGTTATATCGCACATTAACTCTTTTCCCTTTTTTAAATGCATGAAAATCTACCTGAGTTTGCTAAGAACTCGTTAATTCCTTGCATCTTGAGAGATCCATAAAGGCTCAAAATTCTTCTATCGAGTCAACCTAAAATTTGGTGGACAGATTCTTGAAGTTGAACTAGCATGAGGATTTGAAGAAAGTTGAAGAAGTTGGATTAGAAGACCTATTTTATTTTACGCATATTTGTATTCTTATTTGTAATGGGCCTAAGCCCTTATCGTTTTTTACTTTTCTGTATTTACTTTGTATTATTATTTGCTTAGTGTAGGAAATGTACGAAAGAAAGAAAAAATGGGTCAAAAACCCGATATAGATGGGTCCAAAATTCCGGTCAAGGCGGACAGAAACCTGCATTTGGACCCAAGTCTCTTTCCCTCTCTCTTTACATATCTTTTAATTATTTGCTTGCGTTTAATTGCCGTTAGTTTTAACTGTTAGAAAACTCCAAATACCCTTAGAACGTCGTAAAAGTTTCATCAACTTGAATAGATTTTAAACAAGAGAAATAATTTGCAAATAATTTTTTACTTAGATTAAATGCATTAATTTTCAAACAACTCTAAGAAATATTTTATCGTAAAATTTTTAAATTTTAGGCAAACTAAGTTAGTTGTTGGGTAACCGTAGGTTAGCGGAATGTCTTAGGTGCTTTCAAAACCTTCCTAAAACGTTAATATGAATCCCCGAACCCTTTAAATGTTTTCAAAATAGTTTTATCTGTTTAAGTCTTTTGAAAAAAACTAATATTTTTCTTGATTTTTCTCAAAAATTAAGTGGCGACTCTAAAAGTCGAAAATTTACTAAAAATATATTTTCGATTAAAACAGAAATGGCGACTCCACTGGGGATTAGGAGGATTCTAACCTTAAAACTAACGTGTTTTGGCTATGTGAGTTAACTGTTTATCTGTTTATTTATTGCTTTATTGAACTGTTGCATATCATGGCATATTTCCGATATATATGTATAGTATATTAAAGGACGGTTTGCGGAACCGCAGCCGGACTTTTTTATACTCACCTTTTTCGAAATTAGCGGCAATTTATTGGTTCGTTAGGCGTCCAATTTATTTGTCTGCTATTTTTTGTAGGATGAATCCGACACACAAACCTTTGAAAACAAGAATGGTTACTATCCCCGACCCTTTCCTCAAAGTATGGTGGAGGTTCATGAACACCGATGATAAAATGATTGTTCAAAAACACATAGGTCATCTCCCATCGCTGTTAGAGATGAATGCGTGGCCTGTCTTAATTGGAACGATGGTGAAATTCTGGGATAACGAGAACATGGTTTTTTGGTTCGGGGAAGTAGAGTTGACGCCGACTATAGAAGAAATCCTTATCAGCTATGAAAGTGTCGCCATGTGCAACAAAAGGAAACGACATCCGGATACAGATCTCCTAAATCCCATAATATGGGATTTCGCCAAAATTAAAGAAAAGTTGTCATTGGTTAAAGCCGAATGGATGGACAAGCTCCCTGGTCCAAATATACCATTCAGAAAGTTATATTATCGATTTGGGTGTGCAAGGGATTATGAGAAACATAAAGACGAGTTCGTCTCAAAAGAAAAATAGAAAGAGACGCGTCCCCTCGCATTTGCAATATGTTTGCTCGGAACAATGGTTTTCCCTCAAGGGCCAAAATATACTATTCATCCTAGTGTATTTATGGTCACTCATGCCATTTTCTATGGAGTGGATTACAAAACATCAACAAAGTACTACACTTTAGCGCCTATGATTCTGGCCGACATCTACAGGGCTTTAGACAAGTGTCAGAACGGAGAACGCTTCTTTCAAGGGTGTAACCTGATACTACAATGATGGATGATGCGACATTTAATTAAGACTCATAACCCAAAAGAACTAGATCCCCTAAGACGGTCCGACGAGTTACATGGTCATGATTGGTGGTTGTATCACAATCGTTGCAACAAGACTGGAGGAGAGAGCTTTTGGTATCCGAGGCTTCGAGGGCTGAGAGAAGAAGACGTACAATGGTCAATAGATAGTTTGGTGGTAACTAAGAATATGGTGGTTCAAACTGAAAAGGTCCCTTATTTGGTATTCGCTGGGTTAAGAGAAACTAGACCATATGCTCCCGGTCGAGTTTTGAGACAACTAGTAGGGAAACAAGAGTTGCCCCAGATCGCAGATATGAGGAAATTCGTAACTGACCACGAGAATGGGCGAGTTGCATTTGCTGAAGACATGCGTAGGATGTGGAGAACTCGAAGAGTGTTGGGTGAGCCTATACCAGATAGGTTTCGTCCAGAATGTTCGGGGGAGTACAAAGAATGGTTAAAAAAGAGTCTCGTTGGAACTATTGAGCCTGGTCCAAACGTTCCTCACATTATTGCCGATGTTGGAGCCAAACATCAAGTCCGACTTCACCGCCTTCAACAGAAGTTTGATAGGAGTGAATTAGAGCATCAACGTCGTCACTCAGAAGACGCCAAAGTCATAGCTCGATTGAAACAAGAACTACGAAGAGCCAGACAGTGCATGGCAGAGTTAGATGATAGCATGGAACAACAGATTCAGTCGATATAGGGGTTCAGACATCAAGAAGGAGCTCGATTGGCGATAGATCATCTCTGGGCGAACAGATATGCCATGTGGGAAGAGGTCAACATCGCCAAGAGGACCAGACTTGGCGAAGGATCAGAGGAGGCTTGAATTTTACCGTCCCCTGCATGGGACTGTTTTATTTGTACTTTGTTTTGTAATTTATTTTCAGGACTATTTCTCTGTTTTATGTTTGTCAGACATTTTGGATGCTATTAATGAAGTATTTTAGGGATAATAAATCGGGTTTAAAAAAAAGCATATGCATCCTTCAATTCGTTAGGCCCACCCTTGGCATAAAAGGGTCACAAGCATGTTTAGGACGCGATATATGTGTGTTTAACTGCTTATGTGTTATGTTTCTATGAATGAGGATATCGTAAACTTACTCCTATCCAGAAATTTTCCAAAAAAAAAATATATAGAAGCCACTGTTACAAAATGTCCGACCAAAATTTTCCGAGTCTTAAGTTTCTCACTCAAAAAGACATCTCTCATACGACAAATCCTAAATATTACTCTATTGTCTCAGGAAAAGCAAATCACTGCTATGGATAAGGGTAAGAATATCCAGATGAGGCTCACTGGAGAGGAGTTACAAAGAAAGATAGAACAAATCACACGAAAGATTCAAGAGGTCAGAGAGGAGGGGCTTAGGGTCGAAGTTGCCACGTCAGTCTACAAAGCTGCGACTGCGACACTGGACAAAGAATTGATGTCAAAAGAAAAGAGGAAGAAAAGTATTGAGGAAGAAAAAGAGGATCTAAGCCAAAAATTGGACATGCTTCGATTACAGATTCAAGAAAGAGAGGCAAGAGAAGCGGAGATAGATTCGGAAACCGCGAGTCTGTTGGCCAAAAATGTGTCACTAGATGAAGAACTGAAAGCGGAAATGACGTAATTCATCGCTATGAAAGAAAGGATGTTGGCATTAAGGAAAAAGAACAAGGCGTTCCACCATGACATGATAGACAAACTTCAGAAAATGAGCGGAAAATACTCTATCCGTGAACAAGGGGCCAATAGTGGTCCCGACAACGCTCACCCCGAATTGATTGAGGACGACGACGGTGAGGAAATCGTCTACAAGCCTCCATTTCTGGGTCGTCTGAAAGGAAGAGAGTGACGCTGCAACAAGAAGAGAAATGACTAACGTGTCATCATCATGTTATCTTTTAAGAATTCCAATATTGTCTTTCAATTTCCTTGTAACCGTAATGAAAGAATGAATGAAAATATTTTATCCTGAACTCGAACTACGTTGGGCCTGACTTCTCCTTGTGAGATACGTAGGCAGCCTACCAAGGCCCGGCCCCTATCTTTTAAAAAAATTTCATTCTTACTTTTCATATTACAAGAGGATACAAAGATCAGATCAACGGACGTTAGAAAGCAACTGCAAGAAGACCTTAGCTCAACGCGATTTGGCCTTTCTGAGATAGTGTCAAACTAAAAGAGCAAGCAAATTCCTGCTTGTAAAAAATATGTTTCGTCCTTACTCGTGGGTTGAAGATGTTCCTCAAACATAGCAACTTGTGTGTTCACCTGCTCTATGTGTGATATTATGTGTTTTGTATTCTGAGTCCAAACTGACAAATCTGCCTTTGAGTTGTTTTCCTCCTCATGTATTTTGAACTGATCTGTGTTGATTAAGCTGGCAGATCATCCTTACTTCACCAGATCAAAAGGTCCCGCAGATTCCTTCCCAGGGCAAAGTTTTGACAAAGGAAAGACAGTTATGGGAGATAATAGCGAGGAAGTTGGTCTTACTGATGTTGTGGTGGCTCAACCTACCATAGCGGACCAAAACGAGTTAATTCTGCAACTGATGCAGCAGATCGCGGAGATGAGGGTAGAATTGCAAAGAAGGTCGGATCTGCCTCCGCCCGGTTTTGCTACAGAAGGAAGGCCTCCTATCTACTTTCCTTCCTCGAACGTGGATCCATCTCAGACCGTGCCGCTCGCTCAGAATCCCCCTACTATAGACCTAACTACCCAAAAACCCCAATACGCTTCTGTATCTTACCAAACTCCATCGCCTCTTCCAAATAACCACCCTCAAATGCCACCCCATCCTCAGAATACTCAAACCGCCCCACCACCACAGAATCAAAACCAAAATCAAAATCAAACTGCCTTCAATCCCCAAACACCTCATCACCATTTAAATCAGAACACCAATCCTCAGGCTTACCCACAGAACTACCAGACCGCCCAAAATGTCCCAAGTCCCCCTATAGCTCCACCCCTCCCAAAAAGAGCCACCTTCCAAGTTCCCGTTCCTGCCGAGCACGAGGTGCACGGTTCTGAGTTGGATCACTATGAAGAACAGGAAAGAGAATGGAAGGCAAAGGAGGATGCGAAGATCAATATAAAAGAGAAAATCAAAAGGGCTATGAAAGAGCTACAATGCATCCCAGACGTCGTTGGACTCAGTTACGAAGAGTTGTGCATCCACCCATATTTGAACCTTCCCAAAGGGTTCAAAATTCCAAAGTTTGACACCTTCAGGGGACTAGGCAACCCCATAGCTCATCTGAGAGCATATTGTGACCAGCTCGTGGGAGTTGGCAGGGATGAGGCCTTGTTGATGCGGCTTTTCAGCCAAAGTCTATGTGGGGAGGCCCTCGAGTGGTTTACGTCACACGAAACCAGGCAGTGGCCCAGTTGGAATGCGCTGGCCAAAGACTTCATTGACCGATTTGCATACAACGTTGAGATAGTTCCCGATCGGTATTCTCTAGAGAAGATGAAGCAGAAACCAACTAAAAGCTATAGCGAGTTTGCCAATAGATGGAGGAAGGAAGTAGAAAGGGTAAGGCCGCCCATGACAGAGAAAGAGATTGTGGAAGTGTTTGTGCGGGTGCAGGAGCCAGAATACTACGACAGAATCATGTTGCTAGTCGGAGCTAAATTCGCCGAGATAGTCAAAGTTGGTGAGACTATCAAAGACGGTTTGAAATCGGGGAAGATAGCCCGTGTATCCGCGTCACCTGGATCTTCAGGATTGATGAGGAAGAAAAGAGAGGAAGTTGCCGCTGTCTCGTATGGGGGAAGAAAACCCCCCAGAAACTCGTCACATTCCCAAGATTATTCCAGGCCTTCCCCAAAGTCTCACCAAGCCTCCTACCCGCAATCCAATCATCCCAATAACCATAATACTACCCCCACCTATCCAAACGCTCAAGTTCCGTTGTATCAGAGTCCACCCCTTAATCTCCAACATCTTTCCCCCATATACCCAAATTACCCTCAACCTTACCAGATTCCGTCCCCTTATCAGAATATTGCTCCCAAATGTGCCAATGTACAGTCGAGCTACCGAGCACCCTCACCCATTTATCAAGTCCAAGCTCCATTATATAAAAAAACCCTTCCGAATTACCAAGCTCCATTGCCAGATTATCAAACAAACCCTTATCCTAGAAGCCAAGCTCCCCATTCGAATACCCGAAATTATCAGCAGGTACCTCCCCCTCAGCAAAGTGGTTATGACCCTTCCCGACCCAGATTTGAAAAAAGGCCTTCAAGGAACTTTACTGCACTTGCTGAAAGCCGGACCAAACTATTTGAGAGACTAGCCGCGGCTGGATACATCCACCCTGTGGGGCCCAAGCCCGTGGATGTCAATTCAAAGTTCTACAAGCCAGATCAAAGGTGTGCTTATCATTCCAACAGTGTTGGACATGACACGGAAGATTGTATCAACCTTAAGCATAAAATCCAGGATCTGATCGATCAGGAGGTAGTTTCTCTCCAATCGGCGGCACCAAATGTCAATACAAAACCGTTGCCGAATCATGGAGGTGGCAATGTTAATATGGTTGAAACGGATGAAGACGGGTGTGGAACAAAGATGATTACTCCCATTGTGCATGAGGACTTGGAAAGGGCTGTCGCTTCTTTAAGCGTCAAAGAAAGAAGAGAGTTTGTTATTTTGACACCTACAAAGGTTGTTGCCTTGGTGCCGTTAGAGACTCCCGTCAAGCCTAAGTTTGTTATTGAAACCGCTGCTGCTCAAGGCATGATCAGGTCTGGAAGTTGTTACACTCCTGACGAGCTTGCTCTCGGAGGACATAAGAAGGACCAGGCTAAGAGTCCGATAAGCAAAGAAAAAGCGGAAGAATTCTGGAGAAGGATGCAACCAAAGGATTATTCCATCGTCAAACATCTAGAGAAGACTCTGGCTCAGATCTTCGTATGGGCCCTGTTGATGAGATCTCAGTCCCACAGGCAGGCCTTAATGAAAGCTCTCGATGATACATACGTACCCGCGGGCACAAGCAGCGATAACGTGGCCGCCATGATTCATCAGGTTATTCGAGGGCACCGAATCAGCTTTTGTGACGATGAGTTGCCTGTTGAAGGGAGGTCACATAACAAAGCGCTGCACGTTACTGTGATATGCCGTGAAAAGGTTGTCAACCGTGTTTTAGTAGATGACGGATCTGGTTTGAATATCTGCCCATTGTCGACGTTGAGGCAACTAAGGTTTGACCCCGAGAAACTGGAGCAAAACCAGGTCAACGTGAGAGCCTTTGATAGGGTCCAAAGAGATACCCTGGGAGCGGTAAACCTGGTCATCCAAATGGGTCCGGCAGAATTCAGCACACAGTTCCAAGTCTTAGATATTGATACAAGCTACAACCTTCTTCTGGGAAGGCCTTTCATTCATATGGCTGGAGATGTGCCCTCGACTTTGCATCAGATGATGAACCTCGTTTGGAAAAACGAAGAGTTGGTTATTCATCGTGAAGGGAGTCACTCCGGCAGACAAGCACCAATCATTGATGAAGTATCGCGAGGTACCGATTTCTATACGGTAGAGCTGGTCAATGCCATCGGTGAAGACTTGGCCCCTCATCCTCCTATGCCTGCCGTGTATAAGATGATAGCCATTGTGATGCTGTAAAGTGGTTTTGAACCAGGATTTGGGTTGAGAAGGAATTCCCGAGGAATTGTTGAGCCCATTCAAGTTCCTGCCAAGGGGGTGAAATATGGATTGGGGTATGTCCCCACGGAGGACGATGAGAAGATGAAGAAGAGTGATCAAGCATTGGCCAAGCCAATCCCTCATCTGTATCAATCCTTTCCAGTTCGTGAGCATGCCGAGGAGGAGGACCTAGGGGAAGGAATCTGTGGCCTTTTTGAAGAGATAGATGTTATTATTGAAGAAAAGATCGAGCTGACAGGATTCCGTGATGCTGAGCCCGGAGAGACGTTACAGAACTGGACCTCCATGCCCATCTTGGTCTCCCGAACTCCTTGATAGAAGGGCATCATTTTATGAATGTTTAAATCGGTGGTAGTCCGGAAGAGGCCCGAAACCCACCATTTGCATTTTCTTTTTAAGTGTTTGAACTTTAAATTCCCGTCGCGATGTTCAAAAAGGTAATATGGCTCTGCCAAGGCCAAAGTTTGCATCGTTTTTCCATTTTTATGAAAGCCTCTTTTATATTTAAATTTGTTTATTTAATCATCGATCATGCTTTGATTTTCTAACTCCGTTTATTTATGGTTTCAGTAAGGTAAGTTTTAAACCTGTCAATGTCATGTCGTGTCACGAGCTGAATGAACAGAATGAGGCAGGTGATGATGAGGTTGATGATTACGAAGAGGAAAGTGAGGAACAGAGTATGTTGCCAACGAGTTTCGTCAGTTTGAAAATCAGTATAAACCAAATTTAGAGGAAACTGAAATGGTAAACCTGGACGACCAAGAGTATGTCAAAGAGGTTAAAATCAGTATTCACTTGAGTGAGGATCAAAGGAAAGGCCTGATTCACTTGCTTGATGAATATGTTGATGTGTTTGTCTAGGAAGTCAGTGACATGCAAGGCTTGAGTACCGATGTAGTATCTCATAAGCTGCCGATTAACCAGGGGTTCGATCCGGTGAAGCAGAAAACTCAGAAATTCAAGCCTGAACTGAGTTTAAAAATTAAAGAAGAGATCACCAAGCAGATAGAGTCCCATTTGGTGGAAGTGACACAATATCCAACTTGGCTGGCCAATGTTATTCCGGTCGCCAAAAAGGATGGGAAAATCAGGATTTGTGTTGACTATAGAGATCTCAACAAAGCTAGCCCGAAGGATAATTTTCCGTTGCCAAATATTCATATTTTGATCGATAACTGTGCTAAGCATGAAATGCAGTCATTCGTGGATTGTTACGCAGGTTATCATCAGATTCTGATGGATGAAGAAGATGCAGAAAAGACAGCTTTTATCACACCTTGGGGTATATATCATTACAGGGTGATGCCATTTGGCCTTAAGAATGCCGGCGCTACTTATATGAGGGCTATGACGACCATATATCATGAGATGATTCATAAGGAGATTGAGGTATATGTAGATGACATCATAATCAAGTCCCGCGAGAGTTCGGACCACTTGACACATCTGAGGAAGTTCTTTGATCATTTGCGTCGTTACAACTTGAAGTTAAATCCCTCCAAATGCGCTTTTGGAGTTCCAGCCGGCAAGCTGTTGGGATTTATAGTCAGTAGAAGGGGTATAGAGCTCGATCCTTCTAAAATTAAAGCAATTCAAGAGTTACCTCCGCCGAAGACGAGAAAAGAGGTGATGAGTTTCTTAGGGAGATTGAACTACATTAGTCGATTCATAGCTCAATCAACCGTGGTATGTGAGCCTATCTTCAAGCTGTTGAAGAAAGACGCTCCGACAAAGTGGACTGAAGAGTGTCAGACTGCTTTTGATGCTATCAAGAACTATTTGTCAAATCCACCGGTATTAGTTCCTCCACGAGAAGGGAGTCCTCTGCTGCTATATTTGTCTGTCTCAGATAGTGCATTCGGATGCGTGCTCGACCAACACGATGAGACAGGAAAGAAGAAAAGGGCTATCTATTATATAAGCAAGAAGTTTACTCCATACGAGTCTCGTTGCACTTTGTTGGAGAGAACATGCTGTGCTTTGACTTGGCTTGCTCAGAAATTGAGGCATTATTTGTCGTCTTACACTACATATCTCATTTCCAGAATGGACCCGTTGAAGTATATTTTCCAGAAGGCGATGCCAACCGGAAAATTAGCTAAATGGCAAATATTGTTGAGTGAATTTGATATTGTGTATGTGACTCAAAAGGCGATGGTTCTAGTGTCAGAATCTGGTCAACACTATCCTATGGCAGCTAAGCTCCGATTTAATTGCACGAACAACATGGCCGAATACGAAGCTTGTGTTCTGGGTTTGAAAATGGCCATCGACATGAACGTCTACGAGTTGTTAGTTATTGGAGATTCAGATCTTTTGATTCATCAAGTTCAAGGAGAATGGGCTGTGAAAAACTCGAAGATCATACCTTACGTACAGTATGTACAGAAGTTATGCAAGAGATTTCGTAAGATCGAGTTCAGACATACTCCTAGGATACAGAATGAGTTGGTCGATGCTCTTGCCACCATCGCTTCAATGATTAAACATCCGGATACTGATTATATTGATCCTTTAGATATTGAGTTGAAAGAACATCCAGTCTATTGTTCACATGTTGAAGCAGAACCAGATGGTTTGCCATGGTATTTTGATATAAAGAAGTATTTGGAGTTTGGAACTTATCCTGAAGATGCAACATCCAACCAAAAGAAGTCGATACGCCGCATGGCTCTCAATTTCTTTCTAAGTGGAGAAGTCCTTTATAAGAGAACTCCAGATTTGAGTCTTCTAAGATGTGTCGATGCTGTTGAAGCCGCGAAGCTTATTGAACAAATACATGCTGGAGTTTGTGGAACACATATGAATGGGCTCACTTTGGCACGAAAAATCCTTCGAGCCGGGTATTTCTGGATGACTATAGAGAATGACTATTGCAAGTTTGTGCAGAAGTGTCATAGATGTCAAGTACACGGCGATTTGATACGAGTGCCGCCTCACGAACTTAATGCTATGAGTTCACCTTGGCCGTTTGTAGCTTGGGGCATGGATGTCATCGGTCCAATAGAGCCAGCAACTTCTAACGGACACATATTTATTTTGGTCGCCATTGATTATTTCACCAAGTGGGTGGAAGCAACTTCATACAAGTCGGTCACCAAGAAAGTTGTAGCTGATTTTGTTCGCAACAATTTAATATGCAGATTTGGAGTTCCAGAATCCATCATTACTGATAACGGTGCAAATCTCAATAGTCACCTGATGAGGGAAATATGCGAGCAGTTTAAGATTACTCGCCGAAACTCAACCGCTTATCGTCCTCAAATGAATGGAGCTGTAGAGGCTGCCAATAAGAATATCAAGAAGATTCTTAGGAAAATGATTGATAATCACCGAGGTTGGCAAGAGATGCTGCCATATGCTTTGTTGGGTTATCGAACGACTGTCAGAACGTCGACTGGAGCTACTCCTTACTTGTTAGTGTACGGAACAGAAGCCGTCATACCTGCCGAAGTTGAGATACCTTCCTTGAGAATTATCCAAGAAGCTGAGATAAGTAATGCTTAATGGGTTAGCAAGAGAATTGATCAGTTAACTCTGATCGATGAAAAGAGAATGGTTGTCGTTTGTCATGGTCAGTTGTATCGACAAAGAATGATTCGTGCTTTCCACAAGAGAGTCAGAGCCAGAATTTTTGAAATCGGTCAATGGGTCCTTAAGCGCATTTTTCATCATCAAGACGAGTACAAAGGAAAATTTGCACAAATTTGGCAAGGACCCTACGTGGTTCGTAAAGTATTATCTGGAGGTGCATTGGTCCTGTCGGATATGGACGGCACCGCCTGGCCAAAACCAATCAACTCAGATGCTGTCAAGAGATACTACATGTAAAGATTCGGTTTGCGTTCTACTATTTTCTTGTAATTGTTCATTTGCTTGTATTTGCTTTGTTTTAAAATTTTATCCCTCTTGTAATGAACTACGTCTGACCTGAATTCTCAAAAATGAGATACGTAGGCGGCCTATGTCGGCCTCGGTCACCCCTTTATCCCCTTTAAATATTTCTTTGTATTTTGAACTACGTTCGACCTGAATTCTCAAGAATGAGATACGTAGGCGGCCTATGTCGGCCTCGGTCGATTTTATTTGTAAATTTCTTATTTTTTGTTACCTTTGAGGGGGAACTACGTTTGACCTGATTCCTGCCTCAACGGGATACGTAGGCGCTACAAAGGTTCGGTCATGTTCAATAAGATTTCTATTCCTCTTTACAATAGAAACTGGGACAGAATTTTTGAGAGGGACTCAAAAATTCTCTAGAAGAAGATTTTTTCCTCAACAAGCCAAGACTGAATAAATTTGGAGATTTGCAACTGGGACAGAAATTTTGAGGATGGCCTCAAAATTTCAAACATGGGTTTATTGACAATCTAGAGTGACTCTGAATACTCCCCAGCGAACAAACCTCCGAGCACCCAAACTCAAAGAAGTTTGCTAAGCCTGACGTGACATGACATTTGGCAGTGCTCTTTTAAAAATATTACTTCTCAAAAATTTATTTTTTCTAAAATATTTCCTTTTATGTTTCATTTGTTTTGGCATGAAATATTTGTCTTCTCTATCAAGAGTTGGGAGATCTGGAAAACAACCAGAGATAGCAGGACGAGGAGCAGACAACTGAAGAATCGACACAGATCAGTCCGTTTTAAAAACTAACGATTTTTCTATGGATGCAGGCTTATGATATTGCTCAGAAATCAACAGATTCCTTCGATCGATAAATATGGAGAAGTCAAAGGAGGAGGAAACTCTCCCCAAAATCAATAGCTTTCCTGGATTGCAGGAATCATGTTATATCGCTTATGGCGGAGACTTGGGAATGTGATTTGCTTATTTCAGTCAATTTCCAACAACATGATGTTTGTAAGGAACGTCCAGTTAGATTCAAAGGTGAATCAAGCAAAAATCTCAAGAAAGAGTTTATGGTTTCCGTAAAGAACGCCATTTGCAGATATGATATTATATATTACCCGGAGAGTTTATTTATTTTATCATCGATCAGGACGATACATTATCCAGAGGGGTCATTTATATTGTTGCCGATCAAGACGATATACTATCTGGAAGTCAATTTACCATTATCGTCAATCAAGACGATATGATTATTCAAAAGAAGATCATGCATCGCAAGTCAATACTCATGCATCGCGAAAGATCATGCATCGCGAGTCAATACTCATGCATCGCGGAAGATCATGCATCGCGAGTCAATACTCATGCATCAGAAGAAGATCATGCATCGCAAGTTAATACTCATGCATCGCGAAAGATCATGCATCGCGAGTCAATACTCATGCATCGCGGAAGATCATGCATCGCGAGTCAATACTCATGCATCACGGAAGATTCATGCATCGCGAGTCAATATTCATGCATCGCAGAAGATTATGCATCGCGAGTCAATACTGATGCATCGCGGAAGATTCATGCATCACGAGTCAATATTCATGCATCGAAGAAGATTATGCATCGCCAGTCAATACTCATGCATCGCGTAAGATCATGTATCGCAAGTCAATATTCATGCATCGCGGAAGATCATGCATCGCGAGTCAATATTCATGCATCGCGGAAGATCATGTATCGCGAGTCAATATTCATGCATCACAGAAGATCATGCATTGCGAGTTAATACATAATCATCGCAAGTAGATTTCACCTTGCGGAATTTATGCATCGCTAGAAGATTTCATCCCTCGCAAAAGTTTATACATCGCAAGAAGATTTCATACCTTGCGGAATTTATGCATCGCGAGAAGATTTCATCCCTCGCAGAAATTTTTACATTGCAAAAAGATTTCATACCTTGCGAAATTTATGCATCGCGAGAAGATTTCATCCCTCGCAAATTTTATATATCATGAGAAGATTTATACATCGCGAGAAGATTTCATTCCTCGCAAATTTTATACATCACAAGAAGATTTCATACCTTGCTGAATTTATACATCACGAGAAGATTTCATCCCTCGCAAAAGTTTATATATCCAAGATGATTTCATACCTTGCGGAATTTATGCATCGTGAGAAGATTTCATCCCTTGCAAAATTTGCGCATCGCGGAAAGTATTCATATCCCGCAAGTAATCATGCACTACCAGAGTAGAAGTCGTGTATTTCAAGAAGAACATTCAATTATTGGCATCAACTGCACTATTTTATTCATGATAAGAGTAAACAACATGAAGAGTACATCGACGTCAAGAGAAGCATCAGCACTGCATCATCTTTCATTTATGTTGACATCAGCATGAAGAGTACATTGATATCAAAAGAAATATCAGCATCGCATCAACGTTTACTTATTTTGACATCAGGTGAAGAGTACAATGAAGATTACATTGCAAACACAAGACATACGCTTTATTTGCTTCACGTCAAACCGATCGAGTTGACGTCAAATGTTGAGGAGAACAATTAAGTGTCAATACGGTAAAAGACACTGTCTCTCATTTAAATTGCATTTTTATGCTGACGAGTTTTATCTCAGTCTTTGTTGAGAGCATCCGGAAGGATGAATTCTCCAAAACTTACCACAGGTGCGGACGACATCAAAAAGGATGCAGCACAACGTGGAACTTTTTCTTAGCAGCGAACTGGGACATAGTCCAAAGAGGAATGTCAAACTCTTAGGACGCGAGCAGAGGAGCGACTTCCACCACAATCAAACCACACCCCTATCAGAAGGAATGTGGGTTTTTCTTTGGCTTTTATCAGTTTCGGTTTCGCATCCGTATTTCTCAGTCTACCGGAAGCGAGTTTCCATTCTGAGTGACAATGCACCAAGAGCTTTGGAAATTATGTTCGTGTGAATTCTTAATTATGGGTGTAAAGTGCACCACATTCATGGCTAAGAGGTTACAAGCCTCCTTTTCATACTCATTTAATTTGTCGCTCTTCCAGAACCAAAGGTTATCTAGCATAATAGATTTCCTTTTCAATTGATCGAGTCGAACTACAAGCAGCCTGATTCCTTCTGTTTGGGATATGTAGGCGAGCTCAGTGTTGAAAACTCGGTTGTATTCCAACATTCGCACTCGAATCTATTTCTCAAGCATTTTGGTACCTTCATAATTCGGTATCGAGGTGACTTTTGATTTATTTCATAATCGTGTGTTAAATCAAGCATATCGAACTACAAGTGGCCTGAATTCTCATATAGCCTGAGATATGTAGGAAACCCATGTCCGGGGATCGGCCATAACTCCTAAAGTCCGTACCAAATGTTGTTGGAGAGATTAACTTGTGGTCGGTCAAAATTGGTTTGGTCAATTTTATTTTTCTCAGATTTCTTGCATCAATCCAAGTAAAATGAGGTACAGCTGTTGACACCCAATTTTGACCCTCCCCGATAAAAATTAATTCACGAGCTTCTTAAATTCCAAGCAATTTAAAGTAATTAATATGTTGTTACGAAATTCAAATATATTTTCAAGTATATATATATATATATATATATATATATATATATATATATATACAAGCATATTTTTATGGATGTGTGAAAATCGCCCCAAAGATTTTATGTTTGTTCAAATATTTTATTAATTATGTGATAGTTTACATCTTTTGAATCAATTATTCCAATTGCATCGATATTTCATTTCATTTAAAATTAAGAAGCTTGTTTATTAATTAATGGTAACTCATCTCGCTTAATTTCTAACCAAATTCATCAATTAAACTTGATTTGGTTACATGTCAATGTATTTGGGCCAATTTTTTAATTGCAACCAGAGTCAAACATGCCTTTTGGCCTCAGGCATTTAAAAGAGCTGAAATACGGCCCTCTTTCTTTTAATCAGCCCAACCCATTCCTCTCTTTGTCTTCACCATTCAGCCCACTTTCCCATCAGCCGCCCCGACCCATTCCTTGTTCCAAAAGAACTCAAGCGATTCACCCTCAGCGTGCGACAACAACGCGCAACAAGACGGCGATAGCAGCAACCCAAACCTCCCAGCGAGCAGCTAGCCCCAGAAGCAGTCACGTGAGCGATATCAACGCGTGGTGTAGCGTCGACTCTCCTCCAACGTCTCCCTTATCAATCCAGGACTGACTTTCTGCGGAAATTTCAGTGACAGTACTCCCATCTTGTCCTTGTTCGTGCAGATGCGCGACACGTCGAGCGTCAAGGACGCCTCTTTCGATCAAGACCCTCCCTTTTCGTCCTTTCACCCTAATATTGCGGGATTTGATTGGATTCCGCCCAAAATCCAGCTGCCCTTGTCCTTGGGGTTTTTAAAATTTCGAAATGGGACATAGAATCCCAATTCTACCCTAGCCCTTTGGGAATTTCTCCTGCTTCTCTCATCCGAAAACCCTAATCCATCGCTATATGAGGTCTCTTTCTGTTCTTTCAAAAGGTTTTTTTTTTTTTTTTTGGTCTCGAGTTTGAGTTTTCTTTTATTTTGAGAGAAAGGTTTTGAATAGCAAAATACAAAAAATACTAGCTTTAAAAAAATATAAAACATAGATAGTGAGATTCCTGTTTCTCTTGAATCTCTTGTTTCTTTGCTTTATCGAAAATCTTCGCAAGTCGCTGCCTGCTCAAAGCTCGTTCTGTTCCTTGTTCGCTGCCTCCGAAAAAATAATATTCCGTTTCCGATTTTGGTTTCTTTCGGCGTTTAAACTTATGGTCGCATGGTTTATGGTTTATTGTGTTGAATCTTGTCCGAATGACTTAAAGTTTGTTTACCTCTCGATTATTATGATTCACTCGGATGTTAGAATTTCGCGGGTATTTATATTCGATGATGGCGGAAGTCAATGTTATAACTCTTTTGCAGGTCTAAAATGTTGTTGTTTTGTTTATATAAATTTTTTTTTTACTCCTTGTTTTGTTGTTAAATTTTTTAGAAGTCTCATCGAGCCTTGGCAGAATTATTTTGTATGGCCTTTGAAATACTAGCTAGTTCATTACTAAGATAGTATGTCTTTTCCCTTCCACATGTTATTAAAATATGTTTTCATTGTTTAAGGTGACCATAAATTGATTGTGCATATCTGGAGTAGTTGGGTCGTTTTTTACAAATTGTTATCATAACTTACTTGTGTCCCATTCAATTTCTCATGGATTTAGTGTGCGTTACAAGTATGGGTGTAAGTCGGTATATTTATATATTTTACCTTTTTTTATTTATTATTATTTTTACCCCCTTTATCATATTAAATTCCTCCTTTAAGCCTTTGAATAAAAGAATGACAGGCTTAAATAATTGATCTAGCACTTAGCTTTTATTTGCCTTAAATTACAAAAGGTCTTGACTCTAATTAGTTTATCGTTTCTTACTGTTAAACCTTGCTGCGATTTTTTTTTTATAAAAAAAAAAAAAAAAAAGGAAAAGCAATTTTAATTGTTTCAATCTGATTAGCAATGTTTACTCAAGTTTTTTTCCTAAGTTGGGAATTTGTAGGCAGTGTTGATCTGGGTTTGAGTATGCATGCTCCTTTTCTTTTTCAATTTGGGAGTCCTTATCTTAATTGCCATTTGAATCTAAAAGCGTGATTAATTTTGTTTGTTTCTTTTTTTTTTTTATTTATTTTTACTTTGGTCTTGAGTGAGCAAGTCTTTTCTTTCCTTTTGTTTTCTTACTTGAAGTTGCAAAGTATAGGAGTCATTTAATTAGTTATGTAATTTTTATATTACCTCATTAAACTCTATTATTCTTTAAATTTGCACTTGTGTAAGCTTTAAGTTTAATTGTAGGCTCATATAGATTTAGTTACTTTGTTTAATAGCATGATGTTATGATATGTATCATTCTATTTTGTTCGAAATCATAGCTAAAAATAATAATAGTGTAAGAGACATACTTTTTTTTATCTATCTATTAGTCACTGTGTCGAATTAATGTTTGTTTGCCCTTTTCTTTTCTATACTAGCTTATCAGGAAGTATATTTTACTCACTCTTATTGTTTAATGCTTATATTTTTCACTATTAAACACCTTTTTCTAATATGCAATTCCGTGTTGGGAATTATAATCCATGTTCGGTAGCGTCATGTTGGGGCGGAGGCGTGTGTTTCGACTACCTAAAATTGGACTCTAAGTCAATCTACATGTATTTGAATTAAAATTTATGTTGTTGTTGTAGTAGCGTGACCATTACTTGTGCTTATATTAGTTATATCGCACATTAACTCTTTTCCCTTTTTTAAATGCATGAAAATCTACCTGAGTTCGCTAAGAACTCGTTAATTCCTTGCATCTTGAGAGAGCCATAAAGGCTCAAAATTCTTCTATCGAGTCAACCTAAAATTTGGTGGACAGATTCTTGAAGTTGAACTAGCATGAGGATTTGAAGAAAGTTGAAGAAGTTGGATTAGAAGACCTATTTTATTTTACGCATATTTGTATTCTTATTTGTAATGGGCCTAAGCCCTTATCGTCTTTTACTTTTCTGTATTTACTTTGTATTATTATTTGCTTAGTGTAGGACAGGTACGAAAGAAAGAAAAAATGGGTCAAAAACCCGATACAGATGGGTCCAAAATTCCGGTCAAGGCGGACAGAAACCCGGATTTGGACCCAAGTCTCTTTCCCTCTCTCTTTACATATCTTTTAATTATTTGCTTGCGTTTAATTGCCGTTAGTTTTAACTGTTAGAAAACTCCAAATCCTCTTAGAACGCCGTAAAAGTTTCATCAACTTGAATAGATTTTAACAAGAGAAATAATTTGCAATTAATTTTTTACTTAGATTAAATGCATTAATTTTCAAACCACTCTAAGAAATATTTTATCGCAAAAAATTTAAATTTTAGCCAAACTGAGTTAGTTGTTGGATAACCGTAGGTTAGCGGAATGTCTTAGGTGCTTTCAAAACCTTCCTAAGACGTTAATATGAATTCCCGAACCCTTTAAATGTTTTCAAAATAGTTTTATCTGTTTAAGTCTTTTGAAAAAAACTAATAGTTTTCTTGATTTTTCTCAAAAATTAAGTGGCGACTCTAAAAGTCGAAAATTTAGTAAAAAGATATTTTCGATTAAAACAGGTGGGGTAAATGAAAAGTGAGTACTTGGGTGAATTCTGAGTAGCCCAAGTTCACGATCCTCTTTTGGGGTTTTCTTGCCTCTGTTCTTTTTCCCCAAAAGACTGATTACTTTTATTGTTTTACCGGCATGTCATATCTTATGTACATAGTATAATTCTGAAGCAAGATGGCTAAAACAAATATGATATCCCGATATAATGAAAATGATGCATGACTAGGCATAGTAATTGATAATTGCGTGACTCTAAACATGACATAGAGATACACTACTGCATGATCTTGAATCTAAGACTCGAACTAGGTGTCTAATAATCTGGGAATGTAAGGAATGTCAAGTGAGTATGAGGGAAATTCGAATGATCCACCATTGATACTGAGCTAGAACTTGCCTGGTTAGTCTTGCTAAAAGTAAGCCAAAACAAATAATTAGGAAAGGATCATAGGCCTATGTTCGAAATAGTCAATCTTGAGCCTAAAAATAATAGAAAACCAAATGAAGTTAACCCCTTATTTATCCAAATGATTTGAGCCTACAAACAGATCTTTCTTTTTCACCCCAACTGATCTTTTCTGGGAACAATGTGTTAGCCCTGGTCCCTCCCTTGACATGTGCACCTCAGTTTATGCCAAAAGCTTAAGTTGAGGGTGGCTAATGCAGAAAGCAAATTTGTCGTCGCCTGACCCAACCATGGGTATTGTGAACCTTGACTCATGGCAAAGTCATGAGTTGAGGGTGGCTGTTATAAGGAATACTCCGGAAAGTGGGGTTGAAAGAATGAAGAGGAAGAAAGAACAAAACAGAAGTGAATAAAAAAATAATAATTTAATAATGGTAATAAACACAAGAAAAGAGAAAAGTCACTTCCACATAAGGATAAGAAAGGAAAAAAAACACAGCAAGGTGAAAAGAAAATTGAAAAATAGGGCGAAATTAAACGATAAAAAGGTGGTACGCTTAGCCGATATGTCAAGAAAGGCAACAAATCACTCAAGCATACCTAAATATGTCCTACCTGACCCTCAGCCTATGTTATAAGCTAAAAAGTCCTATCGTGATCCTAAGAGTTGTATGGCGAACTTAAAGTAGTGAAAATAAGGGCAAGCTTATGGCAATATGTATAAATGAATTGTGAATTTGTTCTGAGAGTGAGTGTCGAAAAGTAATCCTTATACTCAAACTAAAATCATTGTGTGAAAAATGAGGATGTTATTTGAAGTGAGGACAATAATTGTAATATCGGAAATATTAGCACCTCGGTGAGAAATTGAAGAGGATAGGTGTCATTGCATAGTGAGTCTGTGTCATGGTCTGATTTTACATAAGTCAATGCGTAATAGTGATAACATGCATGAACATAATGAGAATGATCGGGATTGATAGCCAAATGATTGCGAAAGCTAAAATGTGGATACTCTTGTACAAAGATTTTGTAGTGAGTCATAGTGCGTCGCTTGAGGACAAACAACGAATTTAAGTTGAGGGTGTTGATGTACCGTGGTTTCACGGTACTTTTAATGCTTTTTCCTTAATTTTAGTGTGTGTCTAAAGCCTTTTTGTGTTGATTTTTATGTAAGTTTCTCTTTTTTGCAGAAAATCTGTCCAAAGATGAACACGGAAGTTTTTGAGCAAGAAATGCAGAAGAGACCACCTACGGACCTTATGACGTCCGTCGAGGCTGTGACGGTCCGTAGGTGGCATCGTAGTGAGGAGAGAAGCTGCTGAAGGAAGATGGGGAAGTCTGACCAAGTGTGGGACTACGGAAGTACATGACGGACCATCATATCCTCGAAGGTCCGTCCTGCTTGTTCATCGTGATGATCAGAGAGTAGTCCCAGTACCCAAATTCCAAGAAGTTTAAATATTTTGGAACGGAGATCCTCGACGGACCGTAGTGCTTGAAACAGTCTGTCATACTTGTCCGTCGAGGGGATGAAGAAAGCAGCAGAAGAATGTGTGAAGTATGGGACGACGGAGGCCATGACGGTCCGTTACGAGGTCCGCCGACTCAGACGCGTTTGGACAGATTTTTAGTAATTAGAATCCTTCTTTTATTAGGTTTTGTTTTTATTATAAATAGTTCGAAAAACCTCATTTTTGGGGTTGGACTTTTTGATAATTTTTAGTTCTCTTGTTCAAGTATTGAAGAATTAATTTCAGTAATTGATACACTCTTTATGGAATTGATTGTTGGTTTTTGTGTGAATTAATCAAGTTAAATTCTGGAATTTATTGGTTCTCATTAAAGTAAGTGCATGAATTCTTTCATTACAAATGTGAATTGTGTAATTATGACCATGGGTAACTAAACTCCATAGCTAAGGTTGTGGGAACACTGGGTGAATAACTAGGTAAAATCTAACTAAAATAACAATTCTCGAATGGTGTCTTGCATGTATTGATAATTCTTTCGTGTAGAAGTCTTTTTAACGGATGGCCAACGTTAGAACTCGCCTTAATGCTACTTGCCGGACCAAGGAGGTAGATAATAGGAAAAGAATTATCAACATAGATTTAGTGTAGACTATCTAATAGGCTAGTATTGTTTGATACGAGGTAATAACTTAGTCAAATACCGAATACAATGCTTAATATGAGGTAAAGATATGGGTTAGTATAGCAACACACGTAGCCGGACAAAGGTGCGGAGTGAAATTTTCTAGATGCTGGACCAAGGATTTAGAGATACATAACTTATCACTTTACATGCAAGATACTAGGATAGAATTGTTATAGTTAGAGTTATAAAGTTAGGAACCTGTGGGGAACACTTGAGCCCTAGTTACTTTTATTAATTGATTAAACTCCGAGATTTGAATCTGTTAGTTATTTACTTTAATTTAGCTAATCATTTTCATTAATTTAGAAATAAAAACACCCCTTTTTTGTCTTTTGTTTTCTTGGAAAATAGTTGGCTAAATAGTAGTAATAATAGAATAAAGTTAAGTCTGAACTATTTTCCTCGTGGGATCGATCCCAACCTCATTAGTTGGGTTCTTTACTTGATACAACCGCTTTACTTCTTATTTGAGAAGTAAGTTTGAGCGTATCAATAGCTTAATTATTTTTCGTGTAGTTATACACTTGTGTGTTTCTCCAATGAATGCAACTGGTTAATAAAGGCCTCAGATATTAATAAATCAGAAATGTTTAGAATAAGAGTGTTCAACGCTGAACAGACATGTTCACTGAAAGATAGAGTTTATTCACAACTACAAGTAACAAGCAACTTAGTTGGTGGAATTGTTAAGCCTAAATTGGTAGATCATAAAAGGATATACACACCTTCTGATAAAAAAAAGATATGAAGTTGGATCTTGGTGTTGATATATCTTACATATTGGCTAGGAGAGCTAAAGAAAGGGCTTTGATTTTTTTTAGGGGGACGCTAGGAGGATCGTACAGTAAATTACTTTTGTATTTGTATATATTGGGTATTACATATCCAGGATCCCATATACACTTGCAGAAAACAGATGAAGATAGGTTTTTGTACCTATTTGTTGCATTGGATCCTTTCATCAAAGGATTTAACCATTGCCGACCTGTAGTTATAGTTGATGGGAGTCATTTCCGAGGACCTTACAATGAAACTTTTGTAGCAGCTACCACGACTGACGGTGCAGGTATATAAACATGTATTTTATATTATATATAAATATATGAATTTTGAATAACTGTTATACATAATTCTTTATATATATACTTATAATCTGCAACTTTGTGACTGTATAAATATGTATGTGTAGGTCATATCTTCCCACTAGCATATGGTGTCTTAGATTCAGAGAATGATGCCTCTTGGACATGGTTCTTTGAACAACTAAGAGAATCATATAAGGAAAAGAATAATATATGTATTGTGTCTGATAGAAATGAAAGCATCATAAAGGTTGTTACGCAAATGTATAATAATATACAACACTATGCTTGTATGTGGCATCTTTGGAAGAATGTTCAGACAAAGTACAGAAAATTCCATCAAAAATTAAGTCCAGTATTCTATACAATGGCTAAAACATGTAATCAGTTAGATTTTGATAGACTAATGAAAATAGTAGAAAAAGTAGATATACGAGTAAAGGAATAAATGAAGTTGGCTGGATATGATAAGTGGTCTCGAATGCATGCACCAGCTCATCGTGGTTCGTCAATGACATCGAATATCGCAGAAAATATAAATGCGGCATTAGTTTCAGCAAGAGATTTGCCAATTTATGATTTTCTAGAGGAAGTTAGGCTAATATTTGGCAGATGGAATTATGATAACAAAAATGAGGCATCATTAGCATTTACTCCCTTGATTGGAAAATTTCAGGAGACGCTGAAAATCAATGAAGCAATGAGTACACGAATGATGGTATGCTTTCTTTATATTTGTATAAGTTTATACATATAATTTTTTTTGATTTATTTTTATATATTTCAGGTTTTTCCGTCAACAGAATATGTTCACAATGTCAATGATAAAGGTAGAAATTATATAGTTTGTCTTTAGAAGAAAAAATGTACTTGTGGAAGCTTTCAGTATGAAGAAATACCATGTGAACATGCGTGGGCTGTTCTGAAGTTCAAGAGTTTGGGACCAGATGAGTTCTGCTCAAATTTATACACACCAACAACAGTGCTGAAGACTTATGATTTTCCAATATACCCATTGCCAGATAAAAAAGAGTAGCTGGTCCCTAGATACATAATGACTGATTTAGTACTGCCTCCAGAATTCAAAAGGCCTCCAGGAAGACCAAGATAAAAATCTCGCGAAAAGTCAGCAAGAGAGATGTTTGAATTTAAGGGAACAAATACATGCAGTACATGTGGCATTGCAGGTCACAATAGGCGTTCTTGTAGAAATCAGCCTCGGAAAGCTTAGAAAAGATTCAATTTGAAATGTGTATGATGATTTTATACATTTTATATTGCCTAACTTTTTCCATTTGAATATTATTTTAGTTGTATTGATACATGATCAGAGATGGTATTTCAATTTACTTTTAAAATGATATTTCAATATTCAATGATATTATACTGTTTAACATGTCCAATATGTACAGTTCAGTGAATTTTGTGAAAGTTGAACTAAGTACAAATTAGTGTTCTTATAAATATAGACTTTATCTCTACATTTGTTTAATTGTGTTATTTCAGTGATTAATTGTATAAAATAGTTGAAAGAATTAAACTGTGTTAATTATTGTATAAACTAGTTAGTATAAAGTGATTTTAATTTGTAAAATTGTATAAAGTAATTTAAGTTGAACTGCTACTTTAATATGTATAATATTGATAGCTATATTTTATGTGGAGTTAGTATCTGTATAAATTAATGTTCGTATAAATGTACACTTGATATCTGCATTTGTATTTTGGTATAAAACCTGCAGATAATATCTGATATTTTTGGAATTAGATTGTATAAATTTTTTTGACGAATTCAAAAATCAGTTGGACTGTATAATTGCATATGACATAAACAACTAACAAATAAACTAAAAAGACAAGTGAAACAAATTTTTGTTATTTCTATGGTAATAATTGCATTTGTATAATAATTTCTCAATTAAGTTGAATAATTTTTCAAGTATTATTGTATAACATGTCAAACTATTCATTTGTATAAAATAGTATATATCAGTTATATTCACCAAAAAATTGTATATATGAAACATCAACAAAAAAATCGGCAAACGAAGTTCATTAAACAAAATAATAGAGCCAACAAAATGTTGATCCCATTAAACTGGAATATTCAAAAAGTATTACTGCTAATACAAAATTTCAAAACAAACATAAAAGATACAATAAAACTAAGTGATTGTGATATGTTCGATACTTTCGCGTCAACTTTTGATCTGATTGGCTTGTCTGGTGCCTCACTGTCACTAATCGCCTCAGCTTGATTTTTGTGCATGCCATAATTTCACAATAGCGTTGCATATCTGCTACGGATAAGGTCAGGATCAAATGGACCTGTTGGAATGCCATTGCCATCACTCAAGAACTCTGCATATGCCAAAATGTATAGACCACAATCCCTATATACAAATACATAATAATACAACATACTTTTCAACAATTGAACTATGAAAAAAAAAGTCATCAAAAAAGAACAAGTGTATAATAACTTACAAGCTGCCGGGAGGTTGCTGAGGAATATCATCTACATATACAATGTCAAAAGAATCATAATATGTGTGCAATCTGTATTTCGAATGTGAAAGTACATCCAATTCTTTCTTTTGATAAAATTCAGTCATTGAAAGATACATGGGTATGAGTTGTGCATATTTTTTTTTATCTCAGTGAGTACATATGAATCATGGATGGATCCTCTTAGTGAATCATATATCATTATACAATGTTCATTAAAAGACACAACAATCAATACTCAATGTAATCTCTCCTTCACATTAATCGAAATGAATATATTATCAACAGTAAACCATGGCACAACAACATGCATCCTATATCCATTAATATATTCAAGAATAGTCTCTTCATAGCTGGCCTTAGACGCAAGAGTATTGGTTCCAAAATACACATCCCAAATATTGTGAATCAGCGTGTTAAAATAATAGTCAACAGTGCTGAAGGTGTATATGCTGCTAGGATTGTACTTTCCCTTTTTCATCAAATAGTACAATATCATATTTATGTGCTGTAGGAATCAAAGTAAACACAAAAAAAAGGAAATATTATACAAATGCAATGAATTTATATTATAAAAATAAATGGAGCAAAAGTTATACCGAATCATCCAGCAATTGTCCATGAGTCGCTAATTTATAGAATCAATTCTTGTCCGAAACAATGCACACACCAAAATTCATGTCCTCTTTTAAGGTACACTATTTCTTTTTATATCGATCATCAGAGTTTTTTCTATTGTTGAAGTTAAAAGGTTATGTACAATTGATATGTAATATACATAATTGTGAAATTATATATATTATACAAATTAACTGCACACTTACTTGTTTTGGTGTCTAGCAAGAAGACCTTGTCTTAGCCATGTCCAGAAATTGATATATAGCGATGTATCATATATTTCACTAATAGAATCTAATGGATGCTTCTGATCAAATATTACGGGCAACTTTGAAGAACTATCTGAAATGAGATAATAAGTAATTGTTAGACTATATAAATCATGATTGTATATGTATAAATCAAACAAAATGTATAAAATTTGAAATTATACCAGAAGAAGATTCAAAAGTTGTAATGTATGGCGATGTATTATATCGACCAGAACGCCTAATTCGACGCATTGGTGTCTCATCCCCCACTTCTGTCCCTGAATATAAGACAATAATTCTTTCTGGGTTGAGTCTCGAAAGATGTCGACCAGGAATCAGTAACGATGATTCTGTTAGAACTGTATTGTAGCTTGCATCAGTAGGAGATATCATTTGAATCGGTGCAACATATATGATGTGTTCTTCAGGAGGTACATCTTGACCAACAGACTTAAAATAATAAAAGAGCCGATCAGTTATACAAAATTATCAATGTATATAGACATATACAAAAATAATCATATAAGTTATAATCAAACCTCTAAAATTGTATCATTCGGTGGTAACTCGACAGTAATAGGAACCTTCAAAGACTGACCAACAGTCTTGAAAAATAAATCTTAATAAATGTATATACAAACAGGGGCTTTATACATAAAAGTTCAAAGCAAAAATACATATACAAAAACATATCTTAAGAACATAATCAAATCTTCTCTTTTTTCTGATCTCGTGACAACTCGCCAGTGATGAAAACATCCGATGGTAACTCGATAGTGGTAGAAACCTTCAAAGACTGACCAACAGGCTTGAAAAGCAAATCTTAATAAATATATATACAAACAGGGGCTTTATACATAAAAGTTCAAAGCAAAAATACATATACAAAAACATATCTTAAGAACATAATCAAACCTCCTCTTTTTTCTGATCTCGTGATAACTCGCCAGTGATGGAAACATCTGGTGATAACTCATCAGTGATGAGAATCTTCAACGACAGAACAACATGTTTAAAAAACAATTTTACTACATGTGTATGCAAACGAAGACTTTATACATAAAAGTTGAAAGCATATTATACATATACAAAAACATAAGTTAAGAACATAATCAAACCTCCTTTTTTTGCCGATCCAGTGACAACCCGCCAGTGATGGAAACATCCGGTGCTAACTTGTCAGTGATGAGAACCTTCAATGACAGACCAACAAGATTAAAAAAATAATTAAAAATTGCACATATATGTTCAAAAAAAATTGATTTACCTCACTGTTCTCTAAGTTTTTCATTTCATCTGGACGTTGTAGTTCAGAACTTATACGTGACTGTGTCATGCCCCCAATTGAAGATTTCGATGGAACTTCTAAATCAAAATTATGAAACAAACTTTCATAAATTCAACATACAAAATTATCAATATATATAGACATATACAAAACATCATATAAGTCATAATCAAACCTCTACAATTGTATCATCTGGTGATAACTCGTATGTGATGGAAACCTTCAAAGACTGACCAACAATCATGGATTTAATTTATTTCTAAAAATATATCAAATACAAACAAAGGTATACAAAGACAACAGAAAAATAAAACCAAACCTCCAAAATCTTTTCATCCGGTGATAATTCATCAATGATATGAAGCTTCAAAGACTGACCAATAGGCTTAAAAACATAAATACATATACAAAAACAAAACGATGTTCAAAAATTAACATATGAACATATATTGTATAGCAATTATACAAATAAATGTTGTGTAAAAAATTTATATTACAATTTGTATATATACGTAATAACAGAAATAAATAGTTGAAAGTTGCACATATACGTTCAGATAATATTGAATTACCTCATTGTTCTCTAAGTTATTCATTTCATTTGAACATCGTTGTCTGAAACTTGAAGATGGAGAGTGTATAGGTGACAGTGGCATGCCCACAATTGGAGATTTTAGTGGAATTTCTATATCAGAATCCTGAAATGAACTCTCATAAATTCAACATGCACAATTGAATTTATATAACAAATGTAATTATATGTTTGAATACAAAACCTTTGCAGTTGATTTTTGTTGTTAATGGCATTCAATACAACATTGAAGTTGTCTTGTATCAACTTTCTTAAATCTAAAAACTCTTCTTTAACCTAGAAATACATGAAGGTGTGAATTTAAAATTTTTAAAAATAAATATACAACAATATGTGCAATAGTATTATACTTACAGATAATTTGAATGAATCAAATTCAGCACGCGAAATGTTGATTTGAGATGAATTATTGTTCGATGTTGTAACACCTGTAGCATTTGATTTTTTTACGTTTGACAGGCAATTGTTTGATGACTGGCTTGGTTACAACAACAACAGACTGCCTTTTGTGCCTTACACGTCGAGTCTTCACTGATGGAGAGACTGGGGCATTACGTGTTTGTGGCCTTTGTATATCGTGATCTTGAACAATTTTGGGTGGGATCTTCGTTGGTATAATCGGGACAGATTGCCTGAGTCGCTTCTTGATGGTTAAGATATCATAATCAAATACAATCTTTTCCTTTCCCTTGTTAATTGATTTTGGTAGGTCTTGAAAGTCATCATCTGACTCAGGAGATTATATAACATCATCTGCTTCAATGTTGGAAGGTGCGATTGATGGTGAAGCTGTATCAGATTGGACATACTTTGGCGACAATTGAATGATTGCAATTTCCAATGGGGTTGGAGTTATGTTTCGAAAAGTAATCTGAAATTTATAACAAAATCATCGAATATATATAAATATATGTATAATTAGTGACTAACTAAATACATTATTTACGAAGAACACAAAATTTATATATGTATAAACACTTGTAACTCAATATTTGTATATGTATAAAAATAAAAGTTCTATTGATTGAATATGTATAAATATGATAAACAATATTTGTATATAAAATAAAGAACAACACAGATTAAAAGTTGACAAAAATGCACACCGAATTATTGACATCACGAAACATTCCTTTCATGTAGTAGTCGATGCGGGGATAATCCTTTCTGGTGACCCAGTTGAGAATTCTAGGAATGTGGTCAGAGTTCTTAACAACAATATTTTTGTCTACCTGTGAACAACATTCATAAATCCACACTTGCATAGCAATAGAAAACCCATGAATTCTGTAATACTTCCCTGTTTTGTTCATTTTTTCAGACAAATTTTTTGTTAGCTCCTCAAAAGATTTGTTACCCCACGGATAATCCATATACAATTGAGATTCTACCAAATCAAAGTCGATTCGATCAATTATTGTAGCGAATTCCAAACTTCAACACATCTTCATCGTTGTCACCCCATACCTTATTATTAAAACTCTGAAAAAGTTCTGCTTTCGATACACTCTTTTTTTCTGGAAAATACATTTGAAGAAGTCTATTTGGTTCTTCAGTGTTGAACACAAATTGTGACAGATCATCATTGCATTTAAGCCCAGAAATAAGATAGAAATCTCTACGGGTGAAACGTAGAGTGGTACCATTTATGTCAATCATAATGGCATTAGAAGAACTACCCTCTACCTCTCGCAACATAAAACATCTAAACAGTTGTGCTTGAACATGACAACGATGCATACTTGATATTTGAGCAAAACAAGATGCTGTGCAAAATTGATTGAACGCAACTTCAGGCAATTTGGAGCGTAATTGATCCATTACCCCAATACTGATATAACATTGCATGTGTGGGGTGTAAAGTGGATCTTCCTTGAGAAGAAATTGTACTCCCTAGTAAATAATGTAAATGTATTATACAATTTCAAATGTATAATTATACAAGACAGATAACAAAAACAGTATAAAAATACAGAACTATACAAAGTGAATATCTATATACAAATTCAAAGTTATACAAAGTGAATATCAATATACAAATTCAAAGTTATGCAAAAGTGAATATCTATATACAAATTCAAAGTTATACAAAGTGAATATCTATATAACAATACAAAGTTATACAAACAGAATATCTATATACAAATTCAAAGTTATACAAAGTGAATATCTATATACAAATACAAAGTTATAAAAACAGAATATCTATATACAAATACAAAGTTATACAAACAGAATATCTATTTACAAATTCAAAGTTATACAAAGTGAATATCTATATACAAATACAAAGTTATAAAAAATAAATATCTATATACAAATACAAAGTTATACAAATATGAATACAACCGAAACAAAAATAATTATACAATTTATCAATAAGTATAACACAAATATCAAAATAATGACAACAACGACTGAAATATAGAATCTCATTTTTGTATATAGAGATACAATATATTTAAACAGTTAAGATATGCGTACAAAACTAGATCTGAACTTCAAACATATTGACAACTTACCTCAATTCTTTCAAAATGTAGTTGTTCGAATGAGTCAGATTGGGCATCTTCTTTATTACTTGTAGATCCAATATCTTTTACTTTACGCTTCTTCTTTGAAATCAAAACTTCAACTGATTTGTATTGTTTATTGCTTGTAGATGCAACCTCTTTTACTTTACGCTTCTTCTTTGAAGTCAAAACATTAACAGATTTGTCTTCTTTATGTTTATCCACTTTTTTTGTCTTTCCTTTTGATTTTGCAACATGCATGACTTCCTGCATCTTCAATGGGGTATTACCAGACTTCGACATATCATCTTGTTGATTAATTCAAGATTTAGCCATGGATCCTGAAATTTCGTCGAAATTCTGAATTAAATCCAAAGAAAAAGATGGAATATCATACAAAAACTGTTTATTCGCTTGTATACCTCTAGTGATTCTCTTACAAGGTGTTTCTTCTTCATTCATGATTTTGGATGTATAAAACGGAAAAACTGAAAAGGAACAAAAAATTTAGCAGTAATATACAATACAAAATAATGAAATAAGCATGAAATCGAGAAAACAATTACCTGGAAAATCTGAGAGAACAAGTTAAGAGGCAAAAGATAGAAATTTTGAATTTATGGTAAAAAAAGTTTTAATTTTTTTTTTGCAGTCACACAAGTAGCGTGTGAAATGGGGTAAAAAAACAGGGTGAAAAGGCACGCTTAAACTGACTCTACTGACAACGTAATAATGACAAAAATTAAATGGCGAATGGTAAATAAAGCAAACAATAGCTATTTTAAGTAATTTCTGATATAAGTTTAATTTTCCATGTAATTTTCCCTATTAAATATACTAATTTGCTAGGCAATCAATAAGTTATCACTCGATTTGGTATCGAATTAGGGCTGAAGGGATAATTATTGGGCGATATATTGATTCCCTATTTCATACTCCATTCTTTCACTTTCACTCGCCTATATATTGATCTCCGATTAAACGAAAAAATTCTAGCCCTACTTAAGCTAGTAATTTAGGAATTGTAAATCCCAATGAGACACATATGAAAGTCTAAATTACGAGGGTATGTGCACATGCCGAAATTATTGATGATAAATAAGAAAGGAGACATCAAAAAGAGGAAGGAAAAACAAGCAGACAAAGCTTCATGTTTCACTTTAATTTCATCTGGTCTGAAAAGGATAAAAGGAATGTACACTCTGGCTGAAAAATCGTTTTAGCATTGGGCTATATAAAGAAATCATCAGATCATTTCGTATAAATGGCCCAATAGACAAAAGATATGCATATAACTGAAATATGCAATGTACATACATAGAAAAGGAAAAATTTTTGTTATAGGATGAGTCAATTAATCTTGTACATCTGGCATACCGGTTAGAATAGAGGGTTCCATTTGTAGGACCAGCCTGCACTAGCTGCAGGTTCTTCAAATCTCCAACTATGGAGCAGATGTAAGGACATAGTGAGTTCATGATTGCTCAACTCTCTCCCTAGAGAAATTGATGATAGTTTGATTACTGAAGATCTGCTAGAGAACTTTGGTTCAGCTTGGAGCATTGATTTTATTCATCAAATGGTACTAAACTCTTTCACCTGCAAAAAGAATTAAGTAGGTTAGTTCAAGGAAAAAATAACATAACAAATATATTTCACCTATCTTAAAAGGCTTTAAGATGAACTAGACTCTTTGAATTTAAATGTCAAATGTTCTTGTGTATATGTCTGTGAAGGAAAACACAAAATGGAGGATGAGAAGCTTATTCACTTTCTTTTGGGACTCAATGAAACTTATGCTCAGGGGTAAACATCTTGACAATGGATCCACTTCATGACATCAATATTGCATACTCTTTGATCTTGCAAGATGAAAATCAGATGGAGACTTACATAAGTCCTTCATGCCCTATGATTCATCAACTTTCATGGTGAATAGTAACATGAATCAGAATAGAGGAAAACAACCTCAACAATTCACATATCTAGAAATACATATCCCAGGAGTGAAAACTCACAAGCTTCATGATAACCTCAAAAGACAACTTCAAAAGTTTAAAGGGAAAAAGGAAAAGTATGATCCTAACGCAACATTCACCCACTGTGGAAAGAATGGACACTTGAAGTTGAGCTGTTATAGGTTGATTGGGTTTCCAGATGACTTTCAGTTTACACATCAGCATGGTAATCATGGTCAAATAAGAGGAAATATAGTGGTCAGCATGGAAGAGGCAGATGAAGGATCAAATGCTCATGGTATCAACCAGCACTTCACTCAAGACCAAATCAATTTTTTGTTTTAAAATTGGAAAGAGTTACTTCAAGATTTCATACAAATGAAAGTGGAGAATAAGACCAACTCTTCAAATGCTTCTAAGACTAATGCAAATGTAGTAGCTGGTACACTAATGAACTATTTTGGTTCTTGTTTCTCTATTTTCAATTCAAATATATGGATTATAGATTTGGGTGCTTCAAAATATATGTGTTATGATTCTGTCTATTCCTTTATCTATGTCGCCCCTCACAGTTTCTCTAAACATCAATCTTCATAATTCAAACTCTATCACTGTTACTCATATTTGTGTTCTGTGTTTATTTTTTTATCTAACATCGAATAATGTCATCTATGTTCCTAGTTTCAACTTGTAACTCATTATCAGTTCATAAGTTATGTTTTCAATTCAACTTTTCATTCTTTTTCAATTCTAATGAATGTCTAATGTAGGGCCATTCCATGAAGAATCCTCAAGTTTTTGGTAGATCTAAAGAGGTTTCTACTTGCTTCAGCCAAATCCTAAGAAGTCTAGTTTTAAGTCCACTATTTCCATTTATCTTAAAATTATCAGAGTAATCCTTTTCCTTTTTTTGTTTGTTATAGTTCAATTTTCGATGTAAAGTTTTGGCACATTAGACTTGGTCATTTTCCCTTAACATCAATGAAAAATGTCAGTTTCATTTCTGTTCCTTCTAGTCTTGATTGTTATTGTGATATTTGTCCACAATCTAGGTAATCTAGACTTTCCTTTTTTATCGGTCATAATAAAAATAAATCAAAGTTTGAGGTAATTCATGTTGATGCTCGGGGCCCCTACAAAGTACCAACTTATAATTATCATAGATATTTTCTCATAATAGTTGATGATTATAACAATGTTACTTGGACATAATTATTAACCACTAAGAGTAACTTTTTCCAAGCCTTATAGTATTTTATACAGATGATGCACAAACAGTTTGATGTAAAGGTAAAGATAGTAAGATCAGATAATGCTCTTGAACTAGGGAAAAATGAAGCATGTCTTTGTTTCTTCAACTCATTTAACATCATTCATCAATGTTTATGTGTTGATTCCCCTCAACAAAATGATATTGTTGAAAGAAAGCACAAACACCTACTTGAGATTTCCGAGGCACTCATGTTTCAATCAAAAGGTCCTATGATTTCTTGGGGAGAGTGTATCTTAACAACTATTTTTCGTATTAACAGCTTTCCATCCAAAGTTTCTTGATGCAAAGACACATTATGAATGGGTTTTGGGAAAAACACCCTCTTGTCATTTATTAAGATGTTTTGGTTGCTTATTTTAAACTAATACTTTGAGTCTGGGAAGAGGTAAGTTTGACTCAAGGGCCATAAGTTATGTACTTTTGTGAAATGCTATAAATCAGAAAGGTTACAAGTTATTGGAGCTACAATACTAAGAAGATTTTAATTGCTTGTGCAGTTCTTGAACAGATCTTTCTTTTTGTTAATACACAATATTTCCTTCTATTTTTCATACCATCATATTGATTCTGATTTTTTTTCTCCATCTCTTACTCATGATTCTTCCTCTCCTACTATTCCTTCATTGGATTCTGTTTTGGAATCCTGTCTTCCTTCACCCACCATACATGAATCTATTTTCTCTTCTCCTTCATCATCTACCACACCTGATCCTCCCCTCATAAGGTTCTCTAAATCTACATTAGGGAAAACTCTTTCTCATTTGCAAGATTATATCTGCAATCTTATCACTCTTATTGATGTTACCCACTCTTGTTTCTCCTCTACTCACACCCATTCCTCTATTTATCTTCATATCCTTTCTCCACCCAATCAAATGATAATTCAAAATACCTCTCATATTTTAGAATCTACAAGTTATGGCCAAGCTTGTTCTCATCCAGGTTGGCTGCAAGCCATGACTGCTAAACTTGAAGCTTTACAATCCAACAACACATGGGTTGTGATTCCTTTACCTTTTGATCAAAAAGCTTTACATTGTAAGTGGGATTACAAAGTTAAGCAACATGTTGATGGTACTTTGAAAAGATGAAGGCCAGATTGGTTGTGAAAGGTTATATTTCTCCCATGTTGTTAAGATAATCACTAGTAGATGATTGTTGGCTATTGGGGAAATCTTTTAGTTTGATTTTAATAATGATTTTCTGCAAGGTGACTTACAAGATGAGGTTCATATGAAGGATCCTATTGGCTTGGTTCCTCCTCACCCTAATATGGTTTGTAAGCTCCGCAAATCTCTCTATGGTTTCAAAAAAGCTTCTCAGAAATGGTAAGCCTGACTTTTAGGAGCTCTCAACTTTAAGGGTTTCATTGTCTCACTCAATGACTATTCTTTATTTTTTTAAAGGTCAGGGACTCTTACTACTATTATTGATGTCTATGTGGATGACATTCTTATTACAAGCGATGATCACCAAGAAATCTCAGTCATTAATTTATTTCATCACTCGGAGTTCAAGATCAAGGACCTTGGCCTTCTACACTATTGTTTAGGCATGGAAATCTTAAAGTAAAAACAATGTATTATCATCGGTCAAAGGAAATATACCATGGAGCTTTTCGAGGAGTTTGATGTTGCTAATCTTTCTCTTGCTTCTTCTCCTTTGGATCCATCTGTCAAATTATTTGCCGATTTAGGGGATTTCATGCCAGATCCGATACCATACATGCATCACATTGATAAACTAAATTATTTGACTCATATACGCCCCGATTTGTGTCATTTCATTTTGATTCTTTTGATTCTTAGCCAGCTTATGAAAAATTTGTGCCTTTCACATCACAGTATGATGATGCTTTGAGACTGGATAGTTACCTGCAACATTGCCCTATTCATGGTTTGTTCATTTTTGGTTCATCTTCTTTTTCCCTTAAAGCTTTTTGTGATATAGACTGGGCGTCTATGACGACCCAGATCGTATTGAGTGGAATGCACACACACTAAATCCTCCGGTGGGAGATCTATAATTACTAACAACTAAGCAATTTAAACTACGAAAGCAGGTTAAATAACTAAAATAATGAAGTTCCCATAAAATTTTAAAAGATTTTAAAACTAACAATGAAGAAAATAACACCTAAAACCTGAAAGTCAATGTACCAAAACTACTAATAACGAACCAAGTCTGAACAAGAAGGATCCTAACCCCAACTAATGAACTAATAAACTAACTAGAAAATTCTAACTCCAAAATGTGGACATAAGCTCAAAGAGAATCCAAGGCAACCCAGAAGATGGTAGCTCACCCTTAAATTTGAAGTTGACGATCACATATCTTCTAAGCGAGGTCTGTTAATAGCCTCCGGAAGATACCCTGTACTCAACAAAAATGAGATCAAGTGCAGTATCAATACACAACCACCATGCAACTATCCCACTAAGTGCAACATAAACAAGTGAAAACAACAGTACAACCATGCAATATACTGAACATATACAATATTGATTATCACATTCTCAACAATATACAATTATCGCAATTAGTTAGTCCTCTCATGGAACTCAAACCTAAACTGTAAGTGCATCGGAGTTTCCGTTCCAATAGTTATGTTAGAACGTGGCAACCAATTCCATATTTATGTCGGAACATGGAAATCGATCTCAATTAGTATACCATAACTTGGTATTCGATCCCATCAACACACCACAATCACATTCACAAGTATATTCTCAATAATCATACATTCAAATAGTAATTCATGGCATAATGTTATTTGTTCATACTCGTTTATAATTAGTTTGATCAATAACGCAACATTCACATATAAACATGCATCATAATGAAGCAATAAAAGGAATACATCACACAATCATAGAATCACAATCATCACCTACCTCGAAACAAGTTTGAAACCCTAAGAAACGTGCTGCTTCTCTTTACACATTCGTTTGGCTTGTTCGTGGTCTACAAATAATTAGTATAATAGGTGAATCAATAAACATCACTAATTACCCATATTACTAACAACTTTAACAAACCCTAGATCATCCCGCGATCTAAGTAGGGTTGTCTTCACCATGCATTCTAATGTTACAAACCTCCCCTATTGATAACAACCCAAGAAAATAGATTCTACGAATCGAAAAATGGATTTGGGGAGTTAAAATCTTACTGTTAGCCTTAAGAATGGTGAAAAAGTGTCAAGACGTCATATGGGGTCGACTCCTAGCTCTCAAAGTCGAAAAGTGAAGAATAAAGACATTTTAGGAGTTTATCAACAACTTAAGTAGTGTTAAACCTACCACAGCGGGCCCGCCAGAGCGATCAAAAGCCCCGCCAAAGCGGATTTAACAAAATAGTGAGATATTTTAAGGATTCCAAGAACTCCATTTTACAACACACCCTCAACCATTGACACTCAGAAAATACCTTTCACGCCAATATCAATTCTGAGATTTCTACGCGCCCAAATTCAATTACATAAAGTCGTACGGGTTCTTTAACGCGTTAGCTATCTACTCATGTAATTAAAAACAGAAATAAATCACTCAATTAATATCAAATTTCCCTAGATCTCAACAACTCTGATTTCGTCCAAATTTGGACTAGGTTGAGAAATTGAAGCTACTACGAAAATATTTTTCGGCCCAAAAATTTTCCCCATTGTATCTTCTATAAAGATAGAACCCGATCGTTACAGTGTTCTATCTATATACTAGAAGATCGATTAGTGAATTTTTCATAAGTTTGGAAATCTAAGAAACAAGCCTTTATTTCCCGTACTTCCGCCGAAGCAGAGTATCGATCTATGAAGCAACTTGTTGCCGAGTTGACATGGTTAATGTGAATGCTCTCCAATATATCAGTTCCTCCTGCTCTTCTAGTACCAGTACACTCTGACAGTCAGGCTGCCATCCATATCACTCGGAATCTAGTTTTTCATGATCAGACCAAACATGTTGATCTCTGCTGTCATTTCGTCTGGCAACAATATTTATGTGGGCTCATTTCACTTTCTTTTGTCCCGTCGAAGGCACAATTAGTTGACCTTCTCACCAAATCTCTGTCTGGCTCTCTCTATCACTATCTTCTTCCCTAGATGGGTCTCACTCAGCTCCCCTCCATCTTGTGGGGCTATATTGGAATTATTGGTGATAAACAAGGAAATAAGACATCAAAAGGAAAAAGGAAAAAACAACAGTACAAATGCTTCATGTTTGACTTTGATTTTATCTGCTCCTCTCATCTGGTCTGAAGAGGATAAAAGGGTTGTACACTCTAGGCTAAAAAATTGTTTTAGCATTGGGCTAGATAAAAGTCCAACTTTGATAAAACAAATCATCAGACCATTTCGTATAAATTGCTCAATAAATAAAAGATATGCATATAGCTTAAATATGCAATGTACATACATAGAAAATGAATACAGTTTAAGCCAATTAATCTTGTATATCTTGCATATCAGTTAGAATAGAAGGTTCTATTTATTGCCTCTCTTGTATATAAATATATGATTAATTGTAAATTGAATGATCATCAATATACACATAAAAAATTCAATTATGTTTTGCTTTCTCAGTGAGTCAATAGTTTACCTGACAAAGTAATTGAGTAATCTGCCCCGCACCAATAAACCATTAACTATGAAATTTTAATCCGATTATCCATACCAATAAGTCAATTTTACTGTTGATTTATCAATCATACTATTTGATTTTGAACAACCCTACTTTTTAGCATAAATGTTATAGTACTTTGAGTAAAACTACTGAAACTTCATATTAATAAATAAAAATTTTACCTCAAAATCTAAGGTAATGTATTACAAACAAATGACTGACATCTTATTGACTAGAACAAATCCTTACTTTTATAAATAATAATAAGATTACTTTATACGTGAAATGTTAACTGATAACAATATAATAATAATTAAAATTAACATTAACTGCTTAATTTATTTAACAAAAAAAATTAACATTAACAACTCGATTTAGTATTAGGAGAGTGAGAAATAATTGTAGTTCTAGTAGATTTCATGTGAATAGTTAACATCATTATTGAAAGAAAAGGCCACAATGAAATCTACCAGGAACTACACTTATTTCTCTCTTTCTTTTAAATAATGAATTTTTTTAAGGCTTTTGATTGATGTTTTTGAATGTATTGTTTTGCAACATTGGGATTAATACTTCACATGGAGTTCATATGAAGGTATAACCATCAAATGTAACTAGGGTAAGAAAAATCATAGAACTAATTACTACTTCTAATAACCTTCTAAATGTTCGATCAATGAAATAATTTTCTAGTATTTAATTTTTTCAAAAAAAAATTTAAGCTCATCTTTTAAGTGTTGTTAAACTATTTATCTAGCGTTAGTTTTCTATGAAATCATTTTCAAACTTAAAAATCGAATTATATTAACAGTGACCACTTATCTTTTTAAAACTAGAATTAAGTATGGTAAATTATGCATTTTTTAAAAAAAAAGGACAAAAGCATAAGTACCCCCTCAACCTAGGGGTGTACATGCTCGGGTTGGTTCGGATTTTTCAAATATCAAACCAAACCATTTGTATCGGATTTTTAAATCTATAAATCAAACCAAATCAAGAAAACTCAGATATTTTCGACCTCGTTTTTTTTGGGGGGGATTGTTCGAATTTTCGGGTTTTTTCGCTAAAGTATTAATTCAAACATATAATTTACTTGTATGTCAAATATTTCTTCAATTTAACCAAAATACAACTATATAAGGTGTTTCTTAAGAATATAACACAATTAATGATATGATTAATGACACTAAGATATCCAAGAAAAAAATATAATAATAATAAAATAACGTAAAGAAGTTTGCAAATTAACAAGTCATAATGAAAACGATTATAATTTAAAAGTACTAAATCATGCTAAAATAAGTTTAATAAGTATTAGTTACAAGACTAAATATTGACGGATATTTAAAATAGATTATGTATTTTAATTGTCTAAACTAATGTAAAATTAAAGAACAAATATTCAATATTATTGTCATTCTTAAGGTTAAATTGTTTTCTTTTTGCATTAGTATCAATTTGATTTTAATTTACGTTTTATTATAATTACCAACATCTGTGGGCTACAAGCTTTATGGAACCATTCAAAATTTTAAATTTCAAACTTGAAATAATATATCAAAAGAACTATGAAAAAGTATAAGAAATATTTAAAAATTATATCAAAATAAATATTCTTATATTAAAAATAAAACTTTAAAATTATATATGTAATATCGGGTTAGTTTGGTCTCGGGTTGATTTATTTTAGTTAAAACCAACCCAACCCAAATATAGGGTGTGTTTGGTATGGAGGAAAATGTTTTCCTAGAAAATGTTTTTCTGAAAAACAAGTAGATTTTGGACTTATTTTCTCATATTTGGTTGGTTAGTAGAAAATATTTTTCGGATATAATTTTTGTGATTGATTTATGAATGAAAAATATTTTTAAGAGACATCTTTTATTTTTACTATAGTAAAATATAATTTATGAAATTGAAAATCATTTTTAAAAATAAATTTTTTTTATGGTGATGGTGGGGGTGGGGTGGGGTAGTGGGTAGGAGTGAAAAAATAAAAATTTGAAGTTGATAGTATTTTTAAAAAACAAAATTAATTTTTAAGACATGGCTGTGACAAGTGTTATGTGCATTGAGAAAGAATGAGAACTTAAGGAGGATGTACCATTTCGAGGGACGTATCGCGTGCCGTGATGGATACTATATTTCGAGGGACGTATCGCGCGCCGCGATGGATACTATATTTCGAGGGACGTATCGCGCGCCGCGATGATTACTATTATCGAGGGTCGTGTCGTGCGCCACGACAGATGCATGGACAGATATGTCCCCCATGGCTCCCGGACTGAGAGATAGCGGGTGTGTATCACTAAGTCAGACATGCATCATTATACTTGACATTGCATTCCATTGCATTGCACATACTTATCATTAGTGAACTTGATATCGTGTTTTGCTGATCTTGTGATTGTCTTTCTGCGGATTGTGATTGATCAATATTGAGTTTGTTATTGAGAATATGCAATTTGTTGAAGTATTGTTGTTGAGGATATGTAATTTGTTGAATCATTGTTAAGGTGAAAGTAATATAATTGTTGGTGTTGAGGATATGTAATTTGTCTAAGTGTTGTTGTTGAGATACGTGCTATATAAACTGTGAGCTGTTAGGTTGGACTGATTTTTATGCAGGTTGTAGTTGTGGAGGTTCGGTTGGGGTGGTAGGAGTACTCGTATTTCATCCCCTTAGCTTGTGTTTAGAGGTTTACTTGCTGAGTACCGTGTGGTTTGGTACTCACCCCTTGCTTCTACAATTTTTTTTGTAGATTACGAGCCTGGATTTTTGTGCTACTTGTCATTCTCTTCTTTTTCGAGGCTTCTTGGAGATTTGTAAGGTAGTTGTTTGTCATCTCAGCAGACCTTCTTACTCCTATTTATGATCTTGTTCTATTCTAGAAACAAGGTCATTTGAGACTTGTAATTTCTTTTGAATCAATTGTAAATACTATAGAGGCTTGTACACGTGACAACCAAATCTTGGGGATATAACTTAAGTTGATAATAAATTTTCCGCATTTTATTGTAATAGTTGAGTTTTAGGCTAACTTGTCTTGGTGGATAAGACGAGTGCCATCACGTCCATTTTGGGTCGTGAAAAAATGGTATCAGAGCCCCAGGTTCATAGGTCTCAAGTGTGTACAAGTCGAGTCTAAGTAGAGTCTCGAGGATCGGTTCGGAGACGTCTGTACTTATCTTCGAGAGGCTATTGTGACTTTTAGGAAAAATCTTCACTTCTTGAATCTCTATCGTGCGACATTGGTCCAATTTGATTCTTATAGCTTTACTCCATCTATTCTCTCACTTATAGTGATATTTCATGCGTAATTCCTTATTTGAGTAGTTGGTGTGTCGTGTATGGCTTGAATGTTAGACCTAATACTAATGTGAAAGTAATAAACTCATGAAAAAATAGTGTTATTAGATCCAAAATTTTCAGTAGTTTGAAGGAGTGGTGTGAGGTTATAGTACTTCTGTGGTATATACGATATTTTGAGTGGTTTAACAATTGGAAGTGGAACGATTACAAGGATTGCTAGATAATGGACATGTGACTTTGAGATTACAGTAATAAAGTTTTATACGTATGTGTTGTTTAGTATATCATGAGAATGATATTATATTAATCGATGAAAAATCTCTACTACGACTTTATAGATTGTGTGTATATTAAAGAAGGTCATACACAACTATACAATGTTATCGATACCTACTTGGTTAAAGTTATGGAGTGTGTTACTTGTGTTGGCGATCTAATCTACGAAAGAATGAATATCTCATTGGATGAGACTAAAAAAATAAAAAAAAATTGATAGCTTATTGTAGTCACTTAATGAAAAATAATAATAATTATTTTAAGTACAATCTTAGCGAGGGTATGATGTATTCTAGTGGTGGGTTTAATAGACTTTCACGGTGTAGTACTATGAGTATATGAAAATGGATATGTCGATTGTCAAGTGTAAATACTAACTACTTAAAGAGTCACTACTTATAGCGGATGCTCGTATAATGAGATTTGATGTTGAATTCACCTTTAAGAAATCAGCTAGCTTGTTAATACACACGAATGCGTAAGCATTATTTATAAGGAAACTTTTAGTGGTGGATCTTTGGTATGATATTAATGTGTGTGTAGGTTATAAAGTGTATCCTTAAGATTCTAAATACACATTTTATCATAAGCTCCAATTGAGTGGATTAATATTAGAATGACAAACTTATACGTAAAGGAAATCCGAACGAGTATACTATGTGAAGGCAATTGAAAAATGTTAGTAAGAAATGTGTACAAAGTTAAGTTAGTCTGTTGAATTTGATTGATATAGTTTGGCTTGAGATGTCATGTCGATGACAAGGTTGACTTTGTGGTGATGACAAGGGCTGACTGGATAGTGATAATCAGAGTGTGTGATGGATTGCGATTAGGATGCAACTATATGATAAGTTTTGTTGGTTAAAAGACTTTTGAATGGTAATGGTGACTTTAGAATGTCTAAGTTATGATTTACTACTATTTTGTGAGTAGCATGATTGTATGGTAATTTTTATAAGGAGTTGGGATGTCATCGAATAAAATTGAAAGGAGCTAGAGCCATAATGGAAAGAATTAGTGGTATATAATTTAACTTTCAGAGCGAGGATAAAACTAGGCTATTTTACTTTGTTTGCAAGGGTTAAGGATGTATCTTCAGAGGAATTTGGAGAATTGGATTCAGAGACAAGTGATTTTACATGTTTCTCCCTGAATATGATATTATATAATGTCACAAGATCAACAGATTGGTTAAAAAAAAAACTATTGGATAAAACTTGAGAAAGGAGTGTACGGACGTTCAACTCGAGTATGATGATTAGTTCTTTTGTGGTTTTGAGTTTGGTAAGAAGTATGATAAGATTTGTAAAAAAAGATATGGTAGGGTCAATGAAGAGGCGATCAATGATAAGCTAAAATACGTTAAGTAAATATTTTTTTTAAGGTATGAGCTAATGTTGTAAGATAATGGGATTGTGTTACATGGTTGGGATCAAAACTTCAAATTTACATGGTGAGTTTAGATTTGTGATAGTGTATCTTCTCAAAGTATGAATTAGTAAGGTATCGATCACATTGAGTATGAAGCATTTGGAAGGACTTAAAATTTGAGTAGTATATTTGGTTAATTTTGATTGTTATACCTAAGGTTTCCCATATTGTAGGCCAAGAAAATATAAGACTGATAAGTGAGTTAGCAAAGAGGAGAAAAATTATGGTGTATTGAAGAGTTAAAGTTATTTGAAATTTCCGTCGTGGAAAGATTTTAAGAAAGGCAAAGGAATAATAAGACCTCTCGTACAAACATTGGATTCGGAGGTGATGGTTGTAGTGATTTCACCTTTGAGTTTAGATATGACTATGAGATGTGAACTAGTTCGGCACCTACTTACTATGGGTTTATTATTAACTTTTCTAAATATTATGTTTTGGTTGGGTTACAATAAATGACGTGTGGAAGATTATATATGGTTATGTCGAGCTAGATTGTTCAGAATGTGATAAGTAACAAATGGATGTTAAATAGTGTGGACCTACAGTTTTACATGGTTAATGAGAATTGGAGGGGATTAAAAAAAATTAATTTCTTACTAGGTCGTTCTTATGAATCTACCAAATCTCATATCAATCAGAGTTTCTCTTCTTTTTTTTTCGTTCGAATTTCAAAACTATGATCAATTTGGTTGAAAACGTTCTTTGGCCATAATAGAATTTAAGATTTTTCCGCTCAGAAATTCTTATCATATATCATCACTTTGTGAAATAGATGCACGAATCAAGAATAAAGAATGAAATTCTAAAAATCCAAAAGAAAAACATATTTATGTATACATTGAATATTAAAATTTAAAACACGCCTCATAGATATCAAATACATCTTGAACAATGTTTTGGTGAAAAAATGATTACTCATGCAACATACAATTATGATGTCAGATATTCAATTCAACAAATTTTAAACAAAAGTCAACTCAGATGGAGAGTATATGTTAATTTAAGTTAAGTGAATATCATTATCCCTAGATCCATTGATCCAATCAAATATTACTCAATTTAGTAGAGTCAATACAGATAATCAAAACTAGAGTTTAAATTTGAATGACTTGTATTAATTTCATCCGTTATGGAGGAAGGTCTAAGCCAACACATGAATTTCATACTTCACAAAAATTTAGTCATCAAGACCATAGAGAACAAACTCTATCACCACTATATCATAGTCAAGTAATTTTTTCGGTGAAATTAATTTTTCTAGATATAAAAATTATCTAAAACCATCATCTGAATGATCTCAAATTTTCAAATCACTGCATAATAATGAGTATTTTAAATTTGATTGTTCTGATGAGCCTACCAAATTTCTGATCAATTGGAGTTCAAAAATAATATTTATCTCTAAATCTATGATCAAATTAGATTCAAACGATTTAAGAAAAAATGAATAGATCCACATCCTTATCATATATCAATTGATGTTAACTCATCATGTGTAATCATGTATCACATATAACATAAATAAAATTAATATAAAGGATGTCATTCATACTAAATCACATTTTAATTCCAAAGAACCACTTTAAAATCATTTTAATGACCTCAAAAAAATATAATCACATAGTAATGAGTACTTCTTACTAGGCCGGTATCAATGAACTTACCATATTTCAGGTCAATAGGAGTCTATAAAAATATTTATTTCCAAATCTATGACCAAATTCAAATTGATCAAGTGATTTAAACATCTTTAGGAATTAAAATAATATGAACTACATTCTTATCACATATCAATTTATGTCAAATAATCATGTGCAATCATGTTCCGTATTTAACATAAACATAACTAACGTAAAGAATGATCTTATCATATTAAAATCAAATTTTAATCCCACAAACTATCTAAACGATTTTCGTTGGAACCATCGAATTTCATGTCAGTCAAAGATCATAAAAGTCATGACCACCTAAACTATGATCAAATTTGAAAAATTAATCGTTTCAGGCGTAGTTAAAGATTAAAATAACTTGATTCAAATTTTCATTCTCTTCTTATAATTATCCCATGAGCACAAGGCATACGATGTGTCCTTCCTTTTACTAAGACACACACCACCTTCTTATATCAAATTGTCCTCTCGATTAATACATCTGAGAATTCAAATATTATGTTTTTCCCATTCACACCAATGAAAAATTTTAATATCACTTCTCATGAATTAATTAAGCATTGCTAGTATCTCATGGTAAATTTACATTCAAGTAAATAAATATTCATCACTAGTATTCACTTAGGACAATTTATACATGATACGTTGAGAATCTTCTAATGACTCAAACAAATAGACCAGTTTTGTAGTCCTATTTATTTATCGTAATTCTCAATTCACATATTATATTCTCAAATGTAATTTCATATGTATAAAACTTAAAAAAGTTCTAATGAAACCACGTAAATAATTTACTTTTGTAGTAATTATTTATCGATCATAAAATTTAATTTTATACATTATAATATATCTCGAGAAATGGAATTCATGCTCATATAATTAAATAAGAACAATAAAGTGCCCCCGATATAAACAATGTCCAAAGAGTTCAATCTCTTTTATTCTCCATATTTCGTATGCATGAAAGCTTTACCACTTGTGTCACAAACAAAAACATGTTTGATTTTCTTAATAATACAAGTTGGGGCCCTCTTTGTTTAAAGATCAAATTATATCAATTACAAAAGAAGGCCTGTACTTAGCTTAGAAAAAACATTTACCGTCAATTGTCAACCTATTTAATAGTGCTTCTCAATCAAATTCTAAAAAAGTAAGAATCTTTTAATCAAAGGTATTAAAAATTATTATCACCGTAGGAATTCATGAATCCTACTTGCCGATTTGACGACGCCGAACATATGAACACATCTAAATTTAACCCTTTTTTTTTATTATGTTAAATAATTTTAAAAATTGAGTTAAACTCTCAGATATCAAAAAACACCATATTCATATCACAATTAACGTCCAATAAAACTTCACATGATTTTAACAAAACTTAAAATCACGAAATATATATATAATCGCACATACACATATCTTTTTTAGTTTATCTATTTAGATGCAAGCATGACTCTTGATGCCAATTGTTTGAAAACTATATTCACAGCGGAAGCATAGTTAGATCTTTTCTACTTACATGAATAATAGATAAACAATATTGTTATGATAAAACAAATATCATACTAGAACACATAAACATAATGAAATTTAATTCAAGAATTACCTCTTGAAGTGTGAGCGGATACCTTCAATCGAATCCCCAAGATAGACAAACTTTCAAGCGAATCTACAAGATAGTTATGGTCTTCTACAGTGATCCCAAGTCACATCCAAACTCTTTCAATACTTGGGTGGAAAAGTATCGAATAGAAAACTAATCATAGGAGAATCCCTATTTATAGAGATTTCTTCCTAATCCAAAAAGGACTAGAAAACCTAGTTTTTCTAGAAGACTAGAAAAAACTACATTATTCTTTCTTTTTTTCCATAGAAATAGAATTCTGAATTCTAGTTGAATATGGCCACTATAGGGACCACAGAATTAATTACCGAGACTTCCTATTATGGAAATAATTCCAAATAATTAATTTGAATTATTTTTACCATAATAAATTACAAATCATTCCACTAGACTTCCTATTTATATTTCGTAATTCTCCATTAAACACTTATGTAATTCGCCATGTTAAGATTTCAGATATTAATCAATAAATTAAATTACTGACGAATTTAACTTAATGATTAATTTCCTTTAGAGCACTACTTAACTTATTTCATGTGTCGGATTCATAAATCCACTTGCAAGATTTGACACGTTATAAGTTTCTCAAAAAGGTATATCAATCAATCTCTATAACGAGACATCGATTTCATCAACTAACTTATTATTTCACCAATATATATTATTATTATCCGACTTATCAGTGATATTGACCCATCTCAGAATCTCACCTTTTATAAATCAAAACGATAATTAATATATACAGATCATAATAGTTATATCAAGATAAAAATATAAGTACATTTAATAGTTTCGAGAATATGTTTTTTTCAGTCAATCTAAAACTACTATCTCTACTCGGTCCCGTTCAATACATATAAAATATACTAGCACAAGAAGTTGAAACTATACCGTTACCATAATCAAGATAAATTACATATAATCTTGTGCTACAATCGTATCCGATGGCATGTCCAATTTTCATCCCAGATTGTGAACCAAAAACTTTATACTTATAAGAACCGATGATTTAATCCTCTGTGTATAAGCTAAAACTCTACACACTAAATCATCTACTATATAAGTAAATAGACACCACAAACGAATATATGATCTATTGAAATTGAGCAAATATCTATTCTCTAATAAATATTATTTCTTAACACATGATTAATAGTATATATCCCAACATAAACTTTCAAAGAATAATGCTTAAACTTTAATTGTCATTCGGTATATTTCTAACAGAAATATCTATATATATATATAATAGGAGAGATAATAGCGTCTACGTGTCAACGCCACAATTAATCTCTAATTTTTAACTTTTAAATTATTAATTAATTTATTTTTAAAAAAATAAAAGAAGTAAAAAGTGACACATGTCAGCACTAAAAATTTTCTCTATTTTTTTGTTCAAAATTAAAATTATAATTTTTAAAATATTTAAATCTGCATTAACTAAATATTATCATTTTTCTTTATATATATATATATATATATATATATATATATATATATATATATATATATATATATATCACAATTAAAATGTGAATTTGATGTTTTCAAATACTGTATGCAGTTTTAATTAATTTTCAAATACTTTTTAATAAAAAGTATAATGAAACTTCACAATTAAAATAAATCTAATTTATCATACGTTAGCTTCTTTTTCAAAAATAATATGCAATAAATAAATAATATTTGAAAAGCTTTTAAAATTTAAATCACAAAAAAATTGTCCGTAATTTTAAAAAAAAAACTGCCAATTCAAAATATTGTAACTTCCACCCGCTTTTTAGTCATATAAATATATAGATTTTTAGTTCTTTCACAATCCCTGTATCATTTTGCATATGTTGATTTTCTTGGAAAACTCTTAGGGCTTCCATTTAAAAAAAAAAGATATTAATAAAAGAAGATCTTTTAAGTTTTACCAAAAAAGAAGAAGAATGTAGATCATATTTTTGTTTTTAATTTCAAATTTTTGTTGTTACAAAATGAATGTGACATGTGTTTTCAATTGATTCATCTTTTGCATGGTTGAAGTACACTTTATCACAAATAGAAGAATTCTCCATAAGGTAAAACTCAAAACTTGAGAGTATTTATTTCCTTTTCTATTATATATTTTTAATTATAAATAAAATCCAAATTAGGAAATTTGCTATAAAAATTCTTACAAAAAAAATATTTCTCCATTTAAACTTAATGTCGTCATCAATCTAAGTGCATTGGAAAAAAGTATAGAGTTCTTAGATTAACCTTAAAAGTTTTTATTTGATCATTCTTTCTTTTATATATATATATATATATATAATTTTTTTATTTTTTTATTTGTCTTGCAGGTAACACAAAATCAATTAATCAAATCAAAAAAAAAAAAACTGACAGAACATGATCGGTACAAGTGTGAGCTAGATTTTCATTTGTCATTCTAAGTATTCTACAACTATTAAAACTTATTATAATAATTATTATTATTATTACTTTCTTTTCAATTTTAAGCGTATGTTTTTATTGCAAATTTTATATAATATACAAACTATTGTTGTAATGTATGTTTTTGTTGCAAAATTACAAACTCCCTTAATTTTTTATATAAATAAGTGTCCATTAAAGTAATGAACAACAATTATTGTCTAATTGATATTTCTTTTTATCTTTTTTGTGTTAGTCTTTAGTTAAAAATTTGCGTATTTTTCTTTCTATAAAATTATAAATTAGTAATTTTATTGTTAAGATTCTCAACTTATTGATATAATGTAGAATGCGGAGGGGATACACATATATAAATAATTATTAATTTAAGATTTTTTTTATAAAAAAAAATGCACCATGTTAGTTAATGGAGAATTTTAAGGAATAAAGGTAGAAAATTTTAAGGAATAATTTCAAATTTTAAATTAATATAAAATTGAAAATAAAAATAAAAATTATTGTAGCCGTTTTCAATTATACAATCCATCAAAAAATTATAAAAATAGATGTACTTTATTTCTAATTTGATTATTTTTTTTCTTCAAATTGATGACAACTTCTCATCCGATTTATCATCTTTTCCAATAAAAAATTAAAATTGTTTCATGATTAAAAAGCACAAACATTTCAATATCAATTGTGTACAAATATACTTTTATTGTCTGTTATGTTTGTTTTAACCAACTTTTTATATGTTATTAAATTAGCATAAGCATAATCACACAATATGTGATGATTAAATAACTTTTTGGATAATTTTGTACTTAGGTTCTAATGATATAGATTTTTAATTTAAGGTTTTTTCTTTACTATTGAAGCTTACTAAACATAATATGTAAAATATTATTATAATATATATTTTCATCATGGAATGGCATAAGGCAATTACAATTTTTTAACTTTACCATGAACTCATTACCTAAAAAAATAAATTATTTTAGTTAATTAACTACACCAATGTTCGTGCAACTTGCAACAAGAAATAGTGGTAACTAGATGAGACTTCTTGGAACTCCTCAAAACACAAAGTGAATGTAACTAAGACAATTCTTTTGACATAAAGTGTTTAATTATAAATGCATCTTTAAAGCTTTTCCTCCCATGTTATTCCAATTAATTATACGACATTGCTCCTTTCTTTCAAGTTTACTTTAACATTATATTTTTTCTATCTAAAATTTAAAATTCATATTGTAGACCAATTTGACACGAACAAGATGAAAAAAGCATTGTTTGTACAGGACACGTTTCCATTCAAAATGAGATGTATATGTGAGTGCTTCTAATTATTATTTTATAAATTTGGTTGAGTCATGTTATCAAGAAGTAAATCAAGAATATGTGGGGGTATATTTTGAATTTAAGTTCAAAGCAAGTCCTATAGATCGATGCAACTAATTAAAAATAGTACACTGTTATAATAATGAGAATAGAATATTATACGACAATTGTCAATCTTATGTAGAATACAACTGTGCATGATAAACTTGACCATTAATTGTTTGAATTTTACTTTTTCATATGATTTCATAATAATTTTACTTGCCAATTAATTCTTTGATATTTTCTTGATAAATATCATATTCGTTATTTATTTATTTATTTCATGTTTGAATTCTTTTATATGTATCTTTATTTTATTTTTTTCAACAAATTGTAGTCATAGGATCAGAGCCAACAAATTTATTGATTTTGCAATTAATCTGCAGTGTCTAATGGTATAGTAAAGCATAAGTCTAAAAAGGTATTTGTAATATTTGACATAGTAGTTTAATATAAATTTTAATTATTAAAATAAATTTTTAATTTTTTATGTAATACGTCTTATACATTTTCTATTGATTCATATAATTATTCTAACCGTATGTTATTTTTACGTATTATGAATTCTTAAATATTAATATTTTCTACACAGATTTGAACATTCCTTTTATTCAGACTCATGGATAGATTAAATTATTAGGATAATAATCATGTTCCTTTCTTCAACATAAATCATACACTTGAGTAGATTAGCAGTAAACTCAAACAAACATTTTACATGGTAAAATTAATTTAAAATTTTACATTGTTCAACAATATCGATAAATATGATATAATATAATGATAAAGTTCAATTGTTCAAAAATAATTTCAATTATGTTATTACTTTATTTATAAATAAGTTATTTTATATTTCTATGTGAAAATAATTAATGTGTGCTACAAAGAAAAACTTTTTTTTGGCTAATCTTTATTTAATGGAACCCAGTATTTAAGTTGCATTTAAATTTTTAATGCTTAATATCATCAAGTGATATTAAGTGTTTTTCTCAGTTTAAATAAAATAAATTTTACTCATTAAAAATAAGATGATTAAATAAGAATTCAGGTGCTAATAATAATATTAACAAAAGAAATAATAACAGCAACAACAAGAAGAAGAAGATAATAATAAGGGCAACTTTCACATATAGCAAATAAAAAATTCATATTTGTATGCTATAGCAAAGTTTGCATAATTGCGCTCCATAGCAAACATAGAAACTGTATAATTCGCTATAAATATACAGTTGAAGCGAATTGTATAAAACGAAGTGTATAAAACGAGAAAGAGAAAGATACTTGGGCAGAGACTTGTATAAAAACGAAGTGTATAAAATGAATTGTATGATTATAAGTGTATAGAACGATTATATACAATTTGAATTTGTATAAAATGAGAAAAGAGAGAAAGACAAAAGAGACTTGGCAGGGAATATACAATTGAATCCAATTGTACAAAACGAGAAAGAGAGAAATTAGATACAATTTGAAATTGTATAAAACGAGAAAGAGAGAAAGGCAAAAGAAATCGGGCAGGGGGATATTTTTATTGTATAATTATAAGTGTATAGGACGAAAATATATGTACTTGCATGTGTATATACAATTTTCTCACGCTTTATACAAACAGAAATGCAATTTATACATTTCGTTTTTGTTTGTATAAGTGAGAAAGGCGAGGGTGGCGAGCGAGATTTGGGAGAGTGGCGAGCGAGATCTGGAAGAGGGGAGAGAGGGGAACAAAAATATATGTATTTATACAATTTTCTCTGCTTTATACAATTCGAAACAATTTTTATACACTTGTGTTTGTATAAAAAGTGAGGAAGCGAGGGAGAGATTGGAGGAGAGTGGCTAGCGAGATATTGGGAGAGAGGCGCCTGGCAAGGTTTTGCAAACGTTTGCTATGGAGCACAATTAAATCAAAACCTAGCTACTCCATTTATTTTAGGTTATTAGTTTGCTATTATATACTATTATCCCTAATAATAATGATAATCCTTTTAAAGTCTTTGTAATAATAATAATTCTCCCACGGCCTACGTGTGTTCTGGCCTATAAAATAATTTAATTATTTTAAAAGATAAAAATTTAATCATAAAGTAATTATAATATTTCGAAAGTCTTTTATAGAATTTTTAAAAATATTTGAATTGAGAAGAGTGTTAATACAAATGGTTAAATTTTAAATTTTATCCTTACCAATTTTATAGCTAATATATATTATTATATAAAATTAGTTGAAAAAAATATTTCTAAGACTGACGGTAGAACAATACTTTCACCTAATCCGAGTAATAGTTTAAATTTGAATTCAAATAATTTTTTATTTGAATATAGTTGAAGAATTTCAAATGAAGTTCGAGATTAAAAGATATGGTTTAATTAAATACCTTAATTTTAAAGAAAGTAATGTATTCTATTAATATGTAATTATGATAAAAAGTAAAATAAAATATTATAATGCGCTTTGTTCTGACATTAAATATTTTATTTGGAATATTAGAATTAGTAAATTGTTAATATATATTTTATTATTTAAATAGCACAAAAATAATAAAAGAACAAAATTAAATTGTGCACTAATAAATTTAATTTAACATGCTCAAAAATAAAATTAAAGTTAAAAATATTATTAAGTGAATAATAATTTTGATTGGTTATTTTTAATTATAAATAGTTTTATTTTTAAATATCTATGCAGCACAACGCTTCATGTCAACACCACAAAAATATGTTTTTTTAAATTATTAAAACTAAGAAGGATTAAAGTACTTTGAATGTTTAAATAAGAAATAATTTTAAAACAGTTCTAAAGATAAGAGTGATGTAAGTGTAAATCTTTATTTAAGTATTACATCTTTTAAATAAAAATTCAAAAAATTGACCTAAATTAACGTAAATGTAAAATTAAGTCATTATATATAGAACTATTTTATTTAATAAAATAATAATATACCATTTCTTATAGACCAAAAAATATATATAATAGTAGAAGTAAAAGTATCACATATTAGCATCATAAAAAATCTGTAACTGTTGGATTTTAAATTATTTGAACTTAATAACTTTTTTAAAGAAAAAAAAAATTATCAAAACATTTCAGATCTGTATTTTATAATGAAATTTTTTTAAAATAGAAACATGTCATAATTTTAAAACTTTCGGTTTGAATAAATTTTAACAAAACAATTGATCTATGAACATAAAATTTAATTAATTAGCACAAATCTCAATTCAACACACATCACATATGCTATTAATCTTCATTATACTAGATAAAGGAGAAGTTGTAAAATACTGCTTAGTATCTTTGAAGAATATATCTCCATTACACGTAAATTAGGCTAAAATTTTATTAGCATTAGTTTTATATGTATAGTTAAAACATTATATATGATTATTCATGTATTTTGTTTTACTCAATAATAATTTGTTTTTAGTTATTTTTAATTTTATAAATATTATATCTTATAATATCCGCGCAACGCGCGAGTGCGTATACTAGTAATGGTAAAAGTAGAAGTTAATATTCATTTTATTATTATTATTATTATAAAGAGAGAGAAATGAGATTACACAGTAAGAAAATAATAGAATTCCCTTTTCATTTTCGAATAATGTGTTCTTAACCGTATGATTTTTTTTAAAAATATGACAAAAAAATGGAATAAAATCTGCTATTTTTGCAAAGAATTAATTATTGTGCTAATTATGTGCCTAAATATAAAAGCGTGATAAATGGTGTAATTTTCTGTGGTAGTCGATTTACACAAAATGTTTCTCAATCTTATTATCAAAAAATATCAAACAGTTCTCTCACATTTGTTTTTGTAACTTATAAAATTTTAAATCATGATCTAATATTATTTAGAATTTTGGGCCAGAATATAAATTATTAATAAATTGAACGAAAAATTAAAAAAATTCATTTTATAAACAATTCTCCAAACTAAAATAAGGGATAAAAATCACTTAATTACTTACAAGTCATTTGTTTTTCACATTTGAATATACAAAAAGATACTTTTTAACATATTTTAAATATGGTAAATTGTCAATAAAGTGATAGGATACCAAAACTAAGTATTTAGTTAATTAATCCCTATCAAGTTAAAATCACAAATTTTCTATATAAAAATAAAAGGAAAAAAAAACACTCTCATTGTTATTGTATTCTTCTTAAATCATAAATATTAAAAAATTCCTTTTGGTAGGTCTATTTGAAAACACATTAGTCCCCTTTCACTATGAGTAGGTTTTGTATTTGAAGTCATAACTTAAATATAGCTTTTGGTCTTGCATTAGGAAATTAAAACACATTAGGTAAAACACAAAGTGTGTAATGTTCTACAACACATTAGGACAGATATTTGAAAGTACTCCATCACAATTGCATGTAACAAGAACGGAGACATTTGGTCCTTTTTTTTTTTTTTAGACTTTTATTGATAAGAAAGCAAATTACACCCAGCAAACCAACAGACACAAAACAAAATAGGGGCAGACCCATTTCTTCAACCTCCTTATAATTTTCGATCTCTACAAGAAAAGAGCAAAATTGTGACAGGCGATTTTGTCACAATTCCGTCACAAATTAACATTTGTGACGGATTTGTGACAGAAAAATGAACGTCCCAGAACCTGGGTCATAAACTCATTGTGACGGATTTCAATTCCATCACAAAATTATTGTGACGGCATAGTGACAGACTTGACGGTGACAATATAAATTCTTACATTTGACTTAAATTTCATCACAAATTTGAGACAGAAGTTTTGACGGAATATTCCATGACAAAGAGTGACGGAATAATTTCTGTATCAAATTTCTAAATATATTCACAATATTTGTGACGGAATATTTCGTTACAAGTAAAGTGTGATGGAACATTTATCACAAAATTGCTCTCTTTTGTGGATATTAGTGACAAATTTAGAATCAATTAATCTGTCACAAATTTAATTTTAATTTAATAAATAATAATTGCTATACATAGTAGTGGACAATTATATATATATATATATATGAAAAAGGGTCATATTTGTCCTTTTACTTTTAGAAAAGGGTCATATTTACCCTTCATCATACTTTTTTGATATATTTGCTTTTACCATCCAACTTTGGGTACATATTTACCCTTATACAATTAACTTTATCATGTCAGCATTTTTTTTAATCCACATGGTGCCTACCTGGCTCCATGTATATATACTACTATTATAATTATAATTAAATTAGAAATTACTTTTTATTTAGTATTATATTCGACCCATTTAGTTTAATCCGACCCAACTAATGTGAAAATCCATCAGCCCTAATTTCTTTACCCATTAACCCTTATTTTCTACCAATCATCTTGGAGATGAATAATTAAACATTGAGAAGAGGCATTCATGTCTTGATTGAGATAGAAGATTCAACAATAGGTAAGATTTTTATCCTTAAATCATCTCTTTACCCTTTTTGTATGGTATTTGTTTCTTTATTTTTTCCAAAATCTCAAAATTGGTATATATTTCCTTTTATTGAAATGTGTGTTAGCTAGTTCATAGTAAGTACTTCCCAACTAATGAATGATCTCATTTGTTGATCATCACTATACTTATGAAGAAGAAAAAAAGGGCCAGGGGAAATTTTGGAAATGGCCAACCTCCACTTCTGTTAGTAATTGGGATGGGGAGAAAGGATGAAAAGAAGATTAAACAATGCACAATTGTGCTTATGTTTACTCCATTGTAAATGCTTTTTGCTGCAGCCTTCCTTTCAAATTCTTCAGTAGCCATCTAAAATACTACAAGAAGACAATTACAATTTAAAAATCATTCTTCAGTAGCCAAATGAACAAATATAGTGATCGAATCTTATATACACCGATGAAACTTCTCACTTATGCTATATACACTATTGATTTTTTTCAAATCTTAATTACGGTTATCAAGTTTATAAATGACAAATCGGCGAATCCTAATTGCAATAAAAGAAAATATATACCAATTTTGAGATTTTGTGCAGATTGGAAAAAATAAAGAAACAAGTACCATAAAAAAAGGATAAAGAGATGATTTAAGGATAGAAATCTTACCTATTGTTGGATCTTCTATCTCAATCAAGACATGAATGCTTCTTCTCAATGTTTAATCGTTCATCTTCAAGATGATGGGTAGAAAATAAGGGTTAATAGGTCAAGAAATTAGGGCTGATGATTTTTCACCTTAGTTGGGTTGGATATAATACTAAATAAAAAGTAATTTTCTAATTTAATTATAATTATAATAGTAGTATATATACATGGAGCCAGGTAGGCACCATGTGGATTAAAAAAAATGCTGACATGATAAAGTTAATTGTATAAGGGTAAATATGTACTCAAAGTTGGATGGTAAGGGCAAATATATCAAAAAAGTATGATGAAGGGTAAATATGACCCTTTTCTAAGAGTACAAGGGCAAATATGACCCTTTTTCGATGTATATATATAATTTTTTTCTATTATATAGAAGAGCCATGATGAGGACGACCAATGACAATTTTGTAATTTTAAACATTATTATGGACAAAGTTTAAATTTATAATTGTATAATTAATTGTCAAAATAGTTTTCTAGAAGAATTCAATTTTTCTTTTCAAGAGTCACAAAAAGTTTTGTTTCATATGTGGCCCACAAACTCATTTTATTTTATTTTTAAAAATCAAATTGTATTTGTTAAATTATAATAATAATGTGAAAAATATATTTACTTTTATGCTCTTGACAATTCAAATCATTCATCTATGTTTATCACTACTACAACATATTCAGTATAATCCTACAATCTTCCATATATATAATTTCCTTTTTAATTATAATAAAAAAAAATTAACATTAGTATTCATATAGTTTTATCTAACCTATTTTATCTCCAAAATAATTTATTTTATCTTAATTCCATGTATGTGTCCCTTTTAATTATATAATTTTTTTAAACATAAATATTCGTATAATTTTATTTAACCTATTTTATCCCCAACATAATATTTATTTTATCTTTGACTTAAATAAGAAAACAAAAATAGCACTTCTAAAGAGATAAAAAAAAAAAGAATGTAGAGTTGATAATGTAAGAATAGATAAATAATGACCACATAATTGTAGTTTAAGAAAATACATAACCAATTAACGGGATAAAATTTGAAATAATATAAATATATGGGATCAAAAATTAACTTGTCATAGAATTATATATCATATACTTAGGAAACTTCCACAATAACTACGGATTGAACTTCATAAAATATTGAGTTGCACTTTTTAGTCTTGATTTCTAGTTTTACAATCTGAATTATGATAAATTAGTGGCATTCTTCAAGAGTAAGAAGCACATTAAATATTGGATTATGAACGATTTACAATTTATAAATAAATATTTTCTCGATACTTGAATTTCAGAATTAAGTTACTTTATTACCTTATTATATTAAAATTTTGGTTATTATCGACTAGATATTGATAAAACTATAAAATATAATTGTGAAAACGGTTTAGCATTTTTATTTTAAATTTTGTTAAACAACAAAATGATTAAAAAAAACTTAACTAAAATTTGTACTCACTCCATTTCGATTTATATAATGTTTATTTGACTTAAAATGAGTTTTTTTTTTTTAAAAAAAAATACTTTTAAAATTCGTGATCTAAAACAAAACATAGATATTCATATGACTATAAATTTTCTTACTACGAATAAAATGTATATTTTAAAAGTCAAAATGTTATTAAATTTATTAATACATCATTCTTTTGAAATTGACTACAGAGAAAAATATGTCACATAAATTAAAGTTAAAATGACATAAATTTTCATAGTTTTAAGAGTTAATTACATTATATTCTATTCTTTTTTGAATTACAAAAAACTTCTTAGAATTAAAAAAATTTAGATTTATCAGCAGACATGTGGATACATCGGTCATGATACATTGCTATTTAGTAACTTGTAGACACATAGCTCACGGATGAATTTGAGAATAGAGAGCTATATTTGTGAGGGAATATGGATGTACTCGAGAGGAGAGAGATGTATCCAAGAGACGATAGAGATGTATTCAAGAGGGGATGAAGAAGTATTGGAGAGAGGATCTGTATGTACTCGAGAGGAGATAGTGATGTATCTCACAGAGGAGAGAGATGTATCTAATAGGGGATTTTTATAATTTTTCAAATGCTAGAAAATTTTTAAAATTATAATAAAATAATATGTGAATTTAGGTAAAAGAAAAAAAAAAATAGTAAGGATAATTAATTATATAGGGCCCGTCGGGCCTTCAGTTAGTGACAAACTTAGAATCAATTGTTGTAGACACATAATTTTTGACCGAAGATAAGGTTTTACACTATTTTTGTTTTTTTTATTCCTTAAATATTTCTTTTCGATGTTTTAGTTTTGTCTTATTTTAATAAGTTTATTTTAAAAATTTGAAACAAAAAATTATATTTTAATTTTGGTTTAAACTAATATTTCTTAATTATATTTTTTATATTAGCTATTCAATATTATTTTATTTTAATAATTAGCTAATATTTTTCTTATTGTAATTTTTATATTAAAATTAATAATAATCTTCCTTAACTCCACTACTATCCATTTTCCTCAACCCACTTCACTCCACTACACACTACTCCTCACATCTTCCCCACATCACCTACACTAGTACACTACTGTTAATACACACATACATATACATACATAATGGAGGGGGGGAAAGGAGGGGGAAAAAACAAATTTAGACGAACAACATAAAAAAAATCTGCACAAGAAGTTTTAAAAAAACTTCATTTTCATTTTATTTTCTTTCAAGAATTTGCCTAACACATTCATATCTTTCCTACCTTTTCTTTATTTTCATACCAATACAATACATATATCACTCTATACAATCTACAAAAATTGTGAATGTTTTTAATTGAGATTCAGTCAAGATTTTGCGAAACTTATTCTCTTTGTTTTGAGGTATAACTTTGCCTTAAATCTTCAATTTATTTATGTAATTTGATATTATTTTTATGATTAGTTTAATTATAATTTTGTTTTATTTATTATTTGATTGAAATAATTATGGGGTTAAAGAGTTATATCTTTGTTTACTTAATGAATGTAGCATTAATTGATGATTATTTTCTATTTATTTATTTCTATTCATTAGTTGTAACCTCTTAAAAATGAAATGTCATGACATTGTTCTTGTCTATATTTAGATAATGATAATAAAGTAGGAATTGTTAGTCTAAAATAAGTAAATAGATTAATCTTATTTTATTTTATTTTATTTTATCAAAAAGTGAGATTTATTTTTACGTTTCAGTATTGTTTTGTTGAGTTACAAAGCTATGTTTAATTTTGGCATCAACTTTAAGAATAGTAAAAAATAAAAATGACATGAAAATGGTCTAAAATTTATTTTAGAGGTTTAGTATTTTATGTTATTTGTTTTGTCTTTATAATTAAATAGTATTTTTGTTTAACCTTAGATCGAACACTTTGGCACGTTAAATATATATGTTTCATTTAAGAATGTGGTTACACATCTTTTTTGAGACACTAAGATAATTTCAAGGATGCGGTTACGCACCTTGGCTAAATTATTTAATAATTAAACTTTCATTAATTTAAATCAAGAGGTGTACATTGGAATTATTAGGTGTGAGGTACTCGAGAAAAGAAGACAGTTATGTCTCTTAGCGTCAAGACAAGAATGCGGTTACGCATCTAGGTTGAGACCAAATGAAAGTTCCTCAATAAAAAAGCAAATAAGTCATGACCTATAAAATATATCCAAAATAATAAAAATAAGTATAAGTCAATTAAAGCGACTATGCTAGAACCTCGGGACTCGAGAGATGCCTAATACCTTCCCCTCGGTTGACAGAATTCCTTACCTAAATTTCTGGTTTGCAGACCAAACAAAAAGTTATTTCCTTTTGATTAGGGATTAAACAAAATATGACTTAGAACACCATAACTCAATTTCAAGTGCGACTCTGAATTTAAAAAAAAATCCTTTTTGAAATGTCACTTTAATTGAAAAAACTCTTTCTTTCAAAACAAACAATTCATTTTGAGAAAGAATAGGGGTGTGACAATTGTGACAGATTAAATCTGTCACAAATTTAATTTTAATTTAATAAATAATAATTGTTATATATAGTAGTGGACAATTATATATATATATATATATATATATAAATAATTAATCACAATGATATAACAAACATAATATTAGATTTATAACAAAAATTATGAAGTTAAAACATGTCGAAGCACAACTTCGATAAGCAAAAGTGTACAAATTTACACACATAAAGTTTGGTCATTTCCAATTAAGGAGAAGGATTACTAGATGAGCGTGAGGATAACTTCATCTCGCTCATCATGCGAGACCATCGTTCCTCCATAGACTTGAATTAATCATCACTTTGTTGCCTCATACGTGAGACCCGTGCTCTACTCGTTGTACCTCTGCCTATAAACGTTCTTGAAGAATTCTCTCTTGATATTCTATCATATGCAACACTTCTTCCTCAAGTAGTTTAATGCGCGCTTTCAGCAACATCATCAGACACTGCAGGTAAATTGCGCGATGTGACATGATTTTGATTTTGATACAACGCCTAACCTTGAGAGCCTAAGCCGTACACACGTCGTTTCTTTTCTCAACCAACAACATTATAGTATAAGCGATTTATATCAAGTTCTTGAACTTCTTGTGAATCATTTGATGAGCTAGAAATCGCAGCAGCTAAGACAACCTCCATTTTATCCTAAAAAAATTTCAAACAATCAAACACCAAAAACTCAAGCTTTCCACAAATATGTGCATATTAAGTTGCTTCTAGCAACTCTGTAAAAAAAGGCACCCAAAAGACAACACAAACTCTTTAAACAGAATAAAATCAGCCCAATATGACAAAATCTATATATAAAAAAAGGTACAAAATTTGCTTAAAATTGCATTAATAACTGTACAATAACTACTCAATATTTGATAAAAGAGTGTGACAAAAAACAGCACAAAATTTACCCCCAAAACAGCACAAAATCTATCAAAAAAGGCGCAAAATCTACTTAAGAATTGCATTAAAACTGCTCAAATAACTGCACAACATATGATTCAACCTATGATAAAAATCTGCTCAAATTTGCACCAAAAACAGCACAAAGAGCTGCCACAAAAAAGGTCACAAATCTGCTTCAAAATTTCATTTAAAACTTTCCAAATAACTGCACAACATCTGATTAAAACTATGATAAAAATTTGCTCAAATTTGCACCAAAAACAGCACACAGAGCTGACACAAAATCTGCCACAAGAAAGGCACAAAATCTATCCATAATAGCACAAAATCTGCTTCAAAAATTGCATTAAAATATTACCCAAATAACTGCACAACATCTGATCAAAACTATGATTAAAAAACTGCTCAAATCTAAATTAAAAACAGCACAAAGAGCTGCACCAAACAACACAAAGAGCTGCCCCAAAAATTTGCTCAATAGCAACACATATAATTATCGCTAATCCTCTTAATAGCAACACACAACTGCAAAATCTACCTTTTTCTTCTTTAAAAGCTTCACAAAATAAGGATCAGTCCGACAATGTTTGGTTAAAGAAGAGAAACACGCACAACTTACATTAATGCATTTAGACGTGACATCAACAAAGCTACCATCCTTTCTTTTATTCAACTTCTTAAATATATTTCACGAATTTGGTGGACGACGTAGTTCTACTGCCTAAGAAACAGAGTTCAATATTAAAATAAGAGAGAAGATAAGAAAAATAGTATAGAAAATATAAACTTTGGTACCAATTTTATAGTATGCTCCACGGTTGATATAGAACCACCGATATGCTTGATTGGATCAGTGTCTAGTCCACTAGTCTCACTATATCGATTTCGAGTGGCGATACGTGATTTATCCATCCATTCATCAGAGGCCCAATGTGTCTTCCAATTTCTCCAAATATCCTCCAAAACAAAATTAGGTTTGACTGTACCTTTTCGCCAATATACATTTTCTTGGAGTATAAAGTGGATGCCACCTTATTCCATGTACGTTCCATTATAGAATTCTCAGTAGAATTACTGATGATTTCTGGAAAAAAATTACTTATTGAAATAAACACATGGAGAAATATATTGAATAAATTAATTATAAATTTTAAATATAAATCAATAGTTATCAAAAATTCATGCTAATAAAATTTACGAGTGGGTTGACTGACATCCTTAATTCCATGAGTGGCCAGTAGCAACTTGTCGTTCTTTGAAAGTTTTCGTGATGGCCTTCGAGATAGAATGACCATTAGGAACGAATCTGAAATAAAATTGAAAATAAATAACACATTTCATAATACTTATATTAGAAAAAATTCGATCAAGTATACAAAAATATCTTTTCTTACTTTTCTGGTATAACTGTAATGACCAACCTACCAGATGTTGATGAGCAACTAGGAGACCCAATAAAGGAGTCCGGAGCCTAAAGGGTATTAAATATTAATAAAAATTCTAAAACGGTATATGAATATTTATTTTAATCAAAAGGGTAAAATCGCTAGAAGAGGAGCGATTTCTGTCGCCAGAAAAAGCAAAATCGCTGCAATAGCAGCGATTTGCAAAATTTGATTATTTTTTTAAAAAAAAATAAAAAGGAATCGCTGCCTTGGCAGCGATTTGCAAAATAATTTTTTAATAAAAATAAAATTAGGAGCAAATTTTTTATTTGAAATTAAAAAAAAAAAATTAGGAGCAAATCGCTGCAAGGATTTGTCTCCAAATTCTTTTTATATTTTTATAAATCAATTTTTTTTAAAATTTTTTGATTACTACTTGTTTTAAAAAATCATTAAAAAAAAATTATTTTGGAATAAGTAGTAAAAAGATTTAAAATTTTAAATTTTTATTTTAAAAATTGTAAAAAAAAAATTTAAAAAATTGATTTGAAAAAATAATTTTAAAAAAAATTGGAGACAAATCGCTGCCTCTTAGTTTTTTTGTTTTTTTTTATTTCAAATAAATAATTAAAAAAATTAAAGAAATCGCTGCTTAGGCAGCGATTTATTAAAAAATCATTTACAAAAAATTTCCGGCGAGCGAGATCGCTGCTCTTCTAGCGATTTTGCCCTTTTGGTTAAAATAAAAATTGATATATCATTTTGAAATTTTTGTCAACATTTATACCATTTAGGCTCCGAACTCCCCGATAAAGACATCTGGAGTACTGGGAGTGGTTGGAGTACAAGGACCAGTAGGACAACCAACAGTTGATGATGGCGTATCACTCATATTCTTAAATTTTAATCACCCAAACCTTGTACGATTGCAACAACAAGTTCTTGATAAAAAAAAATCAACTAGCATTCAAGTTATATTAGTTCATTTTGTAGATATATAATATAAGATTCCCAATAAAAATCACAAGATATAATAGCAAAACTAAGAAAATGAAAATCACTTATAGCATAAAACAATACATTCAACTTAATATTAATAGAAAAACTAAATTTAAAAACTTCAAGTGACATTAATCTCAAAACTTTCTTCTCTTTTTGTTTTGATGTTCATATTATTCTTTCCCTTCCTCATCCTCATCCTCCTCCCCATCATCAACATCCTCATCGTCATTGTCATTATCCTCATCATTTTCTTCTATCTCCCTCTCTTCCTCTTCCCTCTCTCCCTCCTCCTCCTCCATGTCAATTAAAACACCATCTGGATCATTCAATATATGAGGTGTTTCATCTTCACAAATATCAATTTCATGCATTTGACTATTATCCTCTTGAAAAGATAGATCATTCAGTGTAAGGTTTTTCTACTATGTTTGGGATATCTACAATTGAACGTGCCTTTATCTGACAAACAGCTAACCATTTATTTTGTGTCCTCTTTACTGAAGGATAGGTTTCAAAATACACCTGAGAAGCTTGCACATCCATAATAAATGGCTCATATTTATTAAAAGTTCTTTTGTTAACATCAACAAGATTATATTGTGGATGTACTCTTGTACCATGTTTTGGTGTTGGATCAAATCAAGAACATTTAAATAATACGGTTCGCTTAAATGGTAATTCATGATACTGTAGCGGCAGAATCTCTGTCAATATACCATAATAATCGATCTCATCTGCATTGTGACTAGAGCCCTTAATGCATATACCACTATTCATTGTAGATTTATTTGAATCGTATTCTTCAGTGTGAAATTTGTAACCATTTACAACATATCCATTAAAAGTTTGAACCTTATGCAATGGCCCTTCTGCAAGATCTTTCATGAATTGATTGGTAATGCCGGATGAAGGATCATGTGCCTATTGACACTACAAGTAATTAGGAATACATTAAAATTATATAGAGTTTACTGTAAAGATTTAGTTAGATCTATTAGCACTTACGTATTGATTAAACCAAGACGTAAACTCTGTTTCAAGTTTAGCATCAATCTCGTTATCTTGAATACATGGTTGTATTTCTCTCAAAGTATCCTCATAAATTCTGAAGAAAAAAAGCTAATCTACTTCAATAACTTCAAATGTAAATAATATGTATATCTAGATCATGGTAATTAACTTACTTTATATATGATTTCACTACATCACAATTCAACAAAATATATGTTCGAGCTGCATGATATTCTCTATCATCTAACCTTCTTATTTTCTTTTTATCAAAACCACGACCAACATGCTTGAAAACAAACAACATTTCAGGATGGTCCTCTCCAACCCCACTATCATCCGTATTTCGTGGCACTTTTCTATATCTTATTGAAATGTCGGACTTAAAGTAGTGCTTAAAAAGTGTTGATGATTCTTTAATCAAACATGCATTGCGTATACAACCTTCAACTCTATTCTTATTTTTGATATCATACTTTACCCCATGGAGTTTCCTTCAAACATAGTATAAGTATGTCAATATAGTATCACTAGTATATTTATATATCTTATAGTATATAATTAACTTAACTTACTTTTCACATGGATACATCCATCATTTCTGAAATGGGCCTGCTAAACGTGCTTCATAAGCTAAATGGATGGGAAGATGTTCCATAGAATCCCAGAAACTTGGAGGAAAAATACGCTCAAGCATATATTCATTTTTGTAACAATCAATCTTCTCGACTGGCAAGCCTAATCCTCGAATTAGCTTTTTAGTACCATAGAAGCTATTGATCATTTTGTTATCACTTGGCATCAATTCTAATACAAACTGACATAACTCATCATACAACCTTTTTGAAAAATGATGTTTTGCCCTAAGATTCAACAAACGAGCAACAACAGACAACTGTGTAGGTCAATGTGGATTTCCTGTCCAAATCTTTTGTATAGATGTTTTGAGCATATCATATATATGTTGGGTTGTTGGATTTGGATCCTCTTCCACGTTACCATTAAAAGAAGGTCCAGCAACATCAAAGACCATTGAACGGAATGTATTATGGGATTGAGGATTCACAGTTTCACCAAAAGCTTCTTCCTGATGATCATTAAGCACACTTGGATTTGAAATATAACTTTCTCCATGGTGATACCAACGATAATAATATGGTACAAATCCATAAGTTCCTAGATGTATCATAACTGTAAACTCATTCAAAATATTTTTATTTCGACACTTACGATGATTACAAGGACATTTTAACTTTTCACCATCAATGCACTGTGGATGTCTTTTAGCAAATGCAACAAAGTTCTCAACTCCATCAATAAACTTTGGATTTATGAATCCATCTTCCGGTATTCTAACATACATCCACTCACGACCAGAGTTACTCATATTATATACTCTGAAACAAATAATAATGTGTTAAAACTTACATAATGACTACTAATTTTCATATGACACTAGAACCTAGAGATAGCAAAATCTAATGAATTTAAATTCATAAACAATCAATTAATCACCAAAAGTAATAGTAGTTAGTGTTATACAATTTAAATGTACACTACAAATAGCGAACTATTTTATTTTAAATAATACTACATGTCAAGGTAATCATGTAAAAACAGATATGTCGAAGATGTATTTAATTTAAAAGCTTCATTCTACTCGTACGACACCAATATCTTTTTTATTGATTTAATTACTACGAAGAAGAAACTAACCTTTAGCAAATGTGATAATATGTTTTGTATCCTACTTGGTCACATAAAATAAATGCTTTAAAATGTAAATTATCCTCTTACTTAACTTAAGCAATCATAGAAACACCGATGTAGAAATCTTCCAGAAACTAATAGACATACACAAACTACCTGAAAAAGTTTATAGAACAAAAGAGAATGAGATGAGAAGTGATGTAAAAGACATTATTTTCTAATAAATTAAAAGCACGAGTTGATGAACATTCTTTTTTCTCTTTATAATATACATAATTACATTATTCTTTAGGAACAAGCAAATAAATAGGTGCTTAGTCATTAACAGAGTGAAAACAAAAAATAGTATTCATGAAGTTGAAACATTGTATTGAAAATTGAAATTATGTTTGAACATATATGCATTTGACTTGAAAAAAAAAAGTTGAAGATTTGTAAGTGCCTGAAAAAATTTCATGTCTTCAAATTTGAAACAATCACCTTCAAAAACAAATCAAAAGTCGTTCTAATCTATAACCAAAAATATATTTAGTAAAAAAAACTTGTTATCTAACAAGGCCTAATAAATGCAACAAGAGAATGCAAATCATCAAAATTAAAGGCCAACCATACTTATGAACCTTAGATCAGCAATGACAACTCCAAATCGGTTTACTGTCCAAGAAGAATATAAAATAATTTTTTTTTGAAAGAATAACAACAATGTAGAGGAGATACCAATCATCAAAAAAAGTTGTGAATTTTAGCACATCAATGATAAAATCTAATGACAACATGCTTCCACTAAATGTTGTTGTATGTGTTAATCTACTGTAACCCATACAAATACAACACACATAAAAAAAAAAGTTAAAAATTACACCCAAATCAGTTAGGTAAAGAATTCAATTTAATAATTTGACCAATACCCATAAAAAAGAGCTATATAATAGTGAAGAGTATAATGGACCCAATATCAAAAAGTAAAAATTATTCACATTATAACAACATTTCAAGAAAAATAGACAAATCTCTGCAAGAGTATAAAGAATCAACTATTGTTCATTGAGATAATATGAAGAAAAAAAAAAAGATTCATACCTATCAGAAATATAGCAACAGAATCAAAGTTCAGATGAATTAAAAATCATAACTATAGTGTTGAAAAAGTGAGAGATAGAAGAAAGGAAGAACACCCATTGTAGCTTTCTGACTTCTCTCTAAACCCTAATTTTCTAATGAAATAAAGGCGGTAAGTAAAGGTGGAAAAACTAAAAGTGCTGAAAATTTTGGGGGGAAACCAAAAAAGGTCATCTAATTTAAAAAAAAAATTAGCAGAAAAAATTATTCATTAAATTAAAGATTTTATAATTTGTTGTCTTTTTATTAATTTGAGACGGAATGTAAATCCGTCATAATTTTTGTGACAACATAAATTTATTTATTTTTATTTGTCATTATTTTGTGATGAAAATGTTCTGTCACAAAATTTATATTAAATATTTGTCAAATTCGTCACTATTAGAATTTTAGTAGGTAAAAAAATTCTTTTAATTTTTTTTTTACTTATATAAGATTAATTTGTCACAAATCCATCAAAATTCCGTGACAATTTGTGACAGACTCCTCGGTTATAAATATTTCGTCACAATTTTACTTTTTTCTTGTAATGGATTATGTTGGTTTGTCCTTAGGTCGAGCTTGTTCTCTAGCAATCAATAGTAAGTATTATTTGACTTCCTCTTCTTCTCATCTGAGTTCTCCAGTACTCCGATCTTTCAGGTTTATGCATTGACTTCAGATATCGATTCCCTTTTTGCTGTCTGGCTAGAATACATTTCACATTTTTGTTGCCCGTTTCTTTGTAAATGTTGTATATGTGAAGAAACTTTGTATTAGCCTTACCATCCCCTATCTCCTGCAAGGCGATACTCTTATACTGTTAAATAAGGACAGTTCAATTTATCACTGTTGATGATACCTTTCCCTGTCGCATCCATGCTTCTGACGTCTGAAAATATGCAATTTTCGTTATCAATGGCTCTGTTTGGTAGATAGTGTGCTAATTTGTTTCCTTCTATTATGTGCTGAAAATTATGGTCTTTTTTCCTCTAGACATGCTTTAATTTCCTCTACTGTATCACTTATGCACCATGTTATTGCCCATTCACCCTTCAAAATTTTGTACAACAGTAACATTGAGTCTGTTTGAATGATGACTTTATTATGTTGTGTCTGCTTGCAATGCTTAGTTGCTTCTAATATTGCTTTGCTTATGCTAGACATTGGGTCCCTTGATCACGGAGCAAACAAGATTGCAACAAGAAAGCAGACATTGGTCCCTTGTCACGGACTTAAAATGTATTTTCCAAGGCATTTTAGAGTTTTCTAAAAAAAGATTTAGAGAATTCTAGAGTCTTTCATTAATCTCTCCATAACTCTAGACGCTTCCTCTTTATTTTATGTCAATTTTAAAGGGCAAAGTGATATGACACCCTGTTTCAATCCCCTCGCCGCATCAAATGACTTTTTGTTGGTTCTCCATATGGGTTAGATGTTATGTATACAATATTATTATTTTTTATATGGTATAATATTATTGCTATAATTTTTCTCATATCCAAAATTTTGAGCCCTTGAAAATTTTAATAATGAAAATTTTATAATTTTAATTTTACTTTAGAAATAGTAAAAAAAACATATAAAACTTATATAAGAAAGAAAAAAACTGTCTACTTTTACTAAGACGGCTTATTGAACGAATCAAATGAATAATTATTAGTAATATATTAGTCTGACTTTTCGAATATCAGATTTTAAATAGGGAAATTTTTTAAAATATTAATATTTTGATATTTAATAGATTTTCATAGTCACATTTTTAATATTTATCTAAAATGTCAATATTTTAATTTGTTATGTATTTGATTTATATATTTTTTATTTGTTTGATTTTCAAGAATACATTTATTTAGAAAGAAGAAAATCAAGGGAGATAATATTTTTTTAAAAAGGAACATATCACTTAAAATTCTTATCAGTTACAATTTCATAACAATTCCCTTTTTCATTCGATTGAATCAACTTTCCTTTTTATTATGTTATCATTATAATTATATACCAATATTTTTACATTTTGTGTATTCACTTTACCATTCAAATTAAAATTGAATTTTTTATTTTCATACTGAAAACTACAAATTGTATTTCAGTGATCAAATTGTATTACATGATTGTCAAATATATTTTTTTTAATTTGTATTACAAAAATATTACGGATTGTATCTCAATATCATCTAATCCTAATATATGAATATGATTTACTAAAGAATACAAGATTCTGGAAAAAAGATAGAATACGTGGTGGAATAATCCAATTTGTTGAAGAAGGATATTATATTCTAAAAAAATAAATACAATGATTCTGGAAAATAAATAGCATATATAGTGCAAATAATACAACTTGTTGAAGAAGGATACAATATTCCAAAAAAAAAATATACAAATTGACAGTTGAAAAATAGGATACATCTATGATTAAGAAATACATTTCATTTGACATACCTATTTGAATGACTACAAACTAAAAAGAGAAATACAATATTCTTAGTAAAACTACAAATAATGAGTAAAAGTAAAAAAAATTGACAAACAAAAAATAATATGAATACTATTCTAGTATGAATAAAACTTTACAACATTCTTCTTTGATTCTCTCTGTATTACTCGTTTTCTATGCTCTTTTTTTTTATTTTTTCACCAAATCCATATCTGAATTCGTGTTCACTTGTGCATTAGTAACCCTATAAGCAAAATTTAAAATTATTAAATATGAATATATATAAAAGAATAAAATAATATATTATGTATGAATGCTAATGTAGATTACTACAAATTACAATCTACTAGATCTCAAACATGAAAAAAAATAACAAAAAAATAAAAAAATAGTGTTTAAAATACTAAAATTCTGAGATGCATAAATATTTGATGAGTATGTTAACAAACTCACAAAAAAAATCAAAAAAATGACGGAAAATTCGTAATACATACAATCCAATATTCAACATAATTTTTTATTTTGAAAACAAAATCTCATGAAATCTCGCAAAATAAATGATGACTTCGAAAATAGCTTTATCTATTGAGAGATTTCTTGAATTTTGATAGATCTAAATAAATTGGTATGAACTTGAATAATTAGTTCTTCTTTAACAATGAAAGAGAGAATAATAGTGAAAATTTGATGAAAGAGAAAAGAAACTAAAAACATGAAAGATGGAAAATAAAAATAAATTTAATGGTATTAAAATCTAGAAAGAAGTATAAATGGATAGTGAATGTATTTTGGAACTGTTTTGAGAAATAAAAGGAAAGACAAATAATAGTATTTGCATACAAATTATTTCTAAAATATTGACAATTTGACATTTTAAATAATTATTTTAAAGTGTAGAAGTTTTTACTATTAAGTTAGGAATTGTGACTAGTTTGCTAATTTTTCCTTTTAAATATACTAATTCTCTAGCAACCAATAAGTTATCAATTGGTTCGGTATCATACTAGGATTTAACCGATAGTTATATTGGACGGTATATTGGTTCTATCATTCCATACTTCCTTATTTCACTTTCACTCAACAATATATTGATCTCCCATCAAACAAAATATCTGCCCCCATATCGATAAACCGTTAGTTATATAATTTTAACTTGTTCACCAACCGTTAATTTGATTATCCAATACGAGTAAGTCAATTTTGTGGTTGACTTATCGGTTAGTACTGTTCAATTTTGAACAGACCTACTTTTTAGCATAAATATTTTAATACTTTGAGTTAAACTACTCAAACTTCATATTAATAAATAAAGTTTTTACCTCAAAATCTAAGGTAACTTATTACAAACAAATGGCTAACATCTTATAAACTAGAATTAATTCTTACTTTTATAAATAATAATATTATTAGATGAAGTTAAACACTTTATATATTAAATGCTAACTAATACAGAAATATAAACATTATCTGCTTAATTTGCTTAGAAGATATATAACGATAAAAATTGACATTAACAGCTCGATTTAGTATTAAAGAAGTGAGAAATAATAGTAGTTTCTGGTAGATTTCACGTGATTAGTAACAACTTAACATCATTGTTGAAAGAAAGTGTCACAATGAAATCTACCAGAAATTACATTTATTTCTCTCTCTTTTAATTAACGTATTCTTTTATATTTTTTTTATTGATGTTTTCGAGTGCATTGTTTTGCAACATTGAAATTAATGCTTCACATGAAGTTTTTATTTAGTTATAACCATCAAGTGTAATTAGTGTAAGACAAATTCATACATGTGGGTGTGGCTACTATTTTCTAACCTCCTAAATATTGGATCAATGATATAATTTTCTAGTATTTAATTTTTTTAGAAAATTGTTTAAACTTATCTTTTAAGCGTTGTTGAACTATTTTACCTAAAGCGAGTTCTTTAAGAAATCATTTTCAAACTTAAAAATCAAATTATATTACAGTGACCGGTCACTTATCTTTTTCTTAGAACTATAATTAAGTGTGATCAATCATGCATTAAGAAAAACATAAATTAGGTTGTCTTCCCCTGTCTAATATATTTATGGGGAGTTGTGAGCACTAACCATTTTCTAGTATATACTACTAGACAGTGTCTAGCGGCCTTTTATTGATAATATAATTAAAAGAAAATCTCAATAAAAATAAATACTAAGGGGTAGACCTTACCTCAACGGTTTCTAGTACTCCTATTTTTTTGAGAAATCAAATTAATTTGTAATGTGTAACCATATAATGACCCTTGTATCTTTCTCTGTCTCTTCGTTTATTAACTTGTGATTTTAAAAAAAATAAAGGCAGGAGGAAGGCATGACAAGTTTTATTTATTTATTTTTATTCTATTTTATTAAAACTTTCATAATTTTTTTAACTCATTACAGGATTAAAATTTAAAAATTAATGTGATATTTTTTCTGAAATGTAGACTAACTTCTTATGTCAAATACTATGGCATAATTACATCTATTTATAATTTATAGTTGTTATTTATTTTCTTGCTCCTATTATTTCTGTAAAAGCTTCACGCAGCAAAATGAATTATTTTTACTAATATATTGCTTCATATGGAGTAACTAGTTTTGACATAAAATTTTCCTGGAGATTTTTCCTCTCCCTTTGAACACTGTTTCTCTATTTTATTTTATTTTTCACTAAACCAAAAAAAATAAAATATATATATATATATATATATATATATATATATATATATAAATATTCAGAATAAAGATAGATATTCATGTAGGCGCTCCATCTTATAATTAAAGTGATGTTTGATTGCTGACGTAATCCTGAAAAAATGAATTACAGAAAATATAAAATTAATCAATATATAATATTGTCTTTTATCAAAGAGGCCTAATGAAATGAATAAAGAACGAATTTCAGAAAACATTGAAACTAAAGCTCTAATATTTTAGTGAGTAAATAATTATCCCAAATAATCGATTCATTTGGCAAGTAGAGTCTGATGATTGAAAATAATTTATGATTAACATATTAATCATTGTTATTTTAAAAATATATTTTTTCTTAAAATTAACGTGCTACTTGTATCTTTACAAAAAGAAAGTCATCCATAAATCCTATTCAATGGTCTTCAAACACGAGGGACGAATTTTGAGTAAATTATGTCTTTGTTGACAAGGAAATGTGATTATGACAAGTAATAATAGAGATAATCTTTTACTAAATTATTAGTGATTGGATATTTTAGGATCAAATTATTAGCGGTAGAATTTATTTGGACCAAATTATTAATGACATGAATAGCTCTAAAGTAAACTATTGATAGAAGATATTATTGTTCCATTTTTATTGCTCAAAGATAGTTTTAGCGTTTTCCCATATATTCAATTCCAAATTGTGCAGGAAAAAAAAAGATCAAAAATACACTTTGACTATAAAAAATAAAATAATTTTGTTCTTCATTTAAGTTTGGCTCTTAAATATGGCTTTAATTGCAAAATGGCACAAATTTGCCCCCCTAACAATAATTTTTTTTTAAAAAGAACAAAGCTTCCTTCTATTTAAATATAATAACCTAAAATATGCCCTAATCATCAGATTTATCCATCAAAATTATATAAATAAATAATATAAGTGTGTTGTGTTATGTGTGTACTGGTTGGAATCATATAGCTTGACCATTTGTAACTCTAGGACATCCACATCATTTTAAAGGCAAACTTAAAATAATAGTATAGTTTGGATTTAATTAAAGATTTTGTGGCTAAGGTTTGTTTAATTACAAATTATAGCTACATGTTAGGAGAGGTGAGAGGAGAGGCAAGAAAGAGGCGAGCGAGATCTGGGAGAGGGAGGAGAGAGATGAGCGAGATCTGGGAGAGAGAGGAGAGAGGTTAAATACTTGTTGTATTCGGTGTATTAGGTTGTATCACGGATACAATTGATACAACTGATTTGTATTCATTTTAGGAGGAGAGAGGTGAGTGAGATCAAGCGGAAGGAGAGAAGCGAGTGAAATCTAGAGAGGGAGGGAAGAGGCGAGCGAGATCGAGAGGAAGGAGAGAGACGAATGAGAGCCAGAGAGCAAGGAGAGAGGCGAATATTCGATCCAAAGAGGGAGGAGAGAGGATGAATGCATGTAATTGTATTCCTTCTTTCACAAATGAAATTGTTACAGAATACAAATATAGTTAATACAACTACAAATATAATTATATGAATATAGCTGATACAATTGATTTGGATCATATATCAAATGTAATTGTATTAACGAACACAATTTGTGTCAATAAATACAATTGACTGAATAAAATTGTCATATACAACTATCAAAATATACATATATAGTGGATACATAATACAAAATACAATTAATATAGAATATAAATATATATAATACATAATACAGTTGTTTGGGCTAGAGAGAGAGGGCGAGTGCGCCAAGGGGGGGAGGGAGAGGGAGGAGAGCAAGGGAGAGAGGAGAGAGAACTTTTATAAAACCTTATATATGACTACTTGAATATTTTAAACGATAGTGATTTATAGTAAGTACTACATATTACATGTTTCCCTTCTTGTGTAATCTTTTCCAATTTGAATTATATATGTCGATAAACATGATTTAATTTGCATCATCAATATTTTCATCAAAGAATAAAATATTAACATGCATATATAGGAGCAAATACTGTATAATTTTAATCCTTGAAGAGCAAAATTAAAGGAGGCCTTTTTTGTAAAATTAATAGCCAGGGGTTTCAAATATCCAATATCAATAAGTCAAGAAGTCAATTTGTGGTTGACTTATCGGTTAGTACTGTTCGATTTTGAATAGTCTTATTTTTTAGCATAAATGTTTTAGTACTTAAAGTTAAACTACTCAGACTCTACATTATTAATAAATAAAGTTTATACCTTTAAATCTAAGGTAAGGTATTACAAGCAAATGATTAACATCTTATTAACTAGAATTAGTTTTCACTTTTATATATAATAGTATTACCGAATGAAGTTAAGTACTTTATATGTTAAATGCTAACCAATAACAGATATATAATAATAATAATTAAAAATTAACATTAACTGCTTAATTTGTTTAACAGAAATATAACAATAAAAATTAACAATAACAGCTCGTTTTAGTATTAAGGAGAGTGAGATATAATTGTGGTTTTTGGCAGATTTCATGTGAATAGTTAATATCATTGTTGAAAGAAAGTTCCACAATGAAATCTGCCAGAAGTTACACTCATTTCTCTCACTTCTTATAAAGAATGTCCTTGTTTAGGCTTTTTTTTTAAAGGCCGAATTCATAAATATATTTCTAAATTTGTTGGGTTTTTCCCTTCAGGTATCTCAACTACGCCATTTTTCTATTAATCATTATATCACCCATAATTTGTTCCTTTTAAACATTGTTGGCTGATTTTAATCGATTATTCTATTGTAAATGTCTTTAATTGTGTTTGTATTGTAATAATTTTGAGTAAAGGAATGAAGACAAATTGTGTGTTAGTCTCGCTTGTTTTCTAATGTGTTCAAATGACTTGAAGTAAAACATAATTATTCTCGAACAGTTTCACTATCAATTGGACTAATGAGTTCTGGAACAACACATGTATCATCTATCAATATCCCTCACAATATGTGGTTCCACATCAATCAACGGTGTTTAAAATGACAAATTATGGGTGGTTCAATGATTCAATAGAAAAATAGCATAGTTGAGGTACCTGAGGGAAAAACCCAATAAGTTAGGGATCTGCTTATGTATTTTTTGCAACATTGGGATTAATGCTTCACATGGAGTATTTATGAAGCTATAACCATCAAGTGTAATTAGTATAAGAAAAATTCATAGAACTTATTACTATTTAGTGGCATTAAATATTGATATTACTAAAGAGTGTTATAGTCTTTATCGACGTTAGTTAAGTGTCATTAGAATTAATGTTGCTAAAGGTTTTAGGGACATATACAAAAAGTGTTAATTGTCGCTAAAATACATATTTAGCGGCAATTAGCAATAAATTGTCGCTAATGATCTTTTTTGATATAGTGATAACGGATACGTGATACAAATAAAATACAATTGATATTAAATACAAATATATTTAATACATAATATAATTGTTTGGGCTAGAGAGAGAGGGCGAGTGCGCGGGGGAGGGAGGAGGAGGGCGAGCGAGAGAGAACTTTTTTATAAAACCTTATATACTACTAATTGTAATATTTTAAACTATAGTAATTTATTGTATGTACTACATATTACATGTTTCCCTTGTTGTATAATCTTTCCTAATTTGAATTATATACGTCAGTAAACATGATTTAATTTGCATCATTAATATCTTCGTCAAAGACTAAAATATTATTATGTATATATAGGAGCAAATACAGTATAGTTTTAAAGAAAATGGTCAAATGCTCCTCCAATCTATTATCGAATTTTTAATTACACATTTAAATTTTACGGGGATCTTATCACTCCCATGGATTGTTTGAAACTGAAATTATCATCTCCCTAAATTCTTATGTGCCAAAGTGCGTGTATTTCACTCAACCTGAGAAAGTGAGCACCGAAAAAATATTTAAACCTTTTTTTGTATATATATATCTTTTTTTTCCTTTTCCTTTTTCTTTTCTTTCTTATTCATAGAAATCTCTACCTTCTTTGTGATCAGATTTGTCCATCTCCCGTCATTTTTACTTTGTTGTCGCTACTTCTATCTTCACCGGATGTAGCATAGAAGTTTTGCATTTCTCTTGATTCTAATTTGTGTATGGAATTAAGAATTTTTGAAAATCAACTCTTTATCGATATTAGTGGAGTTGTTAATCATCCTTGTACATGGTCAACCCACAAAGTTAATTCGGTTGACAAATTCTTTTTTTGGTTCTTCGGAGCTTCAAATTTGTAATTTTAATCCAAACCAACGAAGAATTTTAAATTTTCGATGAAACTCACATTCAACTTTTCTCCATTGTTATTCATTAACTCTAATTTGAGAAATTTGACATATGGATCCATGGAATTGATCTTAACACAAATCAAGTAGTGGACAAAATGACAAATAGAATCAAAATCATTGCCGACCTTCCCCTTTTCAAGATTGTAGTGATTGATAGACCTTTGGTGTTTATAGTAATTGAGAAAATGGTGAAAATATTTTTGGGTTTTGTCACACCCCTTTTCTGCGCGCAGAGGCGGTAGGTTTTTCCAATTTAAGTGACGTTATTGATTAAGGAATTATTTTAATTTTTCAGAGTCGCCACTTGAAATTGAGTTATGGTGTTCCAAGTCACCTTTTTGTTTTAATCCCTAACCAAAAGGAAATGACTCTTTATTTTGGTCTGCGAACCAGAAATTCAGGTAAGGAATTCTGTTGACCGAGGGGAAGGTATTAGGCATCCCTCGAGTCCCGTTTCTAGCATGGTCGCTTTTATTGACTCATACTAATTTTAAAATATTATATATTATTTTCAGGCCATGAATTGTTTGTATTTTTATTGATGAATTTTTACTTGATCTCGATCTAGATACGTAATCGTATTCCTGGTCTTCACGATTAAAGAAATAACTGTCTTCTTTCCACCACACTTATATATTAACCTTATTTTCTATAGATCTTTACTTTAAATAAATAAAAGTTAATTGAATTATTGGACAAGGTGCATCACTGCATCCTTGAGTTTATTTTTAATGTCTCAAAAAAAAATGTGTAACCACATTCTTAATCAAAAAATAAATATTTTTTATGTGCCTACATGTTTGTGTAAAATTAAAGAAAATACATTTCTAAAGAAAAATAAAATAAAATAAAAAATTCTAGGATAAAATGTTGGATCATATTCATATCTTTTTATTTTATATTTCAATATTTTGTTTACTCTTATAATTAGCATCAACATTAAGCATATACTTTCTACTCAAACAAACAATAACACATTGTTAAAAATAAATCTCTTTTTTTATTTGTTAAAATAAAACAACAATAATTTATTTATTTATTTATTTTTAGCCTAACCATACGTACTTCATCATTATTATTTAAATCAAGACAAGAATAATGTTACGGTCCGTTTATTTCTAAAAGATCACAAATAACAAATAAAAATAAATTTAAAAAATCATCAATCAATGCAACCCACATTAATGAAATAGGGATATAACAACTAACAAATTAATTATTTCAATCAAATTAATAAATAAAACGAAATATAAGAAAGCTTGTCATAAAATTACATCAAATTCCATGAATGAACTAAAAAAAGACAAGAAAAAGTTGAATACCGCAAAATCTTGACTGAACCTCGACTAGAACACTCACAATTTTTTATATGAATGTGTGTTGTGTTTTTCCTTCTTTTCCTTTCTGTTTCTTTTGTTGTGTGTGGGTGTGTTTTTAATTTTATTTTTTATTGCTGAAATTTTTTTAATTTGGGAGTGATTTTTCTCCTCTCTTTTTTTGTATGCTTTTGTTGGGAAAAAAAATTCTTCCTTTTTTTTTTTTTTTTTTTTTTTTGCGGTGCACATTCAAGTGCATGGGTGCTTGAGCACCCATTACATTTGGAGACAACACTAATATAATTTGTATGAATATGTAAATTGAGCACCCATTTGGTACCAACTTCAAATTACAAATAGTTGAGCACCCATAACTAAGAAATTCTGTATCCGCCACTATTTTTTTGTATGTATATATATATATATATATATAGTGTGTAGGAGTGTACGTGGGTGTGAGGGTGAGTGGAGAGGATCATGTGAGAGTGTGGGAAGTGATAGTGGGGTTGTGGGTAGATGTGATAATAATGAATAATATTTTTATAAATTAAATATATCAAAATTATAAATAATAAATATTAATTATCTTGAACCAATTAAAAAACTAAATGGCTAATTAAAAATATAATTAAGAAACACTAGTTTATTTATTATATTTAAATTATAAGAAGATATATTTTTGTAACTTTTCATTTATTATTTCTAACAATTTAAATAAAACTTACCTTAAAAGATGATTCTATTTTTGTTGTTTTTGAATCTATTAAAATAACTTAATAAAAATAAGACAAAATTAAAATATCTAACTTAAACATAAAAGAAATATTTAAAGAATAAAAAATTGTATAAAATCTTATGTTCGGTCAAAAATTACGTGTCTACAGATTTGAAGAGATGGTGAAAAAATAGAAGAAAAGAGTAAAGAATGATGAAAAAATTGAAGAAAACTTTTCTTAATGAGATTTCCACGTGTCAAAACGCGTGAGTTTCACCCATCAACATAAATGTGATTGTGACTTTTTAGGGGTACAATAATTTCAATTTTAAACAGTTTAGGAAGGTGATAGGACCCCAATAAATTTAAGTGTATAGTTAAAAATCTGATAATAGATTAGGAAGGCATTTAACCAGTTTCTCTATAATTTTAATCCTTGAAGAGCTAAATTAAAGGAGGCCTATAATTCTAGTAAGTTGTAGCCTTCGTCTTGTAAACACATGAAGGCATTTTCCTATCCGTTTCTTGGAAATTACTAGTTATTAATGTTTTGAAGTTTTATAATTCACAAATAAAATTTTATGAAATTACTTTAGAGAAAAATCAAAGTAATAAATAGTGATATTGTTTTAATTATAGGGACTGAATTTTTTTTTTTAAAATTCTTTCGTCTTACATTTTAACAATTAGATTTATGACACAAAATACAAAACTATGATAACTAACTAGTGACAACACAACAAATAACATAACAATATAATTAATGTAATCTCATAAGATAAGTTTGAGAAAATTAAAATATGAATAGAAAAGTTATTTTCAAACGCGATAGTATGGTCAACTTAGGAATTAAGAAAATGATTAGGTTGTACTCAATGGACCTCGTGCTCGATAACATTAAAATAACAAAAGGAATCAATCAAATTGTTGAATTAATATTCCCAATGCTTTAACATCACAAAATTGACATCAGCGATCTTTGCACTTTCACTATCTAGGTTTCTTCCTCCTTTCTTATCGGATAATAAAATAGTTTACTCCCTCCATTTAAAAATAAATATCTCTCAGTTAAATTTATTAATAATTATATGCGTAATTTATTCGATAATTATTTATTAGCGAGAAAGCAAATCACCGATAAATAACATGTATTTGGTTTAAAACATAAATTTGTTTTATTCATAACAAATATGTAATGTGTATTACGATTGAAGTTTATTTAAATTTTGTCTAATCAAGAAAGTTCAAGGATTAGTAAAAACAAAAAAAATAGAACTAATTTAAAATAAAAAAATTACATATGTATAATCACTATCAAAAAATTTACTATTATTTTTTTATTGAAATTTTCCACCAAAAAAATGCTTAATGGTTATCTACATAGATATTTTGATTGATTTGATGAATCAGTGAAAAAGATTTGAAGCTTCCTAATATTTTAACGAGAAATTATTTCGCACAATGAATTTGTTCAACAAAAAATGGATGAAAAAATCATATTCTAACAAATAGAAAATTTTCATTTATTCACAGCGGAAATTGCCTCTGTTTCTAATAGTTATCTCAGCTGTTATCAAATAGTTGCAGACTCATCATTACCATAACGAGTACAATGACAACAACAAAATTTTCTCTTACTCACCTGTGATGCATATATTTAAGTATATACACTACAAATTAAGTTAGTCTTTAACCTATGCTATGAGAGTTTTACTACATTTCTCCAAGTTACTTGGGACAAAAAGACTTTGAGTTTAAGCTATGCAATTTGTATGGTAAAAAAAATTGCATCCAACTAAATCATGACACCCAATAAGTCATGAAAAAACCTCTCCCATGAAGAGTTGTTCTTCAATTCTCACTCATAAAGAAATGATTTTTAAAAATCATGAGAAGGCAATTAAGAATGACTAACAAGACAAAACAATGAAGTCGTTGTGGAAAGTCTACTCTTTCTTGGAAATGAGGTTATATTGAATAAAGAACAGATCCATGTATAATGAATGGCACAAATATAACTATATAAACCACAAGTTTTTTTTCTTTCTGAAAGAGCTCTGAAACCTACTTATCTGCATTAATCATGCCAAGGGTACAACAACAGCAGCAACAGAAAGGTACGAGCATGGAGGCGATCATGAAAAAGGGGGCATGGTCTCCAGAGGAAGACCAAAAACTGAGAGGTTATATCATGAAATATGGCATCTGGAATTGGAGACAGATGCCCAAATTTGCAGGTCAGGCCAATAAACCATACTAATAGTATTTTCATTTCAGATTTCGAATGATCATATTTTCATTCAATACTTTCTAGCAATAATTTATGTAGCGACAAGAGGGGTTGCTTGGATGATAAGCACCCTCCGTCACCAACCCTAAGTTTGTGGCTTCGAGTCATTAAGGGAGCAAAAAAGTGGAAGATACTTAGAGCTGTCAATATGGGCTAGGCCCGTTGGGCAGGCCTGGCCTAACCCGGGATTTAATTGGGCTAAAATTTTTGGAGCCTATTTAAGAAAAGGGTTTTTTAGCCCGGCCTGAATAAGCCTGTTGATTTATGGGCTTGAGAAATATAGGTAGGGCCGGCCCGTGGGCCAATATAAATTAATTAAAAAATATAATATAATATTAAAATTTAAAATTAGAGAGAGTCCAAACTCAAAACAATTAAGTTAATATTTATGTTTAGATATCTATACCTTTTCTTGGAAAAAAACTTAATAAATACTATAAAGATAATTTTATGGGATAATTTCAGAGACCTCCCTCCAAGTTTCGCTCTATAACATTGATCTCCCCTGTGATTTTACGATATTACGTCTACCTCCCTTATTTCCATTTACTTGTAACCATTCTATAAATCTATTTAAAATAAATATAAATTAATTTAAATTTGATTATTTTACCCTTTTTACATTAGTTTCTTTATATTAATAAATATTATATAAAAAATAACTTATTTAACAAATATTTTTAAAATAAATCAGCACAAATACATGTTTTTTTATTAAACAAAGATCAAAGTGTTCATTCAAGTTGACTCACCATTTTCATTAAATATTAAATCTTCATATTCATTTCACCTTTATCAATTCATGTAGATTTTCCCCTACAATAACCCATCATTTTCCAGCAATAATTTCTTCAAATAGAAGATAAAAATGAAAAAAGAGAAAGTTGATAAGAACAATCAAATTTTGTCTAGTTAAACGTTTTCACGAGCGAAGAAGAAATATGATCCAACGAATAGCGATAAATCATTGAAAATTAGATCTAAACTTGTATATATAAGGGTAAAATTATCAAATCTAAATTAATTTTTATTTATTTAAAATAGATTTAAAGAATGGTTACAAGAAAATGGAAATAAGGGAGATAGATGTAACATCGTAAACCACAAGGTAGGTGAGTGTTATAGAGCAAAACCTGGATGGAGGTCTTTGAAATTATCCCTAATTTTATTTGTGGATTTGATTAACTAGTAGTAACATTAGCATAAAGTAATATTGTTTTGTCGATATTTATGATAATATTTTAAAATTATGATTTATAACTTAATTTAATAATTATTTTTTAAAAATATAATTTTTTTAAAAGTACAAGCCTGTAGCCCACGTACTTGTGGGTTGGGCCGGCCGTTTTCTGGCCCACGCCAAAAATGGGCTAGCCCGGCCTGACCCGTAAAATGTCAAAGCATGTATGGGTTAGCCCGGATGGGGTGGGCTAGTGACAGCTCTAGAGATACTAAACAAGGGGTGGAACTTATGTAACTCTTTAATTTTGGGTAATTCATGTGGTTGCAGGGCTTTCAAGAACGGGGAAAAGTTGCAGATTACGATGGATGAACTATCTCCGCCCTGATGTTAAGAGAGGACCCTTTACCACGGAAGAGGTTGAAATTGTCATCAAAACTTATCAGGAACTTGGAAATAGGTGAGAATTAAGCTCTTTTCCCCCCACACAACAGAGTTCTGCACAAGAAAGATTGTAAATTTGTTAACATAGGTTTCTGTAAAGTCCTCCTAAATAGATAATACTGTTTAAAACCAAACCATATTAAATTTGTATTTCTATGCAGCTGGTCAGCAATAGCCGCAAAATTGCCTGGAAGAACAGACAACGAAGTTAAGAACTTCTTCCACACACACTTAAAGAAGCATCTTGGACTGAAAAATCATGATGCTCCATTGAAAACTAGGAAAATCCGCAAACAAACCAAAGAAGATGAGAAGAAAAATAGTACTGGAGGAAGACTTGCACTTGAAACGAGCAATAACAGCAACTCATTAACAACAGATGTTTGCAGCAGCATTACTACATGTGAAGAAAACCAAATGATGGATCCTTTTGTGAATTTCTCACAAACTTTTGAAGTTTGTTATAACAATGGTACTTCACTTGTTGTCGATCAACTAGTCTCCGACATGGAAAAGACATGTACAAATATTGGTGTTGCCCAGCCATATTCCATTCCCCATGGTTCTGCTGTTAACTCCTTCGACCAATTCGATATGAATTCATTCTGGATTGATGTACTTGGAAATATCTGAACATCTTACTTCCAAAAACATGTTACAAGTTAGAACCCATATGAAGGTCCTAGTTTTTATACACTTTTTATTCTCTCTCACAAAGCAATAATCCTACATCTTCTGCATTAGGTCCTAGTTTTTATCCACTTTTTTTTCTTACTCACAAAGCAATAGTACTAAATCTACTGTATTAAAACTTAAAAGATAATAGAATCTATTATGTTTTTTTGTATGACAACGGAAAGCCCGCGGTAGCTACCCTTTGGGTGCACACAGGGTAAAATCCCCGCTCCTACGCAATAGCTCGCAAACCACGCGGTAGAGGTAACCCGCACTAGGCATTCTTGGTGCAACGAGCTAGATTCAGAAGGCAAACCCCTTGCCAGCGAAAGCAAGGCGTTTCTAACTTAGACCTCCAACATGGAAGTCCCAAGTCCAAACCACTGGACCAGCCTGAAGGTTAATAGAATTTAATCTATGACAGGCGTCTCCGTTTTCCTCCAACTTATTGGTACCTCAGTAAAAAAGAGGAAGAGAAAATAAACTACTGCAAAGAGTCCACACCCTAAGTAAAGAGTAGAGGTAGAGTCCGTCAATCACACGTTCTGTGGAAGAGAAGGGGGGATAAGAAATTGTATTGAATACCATATAATATGGAATGTCAGCAAAGATGATATTTCTTTTTTGAGGGAAAACTTGAGTAACAAAGACCAATTGGTGAAGGAAAATACTGATAATATTAAATGACTTTATTCTTCAAGACACCCAGGTACTATTGACCAGAAAATAGAATTTTCATGAACTTAAATGATTTTTTTCGTGGTAACATCCAGGTACTATTGTTGAAAGGTATCCAAGATGGAATTGTTTTTTCATCTTTCCATAAATAGCGATATAGATCATTTCATATTTATAGCTTAAAGTTTGTCCAAAATGCATCTGATAGAACATGAATAACATTTTAAGGGCTCACTCACATAATTTTTTTTTCTCAAATGATGAATCTAATAGAACTCATAAAATTAGACAAGTTGAACCTTTTTACGAGTTAGTACATCATTGATATGCTGGGCTGGGAATATGGGCTCATGACTTGTTATCTTCTTTCAGCACATATTGGACAGAGATTCTAGAACAGAGTGAGCCTCTCTCTTGTTATCTTCATTAAAACAACAAACCTATCAACAATCGTTGCCTTTTTCCTCTTTACTCAGTTCGACTTTTTACAATAACATGTTCTTCTGATTAGCCTTCTGGGAGATGCATAGTTGGTCTGAACTGAGAAGGTTAACTAGGAATCTATAAACAACTGTTATTCTTCCTGAAACTTGCAGATTTCATGCATCTTGTTGCCTATTTTGCACGAAATGCCACTGAATTTGCTTGTGAAAATACATTTCTGCCGTGAACTTGAACCCACTTTGTATTTGATCATCTCTTCTTCCACCATTCTCTTCAAGGTGTCGCTGATATCCCCCAATGCCCAAGTTATTGAGATGTGAGGGCGTGGATCCTGCCACCAAATCCAAGTAATTTATAATTTTTCACTTGAAGAAGAAGCATTGATTTGACTGGCCGGGTGTGTTTGGTATGAAGGAGAATATTTTTTATGCAAAATGTTTTGTTGGAAAATGAGTTTTTTACTTATTTTCTAGTATTTGGTAAGTAAGCAAAATAATTTTATTCCAAGAGCATTTATATGTAATCTAGCAAAACATTACGTGGGTGGGATGGGGTAGGGAGTGAGGGTTTGATGGGGAAGGAGACAATAAACTTGGAATGTCACTGACGAAACCGACAATGTTTTCCTACATACCAAACACACTATTAAAACTTGCAATAAATTTAACAAAGTTTATGTGGTCAACCTTGTAAAATTCCGGAAGGTTGTGAAGTTTGTAGACTTCATCAACAGCTTGGATTTGCCTTCTTATCTGAGGGACACAAAATACAAGTAAGTTTCCTCCCTTGCCTCAACAATGAACTATATTAGCAAGACACCAGAGGACAAGGAAGAACAATAAGCTTTTATCTAAATTGACATGTGTGAAATTAGATCTTAGGCCTAACTCACACCTCAAAAGCTAGCTCAAAGGGAGGAGGATTGCCCAAGCCTTATAAGGAGTCCACCCATCTCAATAACCACCGATGTGGGACTTTTGTCATTCTTTAACACCTCACCTCACGCCCAGTGCTTAGCATCTGGTGCGTGGGCAATTTTGATTTTGGGGGCCCCAACATCGAGTGAGACGGGCCCTGCTCTGATACCATGTAAAATTAGGTTTTAGGCCTAACTCACACCCAAAAGCTAGCTCAAAGGGAGGAGGATTGCCCAAGCCTTATAAGGAGTTCACCCATCGCATTAACCACCGATATGAAACTTTTGTCATTCTTTAACAACATGAATGATGCCAGAGAGGAAAATGGTAGAGAGCTTAGTTCAAACTCATTGTTCCATAATCGAAACACAGGTAAAAGATGAGCATTAACTAACCACTGTAAGAGAATTAGTTTATCAAAATTAACGCAGACAATATTCAGAGACACACCTAACTCCTAAGATAAAAAGTCAAACAATAGGAACCACCAAAACCTCTAACAACCCCACAACGCAGTTTTTGATTGTAATGGAATGAATAACGCTTGCACAAGGAGTTCTCTTTCAGTGGGCAGAGCCAGGCATGCCCTGAGATGCTGCCACCATTAGCTTTAGGGGAAACCCCTGTTCTGATCTAGTTTTCAAATTATCCATTCACTTAAAAACCTGGTACTGCGTCCTGCTTCTGACTTACTCCTTATTTTGGTTAAAATCCACATAAAATAACAAAAGTTGGTGGGTTTTTACTGATAACAAAAATTAATGTATTATCCACCAAAACTTGTTGGCAAACCTATTACAGTGACTTTCATAAAGATATTAACCTTTTATATGACGGTGATGTCCGGAATGGCTTTCAACTATTTGTCATCCTCCTCCCTAAACTTCTTAGCCTGCCAATTATATTTGTCTGCCATGAAGACATCATCCATTCCTTTTCTCAATCTCTACTTAGATATTGTCTGGATGGGCTTATAACTTATTATAAGCCAAAACTCATAAGTTAGGATTGCTAGCTTATGGTTTTGGGGCTTAAAACCACTTATTTATTTTACTCAAACACTACAAAACTGCTTAAAGCCCCTAAAATAAGCCAATCCAAAGAGGCTCTTATTTAAAAGAAATGTTGGCTAATCATGTTGCAACTTGACACGAGTTGTCACTCTTGATTTTGATTTTCATATCGCATATGTAGTTTTGTATAGCTTTATTCAGAAAAAAAAAAATGTGTGCTTGGCTCAATGGGTGACCTTTACTTCTTTATTTATTTTATTTTTGTTAATGGGCATTTCTGGTTAAACCAATATATCTTCAGTTTCTCCAGATTAAGTGGCTGATTCCCGGACCCTGATAACACGGGATGCTTTGTGCACCAGCTTCCTTGTCCAGAATATGTCAAACACATTCCTAAATGTAAAGGACATTTATTCTTGATGCTTCATTAAGTTTGTGCCAAGAATAGGATTTTGTCATATCTTGGATTTTAGGTGTTAATATTCCCATAGTCTACTTACTGCTACCCTTCTAAAAAAAAAAATTCAGTCTTACTTCTGAAACTTTTACATAAGCTAATTTTTCCAAAGATGTTAATTTTAGTTTCAGATTTCAATGTTTGTGAACGCAAAAAACAATATCAGTTGTGAACATTCTTACAAAATCTATTTGAACCCCACCGGTAGCGAGAAGCTTATGGATGTACTGGCCCTATGAGAAAAAGATACCATGCAGGACCTTATAGTAGATGACTGAGGCAGTGGGAAAAGGAGGATTTGACAATACACATAAGCAGCAACTCCAATCCAATTACCCAAACAGAGGGAGATAACCTTCTTTAGTTGTACGACTGTACATCTAGTTTATAATTCCCTAGATTAACCATGAATATCAACTTGATTGATACAACACATACACCTAACAATTCAACACATTCCCAGTCCTTACTGTTCGCCTGGAGGCAGCTTCCATTCACATTGACATATCTCTCTCGAAAATGAAAGACACCATAAGAGCTCATATAATTCAGAAGACACCCGCATGGAATGTTTATCTACCACCATTAAATATGAGATAGCAACTCAAATGGTGAATCCTGTTGTAATTCATTTATGTTTTGGGGGGGATACCCGACAAAACCCCGAAGGCCAGTGGCGCACAGTTCCAGACTCGATGAATAATGGGCCCTCCCCTCTACCCTTCTCCACATAACTACCAAGTTTTTTTTTTGTCTGCAACAGAGTTTGAGCTCGTAACATGCGTGTATACTACACATCACAAGCTGCACTCTTACCACTAAACCAAACCCTAGGACAAGCCTCTTGTAAGCTTTTCTATTATATCGTTATAACCACCTCACTAATGAGGAAACAGAAGGGTTATACTGGTCACTAGGGTAGATTTTTCCATCTCATGACACACTCCCTTTTCTACAACCATCTCATATTCTCTTTTTCTCAAGTTACATTACTCTTCGTTAGCTCTTAAATCTCGGAAAATTGAATTTGGCACACACAAGCATGTGCCTCGATATCTATTTTATATTAAAGGACTTTAAGGATGTACCAACAACTAACTTCTATATGAGTCGCATACTTATGACTTCAAACATTCTTCAGAGTTCAGCTAGAAGTGAACACAATCCAAAACAGCAAACCATGTTTCCAACAAGTACTAAAAAATGGCATTTTTCATACCTGTGCTAAGCCTCCTTCTAAAACTTCCAGTGACATGAATGTGCGAGTTGAATCATCATTGACAAAAATCTCCCATTTGTTAAAATCTATCAAATACCTATGTCCATTAATAGACAACAATTAACAAAGCAACAACAGGTTTTGTTTTTCCCAAAACAAAATCAGAAATAGCATGCATATCACTAATGTCACCTCACCTCCTCTGAAACTGAAGCCTCTGTCGAAGCATGGAGACCACGGAATTAATCTGATGCACGCGGAGTGGGACAGTTCTTCCCAAACTAATGTGAAACTCTCTACCCAACACCACTTTTTCAAGCAGTGCTTCGTCTTTCAACAAACCACTCAATGGTACATCAACATCCACAGCATGTAAAGTAGGTACAAGAGCTGTGACCTTCTTCAAAAAACTGGCCAGCCCCTTCCTTGTTGCAGATGGTATATAAACTAGAAGTAAAAGAAAATATAAATAAACATTAAGAAAAAACATTTTATAACAACCTTCCAATAAACTTACCAACAAAAAAAAGATTTGATTTTGTATCATATTTACCAATATCATACTTGATTAAATAAGGACCGTTTGATTTGTCTCTTTTCGATTCAAAAAATCATTTCTTAAACCATCCTAATTCTGTTACTAAATACAATTTGCGAATGATATCGCTCTAAACCTACCTTTTAACTAGTAATAATGATTTTGCATAATTGATTTATTATGCTATTTACCAATTCACAAAAACAAAATTAAAAATTACCCGGGATGTAGACATGTAAAGCATAATTGCCTTCAATGTGAGGAAAGCTTCGAACGCGATTGACTTGACTACTAGGCAATGAGTCCAAGGAAACTTCAGAAGCAAAAAAGCAAACATTTAGTGAGAATATAGATTTTTCTAGGGTTGATGAAAAAGAAAGTTACCAAAAGAGTTGGGAGGCTGAAGAAGTGAAATAGGAGGTGGAGGGAGAGGGGCCAGTGATGTGGAAGCTGACGGCGGCTGTGGAGAGAGAGGGGCCAGTGATGTGGAAGCTGACGGCGGCTGTGGAGGGGTGGGATTGGAGTCGGAATCGGAGCCGGAGTCAGAAGAATCGTCTGCGTATGAGGCTAGTAGCGCTTCCATGTTACTCCTTTTGGTTTGCTAATTGCTCTCCCTCACTGTCCACAGTGACTCATCAGTGTGTTTCCTTGACTTGACTTGACTTGCTAATTCACCATTTTTAATGAGTTTAGGCGTTTCAGTTTATTTCTATTATATATGAATTTGGGTGTTGAAGACCAAGTTTGTGTAATCTAATATAAATGAGCAACTTTCACATATATCAAACACAAAATTTATATTTGTATGTTATAGTAAAATTTAAATAATTGCACTCTATAGCAAATATATATATATATAATTTGATATACATATACAAAGAAATTAATTATATAATTCGTTATACGTATACAAAAGAAAATAATTATATACAAATCAATTGTATAATTTCTATATGTAAAAATTACATGATTGATACATTTTAATAAATAATTACTGATTTTAGCAATATTTTTTATTTATTACCATTTATAATAATACTATGTTAAATCTGTAATATGTATTAAAAGTGAATTATGTATGCAATATATATGAATTATATATGAATTATAATTGGTTTTTAAAATATTTTTAACACATTGTATTATAAGTGTATTAAAATGTGTGATAAATGAATTATCTATCATTAAAATTTATATTATATGTGAAGAAAAATTTGTTCTTTGTAATATGAATTAAACTTGTATTATAAATGAATTAAAAGTGATCAAGTGAAAAAGAAATATTATTGCTATAAATGGTAAATATTTTTTTATTATAGTATATTTATGTAAGTCTCCTAAAGAAAATTGGGCAGAAAATATTTGTATTGTATAATTATAAGTGTATAGGACGAAGATATATGTATTTGCAAGTGTATATACAATTTTCTCTCACTTTATACAAACAAAAACGAAATGTACAGAAACGCAATTTATACATTTCGTTTCTGTTTATATAAGCGATAGAGGCTAGGGTGACGAGCGAGATCTGAGAGAGTGGCGAGCGAGATCTGGAGAGGGAAGAGAGGGGAACAAAAATATATGTATATATACAATTTTTTCTCGCTTTATACAAACAGAAACGCATTTTATACACTTGTGTTTGTATAAAAATGAGAGGGAGCGAGCGAGAGAGGGAGAGTGGCGAGCGAGAGTTTGAGGGAGAGAGGTGACTGACAAACAGTTTGCTATAGGGTACAACTAAATTAAAGTGTGGTTATATCATTTAATTTGATTTATTAGTTTGTCATTATATACAACTCATTATAAAAAAGCCCAAAATAGTCTGTCTTTATTTCGTAATATATGTGCACTTTTGATCCTTTTTCAAAATTTTGCTTTAATATTAATTTTGTCCACAATTTCATGTATGAAATGTTTAATAATTTTAATATATTTATTATAAAGAATAACTTCATGTGAGAGAAGGTGTAAAGGAAACAATTCATTTTATTCAATAGATATATTATTGTTGCTAAACTAAGAGCAACTTGGCATATGATGTTGTAAGAAAAGAAAGAAGTATATTATTACACGCGAAATCAATATTATGAACCTCTCGATTTTAGCTGCAATAATATTTTTACTAAAAAAAGATATTGTATTTTTCTTCTCACCCTTTCTCACATGTCGTTGTTTCTTACTAAATATATAAAAAGGCGACTGAGTATTTCATACATAAATTATGGATAAAATTATTGTTAAAAAATAGACAAAAATTTGGAGGCGAACCAAAAGTGCACCAATATAGTAAACAACTAAACATGATAGATTAATGGTGTTTCATGTGAAAACTAAGGATCACTTTGAATCTTAAGTCATTAACATTTAACTTATATTTATACTATACTAAAACCATTCTTAAAAATGTTGGATGAGCTTTTTGTCATTATTATTAAGGAAAAAAGTTCTGAAATATATTCAAATTTTAATCGAAACTGTAGTAATAATACCTAACTTTGAAAAGAACTTTTTATCCTTGTACTATTTAATAATGTATTTTTTAAAGGTATAAATATATTCATGTGGACATCATAATTATTGCATCATTATAAATAGTAACGTGTCTAGTGGACACATATATACCATGAAAAATACATTATTAAATAGTGCATGAGATTAAAGGTCATTTCCAAAGCTCGATATTATTACAATAATTTCAATCAAAATTTGGATATATTTCGATCATTTTTCCCTATTATTAATGACTCTACAATAAAATTGATTTAGTAGATTTCCAATCCAACCTCGACTTGATTTGTATGATTGCAAATTAAAGATTTAAAGTAGTCTTTCTTTTGTATTAGTGTCCTAATGCATTTAGGATTTGGACTACGGTAATTAAAGGATTAAAGTAGACTTTCCTTTGTGTCCTGATATATTTAGGATTTGAATAATTTTTGTAGGTTAATATTCTTCTAGGATTAGGAGTAGATGTAGTTGATTTGTTAATTCTGGTAGGTTAATATTCGTTGATTTTTTCTTTCATATTACTTAATTCATTGAGTTCATAATTTTTGTTGCAATAAATAGCGAGTTTGGTAACTATAACCAAAATTCTATGGTTGATACTTGAATTATATATTTTTCGTGATAAAATTTCAAATCATTCTTCGTTAAGAATTATGTCGCGAATATATAGAGAAAGATTGATACGTGAATTCATTTTCAAGAGAAAAAATTCCTAAATGTTTTGGGTCAATTATATAAGAAAATGTAGATATTGATGATGATATATAAAATTCCTAAATGTTTTGGGTTAATTTTACAATAAAATGTAGATATTGATGAAAAGGAGGCTTGTATCCGATGACTTGCATAAAAAGACTACATCATCTAGATTTAAATGTAAGTTTTATAAAGTAAGAGGTCATTTGGTAGTTGAATAGAGTTATACATGTATTAGTAATGTGAGTACAAGTTATGCATATATATTAGTAATGTGAGTATTAGTTATGAAGGTATTAGTAATCTGATATTAGTTATGTGTGTATTAATTATACAAGTATTAGCTATGCAAGAGTTTAGTAATGCATAATTTATACTTTTGGATGTTGTTTTTTATTTAAAAAATTAGTAAAAGTTAAATCAAAACATTTCTTTACAATTATATCTTTTCCTTCTTTTAACTTTGTATTTCATTTAAAACATTTATTTAATTATGTATAAGAAGAAAATAGTCGAGAGTGATAAAGGTAATATTGTCATTTTAACTTTTTATCCATGTATTAGCTATACACATATTAATTATTCCACATTCTCATCCGCATAAATAATGCACAAATTTACTCATAACTTATAGGTATTATACATAAACATGACTCTTAACTTGACGTCAGTTGATAACTATGACCTTTAATTTTGGGTGTGCATAAGTAGAAATTTAAACTTGTATAAAATTGAACAAATAGACACATTTGTCCTACATGACACCCTACATGAAAATTTTGTGTCCTACGTGGCGTCCTACATGTATTATATTATGTCACGTACGACACGTGCGTCTACTTGTTCAATTTTATACAAGTTTAAATGTCTACTTGTGCACACTCAAAGTTGAATGACATAGTGGTCCATTGAAGCCAAGTTAAGAGACATGTTTATGTATTATGTCTAACTTATACATGTATTAGTTATGCAAATTTCAATATTGTCAACCAAATGTCTTATTAATTTTATACCTGAATAACTTTTTTCTTATCAGCCTATCAAACGCCGTATTAATTATATACATGAATAATTTTTTTTATCCACCTACCAAACATCGTATTAATCATATAGATGAATAACTTTTTTTTTATCCACCTACTAAATATCGTATAAGTTATACATGCTCTAATATATGCATACATGGTTATTTAAACAGATCTTTAGCTTATACATAAATTAATATTTGCAGAACAAATTTGTATGTAAGAAAAACAAGCAAACTGTACAGCTTTGTATATGTAAACACCAACAAAAACTGAAATTTTTAAGCATCTAACTAACTAGATTTCTACAATCTCTTAACTGTATAATTCGTTACAACCAAAACTAAAAATAAAAGAATTACCTTGTCCTCAACTCATTCTCATCTATTGTCAAATTCAAATCCAAATTCAAACCCAAGAACAAAGTTCTTTTAGTACTTTCAAGACCCGATTTGTCATGAAGAGCTTCATCACTCTTAGAATTCAGAGCTTCTGCAAGTTCACGGCCAGTACTCTTGATCAAACTATCGTCTAATTTCATCTTCTTCTTATGCTCGAGTTGATTCAGTTCATCTCGATGTTTTCTCATATGTCCTCCCAACGCTTGTCCAATTGCAAAATATTTACCACAAATAGAGCATTCATGTTTTTTCTTATTAACAGGTAATAATAATTCACCGTTAGTACTAGAACTCATCGTCGTAAGCTTATAATTCAGCTTATTCTTGTGACTTGTCATGTGTCCGCCTAGTGCTTGAAATGATTCGAATCGTTTCTTGCATTTCTTGCACTTGAAGATCAGATTAGGTCGTTCTAACAACTCGTTCCTCTTCATTATATCCGCACAATTCGCCATTGCAAATTTCTCCACAGATGATTCTTCTTCTACTTTGCTTCTCTTCAACATCATGTCCATGATTGTGCTAGGGTTTTAAATTATATTGCGATAAAAGAGAATAGTCGTCTTGTTACTAGCACGTAAATAAGTAATAGTAATACAAATATTGGAGTGAATTCAATGGTGTGGTGAGTGAAATATTACTGAGTTATTACAACTATATATATAATATAGTGTTCGTTTTTTCCTTTGTACTAAACCGAGTTGAACTCGAATTTCTTTGCCAAAAAAAAAATAAAATTAAAAGGGATAATAGGGATATTGTATTTCCTAATTGTAGACGGTTTTCTTGTTTTCAGTTTAATTAGATTTTTTTAAAAAATGGTGTAAATTAATTTAATAGGTTATTTACCTTATTTAATTTCTAGATAACTAGTTGCTTCAATGAATTCCAATTAGGATAATTTAGCTAACTAGTCAAAAAAACCAACTTATTTAGTCATAATATTCATACTTTAATAATATTAGTAAACATATCAAAAATGTCATTATTTTGAAAATAAAAAATTATTCTGATATTAATTATATTTTCTCTCTCATTATTTACACCCATGTTTTTTCTCTCATAGATTACACATTTTCCTATATTTCTATAATTGGATAGATATTAATGTCATTTTAATTTTTCTCTCTCATTTCTTACGCATGTTTTCAAGTTCTCTCTCTAACTTTGTTCCAAATCTAATCCCCAGATTTCATATTCAATATTTTATTATTTTCTATTATTTTCCTTTAATTTCGTTGAAAGATTGAATTTGAAGATTAACATTGATTTGGGTATTATATTTTTCATATTTCTTATTTATTACTGTATTTGCTTATTGATTTTACTGTTTTTTTTAATTTTTTTTGATTTGTTGTTGTTCTTAAAACCTGTTTTAGAGTTTGATAATCCAAAATTCTCTCTTCAATGGACGATTTCAAGAGAGTTACTAGAGGTATTGGACAAAATAATCAAAGTTCTTCCGATTTTCCATCATTTAATATTTTTTTCACTCAAGAAATAAACAACAATGTAGGTTCCACTTCTAAATCTACGGAGAATATACGACGGGGAAAAATGCAGGAATCCGATGATGTGCAAAATCCCACACAAAGACGGGGAAAAATGCAGGGTTCCGGTGATGTGCAAAATCCTAAATAAATTCATAACAACGAAGTTGAAGAAGACCAATTTGTTGGAGAAGAGGTATTTTTTTTTTTTGCATGTTCTGTGTCTTGCATGTTTAGTTGAATTTGTTTAGTAATTTGTAAGATTCAAATAAATACATGTTACAATGCGTTTGGAAGTGTATATGGATTTTTTATTTTGTTATAGTTAGTATGTATTTTTGTATTTCTTATATTTATTGTATTACGTATTCTGTTTTTTTTTTTTTGTTAGTTATGTCAATGTAACACATTTTATGAGTTTGATTGTGTATTTACTATTATCGAAAAGCTTTGTAAGTGTATATGGAATTTTGATTTTGTTATAGTTACTATTTATTTTTGTATTTCATAGTTTTAATGTTTTTTGTATTCACAGATTTGGAAGTGTATATTGAATTTTGTTGCTGTTTTAGTCAGTATGTATTTTTGTATTTCATAGTTTTATTATTTTTTTGTATTCATAGATTTGAAATTGTATATTGTATTTCATATCTTTAGTTTTTTTCTCTCCCCTTAATTTCTCCTTTCTGTTTTAAATATTTGTATTCTTTCAATTTAAACAATTAAAAAATAGATTAAAAAGATACATAATAAACTAAAATTATGACATTTTTACTAAATAATGAAAGTATTGACAATGAGTCCTCTTAAATAACAAAATAATGACATTTTGAAAAATTTCCCTTCCAATTATCCATGACATGGAAGGGTCAAGAGCAGCCCAATACGAGTGTATGTGGTATTTTTTTTAAAAAAAAATTCTCATATTTAATTGATCAAAATATTTTGAAAAATATTTTCTTTAGAAAAGTAAATTCTTTAAAAATGAGAAAAATGATAGTAAGAAAAACAAGTCTGCAAGTAAGTAAAATAAAAATAAGTTTAGAAGTGACACTCCAAGTTTATTGTCTCCTCTGCCTTACCCAACATCCCAATCCCCACTCCATATCCATCTTGTCCACATAGTATTTTGTTAAATAAGTTATAAAAAATATATTTTCTAGAAAAATAAGTTACATAAAAATACTTTCGTCTCGATCAAATCAGACCATAATTTGAACGGAAAAAGTTCAAAACCACCCTTCAACTATTTAAAATAGATTAAAGGGAAAATGGTCAAAAATACCCCTTAACTTTAGTTTATTAGTTAATTATATCTCTGCCGTTAAAACAAGAGATAATTGTATATAATAGCAAACTAATAACCTAAAATAAATGGAGTAGCTACTGTTTGATTTAATTGTGCCCCATAGCAAACGTTTGCCAAAGTTTGCCAGTCGCCTCTCTCCCAAAACTCTCGCTCGCCACTCTCGCATTCTCGCTCGCCACTCTCCCTCTGCTCGCCTCTCTCGCTTTATACAACAAAAGTGTATAAATTATGTTTCTGTTTTGTATAAAGCGAGAGAAAATTGTATATACACATGCAAAAACATATATCTTCGTGCTATACACTTAATTATACAATTTACAAATATTTTACTTCGATTCAATTGTATACAAATGCAAATTTTATACAAATATTGTAGCGAAAAAGGCCAGCGAATTATACAATTGCAAATTATACAGTTGCAGTGAAATACAATTTTCTCTCGCTTTATACAATAGAATTGTATAAATTGTTTTTCTGTTTTTGTATAAAGTGAGAGAAAAACATATATCTTCTTCCTATACACTTATAATTATACAATATACAAATATTTTACTTCGATTCAATTGTATGCAAAGCAAATTTTATACAGATATTGCAGCGAAATAGGCCAGCGAATTTATACAATTGCGCATTATACAATTGCAGCGAAATAGGCCAGCGAATCATACAATTGTATATGTATAGCGATGCCAGCGAATTATACAATTTAGGCCAGTGAATTATACAATTGTATATGTATAGCGAATTATACAGTTATATGTTTGCTATGGAGCACAATTGTGCAAACTTTGCCATAGCATACAAATATGATTTTTTTGTTTGCTATATGTGAAAGTTGCCCTTAAAACAAAGTTAGTTTTGCCCCTGCCAATACTAATTTCACCATATATACCCCTCATTTAACGGAAAGCCCCAAATTAACTCAAATGATCCATATTTTTAAAAAAAGATCCATTTTCCATTTTAAACCCAGTGCCTTGACCCTTTTTTTCTTTTAACCCGTATGACCCGTTCCCATTTACCCATCCATTTCTCATTCATCTCCCCGCTCGAGTTCTCAATTGTAAATTTCCGTCGTCGGTGATATACAACATAAAAAGAATATGCAACTCGCTTGTTATCGAAGACCACCATGGCAGGCACAGTAGAAATTATGAAGCAAATTGAATTATCTTTGTGTTGCTTGACTATTTTCTGTTGCTTTTTGACAATGTCAAAGACAAGGTCTCACTAGAGACCACAGAAGAAATCCTACAGAGCATGAAAATTTGAGTAACTCTTTCGTTTAAGTATTCATAAGCTACAGAAAATCGAATTTCAAAAGCCTCAAAATTGTCCTTATTTTTTGTAGAGAAGGTTAAGGAGATTAAGGAATAAGAAATTGATGGAGATCGAATGAGAAATGGATGGGTAAATGGGAACGGGTTATACGGGTTAAAAGAAAAAAGGGTCAAGGCACTGGGTTTAAAATGGAAAATGGGTCTTTTTTACAAAATATGGATTATTTGAGTTAATTTGGGGCTTTTCGTTAAATGAGGGGTATATATGATAAAATTAGTAACGGCAGGGGCAAAACTAACTTTGTTTTAACGGCAGGGGTATTAAAACTAATAAACTAAAGTTGAGGGGTATTTTTCACCCTTTTCCCTAGATTAAATATAGAAAAAAATATTTTTTGACTCAAAAGTAACCTTCCTCTCTTACTATTGGGCCAAACTTACTCTTCTATTTAACGAAAAAGTTATGTGATCTAATGTGTGTATTAATATGCCACATAGACCTCCATATGTGCACGTCCACTCCATCCACCACCACATAGACGTTTTAAGAGCTCGAACATCACCATTTTTCCACGTCTCATCATTTTTATAAGAAAGGCCCAAAGAAAGTTCCTTTCACCAGCCCTAATTTCACCTTGAAGAATTATACAACAACATTATTAAAAGAATAGTCAGTGCAATATTATTCGTGATCTTGTCAACTCTTGCTATTTTTTGATAGTGTATGCCATATTGAATATTCTAACGTAACCAACATCAGCTCGTGAAGTTTCATAGTTCAAGTTTCAAGCATCTTCCACGGTTAATGATGCTTTCATAGTTCAAACTTCAAACAACCTCCCTCATCTCTAAGTTGAAACAATAAAAACGTTTGGATGTCATTTTCCCTGTTCGTCAATCATATTCCTTCTTATTTGTGAACACTAGTTGCCTCACTTTAGTGCCGTATTTTTGTTTAATTAGTTTTTTATTTTTTGTTCTTGTCTTCAAATAAGTTGAAAGCAAAAAATTCATTACGCATAAAAAAAGTTGACAAGGAGGCAGGGTCCAACAAAATTGCAGTGAACACTTCTATATATCGTGATTTACCAGTTGCAGTAATTTTTTTTTGAGGTGATTATCATCTTGGAGAAGAAGACTTTGGTAGAGTTTACAAAGGGGTGTTTAAGTCCATTTAGGTCAATTCTCATCAACTCATTTTGCTTTTTGCCTTTTGCTAATAATGGAATGTAACAAAGAAATTAACAGTTTGATTTGCCTCTAATCTACCGGATCATGTTGCACTCACTATTTTCTAAATAATGTGAGTGTGTAAATCTTCAGAGTGAAATTAGGTCGGATGAAAGGAAGTTTTTTTTTTTTTTTTTTTTTTTTTTTTTTTTTTTTTATGAAAAGGATGAAATGAGGGAAAAAGGTGAAATTAGGGCTCTTAGAACGTCTATGTGAAGGTGGGTGGGGTGGGCGTGCACATGTGGAGTCTTTCGTTAAACGGAAGAGTAAATTTGATCCAATAGTAAGACGAGAAGGGTACTTTTGAATCGAAAAACAGTTTAAGAATATATGTAATCTATTTCGAATAGTTGAAACATAGAGTGTGTTTGGTTGGGACAAAAGTTTTGGAAAATGTTTTCCAAATGAACTCATTTTCCTCAAAATTAAGGAAAATAACTTTCCTTCAAAAATTGAGGAAAACATTTTCCAAAACTCTCCTCTAATTTCAAATTATATTTTTTTTTGGGAAAAACCTCAATTTTAAAAAATTATTTCCAATTTCAAAATTTTATTTTTTCACCCGATCCCTGATCCCCCCACCTACCACCCACTGGCCAGTACCCCCAAACACTCTCTCCCCAAAAAATTAATTTTGCTTTTAAAAATATTTTCAACTTTAAATTTTTAATTTTAAACTCCAACCCCCCTCCCTCCCCCCGGCCAACCCCCCACCCATCCCCAAAAAATTTATTTTTGTTTTTTAAAAATACTATCAACTTCAAATTTTTATTTTTTCACTCCTATCCCCTACCCCTACCCCCATCCCACTCCTACCGCCACCCCCAAAAAATAATAATTTTATTTTTAAAAAATATTTTGAATTTCATAAATTATTTTTACTCTAGTAAAAATAAAAGATGTCTCTCAAAAATATTTTTCATTCATAAATCAAACACTGAAAATTATTTCCGGAAAATATTTTCTTCTCACCAACCAAACATGAGAAAATAAATCCAAAATCTACTTGTTTTCCATAAAAATATTTTTTCCATAAAAATATTTTCTCCATACCAAACACAGCCATAGTTTTAACCTTGTTCCTAATTTGAAAAATCCCATTTCTGATTATCGGAGGGAAAAGTAAGAGCGCAACACAGTGAAGAAAAACCATCCAAGCTTCTCGCTCTCCTTCCATGCTAGAGAGGTAGAAACAACATGAATGAATCGGTACACAACAAGGAGAATGTAGTTGGTAGTGGTGGCGGATTAACGGCGGAACAGAAAGCTCGAATCTCTTCAAAGTTCAGAGCAGCAAAGGCACTTCTTGCTCGCAAAAGGCCACTCCATGATTGCTCCACCATATCCCTCGATAAGTATGCGTTTCTTTATTCAATTTCAAATTGATTGTTTGTTGCTTCTTCATTATCTGTGCACCTATAAAATAGACACATTAGCTATATCTGTTTTTTAGGGTTCAAATCAATTCAATCAGAAAGGGGAATTTGAAAAAAAGTAATTATTTAGTGAATTTGATGTTTGCAAAGATTGAAGTCACGCAGCATTTGATAATCCTTAAGGAGAACGCGGAGGCCACGAAGAAGCTAGCCTCTTGAGAAACTATCCATTTGCAGTTACCACTCTTTCAAGTTGATGATGTGGAAATGAAAACTTCATAACACATCATTATCTACATCCAACTTTATGTGCTAACCCGCCTAACCATTTATCTCTTCCTTTTAGGCTAGGATTACTGTTTACACTTAACCAAAACTGCATAGAATTGACAACATCTTAATTGGAAAAAAGTTGATCTTCCCTGGTAATTTGCCTGTCGACAAGATTCCACTTATAAGTACGCTCATTCAGTGATCCAAGTTCCATTTTCCTTCGAAAGGCTATGGATTTTAATACTGATTATTTTCCCATTAGTCATGAAATCATTCAATAGCTCCTTGATAACTCAATTCTGATGCATTGATTGCTTCTAATTTTGAATTTTGTGGTAGATGTATTGACCTTGAAAAATAAAGGTATCAGCAATTTAAGTTGATCTGGCAATTGTTCTCTTTTTCTTGTATGCTTATTTGTTGTTCATTACATGGTTCAAGAGTAAGTTTGAAATGTTTGTTCACAATCTTTCTTCTTTGTTTAATGTTTTGATGTATCTGGTATTCTTTTCCTAGAGTTGGGAAGGCTCAGAGAACTACATCCTTGGACCGGATTGATGGTGATAAAAGGTTTCCTCTTACTGAGATTCCGATGAACACTCCGTCTCCCATCTATGAGAAGGGTTCCAATAAAACGTTCAATGTGTTTACCAGTGTTAAGGGCTCACAAGTCCGTGAATGTATTAGCAGCATCAATGCAAGGACTAAGTGCGAGATACAATTTCAAACAGTTGAAACTTTCAAGTTCTCTAGCAATAGAAGTGAATCAGTTGAATCTAACCTAAGTGAAAATGGTGGAAGTGGTCAAGTGGAAAACATGGTTAGGTTGAATACATACGTAACTCCAGTAAGGCAACCTGGATTTTCTGGCTTGAGTGAGTCATCCTTCTCATCAATTGTGCTAGATGATGATTTTGATGAACACATTTTGGACGAAATAGATGCTTTATGTGAGCAAAACTCAAAAGAAAAGCCTGGAATGAAGAGGTTCAACAGCATTCCAATTGAAAATCATCACATAAACAACTTGGACAAGGAGGATAACTTAAATACTGTTGTTTCTAGTGATAATTCAGGACAGGAGTGCATTTTATCAAGGGGCAATCAAGAAAGTGAAGCAGAAAGATCAAAGAGCAGCGGACCTGATAACTCAAATCTTGTCCGGTCAGATGAACCTTTTAAACTTGAATGCATTCTGAATTCAACTGGTAATCAAGAATGTGAATTAGAGAATCCAAAAAGCTCCAAGGCCACAGATACTGGGAGCAAGTTGGAGGCAACAGATATCAGGAACATGCCTGAGGATTATATAAAGTATGTAGAGTCGCTGAATGACAGACAACAGGAGGCAGCTTGTAGTGACATTTCAATCCCTCTTATCATTGTTGCTGGACCAGGAAGTGGCAAGGTCTTTATTTTCTCATGGTTTAAAAATGAAATTTGTATGTCTTCGTCAATAGTTGTTTGATTCTTCTATTTGCATTTCAGACATCTACGATGGTTGGACGAGTCCTGATGCTACTGCACAAGGTAGTGCGATGACTATAATTGCTACTATATCATTATACTTTTGTCAATGCCATGTCTGGCACGTGACAGATCTAGTCAAGTATCTACTTCTGAGTTTTCTTCCTCTGCATTCCTTTGCTTATTGTTATAGGGTATTGGTCCGTCAAACATTCTTGCTATGACTTTTACAACAGCAGCTGCTTCTGAAATGAGGGAGAGAATCGGAAGAGTTGCAGGCAAGACAGCAGCAAAGGAGCTCACGATCAGCACATTTCACTCGTTTTCTTTGCAACTTTGCCGCATGCATGCTGAGAAGTATGTATATCTTGATTTGGTTCTTAAATATTTAAGCAGTTGAACACCGAAAGAAGTAATCTTTTGCTCGCTATGTCTTGTTATGTTGAAAAAATGAGTCTCATGTAGCTCAAATACCTTCTTTTTACATGTATTTTTAGGTTTTATTGTTTAGCAGGCAAACATTTATGAAAAGATGTCCGAAGATAAAATCTAACTGGAAAGTTCCATACTTGAATTTTCCGAACCACAATGACTGCCACTGTTTTAGACTCACTACCATTAATTGATTGAGGAATGTCCTAATAAAAAGGAAAGCACAGGGTGATGTAGGCTACTACCGTACTTGTGTTAGTATATCATATTTTAGATCAAGTTATTTCTAGTGATTTCCGTAATCCATGTTTCTCTACGGAATTATAGACTAGTTCAGAGCTATGCCTTTTGTCTTTTTCATGGTTCAAGAGTGATTGTCCTACGGTAAGCTGTACCTCTTTTTGTAATAGCATATTTTACCTGGTATACTATACTTGCCACTCAATGGACTCGTATATTGTTATAAGTGGCTCAAATCAATTTAGCCATGCTTCGTTTTGGAAAATTGATTAGACTTTCACGCTGTTCTAATAGGCATCAGAATCTAGTTTTCCATAGTTATGTGCATTACCCAATATCTTCGCACGATCGTCATCTTGATATATTTTTTCTGAAAACTGGTAATCTGTATTCCTCAACATTAAGGATATGCTAGAGACCTCCAAAAAGCTATTAACAAAGAGTTATAACCAAGGCTAATTTAATTATAAAGAGCCTAAGATCTAACAGTTGAACTTCATTCTCTACATTTGCTAGTTAAGACTAAAAATGAAAATTTACTATGCAATACCATTTGATCTTCTGTAGAGTATTAAACCTAAGCGCGAAGCATCTCCCATTTCTTTCCTTCCATATTGTCCACCAAATACATGAAGGAACTGCTCTCCACCATCTCTTCTGGGACTTGCTACCCCTCTCTTGATCCAACAACTTAGAAGATCTGATGTATGATCTGGCATAGTCCAGTTGTTATTTGTGAGGCTGAAGAAAAGTGACCATAATTGGGTTGTCACTTTGATTATTTGTCTCTGCAGTATCATTACAAAGGAATATTTGGACACTAATTGAAAGCCCTTCTTCCGTAGGACTTCATGAGCGAGACAGGATTTTCTGGCCACTAACCAAGTGAAACATTTAATTTGGGTCGGACCAAACTTTTCCACACGTTTAACCATGGCCCTGTACTGCCTCCTGGCTGCCCCAAAGCTTCCATTTTGTATATTCTATTGAAAAGAGAATCTCTTATCACTGCTATGGTTCTGGTTAATAACATTTGGAATGGGAGGGGTTTCTTTAAATTAGTCAACTTCCTTCGGAAGACCTACCCCCTCTCAATCTCCTAATCATTTAAGTTCCTTCTGAAACAAATATTCTACCCATGAGGTGTCCAGGAGTCTGCCACAGTTGCTTCAGGATTGCTGCATATAGAAAATATTCAGAAAAGCAGACATCAAAGGTTCTTGCCGATTCCTTGGTTCCTTCCAAAACATTGTCTTTAAACCATCACCCGTCTTATGGACAACATAATTGTCGAAGCTTGCCATAAGTTTCTAATGGTCCTCCAAACAGTTACACTATTAGTGTTGACCACTTCATCAGTGCACCATTGGCTTGATTGTCCATATTTTTCATGATCACCTCCTTCCATAAAGCTTGGCCTTCATTAGCATATCTTCATAACCACTTCATCAAAAGGCAATTATTATGTAATTTCAAATTTCTGATACCAAGACTCCTTGCTTCTGCAATATCTCTGCTTGATGCACCTAATATTACCCCCAAGTAGGTAATGGGTACCAATGTTTTGGACGGCGAAATGTGACAAGGGTCTACCTCGCCTCACGACGAGGTGAGAGGCGAGGCGCTCGCCTTTTTGAAGTGGAGCACCAATTAATACCAAATATTAAAAAACTTTGATTGCATATATAAATAACCAAAATCTCAATAGCAATAACATATTAACAAATATTTCAATTCAAAAAATAAAAGTAGATAGTAGATACTAAAAGTCTAGAACTTGAATGACTCAATAATTCACAAGACAAGCAATACTAAAACAGAGGAATGAGAAAGAAGGAACTGGGCAGATTGCTGGTTGAGAAAGAACAAAAAGCTGCCTTACTAGTTAAGGAGAAAGAAGAAAGAAGAAGAACGAGAAGAAAGACAGTCGTAAAAATCAAAACAGCGGAGAAAGAAGAAGAAACGAGAAGAAAGACGAAGAGAAGGCGTACTCGACCTGAGCCTTGAAGTCTGAAGAAGAGAGTTGACTTTGAAGTTTGAGGTGCTTAAATAAAAAATAGACCCTATCTTTTACATTTTAAGTTTTAAATTGTTAAGTCAATTTTTTTTTTTTTTTTACAAAAAGTGACGACTCTGTCGTGTCGCCTTGCGCCAAAGGTGCTAAGGCGAGTGCCTTTTCACATTGATGGGTACAACACTGACTCTACAACTTAATTCTTGTGCTAACTCTTCAATGTTACCTACCTCAACCACTGGTATTATCTAACACATACCGAGGTTGACCTTAAGCCTTGAGACAATCTGATAACAAATAAGGATCTGTCTCAAACAAGACTACAAAGAGACATTTGAATCACACAACACCAATGTATCATTTGCAAATAGAAGATGGATACCCTCAAATCAAATTGCCCCCTGAACAAGGCAGTGAAACCTTTCAATAATCCTTCAGCAATGACCCTATCCATCAAAGTGGTTTGGGAAGTGGGAAATAGAAAAAAAGCGACAAGACCTTGCTTCGCTTAAAGCGCTTGCTTCATCGAAGTGAAAGCGCAATTTGAAAGAAAAAGGACCAAAATAAATAGTGACAATTTGTTAAGAAATCTTCGGAGTCCCTTGTGACAAGAATGTACTCCTAAAACTTTAAGGTAAGTTCTACAGAGTGGTTGGGGTGGTGGTTAGACCGACTATGTTGTTTGTGACAATTTGTTGGCTAGTTAAGAATTCTCATGTTCAGAATATAAGAGCTGCGGAAATGAGGATGTTGATGTGGATATTCTAGGAGAGATAAAATTAGGAATGAAGATATCCGGTACACCGTACAAGGTGGGAGTGACCTCCGTGGTGGACAAGACGAGGAAAGCAAGCTGAGATGATTCGGGCATATGAAGAGGAGATGTGTAGATGCGCTAGTGAGCAAGTGCGAGAGGTTTGCCCTGGTAGGTGTAAGGAGAGGTAGGGAGGCCGAAGAAGTATTTGGGGAGGTGATAAGATAGGACATGATGCATCCTGATCTTATCGAGGAGACGAGGACATGATCTTGGATAGGAAGACATTGAGGTCGCGAATTAGGTTAGAATGTTAGTAGGTAGTGGAAAAGTGTCTCACTTTCCATCGGGTTAGGTTTGGTGGTTATTTGTTTGGCACGCTATATCCGTTTCTTCTTCCATAGCAGTGGTATCAACAATATGCCATTGTTGCTTGTCCCTGATTTTTTGTGCTTTGGTTATTGCCTTATTTATCTATTGCTATTGTTCCTTTTCTCTTAATGATATGCATTGCTTTCTCTGTTATTTCCTTCTTTACTTTTGTATGTCCTTTTATACTGCTCCGAATTGCGATACTTGAGCCAAGGGTCTTTCCAGACCAATCTCTCTACCTCCATGAGGTAGGGGTAAGTAATGCGCACACTCTACCTTCCTCAGGCCCCACCAGTTGGATTTCACTGTTTTTTTTTGTTTTGTTGTTGGAAGTTCAAAAACTAACACCTTTTGCTCAAGGTGTACTCCTCGCTTCACCTTAGCCTTTTTAAAGCATTGTTTAGAAGTTCTCTGTCTCTCTCCTCCACAACTAATGCCTTCTATCTGATTTCTCCTTCACCTTCATATTGTCACATAGAAGGTAGTTCATTGTAATGTATCAGTTCTTGTGGTGATAAAATTGTCTAAATAGACACATGTTTATTCATAAATAGGTTAGGTCGAACACCTGAATTTCTCATATATGGACATGGGCAGCAGAGAAGAGCTGTCATTGAAGCAGTCCGCTTACTGGATGATAAGAAAAACGGACCTTGTGATGAGCTTTGCCAGCTTAATGACAAGAATTCTCCTCAACATTTTAAGGAGAGATCAAAGAAGTGGTTAAAGTTTGTAACTCAAGTAAGTAGTTTATGGGTTAAAGATACAGTTCCACTTAGTTTGGTTATAAAATCTTGCTGTCTTTTAAGTTTATATTTTGTCAAAAGGAGGACACAACTTTGATTAGTTTTATCTGAAGTATCAATCGAACAATCTTTTGATGTTTTACATATATGTGGATAGATGAAGAGTAACCTTTCTTTCCATTAGAGAATGCAGTATCTGCTGACTCTGCTCAGTGACAGTATTTGGATTTGCTGATTTGGAAGTTTCTGTCTGGCAGATAAAAGTGAACTATTTGATTATGTATAAACCAAATTATAGCACCATATATTTTGTCATCTTCTTCTTGGCATGTTAATAAAGACTCCCTTCTGTTTCAGTTTTTTTTTTTGTCATAGTGGGTGTTTGGATTAGCTTTTTAAAAGTAGCTTTGTAGGCTAAAAGCTAAAAGCCATAAGTTTGGAATACCCAACTTTTGGATTTTAACTTATTTTAATACTTTTTTTGGCCAAAAGTAATTGCTTAGAAGCACTTTTTGTCTTTTCCAAACACCACAAAAACTAGAAAAGGAGCTTAAAAGCCAAAAACACTTGTAATAAGCCAATTCCCATGATATGTTTCGGACCACAAGATTAAAGGACATTTTGGTACATTTCACATGTCTTTAGTTAAGACCACATGATTCAAAAGTCTTTACTTTCTTAAACTCTGCGTCAAGTCAAAACCAGACAAACAAATTGAAATGCAGGGAGTAACTATTATGTGTCAAAACTGAAACTCTCTCCTCTGTACCCTTTTCCCTTTCATATTCAAATAGGACATGTGTTGCATGCTTAATGGTTGTTATACTTGTACTTACATCTCTTCCACTGAAATACAGGCCAAGTCTGCAGGAAGGACGCCGGACGACTACTGTAAAATTGGAAATGAAACTGGAGTAAGCCGATAATCAGGGATTTTTGGAATTTTATCGTTCATATTTCCTTATTCTGATGTTGCAATATTGCTCAGGCTGCAGTTCTGCAAAGCTACAACGATATATTAAAATCATGCAATGCTTTGGATTACCATGACTTGATCAGTTGTTCTGTCAAGCTCTTGACTGATTTTCCAGAAGGTTAACTTAGGTGTTTCATATTAGACTGTAATCTAGTGCATTGTGATATCGCAGTTGTCTCAATCTGTTTGATTTTCATTTTCTTCAAATGAAGTTTTAGAAGAGTGCCAGGAATTATGGAAAGCAATGGTGATTGATGAGTTTCAAGACACAAGTGCTGTGCAGTATGGACTTTTACATATCCTTGCATCGCATAAACGCATAACTATTGTTGGTGATGAAGATCAGGTGAAGCTGAAGCTAGTCTTTCTTACTTTATCCAGTGAAACATCTTTTTCTCGTCTTGCTGTGACAAGTTCTTTACTTCTTTTTCCTTTCAAGTACCTTGTTGCTCAGAGTTTTCAATATCATTCTGCAGTCCATTTTTGGTTTTAGTGGTGCTGATGCCTCTGGATTTGATTCATTTCGGAAAGATTTTCCTTTGCACAAAGAGGTTCGGCAAACTCTTTATTATAACTTGTCTTTTTAGTCCTTGTTTATATGAACTTCAGATACGGTTCTGATAGTCTCCTTGTGATGTATATCAATCTCTATTCAGGTCAGACTTAGTAAAAATTACCGGTCCACACGTTGCATTGTTGAAGCTGCATCATTTCTTATACAAAATAATTCGAAAAGGTGCCAATCAAAACGTGTTCTTACTGATAATTCTGTTGGGTCAAAGGTAAATGATTTTACCGTTCTTATAAAGAAAAACATCCTCAATAGGAGTACCTTTTAACATATGATACTTTGCAGATAACTATCAAAGAATGCTGCAACGAGGATGCACAATGTTCTTTTGTTGTTGATAAAATATTAGAAATTGCTTCTGATGGCACAACTGAAAAGTCCTCTTTCGGCAACATAGCAGTTCTATTCCGGAGGCAGGTCAAGCTTTACCTATTGAAAAAGCAAACTTGTTTAAAATTTTTTGTGGGGTTTTGGCTAAATATTCCTGCCTATGTGGCTTCGTGTTGTTCAACAGGTGTCAGGAAAAATCTTTCAAGCGGCATTTCGTAATAGAAAAATCCCATTCAATGTCCATGGCGTGGCCTTCTATAGGAAAAAGGTATCTTTTACCTCCCATCACTGCCAGATAGATTCATATGCTTTTAAAAAATCGCTCACCTGGTATGTTCATGCAATAGGTGGTCAAGGGCATCATTGCTATGCTTAGAACAACTTTACCTGGTTCTGATGATGGTTCATTTCGAAGAGTATTCAAGGCCTTACTGCCTTCAGAAAAAGAAGAAAAAATGAAGGTTGTCTTCTGTATCTATTTTGCTTCACGTATGGGCACTATGGCTGTCCAATGCCTATTTTATTTAAAGCTTATTTTGACATTTTCTGTCCTAGGTAATTGAACACATTGAAAAAGTTTCCACTGTAAGGAAAAGTAGCTTCATTTCAGCAGCACGAGACATATTTAGTGCTAAAGTATCTGGCACATTCAAGAGGTTTGTTCTAGAACTCCTTGTTGTGAAGCTGTCGATGATAAATGATCTTTTTAGTAGTACTAGTTATGATCTTGACCATACATTTTTTCAACTACTTCATTGGGTGATATTATATATCTATCTATGTGTTCTCAAATACTATCTGGATTTCCATATTTTGCTTTGCCTCCCTACACGTATTCTATTTCTTTTTCTTGTCTTCTGGAAACAAAGAAAAAGCTTTTGGTCCTCTGTTTTGGCTTTGATATTGAGTCTAATACAAGCAACTAGCCTCAAATTACCTAGTTGCCCATGTCATTGTAATTTACTGTGAATTAGTCTTGACTGTAACAAATAGGTTTATAAATTTGTCTCTATTTATTTACAGGAGTCAACTTAGTCAAGGGCGGAAGGTGTTGCTCATGATAGACATGATTTCGAAACTCGTCAAAAGGGTTAGTTTTTGAATCTTATGGATAATTCTGTTCTATTTGGATGTAAATCATGTGAAGCTTTATTGATATTTTATCATGTGTGCTGGACTGCAAAATTGATTTATCTGCCTGGACAGTTGAAAAGGCATTTTCAAAGGGCATTGATTGATTATGCATGTAGCTGATGACTGATGTTGGTTTATACGATACTGAGTTTCATTTGTGCAATTTGGTGCTGAGATTTTTCTCATCACTAGAGGGAAACTTTCTTGGACAAAGTCTTGGATGTAAATGATAATTATCTGTGTACAGCAAAATATCTCATACTTAAAAGGGTCATTTTGGGTTTGCTCAGATTGAATTCTTGTGTAAAATTACTTGTTATACTTGCAGGAAGAATCCATTTCAGCTGTCATTACTTCAGTGGCTAACATGATACCGCAGGTTGGTCGTTGTATTATAAAAACACAAACCTAAAAAGTGATATTTGTATGGAGAAAAAGAAAGATATACTTCCTTCGCTCCAATTTATGTGGCAGCATTACTCTAATTTTGCTGATAATTTAACTTAAACTTCTCTTTTACTCTTAATGACAAACTTCTATAACCACACAAATGTTGTCACATGATTAAGACCACAGGTTTCAAAAGTCTTCCTTTCTTTTGTAAACTTTTTGCCTAATCAAACTATGCCACATAAATAGAACAAAGGGAGTATATGATTACAAGTTTCCTACTTTTGTCTGTGGAAATCTCGTTGAGAATTTCCAACGTCTTTGTCAAATCAAATCTTAGTTATTTGTTCATCACCTCCACCATCTTTCTATGAATTTATTTATTTCAAGCTAATGAAAGTTTCTTCTCATTAAAAGTGTCTATTTCATGCTAATCAAAGTGTCTTTCAGATTACAGCTTTTATACTATAAGCACCTTAATCTTTTGACATGTGACTTTCATTCTGTAGAAATATCTTCTTGAACAGCGGGCAGTTCATGATAATGATGGAGGGAAGTTGCTTAACGAAGATCATGATGTTAGACCTGTAAGTGTAATATGTTCCTTTGTGGTCTTGTTTTTTTCTTTTCACCTTCACTGCTAATGCATGGCTTCTTCTACGTGACTTATTCTTATCTTCTGTTTCTGTTTGACTCTCTTTTCATTATTTTCCCCTGTATAAAAATTGTTGCAGCAAAGTGAAATAAGCAGATACATCAGAAGCTGTTTGTTTAATGGTGCAGGTTCTTCAATATCTATTGGACGATGTGTCTGATTTCCTAAAAACTCATAAGAATCCCATAGAAGGAGAAAGTGAATGCAAAACAGAAGGACAAGGTTGTGCCAACATACTGAAAGCTTTTATCGATCATATATCTGAACGGGAGAGTGAAAATTTCCGTACAAGGAGACATGATAACAAAGACTCTGTTACAGTCACGACAATTCATCAGGTTTCTGAATTCTCTAGCAATGGGTTATTTCACTTTGCTTCCTGGTGCTTCATTCCAATGTCCATATTTCGTGAAAATTAATTGGATTTCCCCTTTTTCATTTCTTCCGTTTGATTTTTTGTGTAGTCAAAAGGCTTAGAGTGGGATACGGTTTTCTTAGTGAAGGTATGAAATCCATGCTTTCAGTATTGTTTTTATTAATGTTACATCACATTAATTGGACGAGCAAGGAGAGGGATAGTGGACTCCTCTTTCCACCCCTTTTAGTCATCAAAGAGACTTTATTCTCTATAACACCAAGGTATAATCTGGAGCTAATGCTCGCATAAATTGGTCAGGCAAATGAATCAGAGATTCCCTTGTTACATGAATTTAATGGCATCACAAATGAAAGGAGCAACTCAATTGAGGTATTTATGTTTTTGAAATTTGAATCATTACAGTAATTCATCCCTTCTATAATATAGATCTCCTTTTATCCACTTTGAATGTAACTTTTTTCTTGTTCTTTGCAACTTTTAGGAGGAGAGACGCTTACTATATGTGGCAATGACTCGTGCACGGAAAAAGCTTTTCATTTTGCATGTAATTATGGATTCAAATTGGCAGGTATGATGAACGACTTGCTGTGGTTTATCTTGGCTTTATTATTTCTTTCTCAAGTCTAGACACACTTGCTTTCAGGTTCTTCAACCTTCACGTTTTCTGAGAGAAATTCCCCGTCATCTTCAAGAGACCCAAGTAAGATGTGATTCAGTTTTAAGTATGTCTGTTATAAATGTTGTGTAACACCCCGGAAATTTCTAAGCTAAGGCCCAAACCATTCTTTATTTTCATGTAAGGTCGTATTGGGTGATTCTTAAATTGCTCATATTTGTAAAGGTGTTTAGTGTGGGAAGGGATTTGGATGTGAATTAAGGCCAGAAGAACCCACTAGCACAAAGTTGAATTGTAAGCGTCCTTACCGATTAAGTTTTGACGATTCGGCGCGTGACAAAGCGAACCCTTGTTGATCCACAGATGGGATTTGCGGTTCGCTTTCGGGGTCCGAGCCTACACCCTAGACGTGGCTGGTGCTCGAGAGCCATTGTTGATCCCCAAGTGAACCCTTGCCCTGAATGACTACTTAGTGGAAGACTAACTCAAGCAGAATTAAGCTTTAAACCAGAATTAAACCTTTTAATCTCAAAGTACTCAATTGTCTCAGAATACTCTGAAAACAATAATTGTTGAAATACAATTCAACAAAGGAATACTCAAAACTTACTATCTATGAAACCTCTATTGTTCCAGACGGATATCGGGGGGACAAGATGTCAGTTTTGCTGAATGCCTCTCAAAGTGAGAGTCTTTCCATTATATAGAGAGAATACATATTACAAATCCCTAAAGATCCGTCATTCCTATCCCTAAAGATCAGCTATTCTATCTCTACAAATCTGCTATTCAATCCCTCCAAATCCGCTATTCTATCACAATATTTATTTCTTTGATTCTACAACAAATCTATATGATCATGCTAATTTATATCACTATCTAATTACATTAATATATACAATTATTTAGATTTTCATCATGCTAACATCCCCCCTCAAATTGATGCCGGTGGATCAAGAAGCATCAATTTGCCTGCTAGAAACTGATGGCGTTGTCGTGCCATAGATTTTGTAAACGCATCAGCTATTTGAAGATCACTGGACACATGTGGAAGAGTAATGACTCCTTTATCTACAGCTTCTCGTATATAATGACAATCTACTTCGATGTGTTTGGTCCTCTAATGAAAAACTGGATTAGTAGCAATCTGAATAGCACTTGTATTATCAGCATGGAGAGGAGTAGGATGAGATTGAGGAAATTCAATCTCAGCAAGTAATCCACGAAGCCATACAACCTCGGAGCAAGCAGTAGACATGGATCGATATTCAGCCTCTGTTGAAGATTTTGACACACGATCTTGCTTTTTACTCTTCCACGATATCAATGACTCTCCAAGAAACATGCACCAACCAGTGACTGAACGACGAGTATCAGGACATCCCGCCCAGTCAGAATCACTAAAAGCATTAAGACGAATAGGAGAACCACTTGGAAAGAACAATCCACGAGTAGATGTTCCTAGAAGATACCGAATGATGCGACGAACAGCCACCAAGTGGAGATGACGGGGAGCTTGCATAAATTGGCTAACTTGTTGCACTGCAAAAGAGATATCAGGCCGAGTAATAGTAAGGTAATTTAGACTCCCAACTAATTGTCGAAACATAGTTGGATCAGGAAGAAGATCGCCTTCCTCACGACGATACTTCACATTCAATTCCAATGGAGTATCTACAGAGGAGGAATCTTGAAGACCATCCAAAGAAATCAGATCCTGAGTATATTTGTGTTGGTTTAGAAACACACCTGAAGCAACATTATGAACTTCCAAACCCAAAAAATATGTAAGAGTACCAAGATCTTTCATATGAAAAGAATCTTTAAGCTGCTGTTGGAGGCTAGTAATTAGTGAAGAATCAGTTCCTGTGATGATAATGTCATCTACATACACCAAAAGAAGAACACAACCTGTAGATGTTTTCCGAAGAAACAAAGACGAGTCATATTTGCTCTGTTCAAAAGAAAATTGTAGCAAAGTAGACCGGAACTTATCAAACCAAGCTCTTGGAGCTTGTTTTAATCCATACAAAGACCGCTTCAACTTGCACACATCTGATGTAGGTGATGAGAACAAACCAGGTGGAGGTTTCATATAAATCTCTTCTTTGAGATCACCATGGAGAAAAGCATTTTTGACATCCATTTGATAAAGAGACCAGTTTTGTGAAGCAGCAATGGCAATAATAGTTCGCACCGTAGTCATTTTTGCTACTGGTGCAAAAGTCTCCTCATAGTCCACCCCATACTCTTGTCTGTTACCAAGAACAACCAATCGAGCTTTGTACGATCAAGAGTTTCATCAGAATGAAGTTTAATTGAATAAACCCATTTACATCCAATAGGGCGGACATTTGAAGGACATGAAACAATGTCCCATGTGTCATTTTCTTTAAGAGCCAAAAGTTCCTCCTCCATTGCTTTTTGCCAACATTCAAGCTTGGAGGCTTGTGAGTAACCTGTTGGAATAGAGATGGTGGATAAAGTAGAAGAAAAACCATACCGTTTAGGAGTTTGAGACACTCTAGTAGATCGCTGAGGAGGCTCAAGAGGAGCAGGCCTTGAAAAAATCTCAGATTCTGGTTGTAGAGCAGTCTCAGGTGGCGGATCTGTTTCAGGATGGGGTAAAGTTGGCCGACGTCGTTCATACACAAATCCTGGTTTGAACCGCTTAGAAGACAATGACAAATCCTCAAAAGTAGGAAGAAGAGGAGAAACAGAAGATGACTCAATATGAGTAGGAAAGAAATACTGATTCTCAAAGAAAATAACATTCCTAGAAACACGAAATTTGTTAGAACTTGGATCATAACAAATAAATCCTTTCTGCGAAGTACTATAGCCCATAAAAGCACATCTAATAGACTGAACGGAGAGTTTATTGCGTTGAGAAGGAGGAAGGTGCACAAAACAAACACAACCAAATGTATGAAAACTATGATAGCTAGGATGCTTGTGAAAAAGACGATAATATGGAGATTCAAGGTTTAACACTTTAGATGGAAGTCTATTAATCAAATAGACAGCAGTAGACACAGCTTCAACCCAATATTTAGATGGAACAGAGGACTCAATCAATAAAGTACGAGTGACATCCAAAAGATGACGGTTTTTACGCTCAGCAACCCCATTTTGTTGTGGCGTGTATGGGCAAGAGCGTTGTGATACAATTCCTTTCTCAAGCAACAAATTATTGAATTCATGAGACATATATTCTCCACCAGAATAAGATCTTAATATTTTGATGCATGTGGAAAATTGAGTCTCAACGTAAGCCAAAAACTTCTTGAATATGGAAAACACTTCAGATTTAGATCGAAGAAAATACACCCATGTAAACCGACTATGGTCATCTATAAATGTCACAAAATACTTGAAATGAGCATGAGAAATTACTGGTGAAATTCCCCAAACATCACTATGAATGACATCAAAACACTTTGCAGCACGACTACCAAAATTAGGAAAAGGAAGAGTTTTACTTTTGCCTAATTTACAAGTAGAACAATCAAAGGAAGCAACTGAAAATTGATTTTTATTTCCCAATAAACCAGAATTGGACAAATGAGACAACACAATAGAATTTGGATGTCCTAGACGTTTATGCCAAACCTCATTCTTAGTAGTGGTGGAAGCAAAAGCCAGAACAGGAGGAATATAAAAGTGTATGGGAAACAATCTTCCAACTTTAGGCCCCTTCGCGATTATCGTCCCCGACACCTGATCCTGCACAAGGCAACCATTACGAGAAAAGTTCACATTACAATTGTTATCTACCAATTGGCCAACCGAAATAAGACTAGTGGAGAGCTTTGGTGATACAAAAACATTCTTGAAAGTTTCAGTAATATCCCCAACCTTGGTAATGGGTAAATTACTACCATTGGCAACCTGAATTTGTGTTGGACCATTATACTCACGGATGTTTTTGAGTATATCAGTTGAGTTGGTCATATGATTGGAAGCGCCAGAATCAACAAGCCAAAATTTAGATATTACCTCATTACTTTGTAGTCCCAAAGTTGAAAATGCTGACAAGATCATTTGTTGTACCATTTGAGGAGTAATAACTTGTCCTACCGAAGATGAGCTATCTGTAGTGGAATCATTTATCCCAACTTGAAAAGCCTTTGTCCTACGGTTTTGAGGACGTGTGGGACACTCTTTGATAATGTGTCCTTGCTGTTTACAATAATTACAGAACTTCTTGCCACAATTGCGAGCAATATGACCATATTTCTTGCAACTGTAGCATTGAGTTCTAGCCATATCCACGCTCTTTCCTTTTCCTTGAGCTGCAAATGCAACAGTGACAACATTTCCTTGATGAAAAGCATTTTGTGTGACGAGACGCTGCTCCTCACGAAGTAATTCCCTAAAACAGACATCCAACGAGGGAGATGGATCACGACTCATCAAGTTGGAGCGAACACTTTCAAAGTCAGATCGTAATTTCATCAAAAATTGATCTCGCTTGCTTTGTTCATGAACTCCTTGAATGATGGAGAGAGATTCAGAAGGTATTTTAGCATAAACGATATCGGTAAATTCAGCCCATAAGTTCTGAAATCTAGAGCAATAATCTTGAATAGAGAGACTTCCTTGTGAATACATAGCAATTTCATGCTCTAACTGAAAGCGCCTTGCGCTATGGTCTTGGTTGTAAACCTTTCGTAAATAATCCCACATGGCCTTTGCTGTCTTGTATGGCCTGAGATTAAGAACAATAAGAGGGTCAATTGACCCTAAAATCCATGTCATCACCCGAGCATCTTTAACCTTCCATAGACCGAGCTTTTTAGGATCGGTAGGAGTAGGATTGCTTCCATCTATATGTCCCCATAATTCTTTTCCGGTGACAAATAGTTGGAATTGAAATTCCCAGGCGGAGTAATTTTTTCCCGTGAAACGAACATGGAAAGACTCAAACTGATATGACGACATGTTTTGAACAAGCTAAGGAAAATAGAAATGCAATGATGCAAAATAACCAGAATGAAAAAGACTAAGATTCCAAGATGCCTTAACTTCCAAGATACTTAGGACTAACTGTTGACTAACAGTAAGCTGAACCAAAACTTCCAAAAAATTTTTTTTTTTTTTTTTTTGGAAGGAACCACAGATGAAGGACACTAAGAATCAAAGCACTGAAAAAGGCTCTGATACCATGTCAGTTTTGCTGAATGCCTCTCAAAGTGAGAGTCTTTCCATTATATAGAGAGAATACATATTACAAATCCCTAAAGATCCGTCATTCCTATCCCTAATGATCAGCTATTCTATCTCTACAAATCTGCTATTCAATCCCTCCAAATCCGCTATTCTATCACAATATTTATTTCTTTGATTCTACAACAAATCTATATGATCATGCTAATTTATATCACTATCTAATTACATTAATATATACAATTATTTAGATTTTCATCATGCTAACACAAGACTCACGACACCTCAAATCAACTAACTAAAAACTAAAAGTGGAGTCTTTCGGCATGCAAGAAGGCTCACCAAAGCTAACAAGAAGTGCAAGTGATCTCAACAAAGCGCTTGTTGATGACCACTAGAGCCGTCAAAATGGGCTTGACCCTCGAGGCCGGCCCAACCCAACCCTTGAATTAAGTGGGGTTGGGCCTAATTTTTTTGGCCCATTTAGGAACGAGGCTTTTTAGACCAGCCTCACTTGGCCCGCTAGCCTCATAGGCCCAACCCGCTAGCCTCAGAGGTCAGCCCGTGGGCTATGAATACTTAAAAATATTATATATATATAGTAGTGTTTTATTTGTAAATGTTTTATCAATAAATATGTTAAAAACATAAAAAATCAAGTCTTTAAAACTAGCTTGTTTTTTTGGGAGGAATGATTGAATGATCAACCATTTTCCGCTAAATCTTACGTTGACTATTATGTATTTTGGTAAGCATTCACCGAAGTGTGAGATTCATAAATGTACTTCTATAAGTATTCGCTAAAGTGTGTGATTCATAAATGAAAATTTGTATGTATTGATGTCTGGTTCATAGACGTCAACATTCGATTCTCTTAGATACTCCTTCTAAGAGAATAATATTTTTCATTTTTTTGTTAAAGGATCAACCCGTCCCAACTCGTGGCCCGCTTAGGGCTGGGTTGGACCGCTATTCTATTGGCCCTTTAACTAAAAGGGTCAGCCCGCCCCAACCCATTTAACTCTCTAGCCCGTTAGGGTTGGGTTGGGTTGGGCCAGCCCATTTTGACGACTCTAATGACCACGAACACCTGTATCTGCATCATAAAAAGATGCAGGTCGAATGACATCAGTACGTTGAATGTACGAGTATGTAATATAGCCAAAGCGAAATAACTGAAAGGACTACAATAGAAATAAATATATACTCAACTGAATTTAAAGAAATAAAATAGTCAAATTATTTCAACTTTACAAACACTTATTCATCTCTAAACTCAACATATTAAGTGATATGATAAAAATACACTTTTAACTCTATTTGGTAGATTCTCTAACCAACAACTATCATTGTGAGCAACGTGATGATAAAACACCTTGCCCACGTTGCTAGAACTGTCCTATACCTTGCCGGGATGTTGAACATCTCAACTAAGTAGATCCACTAAAACTCTGCTCGAAAGTAATAATGAGTCGTCTAAAAAGTACGATCCTTTTAACCATGTTGGCTACATGGTTAATGAGGAATGTGAGTTGTCTGAACTCATCCCTGTATGAGTGCTCAATACTACTCCCAATAAATATATACTCATGCTCAAATTATAAAACATACCCTTTCTCAATGTGAGGTAATTGCTCAAAAATATCCTCATAAATGAGGTATTGATCTGAACTCATTAACTCATTTAGAAATCAAAATTTTCTTTTCTCAATGTAAAAAGTGATACATTTTGGAATACTTAGTTCCCTTAGACCCTTACTTAAGTCACTCTTAAAACTTGTCTTTACTTTCTCAAAAATCAATTTAAGACAAAAAAAGGTTTGGTTAAAAAGGATTCTCAATGATAAGGTTCATGCTGAACATAAATATGAACAATGAATCTCAAAATTAAGGTTGTAATCCTAGATTGTTTACTGATAGAAAGTAGATGTAGGGCGCGAGGACAAACTCAGTCCATCACTATGAGTAGCCTTAAATACCTAGAAGGACAAAGTTCTTGGCGAAATCGGTGAAAACTCGAAGAACGCTCAAAACCCTAGCTTTCTCCTCGTGGATCCTTGCTCTAAGGCTTGGAAGCGTTAATGAACGTATAAGGATTGATTAACACTGTTTAAACCCTTAACTAGGTGTAAAAACGTCGTGGTTTAGGCTTTGAGGGGGGGGAGGGGGGAACTAAACACCCCTCTTAATAATGGACAAAACCTTCCATGGAATTTATATTGAATTTTAAGGCTCAAAATTTCATTCTTCTGCCCAAGCACCGCAACCTTTCTCAATCCATTGGGCTTCCTTACTTGCTTGGTGCCCCAATTCTTGCTGTTTGTTCCATTTCTTTTAATTAGGTGTACAACCTAAAATCAATTTAGATTGAACCATTTAGTTTCTCTGTGTTGTAAAAGATGAATGATGTATTTTATTCTTTTGTTTCATTTCTCCTGGAACAATAACAAAGACTTTTTTTAATCAAGGATCTACTACTAGAAATTCAATGCATAATCTCAGCATTCAAGTGTATTCATGAATAATCTCATTTTAAAATTATTCAACCATTTCATTTTACCAAGCTCAATGTTAGGCAGAATAGTCAACATTTATTTCTTTCGATGCAACAACAAGATCTTTCACTTCAGTAAAGATTTCGTTTATGAGAAAAGCCAAACACAATGGAACGACTTAGCTCTTTTTCAACTTCATATATTTTTTCAAAAAACTTCAGCTCAATTCTTCTCTATATGCAACACATCCAATAAAGTGAGATTAACTAATCAACTCTTAATTGATCTGCACAAGCTTCTAATATGCAAGTTAGTAGGACCACTTTTATGGATGTTATCCTAAAATATTGAATTAAAATACTTCTTAAATTGAATTTCATTTGGTATGTGAATCCTATTCTTTTTTACAACATTTTGTTTTCTATCGCAATAGTCTGAGATTAAGTTTATATTTTTGATAAATACGGATCCACATTACATTATTAATTAAGATGCCTCAGTGCCCATGAAACCTTTTATGCGATGTGTTTGAAGTTGCCGAAAACTGAGTTTGCTTTGTGGTTTTTTGAAAAGAATGGTTGTTAAAGATGTGTTTCCAAAAGAACTTTAGTACTTCAAAAATTTTCAAGTTCATTATTTTAAAATCTTTTGTATCTCGAAAACTTGTTTTAGAGCTTTTGAGTTCTTAAAAGAGCTGAAAACTGAGTTCTGAAAATCTTCAAAGAATGTTGGTACTTCTTTTTCGCAAACACTACTCAACAAACATTTTTTCCTAAAAACTCAATATGAGTTTGGAGACAGTTTTTGGTAACTCCAAACCAAACACAACCTTTTAGTCTATAGCAACTTATACAATCCGCTAAAATTTTTTGGTGGGCAAGATGGCCCTTGACATTCTGCAGAGGCTGCAACTTACCTCTGTTTAGAGATACTTTTGTTTGTTTGACTTGCTTAATATTTGATATGTAAACACACCGTAAATAAATTCATCTAGAGCCTATGGGTTTTCAATCACTACCATTGCACTTCTGCCAATTTTCTTATGAGTAATATAACCTGTCATTGTCTGCTTAATTTGCATTTTAAGTTTTTCCGGTAGATCAAACAATACCTTCTTGCTAACAATTTTTTTCTGATAGGAAGAGCTGACCAATCACCAAAAACTCCAGAAGGGAACTCCTCAGAGTGGTTCAGCTGAAAAGGTGGAATCTGTTGATCATGGAATAACTATAGATGATCCTCTCAATGAACCAGTTGACGGAATGTCCAAAGAGTCAATCGACACACTGGAGCTATGCAATTCCAAAATCTTCCTAAAAAGGTTTTCTTCATTTAATCATCTTAATGGGTAGAAAATGATATTAGTTCCTCTGTAATTTCAAAAAAAAAGAAGAAGATATTAGTTCCTCTGTCCCAAATTGATCGTCTTACTTGAGCTGTAAATGAGCTGAATTGAACTTACCCTTTAACGGGCAACTTCACTCTGCCCAGTTTCTATTGGCTCGAACTCGAGCCCGTTCGTGTAGTTGGGTTGATGTAAAGTTTGCTTTTATTGTCCATGTTGTCTGAATGAGCCAATAAAGAAATTTTTTGAACGGAAACAAGACTAGCATTACATGTTAAATACATGACAAATGGAAATTTCTTATCAAGTAAAAATTGATATATAAAAATCCAAGTTACCTTAGCTTTTGTGAATAGTAAACAAGTCAAGTCAATCTTTCGAAAGCTTGAGTCTTGTGATATGAGCTTTGACTGTGGGCTCAAACATTTTTTCCCGTCAAAAACCACTGTAATGGTGGTGGTTGGGTGGAGAACCAAACATATTTACCCTTAGCATGTCTAATCATAAGACGATGGAAGACTCGTTTGGACATTCTTCAAAAGTGCTCTAAATTGACAAGGCAAAGAAATAGCTTGACTGAAAAACATGTTTTTTCCCTGTCTTTCACCCCAGTTGGCTGACATGTCAGCTACCATATTGCTCAAACTCAGTTTGTTTATTTAAATAACGAGTGTTCGAGGCTTACTCGTGAAGAATCGGCCCATTATAACTTTGGTTGTATTTCTTGATTAGTAAAATGGAGCCAACAATATCTTCTTTTTTTTTTTTTTTTTTTGTAACAAGTCGAGCCTGAAATATTCACTGGCTTATTATGTAAAAGGTGACATGAGTCTGTTAGATAACATGACTTACAAATCTCAGTGGAGGCAAAAAACACTTGGTAATTTCTTCCTATCTGCCTAAGCCTAGGCAGACAGTGTTTTACCTAGTACATGTGTGGGTGGGAGCTAGCACATATTAGTCATAGGGCGTACAAGATGGTCGGGACCTCACCATTATTAAACAAAAGAAGATAAACATGGAATTATTTTGTCCTATTACTGGTAAATTAGGACACTTATGATTGGGCAAAGAGACATAAGAATACTCCTGTTTATTATTTGGAGCCTAACTTTGATTGAATTTCTGAACTGATCTAACTTAGATTTAATGCGGAAGACCGAACAGTGGTATCTCATTTGTTCCATCAATGGGCCAAAAAGCCTGCATTTCAGGAACCACGGAGGTTGCTTAAAAAGGTCAAAGCTATTCATTTCTTTTATTTTCTTTATGGTTGGGTATATTTCTTAGTCAAGAGGAGCAATATTAACATTTAACTTCATGCATCCAATATTCCAATGTATAAGTCAATACAGGTAACGACCCGCTAATGGATGTTGGCAAATGGCGAGAATCACCACATTGAAGTTCTAAGAACAGTTTATTTCAGTACCGTAACACAAGGTTGGATCTTAACGTATCTGTCTTTTGGCATCTTCAGGTAGAGTTTGTCATTGATGAGCGCCTTAGAGTCAAGAAGAGCACTCACAAGGTCTAAGCCCTATTTTCCCCCCATTATATCTAACAATTTTGACTGCATTTCTTCAGATAAATTAATAACATGACTCCAAAAATTCCGGTAATTCATTCCCTGATATTTTTATTTTATTTTTGGGCAGCACATGCCCTTGCTCAAAAGTCAAAGCTGATATTTGGTGCCAACACCAAAATGACCTAAATGCAAAATAAAATTAGATAACCAAACCTCATGGTCTATTTCTCATTTTAGGAATCCCACCAGTTGCACCTCATCTCCACCAAATTCTTCCCCGCTTTCCACCTCAGTATCCACCTTGTGCCTTCATCCTTTTCCATCTGCTAGTCTCTCATCTCTGGGGTGGGGGGCGTGACTACTGGCCTATTGGAAGGATAATGAAAAACTGGGACTTCCAGTCTCCAGAAGCATGATGCTTTCTGTTTCCTTTGGTACCAAGACTTTTCCATTTCTCCTCTTGTTGAATCTCTATTTTCAGAACAATCAATATTAATATGAAAAAAAATATTTGCCACCATACAACAAAACAGCTATGTCTGTTTAGCATTTTCCACCTTAAGGGTGATAAAGAAACGGACCTTGGACTTAACTCTACCCCAAAAGCTAGCTCATGAGGGGAGGTTTGCCCAAAGACCATATAAGCAGACCAAATGACCCTATCCCACCATGTGAGATACTCAATACTCCCTTGCACGCCCAGGGACATCTAGAGTGTGGACAATGTAGGGAGCCCAATAAAAAATAATGAATTGGATAGGCATTCAGGAAGTGAAGTATGCCTATTTTTTGTGACCGGATGCAGCGTTACTTGTTAAAAAGAATATTTATGATCAAGTTTTTTACCTCTTAGTCTTTCTGAAATTTATTTTCCCGTGTTCAATGTACTCACAATGTTTTTGTTGATTTTCCAGGATGTTTTACGTGCCTTAAAGTCCTCATTAACTTGTGAGGAAGCTTTACAGTATGCTGAATCTGTAAGTTAGCATCTCTATCCGCAGTTTCTTAAGTACATCAAGTATAGATTTACTCTAAAGAACTGCAGCGTATGTTAGCATCTCCATCAAATATTTCTTGTGTGGTTAGGTGTTGAACTGGGAGAAAATTCCTGCTGAGAAGCGTGCTTACTTAATGAGAGAGAAACAGGTATCAGCTTAAACTCAATTTCCTTTGGTTCTCATGCAATTTTTATCACATACATGAACAAGTGAAAGACCATGTCAGAGGGTATAAATTCTTGGTGATCATGTTTGCACATTAATTCATAAATTGTCATCATTCTGCTATTATAGTGCTTGCCAAGCGTATGAAAAAAAAAAGTAGTTAAGTTCGAGAATTGCTCTGAAAAACAGTAGAAATTATTACTCCCTCCGTCCCATTTTATGTGGTATCCATTCCTTTTTAGTCCATCCCAGAAAGAATGTCAACTTACTATAATTAGAAACAATTTAAATTTAAAATTCTCCTTTTACCCTTAATAAAATATTTACAGCTACACAAATATCTAAGGATTGTTTTAGACCACAAGTTTCAAACTTCTTTTTCTTAAACACCATGTCAAGTCAGATAGTGCCACATAAAATGTGACGGAGGGAGTGTCTTATATGCTTGACCACCTTATATTTTTAGTATTTGATCAATTGTATAATTTGAGGAAATTGTTTTCCTAGAGAATGTTTTCCAAAACATTTTGACCCAACCAAACATGGAAATTGGAAAACAGTTTCCTCCATAGCAAAACACACCTTAATCTGGAAAATCCAATGTGTGGGTGTTCTTAACGACTTAGAAGATTTGAGGAGATTCTAGTAATTTCCAAGGTATAATAGTGCAAGTGCTTGTGGTTAGGGAGCGGAATTATCATAAAAACATCCTTGGATACTCACTTTAAAGTGGTAGAAAATCCCCCTTGATTTGGATCCCTCTTCTTGAGACAATTCCTAACTCAATATCTCAGGATTACTCTCTCCCCGTACTCAGCTTATTATAGCCCAGGAATTTGGAAAGGGAGATCACGGCTGAAGAGACATCATACGCCTGCTACCAAAAGTATTCTGCCTCAGCCATTTTTCTGAGGCCTCCCTCACTAGCACTCTTGCGGCGCAAGGCCTTTGGTGAGGCGTCCTGGTCTCCTTCTCAGCCTCCTCGTGATTGCATCGCTGGCGTGAGGCAGCCTGGGACTTGCCCTGGTTCTTTTCCATTTCCCTTCAACATTTGGGTACTATATCCATTTCAAACACATTCCAACTTGTACCAATTAGTTCACCACCCTCATATGGTCCACACACAACTCGGGTATCTTTAGTAACGTCATTAAGCACATAATTCGTCCAGATTAATTATTAAAAATCACAGGGGTTTACAGATTTCATAAGCCCAATGCGGATGGATGACGTTATCGACAATCCACCCCTTCCCCTATTCTCTGTACACATAAAATAATAAGAAGACGGAGAAAGCTTAATGTGCGTTTCATGCTGGTTCCCCAAAAAGATTATTATTCTTTACTTGTTAATCACACGTTTTCCCTTGTAGGAGTACTTCCAAAAACTACGGATTGAAAGTTCAATGGGTACATCAGAACCAACTCCCAAACAGGTATGCAAACTTTGTAATTCCCTCATCTTCTTTTATTTTGTACTCTTTGCCTTACAGGGAAAATGGCAGCATAGTTAGTTTAACCAACTATAATGCATTTTCAAAAATATAAACTGATGTACGTAATCTGAAACCTGTAATCAACTTTGTGTGCTCTCTCTTCAAACTTAGTGAGCAGATGTGGACAGTCCAAGACATGTCCTATCCTCTTATGTCTTCTTCATACCTACCATCCCTTTGTACGGTTTGGTGGTTTATACTACGAAGGCTTGAGGGGTCTAGGTTTTCCTTAGTGATGTTCCTTTTACTTACTTTGGTGAATCTTAAGATTAAATATTTGGAGAACATTATAATGATGCACATGATTTGCTGCTACAGATTTTATAATGGCCGCAAATATTAACAATAATCAGTACACACGCGCACATTAATATTGTCTGCAAGGCTTTAAGTAAGGCCAGGGTCTTGGGTCTCAGGGTGTCTTATTCAGTTACTTCGTTTCCTTGTGTCAGATTGCATATCTTCAGAGTCTAGGATGCACTACAGTTCCTACATCCCGTCTCCATGCATCACGGTTGATTGAAGAATACAAATCCTTGTAGCAAGATATTGAGACTTTGATACGAAAATTGGCTCAATTGCCAAGAGAATCTGGCAGTGTCAGTGCTGGTAGCACCATCGTCAGTGTCTACGCAGGTTGACAGGGAAAACAAGGTCCATGCATACTCTCTTACAGGTTTTGATGTCAAACTATTTATAATTTTGTATATGGTGTAGACGTTGTTTTTCATTGTACATTGTGTTAAGAGGTTATGTTTCCCAAAGATTGAGTAGGGATAAAGTTGCCTGCGGGAAGCATGGCCTCACAAATTTCTCCACATATTTATATATGTGAAGCTGTTATTTCACTTTCACAGTTTCATTGCTTTGCTTTTGTTTTATTCCTGATAGTTTGTTATATTCTTGAAGATACTTGTATATAATAATAAAGCAAATCATGTATATATAAGTAGAACATTATAATGAAGACCAAGATTTTCTCATACTAATTTAAACTCTCTTATAAAAAAAATAGGTTGTGTTCATTTATCAGCGATGCTTTCATCTAAACTTTACATATTCAATATTAAGAGTTCCAGTAAAGGAAATCTATATTCAATTTAATCAAATGGATCAATTCGTGGATCGTGTTCACTTGCCATAGCCATCCCAGTACAAAGACACGTAGGGCACATGACCTGCCAAAGATAGAAGCTCAACTTAATGTATTGTCATTGAATAGATACACTAGAGTGTAGAATGATACATTCAACAAAAATACAGAATGCTACGTGGTGATGCAAATACTGATGGGGGAGATCTACAAGATAACATTGTCTTTGTTAGTAGAATATTCTATGGTAACCTGCCATTTTTTAAGGAATAAAAATAGGCTTCTTTTTATTATATTTAACAATTCTTATTATAAAAACTAATAAAAGGAATCTTCAAATCACTATTACATTCTGGGGATGTATTATAGTAATATCTAATGTCTACTTGCGGTATTTGGCTGTAAGTGCACAGAGCGGACATTTTGGAGCCAATAAATTTGAACAATACACTCACCTTTCCTGAACCTGAACAGTTGGAACACCTCTCTGTTTTAGGGGGTGACAGAGGCTTGTCCGCACCATAAATTGTTGAAACAGGCTCAATAAGAACAAGAGATCCAGTATTGGAACATCGAGCACAAGCAAGATATCCTGCATATACATTTAGCAACTAACATAAAATTCACCTGCATTCCAATTGCTCGTCAGTTGGAATGCTATTTCTACAAAATATTTGTCCCATCCAGAAAGGAAAAAAGAAAATTCCTTCCAGAACCAAAAGATTTAAACAAAGCATGCCAAATCAAGTTGCACGACCTTCTTTGATGGCTGAACTATTTGAAGTAGTAAAGCACTTTTGAGAGGTAATCCACCGAACACATGAAAAAGATGTTGCTAGGAGAATTCCGTATTTGTTGTCAAACTATTTCAATAGCTTGAACCGATTTGCAAAGTAAATAGACTTAATTTGAATTATTAATAGATTACACACCTGTTCCAAGACAGTACTTGCATCTCTTATGCTCCTGCTGTTTCACATTATTGATTTCAACAACCATCAAAGCAGAGATCACCCCAACTGCACCCCCAGAGAATGATGCCACAATTGGATCAACCTGACTGCAAAGTGCATTCATTCATGTACTATGCAATTGTTGCAAACAGATATACACACATAGCATCACCCTATCAAAGACTTGGATCTTTCAAGTATATGATATATAACCCAGAAACTGAAATTGTAACAATACTTAAAAATGATGGCTTTATTGGCTTTATATCACTTTCAGTTTCCAAAGTGATTAGCAAGTGTCATCACGTTCCAGATCTATCCAACAGAAATAGAAACGTGTGAACAATGGTTTCCCTTCGTACAACTCTTCTCTAGAAATATGGCTAAAAATGAATCCCTGGAGATAAGTCCTGCATTTGCTTTGCTCCTAGATTTGCTGATCTTTAGATCTTATGTATTTCCACCCTCACCATACAGTAGAAAAAAGTTTGAAGGAAAATAAAAGCTGCTGATATTGCAACTTATCTTTCTTTTGTTTTGTTTTATTTTTCTAATTTCTTGAGAGAAGTTCAGAAAACACACCTAGACTTGACAAAAGTTATTAGTTTCGTCCTCGAATAATTGACAGGCTTAAAAACATCTCTACTTGACTAACTAAACTTAGATACACTTCCAATCTACCACATCTACCACATGACGGAGCAAGTGGTTTCAAACTCTTGTAGGAGCATGAGACTCTTAATAAAAAGCAGAGAGAAGTGTTCAAAACATCGCTAAACTTGACGAGAATTTAGGGGTATATTTCACTCATTTCGCAAGATCGGGATGTATTTAAGTTCAGTTAGTCAAGTTAATGAGTGTTTTAAGTCTATCAATAGTTCAAGGATGAAACTAATAAGTGATTGCCGACTTGTAGTTGTATGGAAGAGATCGTGGAGAACTTTCTGACTTCTCACAACATAAGATGAATGTCTCAATAATAAGTCAATAATACACCTAAAATTGATAAGCATTTCTAATGTGCTCCTTGTGAGATTTGTTTGGAAAATTTTCCGGAAGAAGTTCTTTTTGAAAAGTTTTTGGAAGAAAACATTTGTGCTAACATGTTTGGATAGCTGAAGTTTTTGAATTTTTTTTCTTTTTTAAGATCATTTCTATTAAAAAAACTGCCCCTTTCCCATTTATAAGGTTATTTTTGGGAAAACCTAACCAGCATGTAATTTGAAAATTTTCAAAAAGGTTTTCATAAATAAACTCTACCATAGATTATCTGCATACATCACAATCTCTCCATGCACTAATTACAACTCATTACTAAAAGAAAAAAGTCGCTGTAATGACTGTAGTTGTGAAAAGGGTGGCACATTTGTTAAAAAATGATCAAAACTTCGAATAATTTAGAAGTTGCGCTTACAAAGTAGGTGCCATTTCTTATCTACTAAACCAACAAGAAAACTATGACATAGTTTTGCACACACATAAGGACCCTTTAGATTGTCATTTTAGTATCCTATGTTCTACATTTTAATGACCTAAATTCAATAAAAAAAGGCCTATACGGATTACCAGCAGTGAGAACATAATTGTTATATCTATAGTTTTGGACCGTTGTTTTGGTGAGCCTAAATGTTATGAATCCATTGTTGTTCGTGGTAGAGAAGTGAATATACTTCTTCGCTAAGCAAACATACAATATCATAAACATACCTCAGTTGCATTGGTAGATGCATGCTTCCGATAAAATCCGCATATGATGTGCCTCCTAGTCCCAATTTTAGCTCCAACTGCAGCAATATCAGCATGCTTTAGAAGGTAAAAGTAATAGGCTCCATAAAGCATAGTTAGGAGTTTGAACTGACTGTTAGCATCTAAGAATACCTCAGAAACTAATCAGATTTTCACGTTAAGTCAATTGGCCAAATGATAACAATAATAAGAAAAGTAAAAATGTTAAAAGAAAAACTTACACTGGGTGCTACAAGTCCACCAAAAAGCATAAATCCGGCAATGAGGGATATACAAGTAGCATAATATTGCTTAAGATTTGATGATGTCTGCAAAAAACATAAAATTCAGCTAAATTCTGTGTAGCCTGCAGCGCGACCAACCAAAAGGAAACAAAAAAGGAGACGTAGAAAGTTCATCAAAATCCACACAGATCGGATAACAAAATAAAAGGAAAGGATCTCCTTACTTTATGTTAACTGGGACGTTAGGTTATTATAAGTTGCTGACCAGTGACCACTGACATAAACATTTTACAACAGCTAAGAGTACTTACAAGAGGAGGCAAAAAAGGAATGAACGATGGGAAATTAGGAAGCTCGTTTTCTTGTGCATCCGTTATTATCCCAAGCTCAGCACTCTTTATCCTTTGTTGTATTCTTAGCCGGCGTACCTGCTCATGTTTGAAGTCAGAAGGAATAACAAATTTGACATTGAAAGCGCATAAATATCTGATTTATGCAACTATAGCAATCAATCCCCAGTCCCACTGCAAACTCAGAGCGCGGATAACATGGATATAAGTTTAGATACTTCAAATCTCAAATAGGAGTCTGACCCTAATAACAATGGTAACATCTCTATTCATGATAGGCAACACAGAAACATTATTGACCGGCAATACTGAATTCAGATTGTGTTTCATATATAAGTGAAACATCTTGCATTCTTTTTCTTTCTTATTATTTCATTTATACTCGTTCTTCGGTCCTTAATACGAATTATGTGTGATCAATAATTATGATAAAAACATGATTGCTATGTACTATAGTTTCTATATAGAGTAATCATTAGGTTCATTTACTATTATTTTCCAAATTATATCATACTCTGGAGAACTGTAAATTAAATGATTAGTATTCTAAACACAAAGCTAATTAGACATAACACTAATAAATACAAAAAAAAACAGACCTCCTCCATATGCAAAAATATCTTGTTCCTCCTACTTCTAATATTATCTCGAATTTCCTGCAACTCCATTTTAGCAAAGTCCTCTACTGTCTCAGGTCCTTCAATTATACAAAACCTGTACAAATCAATTCCAAATCCACCAAACAATCATTTTATTGTAATTAATCATAAGTACCGAAACATTCAAACAAATAATTCCTCAAAATTACCCGGAGGCGTTTTTATCGGAGGATTCAGAATCTAACGAAGTAGCGTATGAAGATGCATCAGCATCGGAGGCCATGGATCGCAATCTAATTCCATTTCTACGATTCCTATGGAAATATGTTGAAGTAGGAAACGCCGAAGTGGACGGAGAAAACGGCGTCGTTGAACAAGATAAATACAGTATTCGGCCTGCACATACCATTTCTGAAACGGAGAAGAATCAAATTACAAGTTCATGGAGATTAAGTGGATCGGCTGAGAGGAAGAAGATGACAAGAAAGAGCATCAAGGTTTGTTCAGGCGGTAAGTGGTGGGTATTTTTCTCGTTAAACCCAAAACTCCTCTAATGCCCAAACTCAAAAATAAAAATTATTGGGTGGTTTATACGTGGCATTGGGTCATTGTTGTATATTTGTAATGCTAGACCCACACAATTAATGGTGTGGATTAGGCTCCTTTTGTTTTTTTTCTTTCCTTTTTCGAGTTTTGAATATGAAAAATCTAGTGGCGTGGATGAGGCTGAAATGTTTCTCTCTTGATTGGATTTGAATCTTGGCTAGAAAGCACTATTTTTCGGCTCTATTTGACATGAATTTAAATTAGTTTATTTTAATGCGAATACTATACACAGATAAAACAATAAAAATAAAAAGAAGATAAATTTGATCTTGATGTTTATGATATTTGAATAAGCATAACAAGTTCGAACTTAAATTATCTCATAATTATTGTTGTTAGATTAGATTATTTCATCCCTTATTCAAACATAGATTATTATTATGTGTGTAAGCAATGATTAATGTTTTTTCTCTCGACAAATAGAATCGAATTCAATTGAAAGAAAAAAAGATAGGGAAATAGGAAGGTTATATGGGTGATGTGTGGGGCTTAGTTCAAGAATAAAAATGTCTATGGTGGGAGCATTTGGAAGAGTTATTTTTTTCTTGATAATGAAAACTTAAAAGTTTGTTCGGGTTGTTTAAAAAATTGGTCAAATATAATTATAAATTATTTTTTATTTTGGAAAGTGTTTGATATTGTTCAAAATAAAATTAAAAATGAAAAACAGGACTCGTAGTACTTTTTATTTTTTAATTTAAAAATCATTTAAATTTTTATTTTATTTTTTTATCCAACTGGACTCTTAGCTTCAAGTAATGGATACTTTTGCTTTTATTATAGTACAACACAACAAAAAGATAAAATTAGAAGGGGACAACTATGTCTATGTCAAGCATTCAAATTAGGGTGAGATTAGATTGACATTCAATTCTTACTACCCATTGACTGAACTCAATTTTAACTATTTGGAAGTAATATGTGAACATTACCTTCAATTATTATTATTATTATTATTATTGGAATAAGCATGAACATCTTCGTCAATATATACGCTTTCTGAAATTTAGTTTTAAATTTAAGGGTATTTGTTATTACTTACTAAAAAAAGAGAATAAGTATACACATCTTCGTCAACATATGTACTTTTTTAAATTTAATTTTGAATTTAGTGGTATTTTGTTATTATAACTTATTATTATATTTATCTATTTCAATAAATCAAATTTTTTTTTTTCATTCAATACTATTTTTATCATTAAATAACATTATAAAGTAATAGTAATCAAATTTCATATTTTAAAATATGAAAATAAAATAAAATCCTAATAAAATTTATTTCTCCTATCGAAATAAGAGTAAAATAAAATCTAATTGACGGGGAAAAGGATGTAAACAAGGGAAACTTTCACATACAGCCACTTAAAAATAATTAATTACTTTCCATAGCTATAGTTTGATAATTACAATTTGTAGCTAGTGTTATTTAGAGGAGAGAGGCGAGCGAGACTGGGAGAGAGAGGAGGGAGGCGAGAGAGAGGGGGAAAAGAGTGGGAGAAAGGTGAATTAAATATGTATATTGGTTAGATAATTGTATATTATACATATGTAATTGTATATATGCAAGAGGGATTGGGAGAGGAGGAGAGAGGAAAGCGAGACTGAGAGAGAGAGGAGAGAGGTGAGCGAGATCGATAGAGGGAGGAGAGAGGCGAGCGAGAGAGGGAAGAGAGTGGGAAAGAGGTGAATTATAATTGTATATAATTGTATATTATACATATACATTTGTATAAATGACAAGCGAGATTGAGAGAGGGAGGAGAGAGGCGAGCGAGATTGAGAGAGGGAGGAGAGAGGCGAGCGAGAGAGGGCAGAGAGTGGGAGAGAGGTGAATTGTATATGTATAGTATATGTATATATGCTAAAAAAATTGAAATTTGTATATCCTGGCGAATTATACATATACAAACATGATTAATTATACAAACTCGAAGTCAGCCCACGTAATTAATGTATAATGTTAGTCGCGAGTGGTAATTATAGCAAACTATAGCTATGATGAGTAATTAAATAGCATAAGTTTGCTTATCCGCGTAATTTTCCCTATAAAGAATAACTTAGTCATATAGTTTTAGTAATTAATTATATTAAATAAACAAAATTATAAGTGATATGGCATTACACTAGAGTCAAGACACTATAAGAAAGAATTAGATCGTCAATACAAATAACTTTAAAAGGAAACTTTTAACTCTATCTTAATTAGCATGACTTCTTATTATTAAATAACAAACTCGATCAAATCTCGCTTGAAAAATAATGCAAATTATATAAGGGATCCAAATAAGTTATTAAGTGTCCATAATAGGTTTTGTGTATTGATTAATTCGGTTCGATTTGAAGTCACATTTGGTATAATTTATTGGTTATCAATTTGTAGATTTGCTAAATTATTATAGAATTGTTAAACTATCGGTTATCGATTTTTCAGTTATTGATTGTTATTCGTTCAATTATCAATTTGAACAATTAAGATTTCTCATGAACATTTTTCTTCAATAAAATTCACTTGTAAAACAAAGTGACAAATCAAATGAACCCTCATATGAGTTGGCAGAATGCATTTAGAAAAGAAGCAAACGCTAACACTTTATAGCATAACTCAAAGTTTAAGACAATGAAAAGAAAAGTATAAAATTAAAGCAAAAAGTATCTCAACTTTGATCGAAATTATTGTTATGATATCATACTTTAATTAGAACCTATTACCCCCTCCCAACTATTTAATATCATATTTTGAATATATATATTTGTCCAACTGGTCAAGTGCGTGAAACACGATGCATAGGCGCGTAGGCCACCAAATAATCTTTTTTAGGCCAATCATTAAATGTCACGTATCAATACATTGATTAAACTATATGTATTTATTTATACCTCTAATTCTAATTCATTTTAAACCCTTTCTCTTTCGCTAAAATACAAATCTGGAAGACCACTATTGAAGGGTCAGGTAAGCGATTATGGCGTCTGGTTTTGCTGATGGGTGAAGCCATTGAAGTCGGAGCTCGCCCCTTCGGAGTGGTCAAGGTTGAAACAAAACACTATGATTGAAATATTTTTCCGACTTTTTTTCTAAAATTAAACTTAAGTGAAGGCCTCTATATGTCAGTGGGTAAAATTATATTTTATTAATTTATATCAAATTATAAATTAATTTGTTAAAACCTCAAATCATTATAGAATGATAACCCCATAAAAAAGTCTTAAACTATTACCAAAATATTAAACCAATAATTCCGTTATTAATAAGCAAATAACATTTTATTATTTGGTCAAGACATATAGCTTAAATCCAACCATGTCCCCTTATTTCTTTATAAAGTTGTGCAAATGGAATGTGAGGAATTTTAATAGGCCTATTAATGTTTATGGAATGTGTTGCCCGTCTATTTCAAACAAGAATATATATATTTTATCTTTTTATACGGTTAGTAAATTTTTAAAGTTCAGAAATTTGCACCATATGATGAGGAGTTTGACACGGAGAGCAAAATATTGTGACAGCTACTTGCGAAGGAAGATGTTAGAAGAAAGATTTTTTAAAGTAAATTAAGAATTACGTTTGCTAGATTTTCTTTGAATTATATTAGCAACTTAGCTACTTTTGTTAAAACAATTAAGGGAAAAAAACATAAAAAAACCCTTTTAACTGATCTCGAAAAGCTAATTATACGCTTAAACTATCATAGTGACCTATTACAAACTTATAAAACTCAAAAGTGAATTTTCTTAACCCCTAAAATTGACGTGACAAAAAATAAAAATAAGGCATGCCAATTTGACATTAAAGTAAAAAAGAAGAAGTTGGAATCCTCTTTTCCACCTCCACCCCACACCTCTTCTTCTTCACCTCCACACATTGTCATCTTCTTCTTCATTACAATTCTTCACAAAAAAAATCACAATCTTAGTTACAATTTTTTTACTTCGCAATTAGGTTAGTTCTCATAGATTTGTTAGTTAATAGTTGTATATGTAGAAAAGTTCATGTTGATTGTTTCTATCTTTTTCATTTTTTCAACTTTTTAAAGAAATTTTGATTGTTAATCAATTTTAGATTTGTGGTGATAGCAGCTTTATGAGTTTGGTAGTGATGATGGCGGATGACAAAAAATTAAAAAAGGTAATCGAAGATAGTGAAGAAGAAAAAATCGGTATTAATAATGGTGATGTAATATTTGGTGTTGGGTGACAAAGAAGAAGAAGAATTGAAGGTGATAGGTGGTGATGAAAAACAAAATCAATAGTGAAGTGACTGGATATGATTTTTCCGATAAAATGAGAATTGAAATGGGTGAAATTTAGTAATGAAGAAGAATAATTATTAGAGAATTAAAATGATTAATTAGAAATTAATGAGTAAAATATAATTAACAAAACAAAAGTTAATTAATAAAGAAATTAACGTGAGAGTGGTGTTACACGTCTCAGAGTTATAATAAATTCACTTATGAGTAGTAAAGGTGCGTAGTAGGTCACCGTGATAGTTTTAACGTGTAACTGACTTTTCGAAATGAGTTTATGGTAAAATTCTATCTCTTCCCCCTGAAAAAAATTAAAAAGAACATATCAATAGTAGTAAATAAGAGAAATATTAATATTGTCTTATCTAACACTAACTCGAACATAAATATTACATATTAAATAAGTAATTATTTATTTAGAAACTTAATATCAACTTTATAAAAAAAAATATTATTTTTTATTTGGGTTAAATCATATAAATATGCAATATTAAAAAAATATTTATCATTTATGTCAATATATAATTTTTTATAACTAAACATAACAATTTTTTAGAATTAAAAAATGGGATAATTGTATATAATAGCAAACTAATAACCTAAAATAAATGGAGTAGCTAGGGTTTGATTTAATTGTGCTCCATAGCAAACGTTTGCAAAAAATTGCCAGGCGCCTCTCTCCCAATATCTCGCTCGCCACTCTCCTCCAATCTCTCCCTCGCTTCCTCACTTTTTATACAAACACAAGTGTATAAAAATTATTTCGAATTGTATAAAGCAGAGAAAATTGTATAAATACATATATTTTTGTTATCCTCTCTCCCCTCTTCCAGATCTCGCTCGCCACTCTCCCAAATCTCGTTCGCCACCCTCGCCTTTCTCACTTATACAAACAGAAACGAAATGTATAAATTGCGTCTCTGTTTGTATAAAGCGTGAGAAAATTGTATATACACATGCAAGTACATATATTTTCGTCCTATACAATTATAATTATACAATAAAAATACTCCCCTGCCTGATTTCTTTTGCCTTTCTCTCTTTCTCGTTTTATACAAATTTTAAATTGTATCTAATTTCTCTCTTTCTCGTTTTATACAATTGGATTCAATTGTATATTCCCTACCAAGTCTCTTTTGTCTTTCTCTCTTTCTCATTTTATACAAATTCAAATTGTATATAATCGTTCTATACACTTATAATCATACAATTCGTTTTATACACTTCGTTTTTATGCAAGTCTCTGCCCAAGTATCTTTCTCTTTCTCGTTTTATACACTTCGTTTTATACAATTCGCTTCAAGTGTATATGTATAGCGAATTATACAGTTTCTATGTTTGCTATGGAGCGCAATTATGCAAACTTTGCTATAGCATACAAATATGAATTTTTTATTTGCTATATGTAAAAGTTGCCCTTAAAAAATTGTACTGTACATCTTTCTTCACCTCTTTCTCTGCCTATTTTTTCTCTTCCTCCTTTTATTTTGTCTCCTTCTTTGTCTCTCTTCCCGTGTCATTCTTTCTCTTCCTCTTTTTTTTATTCTTTTTTTTTTTTGGAAATTCTCATTTAAATAATTATTTTTAAATCAGTTTTTGCCTATATTTCACTAATTTTATCCAAAAATACGACGAGAAGAGAAATAGAAAAATAAAAAAAATGTACAATATCATGTTTTCAAATAGAAATTTCAACTCTTTAAAATTATATAAACAAGAGTTCACCATTGATGGTCATTATAAAGATTCAAATTTTGAATTTATTGTTGGAATTTTAGGAATTTGTGATTAGTTTAGCTATGTTATTTCTATAAGTAATTAAAAATGTTGTTTGTAGTTTATAGCACAATTTTAAGAGGGTTTGGTTAAGTTTATAATTGATTTTAGGAGAAATATTAGATTGAAACTTGAAAAAGGTGAAGTTTATGAAACGGTATCATGGTTGTATTAAAGTTGTATTAGATATGTTTCATAATTGCACTAAAATTTGTATTAAAATCACAAACAATACATTTATAATACATAATACAAACTTCACTTCTTTTTTCGTGATATCAACCAAGATAATTTAAGTAACACATTTGTGATACAATTATAACATATGCACATATGTTCTTAGTGATACAAACTAAAATAATTTATAAGACACATATGATACATGTTTTATTTATGAATAATACAAGTTTAATTCAGTCTATAGATTATTGTCTAGTCTTTCGTTAGTTACGTTTCTCATTTATTGTTAGTTTTCTCTTCTAATTCAACTTTAATATGTGCGTAATACATTTTTTATTCAAGTTTAATTCACTTGACAATTTATTATGTTTCTTCATTTGTTACAATTAGAATTATTGATGCAAATTTTATTTAGTTTACGAATCATTGACTGCTTTTTCGTTTGCGATTAGTTTGGATAGGCAGTTCCTACTAATAGTTGAAAATATCGTTTGAAATTTATATCTCAATTTTAAGAGGGTTTGGTTAATTTTAGAATTGATTTTAGGAAAATTATTAGATTGAAGCTCGAAAAAGATGAAGTTTACGGAACTATATCGCATTTGTATTAAAGTTGTATTAGATATATTTCATAATTGTATTAAAATCATGAACAATACATCCTACATTTATAATACAAATGCAAACTCAACTCCGTTTTTAATGATATCAGCTAAAATAATTTAGGTAACACACTTATAATCCATTTATAATACATGCACAATACATTTTAATACATATTGCAAATATCACTCACATTCTTAGTGATACAAATAAAAAGTAATTTATAAGACACATATAATACATATTTTATTTCTTAATAATACATTTATAATATGTATTATACACTTCACTTTTTTACAATTATCAACAAAAATAATTTAGGTAACACACTAATAATGCATTTATAAGGCATACACAATACTTTAATGAATATTGCAACCATCACTCATTTTCTTAGTGGTAAAAGCAAAAATAATTTATAAGATACACATGGTATAAGTTTTATTCATGAATAATATGAGTTTAATTCAGTTTATAGATCGTTGCCTTGTCTTTTGTTAGTTACGTTTTACATTCATTCTTAATTCTCTTTTCTAATTCAACTTTAATATTGTGTAATACAATTTTAAAGCAATTGAATTTATTTTGCAATTTTTTGATTTATTTGTTATTATTTGATTACTTCTTTAATTCATTATTAATACAAGTTTAATTTACTTTATAGCTCATTGTGTGTAATACACTTTTAATTCAACTTTAATATGTGTGTAATGCATTTTTAATTCAAGTTTAATGCATTTTGCAATTTGTTATGTCTCTTCATTTGTTGCGATTAAATTATTTATTTAATTAATTAACTATTAATACAAATTTTATTAATTCTACGATTATTGACTACTCTACTAAAGAAGATATAAAGAGAAACAAAAGGAAAAAAACAACAGAGAGAGAAGCAAAAAATAAAAAACAATAAAAAAAAAGGTAAGAGAGAAAGAGCAACAAAAAGAAAGGAGCGAAGAGAAAGAGAGAAAAATTAAAAAGCTGAGAGAAAAAAAAAAGAAAAGAGAAAGAGGCGAGAGAAAAATCTAATAAAATATATAATTTTATTTTATATAGTTATAAATGATAATATTTAAAGAGTATATCTAAAATATGGAATTATTTTTAAAAGGAATCCAATCAAGTAATTAATCTTTTTTATTACCGCGCAAAACGTCTGTGGTTCGTGAAAACTTATTGGACTCTCATATTCTTAGCCCATTGGACTATCAAAATTCATAGCCCAGAGGAGAAATGTGAGAATTTTCTGTAATATTTCAATAAATCCGGGTTGAATTGGTCATTTACCTAATAGGGTTAGCCGCAGAGCTTCTCCATCTTAAACCTAGAAACCTAGCAGAGCCTCTATAAATTGATAGTCACCGCCCACACCACTGCCATCACACAATACAGTGAGCAGCATCAAACTTCTCTTCTTCTTCCTCTGTTGTTGTATTTTGCATTTAATTTTTTTTTTTGGTTTGATGTAGAAAGAAGAGTCGCTATGAGGACTCTGTAAAAGATCAAGCTCAACAGACCGGATTGTCAGGGGCTTTTGCCTTTGCATGTCGATCTCCTTCTTCCCTGAGCCATCTCTTCTTACATCTTTCATTTTTTATATCTATTTTTCTTAGATTTTGTAAACAAATTTTTGGGAGGTCGATTTTGCTATGAGGATTCTTAAGCTCCCTCTTCTGAGTTAAAGCTGAGGAAACTTGCTGGCAGAATCGAACCAATAATAACTAGCCACTACTGAGCAATTTCAATCCTCCCACAGATCTGATTTATTTTTTTTAGATCTATTTTTCCATTTAAATCTCTTCGTTTTTTTTTTGTTGCTAATTTACTGTCACGGTGACGACTCCATGAAATTCAAGCTCAACAGACCGGATTGCAGGCTTCTCTATTGTTAGAGTAAGTTTGCGTGTCGAGTACCCCGCTGAACTGAGTGACTTTTATTTTAAATTTATTTATTTATGAAATTGAGATCATGATGAGGATATTTAAGCTCCCTCTTCTGATATCGGTGAGGAAATTTGCTGGCAGAATCGAACCAATAAATTAATTTGCCATTACTGAATGATCTTTAATCTTTTTGTTTTTTGTTATTGTTATTGTTTTAAATGGTGATGATGATGAAGCAATTATTATTATTCCAACACTTGGACTGATTTTATACTAGTGATTACATTATTGCATCTGAATCACATAATTTTTATTACTTTTTTTTTATTATACAATTTGTTCAAGTTGAGTGTCGCCATATATCAAATGATGATATGCATATCAATCTTAGGACACCTTTGGACACAATCATATGATTGTGAATGAAAATAATTTTTGTTCTGATGATTTATGGAAACGTTTGTGATTTTTTTGATAATACTCTTTTACCTAATTTATTACTACTAAGAAGAATCATGATGACGACTCCATAATATTCAAGCTCAACAGACCGGATTGCAGGCTTCTCTATTTTTGTTTTGTAGAGTTTGCTTGCGTGTCGAATACCCCGCTGAACTGAGTGATTCTTCTTTTTAATTCATTTTTCTTTTTTAATGTTTAGAAATTAATTTTTTATTTTTATGAATGGAGATGAATTAATTTGCATTGCTATATGATTTACAACTGTTTTAATTTATTGTTACGATGATAAAAGAGCATTCATTTCATTTTTAATATATTGATTGGTTTTATACATTGTAACATTTGTAATGACAATTGAATTTGGATTATCCTGGTTATTGTTAGGAATTCATTTTATTTTAAATATGGATTGGTTTTATACATTTGTCATATTTGTATTGCATTTGAATTTGGATTATGCTAATTACTGAATAGATGGAGCTGATATAAATTCATTTGAATACAATTAATTTAAAATAAATAAATAAATTACCGAGGATGACTAAACATAATGAGAATGTAAATTCATTTGAATATAAATTAATTTAAAATAAATAAATAAATTACCGAGGATGACTAAATATAAGGAGAATATAAATTCATTTGAATATAAATTAATTTAAAATAAATAAATAAATTAGCCAAATTAGGATTATTGAGTTCATTTGAATGCAATAAATAAATTAGCTTGGATGACTAAAACATAATGAGAATGTAAATTCATTTGAATACAATTAATTTAAGATAAATAAATAAATTAGCCAAATTAGGATTATTTATCTTAAATTAATAATGAAATGTAAATTCATTTGAATACAATTAATTTAAGATAAATAAATAAATTAGCCAAATTAGGATTATTTATCTTAAATTAATTATATTTGCAAGACGTGACTTGACAAATCCAAACCACAGTTTTAATGGGTTTTGAAATTACATAAATCATGGTTTCTTATTAATTGAGTTCCAAATCATTAATTGAGTTGTATGAGGCCATGTTTGGCCGTCACATGCTACTGAGATCCGCATTCCACTTTCATTTCATTACATTTCCTTTTCTCTTCCAAATTTAACCCTTTGTTTTACTCTCTTTTTCCACTGTTTCTTCATTTTTTTAAACTTTGTGAACTCCTAAGATAATTTATTTCTTTTGTATGGTATATATTTTTTGATTTTTAATTTTTAATTTTGCATTCAATATTTGTATTAAAATTTAATTATTTTAAATTTGTACTGTCTAAGAATTTATTTAAAAAGATTTACCGTCTAATTTTTTTTCATATTCAAAGCTTAAACACGAGACCTCTTGTTAAGCAATGGGTGTGTCGAAAATTTAAATTTAATTTTTTAATGATTTTTAAGAAATTGAAGAATGTTGATGAGTTTTATATATAAATATATATAATGCACTTTTGATATTATTTAAAAAAAATTAAATTAGAAATAAATGCAAAAACAAAAAATTGATTTTACAATTAATAGTTTTTGTGGTTGCATTTTCTTCAATTCCTTAAAACTCATCCAAAAAATTAAATTTAAATATTTCTACACAAACATAATTTAAATTTTAATATTATATTATATGTTAATTAATTTTTATTAACCCACGGACCAACCTTACTTATAAATCTCAAGTCTCACAAATTAGCATATTTATTTAGATCGGCTAAAAAGTTTTTTTCTTAATTGAGTTCCAAATTTTTTAGCCCTATTCTATTAAATCTCGGGTTAGACCAGATCCATATTAAGGGCTCTAACTGCCACTATTTTTTTTTTTGGTATTGAAGTTATGAAGCAATTGTATTACATATACAATTTAGGTTGTCATTAAATGCTCAATTCTTTAAACTGATGTGAGTAGTTAATTACAGTATTTTACGAAATTTATTTATTGTAGATTGTAAATGAGATGGCACTTAATAACCAATCCTAAAAAGTTTTAAAAACAAAATTTGATATTTTTTATTTACCTTATCGACTTTGTTTTCTTTTTGATAGAGTTGCTCAGGAAAAATGCTAGATATATTGTAACATCTTGGATTCTAGATAAACTAAGGTTAAGCTAAGAAAAACAAGAAAGACCGAATTTGGAAATAAGTAACGAAATCTGGAAAATTACCAGATTTCAAAAGTAAGTTTTGGTCATTTTCAAAGGGCCATAACTCCCAGCTCAGGAAGAATTTGGGTGCGTTCTTTATATGGATGGAAATCTCGTTGAAAGATCTTTCCAACGACGCCAAGTTTGTAAATTTCCGAGGTCGTATGAGTGAGATATGACCTTCGAAAGATGGGCTATTGAGTAGGGAAAGTTCTAAAACCGGATGTAGTAAGGGTGTTTTGGTCTTTTCCTTAAGTTAATTAATTATATCGTTTTGGAGTAATATGTTTGGGTCTAAACTGATCCCATTCAGTTTACACACTTAGAAAAATAGACTAGTGTCACGGACTTAGAGAATCTGCTAAGACTTCGTGCAGCACTTGACAACTTACTCCCCCATCCGGACGCAAAATCAGACTGGAATTGTAGCGGGACGTCACACTAGCGTTTTGAAAGCAAGAAGAAAAGAGGAGAAGGAAGAAAAAGACGTAAGAACACCAAGTTCAGGTTCGTGGATTTCGTTGGGATTGATCCCTAACAAGGTATGTGGGCTCTTTTGTGTTGGGTTACTTCACCCACACACCAGTTTCATTCAAATCAGTCAAGTTCATGAATGTTAGAGGTTTGAATCTTGAAAGAAAGTTTGATATTCGTGTTGATTGGATTGTTGTTGATCGCTGTTAGTTGTAATCCATGGTTTAGGATTGTTTTTGGGTCTAAATCATTGGGTAATAAGTTAATTAGGGATCCTAAGTGTTTGGGGTGGGATCCATGGGAATTTGGGAAGATTTAGAGATGAAAAACGAAGAATAAAGTCAAAAAACCCGTTGGGGGGAATGCTGGGGCGCCTCGCCTCCAAAGCCCCTTAGGACAAAGTCTGTTCGTCAGGCTCTGGCAGTGCCGCGCCTCTTAGAGCGCCTGAGGACAGCCTCTGTCCGTCAGGCTATGGTGCTCCGCGCCTCGCAGAGCGTTAGGACCCCCTGGAGACCCCGCTCTTTCGTATCTTTTCGTACTAGTTCCTAAGTGATGTACCAACACTCTAAGATACATCTAAACATCATGGAATCATCCATAAACATGAGATCATGATCCTTGAATCCATAATTCAATTCAAGGAAAGTTAAGATCAAAATCAATGAAGTTGAGAGCCAAGTCTAGAAGTTAAGAAGCAAGTCAAAGTAAAGTTATAAGTTCTCCAAAGTCTTTCACAAATGTTTTCACTTTGTTTTAAATATTTAAGGTTAAAAGCCAAGTAAAGAGTTGAGTTCATTTCTCACAAGCTATAAGTGAACTAAGTATTCCCTCAGAGTTAAAGTTTCAAGTTAAGTAAAGAGCAAGAGTTGAGGTCATTTCTCAAAAGATACAAGGGAACTAATTATTCCCTAGAGTTTTACAAATGTTTCACATTTGAGTAAAGAGGGGAACTAGAAGTTCCAAAAGAGTTTTGAACTAAAAGGGGAACATTGATTCCAAAAGGAGCTATTTAAAGCTAATGAGTTCAGTAAATCATCTCAACCCAAAGGAAGGAAGTTTTTATTAAAAATATGAGCTAAAGTACATTTTTGGAGTAGTATTGAGCACCGATGTGGAGATGAGAGTTCATATTAACTCAAGTATCCATGTAAACCATGTAGCCAACATGTAAATTGACATATCATATTTATGAGTTTTATATATATATATATATATCTTGCATGTGATTTAAACTGCTTTATATGTATATCACTTGAGTTAAGTATACTTTTGAGTTGAACAGAGCCAAGGTAAGTTCATCTAATCCCCTCAAGCTTCAGTCATTGTTTAGCTCTCCCACTCGCATACTCGTACATTCAATGTACTGATACCAGTTGGCCTGCATCGTTTCATGATGCAGACGCAGGTACCCAGGATCAGCACGCATCGCTTCGTTGATCCAGATTGAGCTTCAATGTTTGTGGTGAGCCTCCTTGCATTCTAGAGGACATCTTTTTATTTCTACATTAGCTTAGCTTTTAGGATGTTGTGGGGTCTGTCTCAACATCCCTCTCTAAACAGTTTAGAGGCTTCGTAGACTAAAGTATTTCAGTTTGGAGTTGTTTTTTAGTTATTAAGACTTAAGTGCCATTTTGGCCAAAGTTATGACATGACGTATTTCCCTTCCTTTTATTATGTGTTACTCGTGTCAAAGTTGACGTTTTGTCTTCCACTGATTTAAGTAGCTAGGCCAGGGGTTCGCTTGAGGGCCAGCAATGGTCTTCGAGTGTCAGTCCCGCTCAGGATGTAGGCTCAGGGCGTGACATATATCTCTTGACTTTGTTGTTTATAATTGACATACTACTAGTTACAAAACTGATTTATAATATCCTTATTATTATAAAAGTGATTCACATATACTCCACCAATTACAAAAATTATACACATCATTTTCATCTAAACAATGTGCAAAAATAATTTTAAATTTATTCTTTGATTTTTTTAATATTTTAAAAATTCAGGTAGGGAGATATATGATTTTTTCACACATGAATTATTTTTTTGACTTTTTAATTATCATTGTGTAAGTTTCTTATTCTTATTCATTTTTCTTTCATTCTTTAGTGTAGAAATACGAAAAATTAATAGAAAGAAGTAGGGATGTACATGACCCGGTTGGTTCGGTTTTTTCAAATATCAAACCAAACTATTCGTTTAAAATTTTTAAATTTATAAAACCAAACTAATAAAATTCAATTTTTTTGAAATTTCAACTTCAGGGTGGTTCGGATTTTTCAAATACCAAACCAACCATTGTGTTGAATATTTAAATATATAAATCAAACCAAACTAATAAACTTCGAATTTTTCCAGATTTTAGATTTTTTCGGTAAAGATTGCATACAAACATATAATTAACTTGTGCTCCAAATATTGCTTTAGTCCAACCAAAATACAATTATCTAAGGTGTTTATTAAAAAAAAAATGCAAACTATGAGATGAATATTGATGACACAAAAATATTCAATAAAATAAATAATGAAATCATCATATAAAATAAATATTGTAAAGTCATAATGAAAATAATTATAATTTAAAAATAATAAATCACACTAAAATAAGTTTAATAAGTATTAATTACATTACTAAATATTTAATGAAAATTAAAATTAAATTATGTATTTTAATTGTCTAGACCAATGTAATACTAAAGAACAAATATTCAATATTATTGTCATTCTTAGTGTTGAATTGATTTTCTTTTTGCAATAGTATTAATTTGATTTTGATTTAAGTTTTATTATAATTATCACATCTATGAACTATAATCTTTATTTGACCATTCCGAATTCTAAGTTTTACACTTGAAATAATATATTAAAAGATAAAAACTATGAAATAGTATAAGAAATATTTTAAAATGCTATCAAACAAAATATTTTTATGTATAAAATAAAATTTTAAAATTACATATATAATGTCGGGTTGGTTGTTAACTTATAATGTTTTGTATAATGACAAACTACCTTGTGTCGCAGGAATATCAAGACTAAGACTGGTCAACGGAATGGGACGTATCGGTACCGTTCCGGTTCGTCCCGTTTCGGTTCGTCCCGTTTCGGTTGCCTACGGGACGGGACGGGACGGGATAGTCTGAACCGGTACACGGAACGGGACGGAACCGTGATTTCGTACCGGTGTACCGGTACCGGTTCATCCCGGTTCATTCCGGTTCCGTTCCGGTTATTTAATATATATTATTTTTTTATATTTTATATTTTATATAATTTATATTTATATTTTTTATAAATTATATTTTATATTTTGACACTTGGCACGAGCCCCTGCCCGCCCCTGCTTTCCTGCAGTCTGCAGTCTGCACTCTGCAGCTTTTGATAAAGCTGCAGTGCTGTCTGCAGCTGCAGCCCGGCCCCCCGCCCCCCGCCCCCTACCCTTTTCCCGGACCAACGGTCATTTTAAACGGAAAAAATTAAAACGGCTAATTTTTTTATTTTATAAATTAGAGTTGATTTCTAAAAATTTTATATACAAAGTTACAACTTACAAACATAAGTTTGAGTCTTTGAGAGAATATATATTTCCATTCATATTTATAACTTATAAGATTTAGCAATTACGGATTAAACGGAAAAAATTAAAATGGCTAATTTTATTTATTTAATATTTACAAGATACAAGTTATAAATATAACTTATAAAATAAATATTAATGAATATAAGTAATAACTTATAAAGTATAAACTTCAAAAGATTTAAATTTTGAAAACTTTATTAGACTTTACTTGCAAACTTAACAACAACAAAAAAACTAATAAAATATCTTTAAAATAAACTTAAGTAAAAAATTATAGTATAAATTTAAAAACTATTAATTTATACTTAAAAAATAAAAAATAATAATTATATTTTCGTAATTCCAAAAAATATCGTCCCGTTAATCCCGTCCCGTTCCATCCCGGTCCGTTCTGGTTCATTCCGATTCCATCCCGGTATATAGTGAAACGGGACGGAATCGATGAATCATCCCGGTAATTCCGGTCCGGTTCATCCCGGTACTGGTCAACATACCGGTCAACGGGTTCCTGTCCGGTCCGGTACCGGTTCATTCCGGTCCGGTGAACCGGTTCCGGTCCGTTGACCAGTCTTCAAGACTAGTGTATCTCTGGTAGATACACGAAATCTTATAGATTGATGCTTCAAGAATCAAATCAGCAGGAGAAGATTGATTCACTCAAATCAATCTAACCAAAAATTGATTCATTCAAATCAACCTGAATTCAAGGAATCAAATCAAATCTTGCAAGATAACCATGCCTTTCAAAGAAGATCTGCCATATCAAAAAAGATATATATTGAATCAAGCATGAGAATAAAAAAGGAAGAATGCCAAAGAAAGAAAGAAATGAGCTGCCCTCAGTGAAGCAACGCCTCCATCATTCAAGGGATACGAAATTGAAGCAATCGCAATCCTAGCATCTGAGATAGGAATATAGAAAATCAAATCAGCCAAATATCAAGACTACAAGAAGATCCTCAAAAGAAGGAAAAATATTAAGATCACACAAATATCTTCAAGAGAAGGAACAAAATCAAGATTACAAAAAGATCTCCAAAGAAGGAAAATCAGCAAAGCATCAAGATCACACAAATATCTTCAAGAGAAGGAAGAGATTCAAGATTATAAGAAACTCTAAAGAAGGAAAATCATCAAAGTATCAAAATAACATAAATATCTTCAAGAGAAGGAAGAGAATCAAGACCACAAGAATAACTCCAAAGAAGGAAGGAATCGATTAGCTCATATGGATATGAATAAACCAAAATCAAGGACTTAATTAGGATCCTTGATTTAAAATACCCTTGGGTTATTACTTAACAAGAGCAGTCCTCAAACTCTATATAATCCTCTCCTAGCCTTGGTTGTAAAGTACGCACTTCACTTGAACTTATATTGTAGTTTTCTTTTATCTTTCATAAAACTTTGTACACACTTGAGTGAACAATTTAAAAGAAAAGAGAAAGAAAATCTGAGTGTAGGTTATACATGTAGAGGTTGTGTCGAAAAAGAAGATCTAATTTGAATATCAAACTAAGCTCTTGATAGTAACATTCTGTACCACCGAAGTTCTCAACAAGCTCTTAAGGAAATCCTTGTAACCCAAGGGACAAGATTAGACACTACATCGGTGATCCGAACTAGTATAAAAATACTCTGTGTTATTTACTTACTGCAAGTTATTATTAGTGTTTATTTATTCTACTAACGTGCAGGTGAGTTGACTAACCATAATAGGAAGTCAACTATGGAAATTTTAATTCACCCCCCTCTTGACTTTCAATTAGTATCAGAGTAGGTCTCACTACTTTAGTGTTTAACCACACGTGAGCAAAATTCCAATGACACACCATCAAATCCTAGCGCATTACTTCTAGACGGACACTCTTCAAATTGACCACCATACTTCAATGGAAAACATTACTCTCACTGAAAAAAAAGATTCAGAATCTTTGTGTCCTCAACAGATCATCAAGCATGTGTAGTCACCAAGAAGGGCCTAAAGCCTATTTCTGAACTAACTGAAAAGATGGCACTGAAAAGCCATTTGATCCTAAATCATTCGACATCACTAAAGAACAACAAGAGGTGATTCAAACTAATGTTATAGCTATAAGTTTGTTATATTGTGCAGTGAATGGAGCAGAATACGATAAACTATTAACCCGTGAAACTGCGAAAGAAATGTAGGACAAACTAGAACTAATGTATGAAGTAACCACCAAAGTAAATAAAGATCGGATCAGTTCACTTGTCAATGAGTATGAGTTGTTCAAAATGGCCTAAGATGAAAACGTTGAATCTATGTTTTCAAGATTTAGCGAAATTATCTGCAAACTCAAAACTCTTGAAATGGTGTATTCAAATACAATACAAGTAAGAAAAGTCGTTAGAATTCTTTTCAAGGCTTGAGAAACTAAAGTTGTCATTCTTCAAGATGGAGATCTGCAAAAAATAACTTACGATGAACTTCGAGGCAACTTAATGGCCTATGAAAAAAATCATATTAATAGGTACACCAAGGATGATAAAAAGAAGACTGTGGCATTTATGACTGAGACATCATACATTGGAGAGGAAGTCAATGAATATCAAAGCGAAGGAATGACTCTAAAAAATCGAGGAGTCAAACAAATGCTTAGACAAAGAAGACAAAGACCTCAACATGAATTAAATAACAATTAATTCAAAAGAAATGATGATCGCTCCTACTATTGTGAAAAATCAGGATATATCAAACAAAACTGTCTGAAACGAAAAAAGAGAAATAATCAAAGAAATGATGATTCAGAAAATGCCAAAGCCTGGAGTCAAGGAGAAACATCCGAAGATGATCACGATGAAATCACCAACATATGTTTCATGGAACTAGGTGAAACAAGTAAGGTAAGATCTTTCAATTGCCCAAAGTGTAATGACTTACAAAAATCTTTGGATATGGTTACTGACGAACTGCAGAAAGTTATTGATGAATACAATAAGATTGCTCAAGAAAGAAAGGTTGACAAATTCTTCTCGAGACAAGACAGGTTGAAGTCGACTTACTAGAAGAAAATATGGAGTAATTAAAAATGTAGTTGAGCAATCTCGGAAAATCTTCTAGTCATAGCTCTGTTAGATCCAAGAGATCTACTCTCAATTACACGAGAAGATCTCACAATCATAGTTTCAACAAATCTATATCTAATTCTTCTTATCTTTCTGCTGAACCTTTTTTTAGTTTCTCTTGTTATACTTGTGGTGACATTGGTCACCAATCTCTTAACAGTTGGAAATTTTGTTCTGAAAAATGAATTTGGAGACCAAAATTTGCTAATCTAACCCTTAAGGACCCAAAAATACTTGGGTACAAAAAAAAATTATTCTACTTGTTTTGCAGGAGCAGAAAAACCTACAAGAAAAGAGTCCACATATCAGTAGACAATTGATTACGTCTATTTATCTTTTAAGTGATCTGAGAGCATATTGAAATCATTTATAACATTAATTAGTTTATATTAGTTATAAACTTGTTTGAAATATTGATTAGTCTACATAATTAAGTAGGTGTGTAGGGTTATGTTTATTCTTCTCTTCGACCTTTGGTTGTTTATGTGATTTGAAGGTTTACTATGACAAACTTGACTGTTGAGACAAATGTTGTATACTATTTTTTTCTATGATTTGAAGGTATAGTGACATTACAATTATTCTATCAGTATGAATAACCTTATTGTGATGTAATAATGTGAAATATAAGTCCTTTTTTTTTAAAATAGAAGAATGCTTGTGATCTTGTCATCTAGGCTATTAATTTCACTTTTTGAATTGTAATTGAATTTATAGTTACCTTTTAAGTGATTTATAAGTAATCTAAAAGAAAATTTTTATTCAAAATTTTTATTTGTTTATTTTAAAAAATGATGATGTGGCCTATTATAATTCGGCCACATCATCAATTTTTTAAATAAAGAATAAAAAAAAATTAATTAAATTTTTGTACAAAATTATGATTTTTTTAATTTAAAAAATTGATGACGTGGCAAATTATAATTGGCCACGTGTCAAAAATGATTTGCAAAACCACTGTTAAAAAATAATGGCACGAATGTGCCTTTTCTTGAACGGTAATGGCATAAATTAGCCAAACTTTTAACGAATGACATACCTGAGCCTTTTCTGAAAGTTCGATGACATACTTAAGCCTTTTCCCATTTAACTTCCTAAATAAACATGTCATATATATATATATATATATATATATATATATATATATATATATATATATATATATATATATATTCTAAATTCCAGCTAAAATATAAAATGAAGCAAGCATTTCATTAATTATAATACTGGAATATATCAATTTAAGCACAAGTAGATAATGTATAACAATCATAATATATAAGATGAAAGTATCTAAGGAGACTTACCAGATCAAGAAAATTTTGGATCAACTCAATACATTCATTGGCACCATTCCAGTAACCTTGGATAACTCAAATCGAGTAGTCGGTGATTCACCAGGCTGATTTGGATTTGAAAATATTTCCTCCCAATTAAATAAACATTCATTACTAATTGATGAAGTTGGAATATCGAATTTTAATAGTTTTGCCATTTCATTTAATGCTGCAATAAGTATCCCAAAAATAATTGATTTCTCCCTATTATTATGATGATGATGAAATTCATAATTTTCTTGTGGTGATGGAGACATTACTGAGAATATATTATCACTAGCATTATTATTTTGATGATATGCAATGGAAGATCCGCTTATATTTTCGAGAGAAGATTTTGGTGGTGCCATATTTGAACTTCCAGGAATGATATTTGATATGCTTTCGTGCTGCAAAATGAAAAAAAATATTAGCAATTCTTAAGTTACTTACTATACTAAGTAATCATATAACATACTATCAACATATCATTATCATCATATTTCTGTAATATCTTTGATTATTACACATTTGCTTATTCTATTATTCTGGACTTAGTTCAAATCTCCCATTTAGTATTCAAATATCTTTTTTATTTTTTAATGAGTCAGAAAAAAAATAATAGTTCCTAGTTGTAAAGACCCAAATTTTGATCGATTTTAATGGTCTAGATCTCTAGTAGAAATATAGTTTTTTGTCATTTTAGAAATTTTTTGCTAAGGTTTGATACTTTCAAGGAAGTTCATATATTTCAAATTATTTTCCATGTCTCTATAATTAGATTTAATGAGCTACAACTAAATTGAAATATACATCGAATGAAAACAGTTTAATTAAGACATAAACTTCCTTAATAAGATTCATATATTGATGAGACAAAAGGACTTACTTTCAAATCTATTGATCAATTCAATGAGAAAAATAAATAAATAAGTAGTTAACAATAAATATGTTAAAATTAAAAAAAGAAATCATAAGTAAAATATTTAATTGTACATGAAGGAAAGAAAACATAAAAATAAAATACAAAGTAAAAATAATAATTCTTAATAGAGGAAGTAATTGTTGTATTAAATCCCACATTCGAAAAACATAACAAAATTTGGAGGAACATTTTGTGGCCTAACACAAAAGATTCACTTGACACACCATGGAGTCTACCCACTTTAAATTATTAATTTATTTCTTAAGTATTGATACATTTAATGAAAAACAAATTGATACATTATAGAAAGGACGCTAATTAAACTTACCTCTATTGGAGTACTTTTGCTTTGAAATTGAACCACATTCTGCTCAGTATCGAGCCCTATTTCTCTACTCACTTTATTTTGCTGATTCTCATTTGGATGTGAACATGCATTTGAGAATCTTCATTTAAGAATACAAGAAAAGAACAACAATTATTGAATAAGTTTTTAACAAATTAAATCTAATACGAAAAGAATAAAAAAGACTTTAAGCATCATATAAGACATGTGATTGATAAGTATTTCTCTGTCATTAGCTAGGGTCTCAAATCTTGTATTACGAAATTAAATCATCATTGCTAGAGAATCTTTCATTAAAAAAAATTGACTTCATTCCCATTGTTAATCCTAGGGATCATGCTTTCTCTCAGCTTTGGAGTCATCATCTTTGGTAGGGAGCATTTTACTCAAAGTTAGACTTTTCATTGCATTTATGAATAACTCGATCCCCAAAGTTGAACTTTTCGACACATATCTAGATTATGTTGGACTTGAAATATTTTTTTTTATTCAAATCTTGATTAGTGAAACCCTAATGTGAGACTTTTTGATGTGAATCGGGATTAGTCGAGTTCATAAAATTACATCGAGAACCAACCATTAGAAAGAAGTTCCATTTTTAATTTAAAATGAGAAAGACATTTAACTTGAATAAACTCACGTCTTTATGCTTAGATACTAACGAGTGATCAAGAAGAAATAGATTAATTAATTAGAGGAGTATATATATATATCTGTATATCTATATATCTATATCTATCTATCTATCTATCTATCTATCTATCTATCTATCTATCTATCTATCTATCTATATATATATATATATATATATATATATATATATATATATGATGATCCATCAAAATAAATTATCTTTGAATCATTTCTACAAAGAAACCATAAATACAATTTAATAGAAAATCAAATGTACATATCGTTAATTAAATATCAACGGGGCTATAAAAACAATAGGAAAATGCAACACATGAAATTAACAACAATTAAACCTAAATTAATGCAAAAAACACACATATAGAAAATAAATTATTATATCACTAATTAGTTTTGATTTTACAAACTCATTCCTCTTAGAAAATGAAATTGACTATGGAACCTAACAAGACAAAAATATGAACATATATATGAATGCTCAAGTTCTTTTTTGTTTTTATAAATTAATAAACTTACGCTTTCAGACGTTGAGTTTGTTCCACGACGAGTCTTTGATATTGTCTTTGCTTTTCCAATCTTTGTTGGCATGTGATGATTCTCCAACATCTTCTTTCTCTCAATCTGTTATTTATCTTTGCTATTTTTCAGCTCAATAATACAAAACAAGAAAAAGAACAAAAAAAATTCAAGTATTAATCTATTTGATTTGTGATTATTGAATTAATTTATATATGAAGATACTAAAATAGAAATAAGAGAGTTTGTGTGTGTATATATATATATATATATATATAGAGAGAGAGATGTACACACTTTTAATTAATAAGAAGAGATTGTGAGAAAATTTATCAATTCATAGTGAATGATATGTTTATATAGGTGAAAAAATTGGTTTAATATGTGAGATAGAATCAGATACTGTAAAATGCAATATCTAAAAATTTTAAAAAGGAGGAAACTCAGAGATAATATAAAGTGTGAACACCAGATAAAAATTGTGATTTATTTTATTTATCTTTCACAAAAATATTTGGTTTTGGAATAATATATAAGGTTTGCTATTTATATATTTTCTATAAAAGTTACATCATAGGATAAATTTCATAAATGAAAATATAATTATGACTTCCACAAAAATATTTGGTTTTGAAATAGTATATATGGTTTGCTATTTATATATTTTATAAAAATTTATCATAAAATGAATTTCATAAATTAAAATTTAATTATGACAATTATTCATCAAAGTTACATAATTATGTTTTTAATAGAAAAATCATAATTTTATTTGTCATATTATAATGTAACTGATGTACCGTGGTTTCACGGTACTTTCAATGCTTTTTCCTTAAGCTTAGGGTGTGTCTAAGGACTTTTTGTATTAGTTTTGATGTATTTTTCTCTTTGTGTGCAGGAAATCTGTCCAGAATGAAAACGCGGAAGAATTGTGCTGAAATTGCAGAAGTGATGACCTACGGATCCATCGACGGTCCGTCGACCCCTCGACGGTCCGTAGGTGGCAACCGTCGTATGATGGAAATGCTGCTGAAGGAAGATGGGGAAATTCTGACTAAGTGTGGGGATACAGAGACTCTTGACGGACCATCATCTCTACGACGGACCGTCCTGCAGATCCGTCATCGTTAACAGAAAGTAGCCCCAGTACCCATCTTGAAAAGATTATAAGTGTGGAGAAACGGAAGCCATCGACGGACCGTCGTGCACTCAACGGACCGTCATCCTTGTCCATCGATGGTAACAGTGAGTTGGAGAGGAAAGCAGCTGAAAAACAAGCTAAGTGTGGAACGATGGAGGCCTCGACGGTCCGTCGTCCCGGTCGTCAACTCAGACGCGTTTTTTGGGCAGATTTTTCTTAAATAGATTTCCCTTTTATGTTAGGACTTCTGTATTATAAATATTTGTAAAAACCTCATTTTTGGGGTTAGACTTTTTGATATTTTTCAGTTTTATTGTTCTAGTTGTTGAACTTGTGATTTTGGAAATTATTCTATTTTCCGGAATCGTTTGTTGCAAGACTTTTGATTAATTCAAGTAATTTTCTGGATTTTCTTCAATCTCATCAAAGTAAGTACATGAATTCTTATCTAATTAATATGAATTGTGTGATTATTAACATGGGTAACTAAATTCATAACTAGGGTTGTGGGAACCATGGGTAAATAACAAGGTAAAAACTAGCTAAAATAATAATTCTAGAATAGTGTCTTGCATGTATTGATAATTCTTTCGTTTAGAAGTCTTTTTAACCAGTGCACGCGTTAGAACTCGCCTTGTTGCTACTTGTCGGACCAAGGAGGTTGATAATAAGAAAATAATTATCAACGTAGATTTAGTATACACTATCTAATAGGCTAGTGTCGATTGGTGCGAAGTAAAAACTAAGCCAAACATCGATTATGATGCTTAATATGAGGTAAAAGTAAGGTTTAGTAAAGCATACAGACGTAGCCGGACCAAGGTGCGGAGTGAAATTTCTTAGTTGCCAGACCACGGAATTAGGGATATAAAACTTACCACTTTGCATGCAAGATACTAGGAAAGAATTGTTATTAGGTAGAATTACCGCGTTATGAACCTGTGGGGAACACTTATGCCCTAGTTACTCTCATTACTTGATAAAAATCAAATCTTTGAACTTGCCACTTGTTTACATAGAAATAGTTAATTACATTTGTTACTTAAAACCCCCCTTTTTGTTACTTGTTTTCGGAAAAGACTTGACTAAATAGAAGTAATCGTAGGTTAAAGTTAAGTCTTAAATCATTTTCCTCGTGGGATTGATCCCAACATCATAGTTGGGTTCTTTACTTGATACGACCACTTATACTTCTTTTCGAGAAGTAAATTTGAGCGTATCAAATTTTGGCGCCGCTGCCGGGAAAAGTGGCTTTTAGATTAACTTTAAGCACATTACTGAAGTTTAGTCAACAATTTCCTAATTTTACTTTTTCTCTTTTGTTTTTGTCTCTTGCATATATAACTTCAGTGTATGCCAAGTACACGTAGTAGAGGAGAACCCATACTCTTACCCGACCTCGAACTGGAGCGTTCACTGCGCAAAATGAACCGAAATCTGGATATTCTCGATGATGAGCTCAACTCAGAAATTCCACCACCGGTTAAAGGTCATGATCAATTATTACCTGAAAATCGTGGGGAAGGTGAAATACAGAGGCAACCTCCCGCTCCACGCCCTCAAGAGTATTATAGGGGATATGATAATGTTACTGACTCTGACGGGCCACTTGTCTTGCCTTCCCTACCACACGGCCATACTTTCGTGGTAACTAGTAGTCTGATGCAAATGCTCACCGCTAGAGATTTATTTTCGGAGCTACCTTCTGAGGATCCACATGCTCACATCGCAAAAGTGAGGTCGGTGTGTAAGAGTTGTGTAGGGAGGCCTGATTTGAATATGGACGTAATTGGGTTAAGAGTGTTTCCTCTCTCACTGACGGGAGAGGCTGCTATATGGTTTATCGAGCTCCCCTATAACTCAATCTACACTTGGAATCAATTGAGGGATGTGTTCTTAGCACGTTACTACCCGGTGTCTAAGACGCTAAACCACAAAGATAAGGTGAACAACTTTGTGGCAATACCGGGAGAATCAGTCAGTAGTTCTTGGGACAAGTTCACTTCGTTCTTGAGAAGTGTCCCCAATCACCGCATCGATGATGTCACTAAAAGAGTACTTCTATTGGCGACAAGATGATAATAATAAAGAATTATTGGATACGATAGGGGGTGGTTCTTATGGGGAGTGTCCGTACGCTGAGATCTCTGAGAAGTTAAAGAAAATCTCCCAAAATAATAAAGCTTGGAGCACTAGTAAGTCAAATATTGGGAGAAACACTTTTGCAGTGCAATCCGCACACAACTCAGCCACAAATGAGATTCGTAAAGAAATGACTCAAATGAGAACTGATCTTGGGTTGGTGTTGAAACACGTCACTGGGGGTGCAGAAAAGGTAAATGCAGTTAACTACTTGTCTAAACCACCACCGCCGACTGATGAGTATTAATATAAGGAGGACTCTTATGCGGTAAATGAGCAGACGGGGGTTTTTCGACCAAACGCCCAAGGCTCCAATCAGGAGACTTGGCGCCATGGTTAAGGAAACCAAGGTCGGAACTATGGTAATTACAACCGAGAGGGTCATTATGTACGAGATGGGAATTACAACCGCGATAACAACTTCAACCGGGGTAACTATGATAACATAAATGATAGGAGTGGGCCCTATGTTCCACCTCAAAATCGTGAAGTTGCTCCTAGGGATGGTGGAGGTAGTATGGCGCGAGTTGAGGATATGTTACAGAAAATGATAATGAGGTTCGATGCTAGTTATGAGCACACTAAAGAGTTGAGGAGTGACTTAGCGAGTATTGGGCAGAAAGTTGATGCACATGCAATCTCGATCAAGCATCTTGAGTTGCAAATGGCCCAATTGTCTTCGACTGTGAACCCACTCCAAACGGGCACTCTTCCTAGCAACAATGTGCAAAATCTGAAAAATGATGGACATTGTATGACAGTCACAACTCGAGGTGGTAAGCAAACCATTGACCCACCGATGCCGTCTGGTGTAGAAAAGGTGATAAGAGGTGATGATGAGGTAGTTGAGGTTAGTGGTGAGTTAGGAGACAAAACGGAGAAAGAAGCTGAGGTACCCCAAAAGGTGACCCCCATGCCTAGACCACCATCTCCAATCCCACAGAGGTTAGTGAAAAAGACCGAGGAGGGTAAGTACCGACGTTTTATCACTATGTTGAAAAAGCTTTCCATCAATGTCCCTTTGATATAAACTCTTGAAAAAATGCCCGGTTATGCCAAGCTCATGAAAGATATGGTTACTAAGAAAAGATCGGTCAGTTTTGAGGATGACGATAGAATGCAGCATTGTAGAGCTATTGCTACAAGGTATCTAGTGCAAAAGAAAGAAGATCCGGATGCTTTCACTATTTCATGTATAATCGGGTTGTTACACTTTGCAAAAGCATTATGTGACCTTGGGGCAAGCATAAATCTCACGCCTCTGTCTATTTACAAGAAGTAGGGTTTGGGTGACCCAAAGTCCACTGCGATGCGGCTACTGATGGCCGATCGAACGGTGAAGAGGCCTATTGGGATACTCCACGATGTGTTAGTAAAGGTGGAGTCATTCATATTTCCGATCGACTTTGTGATTCTTGATTGTGAGATCGATTTTGAGTTGCCTATTATTCTTGGGAGGCAATTCCTTGCTACGGGTAGAGCCTTAGTTGATATGGAAAAAGGGCAAATGAAATTTCAGTTGAACAATGAAGAAGTGACTTTCAACATTTGTAGGTCCATGAGGCAGAATTGTGAGCTCCAATCGGTATCTGCCATATCTTACCGGGTTGAAAAGTTATCTGAGGTACAAATAGAAGAGCGTCTGGGTGTAGAAGCACTAGCGACAGTGATCATGAATTTTGGTAATGATTGCATTGAAGAGTATGGATCATTGGTCGCGACACTTGATCGAGGTGATGTTCGGTTTAAACCAAAGAAGTATGAGTTAGATATGAAGCATTGCGAGTCTCCACCCGCGAAACCATCTATAGAGGAGGCTCCAAAATTAGAACTTAAGGCTCTACCCCATCATTTGAGGTATGTATTCTTGGGAAAAGGTGACACTTTGCCGGTAATTATTGCATCAGATCTGAATGTGAATCAAGTTGAGAGTTTGGTAAAAGTGTTAAAAAGGTTCAAAAGAGCTATTGGGTGGACTATTGCGGATATTATTGGGATCCATCCCGGTATTTGTTCGCATAAAATCCAACTCATGCCCGATCATAAGCCAAGTATCGAGCACCAGAGACGTTTAAATCCACCTATGCAAGAGGTGGTAAATAAGGAAATCATTAAGTGGTTGAATGCTGGAGTGATATATCCAATCACCGATAGTAGTTGGGTATGCCCTATTCAGTGTGTAACTAAGAAAGGGGGAATGACGGTGGTCCCCAATGAGAAAAATGAGCTTGTTCCAATGAGGCCGGTGACTGGATGGAGAGTGTGTATGGATTACCGGAAATTAAATGCATGGACCGAGAAGGACCATTTTTCTATGCCCTTCATGGATCAGATGTCGGATAGACTTGCCGAAAAGGGGTGGTACTATTTTCTTGATGCTTATTCGGGTTATAATCAGATTTTTATTGCACCAGAAGATCAAGAGAAAACTACCTTTACTTGTCCTTATGGGACCTTCGCGTTCAAGAGAATGCCGTTTGGGTTATGTAATGCACCGGCCACATTTCAGAGATGTATGATGTCAATATTCTCCGATATGGTGGAGGACACTATTGAGGTGTTTATGGATGATTTTTCAGTGGTTGGTGACTCCTTTGAGCGGTGTTTGAGTCATTTGTCTGAGGTTCTTAAGAGGTGTGAAGACTGCAACCTTGTGCTAAATTGGGAAAAATGTCACTTCATGGTGAAAGAAGGTATTGTATTGGGTCATCGCATTTCAGAGAAGGGTATAGAGGTTGATCGAGCTAAAGTTGAGGTGATAGAGAGACTTCCTCCACCCATCTCTGTAAAAGGTGTGAGAAGCTTTCTTGGGCATGCAGGCTTTTACCGAAGGTTCATCAAGGATTTTTCAAAGATTGCACATCCCTTGTGAAAGTTTCTTGAGAAAGAGTGTAAGTTTTATTTTGATGAATCATGTCTTAAGGCATTTGGTGAGATAAAGGAAAAGTTGGTGTCTGCACCTATCATCATTTCTCCAGATTGGAGTAAGCCATTTGAGGGTATGTGTGATGCGAGCGGGGTTGCTCTTGGTGTGGTTTTGGGACAACGAAGGGATAAAATCCTTCACCCCATTTACTATGCTAGTAAAGCCCTCAATGAAGCCCAAAATAACTACACCATGACTGAGCAAGAGCTCTTTGCAGTAGTCTTTACTTTCGAGAAATTTTGCTCCTATTTGCTTGGCAGTAGAGTTATAGTGCATACTGATCATTCTTCTTTGAGATATTTGATGGTAAAGAAGAATGCAAAACCGAGGTTGATTCGTTGGGTATTACTATTGCAAGAATTTGACTTTGAGGTGAAAGATAGAAAAGGACCGAAAATTAAGTTGCTGATCACCTGTCCCAATTAGAAGATGAAGCAATGAGGGAGTTAGGTGAAAAGGCTAAAATTGATGATACTTTCCCAGATGAACATGTATTGGCTGCCTCCCACGACTTGATTCAATAGTTCACAGATTTTGCGAATTATCTGGCTAGTGATATCGTCCCATCGAACTTGTCCTTTCATCAAAGGAAAAAGTTCATGCATGATGTGAAAAAGTTCTTTTGTATGAGCCATACTTATATAGGAGTTGTGCCGATGGGCTTATTCGGCGTTGTGTGCCGGAAGTTGAGATGTTGAGTGTTTTGGAGGCATGCCATTCTTCGCCTGTAGGTGGGCATCATAGTGGTATCCGGACTGCTCACAAGATCTTGCAATGTGGCTACTATTGGCCAACCATCCACCAAGATGCTCATGAGTTCGCCAAGGCATGTGATAGATGCCAAAGAGATGGTGGCATTTCGAGAAAGCAAGAGCTCCCTTTAAATCCCATTCTTGTGATTGAATTGTTTGATGTGTGGGCATTGACTTTATGGGCCCTTTTGTGAGTTCTCATGGGATGAAGTACATTCTTATGGCAGTCGATTATGTGTCTAAATGGGTGGAGCTATCACTTGAATAATGAAGGGAAGAGTGTCACCGCGTTCTTGAAAAAGAACATATTTTCCAGATTTGGCACCCCAAGGGCTATTATTAGTGATGGGGATCCCACTTTTGCAACAAGCTATTTAAGGGATTATTGAAAAATATGGGGTTCGCCATAATGTGGCCACTCCGTACCATCCTCAAACTAGTGGGCAAGTTGAGGTGTCAAACAGGAGATTAAGCAGATTTTGGCAAAAACGGTGAATGCTAGTAGAACGGATTGGTCAAGGAGGCTTGATGATGCTCTTTGGGCCTACCGGACAGCATACAAGACTCCCATAGGTATGTCCCCATACCAACTTGTATATGGGAAGGCTTTCACTTACCAATTGAATTAGAGCATAAAGCCATGTGGGCAATGAAGAAGTTGAAAATGGATTGGAATGAGGCTGCGGAACAGAGGTTAAACGGGTTGAATGAGCTTGATGAATTTCGCTTGAAGCATATGAAGTTCATCCCTCTACAAAGAAAAGATGAAGAAGTACCATGACCAAAAGATTGAGAAGCGCGATTTTTTTGTTGGGGATTTGGTGTTTTTGTTCAATTCTAGGTTGCGCTTATTTCCGGGCAAACTCAAGTCCAAATGGACTGGTCCCTACTTGATCACCCAACTATTCCCTCATGGTGCGGTTGAGTTGGAGAACAAGGAGGGTGTGAGGTTCAAGGTGAACGGGCAGCGCATCAAAATCTATCTGGGGCATGCTGAAACGGCGAATGAAGTGATCGAGGCATACCATCTTGATAAAGTCGGAGTAATCAAGAGTCCTCCGTCGTGCCGCGACGTTAAATCAAGCGCTGATTGGGAGGCAATCCAATATGTATCCTCTAGCCAACTATAGGTCTTTCGTGATTTTCTAGGAATAGTTGCATTATTTTTGCTTTTATTACTTAATGTCCCATTTGAATGTTCTTTTATTTTTCTTTAGAAGTGTTGGCTAGAGCGTAGTTTAGGGTCCGTGTCCAAAAAGTGTCCAGAAAATACAAAAAGATTAGCTTAATGGGTGTTAAATGTGCAGGGACCATATCACTAGAAATCTGCAGAAAACTGGTCTGGTGCACCCATCGACGGACCATTGGTAGGATCCGTCGTGCCCAGGTATGTTCTTTCAATATTTCTAAGTTAGGGCACTGCCGATGGAGGTGTTGACGGACCGTCGACCCACTTATGGTCCGTCGACGGGGAATCGTCGATCCGTCACCCACCAACCTGACCCGACTCGTCCGGCTATATATTAAAAGTTTTTTTTTTAGTTTTTCAGTTACCCACCTCTTCACATACCCCGATAACCGTTTTCCCTCCCTATTTCCTCTCATTTTTCCCCACTTCGTCACCCATTAACTCCCAATTCCTCATCAGATTCCCACACATCCCCTAATTCCAAAAGTTCCTTTCACTCCCGAATCTCCCATTTTCTTTAGTCCCTTTGCCGGTCGGTGTTCGTGGTTGTTGTTGTTGCTGTTCAAATACTAGTGTTCATACTCCTTTTTCTCTACTACAATTTTCAGGTATGTTTTTTTGATATGCTAGATTAACTATCGTTAATTTTCTTAATTACCTTGATGTCTAACTGTGTGGGTACTGAATTTTGAACCCCTTTTGCGTGCTAAAACTTACACCCAAAAGTCCTAAGTCCCTTAGAACACTGAAATTAAAAGGGATGGGGGTTTCTTGTTAAAAATGGCATGTGTTTGCATGATTGTGTTCTGACCTAGGGTTTGATAGGCTGTCGAAAATGAATGTTAAAACTAGGAAAATTCATGCCCTACGAATGATGGGATGCTGGGTAAATGTTTGGGAAACTTAAGCTTCTAAGGATACTCCAAATTAGTAAGATCGGGGAACCAAATTGGCTGCAAAATTTTGTCCCTGAAGGACAGTATGAGACCCTGTCGATGGACCGTCGTTGGGGTCCGTCAACCCCAACTTCCCTTGCTTAATCTTAGTGTCCGTCGATGGACCCCTTTGACGGATCATCGTCCCTTTGACGGTCTGTCCTGCACAACCGTCGACGCTGTCAGAACCTTTGCTTCTGATTTTCTATAAAATTAATCTAAGTGTATGTCGACGGACCCCTATGACGGACCGTCATCCCTTCGACGGTCCGTCCTGCATAACCGTCGACACTGTCAGAACCTTTGTTTATGATGTTTTTAAATTTTATTTTAAGTGTCCCTCGATGGACCCCTTTGACGGACCGTCGACACTGTCAGACCCTTTGCTTCTGATGTTTTCCAAAAAATTTTCTAAGTGTCCCTCGACGGACCCCCATGATGGACCGTCGTGCCTTCGATGGACTGTCGATGGGTCCGTCATGCAGTGTTGTACTTCTGCACTGCCATTCCATTTCTGAGTTCTGCTCTTGTGTTTTCTTCTTTTGCATGTGTTGCAGGCTTCTACTGGTACTAATTACTTCTCTTTGCAGGTACAAATGACACCTAAACAAGACTGTGTCTACTCACGAGGGCGTTCCAAGTCCGTTGCCCTGTCAAAACGGATGATCAATGGCTCCGACGATGAGCGTGACCTAGAGTACGTGCCACCAGGCACCCTCACTCCTACCCGTGCTGCCAGCACCACCAGAGCCAAGCCCACGAAGATGGCGCCCGGTGGAGTCACTGCCTCCCAGTCTGAAGAGAAGAGCATACTGACCGGCACACCTTCTGGGTCGGCTGCACATTCTGAGGGAGCGTCTGGATCCGAGGAGGCTTCCGGTTCTGAGGAAGCATCCGGCTCTGTGGAGGCTTCCGGGTTTGAGGAGGCTTTTGCTTCTACTAGTGCCAATGCTCCAGCCACTTTGGTCCAGTCTGCCTTGTCTTATGAGGCTGATAGTGCTGACTCCACTCCAGCACCCCAAACTGGCGTCCCCGCTCCGGTTGCTGATCAACTCAACAGGTGGTGTGTCGAGGGGCAATATCAAGTTTACACTGATTCCAAGCTACCAAATGACAAGGGGGTCATAACCCGGACCCTGACACTCGAGCAGCGGGTTCTCACGGGGAGTCTTCCCACCATGCCGGCCATTCATGAGTTATTCACCAGACATCGGCTGGAGTGGATGGCTCGAGATGTAGGCCTCTATAGCGAGGAAATAGTCCGATAGTTCTATGCCTCCTATGTGGCATCTCTACGATATCAGCTGGACAGGCGGGCAGCCCCCGCCAAACATGCACCTTTGGAGTACGTCCGAGTCTGCGGCATGTGGGTTGATATTTCCTTGCTGACCATTTGCAAGTTTCTCTATGGCGCGGATGTTGATGCCACCCGGACCCCTCTCACCGCCGAGTTTGACTATCAGTGGAAGTTGATCCAAGATGGCCGGTTTCAGCATGAGCCAGATATGAGAGAACCACCAAGCGGTGGATTGCACAGAACCTCTCCGTGGATGGTGAGGCTGCCGATTGGGTGCAGGAGCCCAAGGGGAGTATCAAGAAGGCCACCTCACCTTCACTGCCAAGTTCTTATGGCTATTGGTCCGACACTGTCTTTCCGCCACTGCTACTGATAACATTCTCACTTGGGATCGTGCAATGCTGATGGCTGCCATGGTTGCGGGGTTCGAGGTGGACTTCGCATGGCTATTGCAGGTTGTGATGCATGAGAGGGTTTTTAAGGTCACTACTACTTATCCCTTCCCGTGCATGGTTTTTGCATTGTGCAGGTCTGCAGGAGTGCCTGTGTGGCACATTGATGTGATCAAGACTCCGCCTGGCACAATGGATGTTGGCCTCATTCGGGATGAGGCCAATGAGTTGGCTCCCCACAAAGGGCCCCGTCCTAAAGTGCAGCCGCTTGGTAAGAACTTGGTGGCCACGGTAGAGCAAGCCCAAACGGCTAATCCGGCTACATCTGAGCCTACCGACACCACTCCGGTTGAGTCTGTCACGACCGGAATCTAGACCCAGACGAGACCGGCGTCGTTGACCTCTCAGAGGTCGCAGACAAGCCTACTTACGTCATTCTTACTTCATCTAGGTTAATTTTAGCGGAAAATTTGAAACTTTTTGTTTCTTAACATACTTATAAAAACATCTTCACTAATACGTAATTGTTCACCATCAACCATCTAACATTAAGAGATAAACAACTAAAAGAAATAGTTCAATTCTTATTAAGTGTATAATTGCCAAAATGGCACCAATACATAGTCTGAATAAAAACAGGAAAGAAGCGCTAGTGGAACATGCTCCACTAGCTCAACTCTAAAACTAAGCTAGAATATAAAACAGTAGCATCCTCGAAAGCATGAGGACCTACCAAAACCGGATGAATGTTGGACGTCCGGATAACCGCAGCGATGATCCTGTAGCTCTATCGTCCACCTGTGCCTGCACCTAAAATAGTAGAGTTTGTATAGGGTTAGTACACACTTGTACTAAGTATGGGTATATGCAAGCACACACCAAGGACATGCATGAGAAAGAATAGCTCTTTCCTAACAACATGATTTTTGGAAGTCAAGTCATTGGACTTGCCAAATTGAGATTTGGAAAGTTTCCTCATTTTGATTAGGAATGTAAATGATCTTTCCAAATTTGGATTAGGAAAGTCAGTGAGCTTTCCAGATTGGAAATAGGAAAGTTATGCCATGAGAATAACATACATCATCATACTTTTCACGTTTGCACACAGCACATAACATTTACATATAACACATATCATATAGCATACAATACATTTTGCATGTAGCACATAACTTCTTTCATATCATTCATTCATATGCCATGAGACCTTGGAATCATGGACTTGACATTAAGACATCCCAGAAATGAGGGCTCAACATATGGGACCTCAACTAGGGAGTCTTCATTAGCAAACATAGAGTCTGCTTCATTCATTCATACGTATTTCATTTCATTTCGTTCATAGTCCAGTGTAACCACCGGTTATACCTAGGATGTAGTTTAAGACTTTCATTAGGTTCGTTGTGCAATGACCAAGAATGACCTAATGTCATTACTTGAATCTAACTCACCTTTTGATTATCCTATCCTAACACCTTTGGTATTCATTCATTTCATTATGTGCATTATTTGAGGCTGGCCTCATTCATTCATTGGGAACTTTAACTTTAACCGACATAGATCATGTGAGCATCATGAAATCCAGTGTCTCCCCCACACCGAAAAGAGGTGGAATCACCGGCCAAAGTGATCCAATAACATGCTAGCGTACATGGGAATTTAACCCCGCCAGATCCCTATATTGGCAGTATAGGTTCGAAGACTAGGAGATATAAGGAGACCCATACCCGGCATGCCGGACAGTCTCATCTCATGAGAGTTACGTGAACCTCCGCCCTTCCCGAAAGAAGGCATCTCCGCTCATAGCTAGTCTATCGGTGCTCAGTATAAAGTTCGATTACATTCATCTCAAACGTCATAGAAGCTGGCTTCTAGTATGAGGACATCATAGCTCATTATATGATTTCTTATCTCATCATTCGTATTGAGTGTGTTAAGCTCAATACTCTCATTAGAGTGTTCATAGAGACTGGTCTCTTCATTATCTTACACTCCCATAGGTGAGTACGTATTGGTAACATTTACATAGGCTCATTTGAGATTGTTCTCATCATTTACATTAGCCTCTTATCGTGTTGTCACCACATTCATCATCATTAGCATCTTTGCTTTTCATAGTTATTCACCTCTTATTACGTGAATGTTCATTTCATCATATGCCAATGCACTTGGCCATTTGGTGTGCTTTACACCCTTACTTAACCCTTCTAGGGTTTCATTATTTCATTGTTCATTTCATCATTTCATTGTTCATCTCATCATATGCCAATGCACTTGGCCATTTAGTGTATTTACACTCATACTTAACCCTTCTAGGGTTCATCATTTCATTTCATACATCTTAGGTTCACTTACTTTTGAACGTATGTTAGACTTATGAGTCTATACACACAAGCCATGAGACTTCATTCATAATTCGTTAAGTGATTCATACATTCCTAAGATAATATAGTACAAGACTTATGTATCTTGTATATACGCCAAGATCTTGATTTTGATCTAAGTAGATGGCATTATTCTTGGATGATTTGTTCACGTATGACTTATGTATCAAACGGAAGTTTGGGCAAGGAAACCCAAGTCTTGAATCAATTGGATATCATTTATATTTTTAATTGATTTTATTCTAATATTCATAACATTTTAACCCTAAGTTAAATCACAATATTAACATTGAAGGATTAATTTTCTACTTAACCTTTTCTTGAATTTGGCCGATGGGTTGTGGGTTCGTGCCCCCCACAACCCCATTTTCATTTTTCATTAACATGATATTCTCCCATTTTTTTCTTAAACCAAGAGGTTGTGGGATTAAACCCCCACAACCTCTTTTATTTTACTCTTAATTTCGCCCAAGTAGGGAGGTTGTGGGTTCGAACCCCCACAACCTCCTTACTTTTAATTAATTTTCGCTAAGGGGCTGTGAGGTGGTGGGTTCGAACCCCCACAGCCCCATATATATATTTTTAATATTTTTCTCCAAGTTTAGAGCATGGACAGTGAGGTCGTGGGATCGAACCCCCACAGACTCACCTATTTTTTTAAACTTATTTTCGCCTCCTTTATTCCAGCCTTGAGGTCGTGGGTTCGATTCCCACGCCTCACATCTTTTATTTTTCCTTATTTCTCCCTATTCTTTGCTGCCCATAATTCATGTGTTCGATTCCCCCCATCCCCATTTTTTTATTCATTTCGTGGGCAGCAGCTAAGGGGTTCGAATCCCCTTAGCCCCAACACATTTTTTTTAAAAATTCTCAACCTTGAGGTCATGTGAGGTCTTGGGTTCGATTCCCCTTGACCTCACCTATTTTAATCACTTTTAAAACTCCTTCAAAATTTCCAGAAGCTGCCCAAAATCAACATCACAAGCTGGAAATTTTGATTCCCTTTTTGCAGCCTATTTTCTCCACTCTTTAACGTTAAACGTTCATGCATTTGGAGTAGTGTTTAGTGAGTACTTTAGGTGCGTTTTCATGGACATATTTGGCCAAGAATTTATCATTTAATTCAGCCACATTACACTTAATTGAACTTACATAAGTTTATACACTTAAAATGACAACAAAAACCATATCAAACTTGAAGCTATAAATCAAAACTCATTTACAGTAAGTTTACAGTAAACTTTTTCACATACACACACATATTTTCGGCAACAAGGCTTGTCATTCATATGATTCCAAATACATGTTCATGAACATATTCATCATGAAAACACATTGCAACACCTAGTTTCTACCAGCAAACATACCAACCTATGATTTGATGGGAGCTAATGACAGGGACATGCAACGGGGAACAACCCTAGTTTTCAGATTGAATATTCTTAATCCTAAGGGTCTCTTGGGAAGGGGACCAAGAGTAAGAAGACCCATACATTTATTTTTATTGTTCAACCACGAAATTGCTGACCAAAATCGTCTCCAAAATCAGTCCAAGTTCAACACTTCAACACCAATCGACGGAAGACTCCTCCTCTTTGCTTAAAGTGATGGATTTACGTTGTTTTTCTTTGATTTTTGGTGTGAGTTCTTCAAGTGTGAAGAACTTCAATATTTTTCAGTTTTTGAACTTGTTTTGGCAGAGATAAAACGTGAGAGAGATAGTGAAACGTGAGAGAGAGATAGTGAGAGAGAGTGGCTTAAAATTAGGAGTTTTAGTTTGGGAATTAGTCAAACTAGGACTCTTTGTTAAACCTTTAAATAAAAAATCTGATTTTTTCTTTTTCTTAAATCAGCTAATATTTATTAATTAATTAAATTAATTTATCCATTTAAATAAAAACAAGTTAAATCATTGCTTCCACCTAGGTTCGAACCCGGGTGGAGCAAGACTTCACTTCAAGAGCTCAATTTCGGCTCTCTCTCCCCAAATTGCACCTCCACTTTATTAATTAAATAATTACATATGTATTTAGGGTAATTACGATATTACCCTTAGCCTGGAAAAAGACCATTTTACCCCTAGACCCTCAAAACTTAAGCTTTCCTCTCTTTAAGTTCGGTAAATACTCGTTCGAGTATATCTTCGTATTCGAGAGCTCTACATGGTTGGTCCAAACCTTTCCAAGCTCAATTAACTCCCCAAGTTAGTTGGCTTGGTTGTAGAAAGGGTTCCGAGGTCTGGTTCTACGTGCATCAATCCGTGTGAACCCTGGTCTAATCATAAGCATTCTTGACACACTAAGCATTTCTTATCTTATCCATTTTCAGGGTTGTTACAGAGTCTATCCCGGGTGGTAGCACCGCTCCGAGCTCCTCCCGCTCGACTCAATCTGCTATACTGGTCCCGCTTGCTAGGGTCTAGAAACTAGAGGCCCAAATGGCCACACTTCTGCATCACATTCAGCCTTGGATGCAGAGGTCCATCGCTGAGGCAGAGGAGAGTATAGAGAGGAAGATGGCCCAGCATACTGAGCGGAAGATCATGGAGGTTCACCAGCGCTTGGATGCATTTTAGTTGCGGGTTCTCACCCGTCCAGCTCCTACAGTGGATGTGATGACTCTCCAGGTTGCTGTGGAGAGTCTGAGAGCAGACTTGGATACCATACTGGAGGCTCGGGTGCCTGAGTCTGAGGCCCCTTCTACAGAGCCCGCTGAGGACACGGTGTTGGCTGCTCTGTTCTCCTCCATTGCTGCACCAACACCTCCCCCACGAGATCGTGCCAAGAGGCACCGAGCTATAGATGAGGATGAGTCTCGGGCACGGAAGAAGGAGCGCCATGAGTTGGAGGCCGTGAGGAGAGCCTCGCTGATTGATGAGGAGGCCCGCCAATTGAGGGTTCTAGAGGTGGCTGCTGGGGTGTCTAGTTCCAGAGTTGTTGAGGCTGAGAGGAGCACTACAGATGGTGCTGTTATTGCTGAGGACACTACTGATGGTGTCCCTACTACAGAGGGAGAAGGTTTCTGGAAACCGGACCCGCCAACTTGTTGATCGCCGACACTTTGCGCCTCAGGTTTGCTTCACCTACCACCCTATTTTATATACTTTTATGCATTGGGGACAATTGCATGTCTTTTTGTTGGGGGTGGGGTAAATGGAAAGTGAGTGCTAGGGTGAAGTCTGAGTAGCCCAATTCACGATCCTCTCTTGGGGTTTTCTTGCCTGTTTTCTTTTTCCCCAAAAGATTGATTATTTTATTGTTGAACCGGCATGTTCTCTTGTACATAGTATATAAATGGAATCTTAAGCATGATGTCTAAACAAAATGATATCCTGATTTAAAGAAAAATGCTGCATGACTAGGCACAATAACTGATAAATGTGTGGCTTTAAGCTTGACATAGAGATACACCACTGCATGACCCTAAATCTAAAACTCAAACTAGGTTTCTGATAATTTGGTAGAGTAATGAGATGTCAAGTGAGTGTAAGGAAAATTTGAATATTCTACCATTGGTACTGAGCTAGAACTTGCCTGGTTAGTCCTGCTAAAAATAAGCTGTGATAGACAATTAGAAAAGGATCATAGGCCCTTGTTCAAGATAGCCAATCTTTAGCCTATATAACAGAAAAAAACCCGAATGAAATTAATCCCTTCTTGATCCAAATGATTTGAGCTTAAAATAGACCTTTCTTTTTCACCCCAACTGATCTTTTTTGGGAACAATGTGTTGGCCCTGGTCCCTCCTTGGACATGTGCAATTCAGCTTATGCCAAAAAACATAAGTTGAGGGTGGCTAATGCAGAAAACAACCTTGTCATGGCCCTAACCCAATCTTGGGTATTGTGTACCTTGACTCATAGCAGAGCCATGCGTTGAGGGTGGCTATTATGAGGAATGCTCCGGAAAGTAGGGTTGAAAGAATAAAGAGAGAGAAAGAACAAAAGAAAAGTGACTCAAGAAAAGTTGAAAGCAAAGTGAAAAGTTTGAAAATTTGAAAATACAGGTAAGAAAAGAGGGAGTCATTTACACAAAAGGAGAAAAAAGAGAGAATATCAAGGCGAAATAATATAAAAGAATTAAGAAATAGGGCGGAATAAAATGATGAAAAGGTAGGACGCTTAGCCTTTATGTCAAGGAGGGCAATAAGTCACTAAAATACATCTAAATGTATCCTACCTGACCCCGAGCCTAAGTTACAAGCTAAGAAAGTCCTATCGTGATCCTAAGAGTCTATTATGGTGAACTTAAAGTAGTGAAAATAAGGGCAAGCCAATGGCGATAAGTATAAATGAGGTGTGAAGTTGTTCTGAGAGCGAGTGTTGAAAAATAATCCTTATACTCAAACTGAAATCATTGTGTGAAAAATGAGGATGTTGTTTTGAAGCGAGGACACTATTGCAATACCGGAAAATTGGTACCTTGGTGAGAGATCAAAGAGGATAGGTGTCGGTGTGTGGTGAGTCTATGTCATGGTCTGATCCGCAAGAGCGAGCCTAATAGTGATAGCATACATAAACATAATGAAAATAATCGGGATTGATAGCTAGATGATTGTGAAAGCTAAAATAAGGATACTCTTGTACAAAGATTTTGAGGTGAGTCATAGTGCGTCGCTTGAAGACAAACAACGAATTTAATTTGAGGGTGTTGATGTACCGTGGTTTCACGATACTTTCAATGCTTTTTCCTTAAGTTTAGGGTGTGTCTAAGGCCTTTTTGTATTAGTTTTAATGTATTTTTCTCTTTGTTTACAGGAAATCTGTCCAGAAGGAAAATGCGGAAGAATTATGCTGAAATTGCAGAAGTGACGACCTAAGGAGCCATTGATGGTCCGTCGACCTCTCGATGGTCCGTAGGTGGCAACCGTCGTATGAAGAAAATGCTGCTGAAGGAAGATCGGGAAATTCTTACTAAGTGTGGGGCTACAGAGACTCTTGACGGGCCGTCATCTCTACGATGGACCGTCCTGCAGATCCGTCATCGTTAACAGAAAGTAGCCCCAGTACCCATCTTGAAAAGATTATAAGTGTGGAGAAATGGAAGCCATCGACGGACCGTCGTGCACTCAACGGACCGTCATCCTTGTCCGTCAATTGTAACAGTGAGTTGGAGAAGAAAGCAGTTGAAAAAGAAGCTAAGTGTGGAACGACGGGGGGGCCTCAACTGTCCATCGTGGCCTCGACGGTCCATCATCCCGGTCGTCAACTCAGACATGTTTTTTGGGCAGATTTTCCTTAAATAGATTTCCCTTTTATGTTAGGACTTCTTTATTATAAATACTTGTAAAAACCTCGTTTTTGGGGTTAGACTTTTTGGTATTTTTCAGTTTTATTGTTCTAGTTGTTGAACTTGTGATTTTGGAAATTATTCAATTTTCCGGAATCGTTTGTTGCAAGACTTTTGATTAATTCAAGTAATTTTCTGGATTTTCTTCAATCTCATCAAAGTAAGTACATGATGAATTGTGTGATTATTAACATGGGTAACTAAATCCATAACTAGGGTTGTGGGAACCATGGGTAAATAACAAGGTAAAAACTAGCTAAAATAATAATTCTAGAATAGTGTCTTGCATGTATTGATAATTCTTTCGTTTAGAAGTCTTTTTAACGAGTGCACGCGTTAGAACTCGCCTTGTTGCTACTTGCCGGACCAAGGAGGTAGATAATATGAAAAGAATTATTAACGTAGATTTAGTATACACTATCTATTAGGCTAGTGTCGATTGGTGCGAAATAACAACTAAGCCAAACATCGATTATGATACATATGAGGTAAAAGTAAGGTTTAGTAAAGCATACACACGTAGCCGAACCAAGGTGTGAAGTGAAATTTCCTAGTTGCCGGACCACGGAATTAGGGATATATAACTTACCACTTTGCATGCAAGATACTAGGAAAGGATTGTTATTAGCTAGAATTACCGCGTTATGAACTTGTGGGGAACACTTATGCCCTAGTTACTCTCATTACTTGATAAAAATCAAATCTTTGAACTTGCCACTTGTTTACTTAGAAATAGTTAATTACATTTGTTACTTAAAATCCCCCTTTTTGTTACTTGTTTTCGGAAAAGACTTGACTAAATAGAAGTAATCGTAGGTTAAAGTTAAGTCTAAATTATTTTTCTCGTGGGATCGATCCCAACCTCATAGTTGGGTTCTTTACTTGATACGACCGCTTATACTTTTTTCGAGAAGTAAATTTGAGCGTATCAGTGACCATGTCCAACCTTTCTCTATTTCACTCTCCATTTTCTATTTGGAGAGTAAAATAGATAATTCTCTTTCCAACCACTCGCTATTTCACCGTCTAGTCTTCAATTATCGAGAGGGGAATAGTAGTTCTTCAAATTTGGAGAACTACTATTCACACACTTTATTTTAACTTTTTTATTATAATATTATTATTTATTTTTATAACATTGATAATCAACGCATTATCAATCATATAAATCCATCAATTAAATCTATCGAATATTTAATTATTTTTAAATATGATATAATATTGATGTATATTATTAAATATATGTCACGGCCCAAAAATAAACGTGATGCCACTCGTCTTATCCCACCAAGACAAGTCAGCCTAAAACTCAACCATTACAATAAAATGCGGAAATTCTATAATAATCTCAACAATACCCCCCCAAATCTGATTTTCACGTGTACATGCCTATAAAATATTACAAATGAATCAAAAGAAAGGTACGAGTCTCATACGACATTGTTCCTAGAGTATAAAAAGATCATAACTAGGAGTAAGAAGGTATGCCGAAATGACAAACAACTACCTCAAAAATCTCCATTAGAAGCCTCAGACAAGGAGAAGAGAAAATATCACAAAGGTCCAGACTAATAACCTACAAAAAATTATAGAAGCAAGGGGTGAGTACCAAACCACACGGTACTCAACAAGTAAACCTCTAAACATAAGCTAAGGGGATAAAATATGGGTACTCCTTACACACCCACCGAACCTTCACAAAACCAGCCAAACCTAAAGTTCACCATTTACAAGCACACATCTCAACAACAATATTCTAACAATCCCATATTCTCAACAACAAGCTCAATATTCATCAATTACAACCTCCACAAAAAGGAACTCACAATATCAATAACACACAAGATCAAGTTCATCAAATAGAGATAACCAAATATCAAGTACTTTTTAACCACCAATAAAATACATAATCATAACTCGATCTCAACACGGACGATCTCCACGTGTTAGACCTTTACTCATACCCAATCTCATGTCAATGCATGTGCACAATATGATATCAAATAAAGGGGATGATGCAACATCTCAATAAATCAAATGTCGCTAAGACATATAATCACCGCAATTATCACAATAATACGGGTTCAGTAAAGAACTTAATCACACATAATAAATCAAGTCAATAATATATCAGCTAATGCCCATATGCTTTGACATTCTCGGATTAAAATCCACATTCTATAGTAATAAACTTTGCCTTTGTAACACTGGTACTCGTACCATTCTCAACCCATCACACACAAATAATTTATCGCATTGCCTTTTAGTATTCCTTTTCATTATTAGAATTAATCAAGGTGGATAAGTCAACCCTTCACCAAGTCCCATTACTCTCAAACACATATCACAAGGAAATACACGAATTTCATACTCTTAACAAGGGTTTAGAAATCCACTTGTGTCAAATAGTCGAACAATGACTCCGGGACTCGAGTCTTGCCCTTTTCGTTGTACTTCAAACTCAAAGAAATCTATTCACATTAATAATTACAATAATATTTCAAAACTAACAACACTCATATTACTATAAGTCAGGTCTAGAACCAAAACTTATCCAAATCTATAATCAAGTTGTTTATCTTGCTAACATGTCAACTCTAATTTTTTTCAATTTTCAAGCCTAGGTTTAAGTCTAAATCCCTTCAAATATAAAAAATTTAATTCTCTATCTTTATATATCAAAAATTGAATCATTATGTGATAACAATAAAAAATATTTAATGATAATAATTATAACTAAATAATTAAAATAGAACCCAATGTCAAGTTACTACATCAGTAACTTAAGTCTAAGAAACTAAATGTGCAGATTTTAAATTCAATGTCAAAATACATTTAATTATTCAATCATTAGTAATTATAGGACCATCCATTCATTATCTAATGATTACATCCATATGGCATGAAGGTATTTGTTTCTCTAATGCAAAACAATACATTAGAATAGGTATATCAATTCCCACTTGCAATTCAAATTAACTTACTTTTCACATAACTTTAATTCACAATCACAATATGTTCTTACCCATATATACAAATACAAAAAGTTCAGACGATAATGATGATTACATTACCTGAACAGAAGCTCGCTTTAAAAAATTTAGCCGCAACTAATTTTGTCCTTTTGTGCTAGACTAAAAATAATAATATTAATTACCTTTAACTTTAATTTATTTATTTTTTACATAGGCTAAGTGGGATAGGGTATTACTTATAATATGGATTTGATCCATTAACCACCAACTAAATTAATTATCTAAATATTACATGTTAATTAATTCACAATAGGTACACAAATAGTTTAAAATTTCTAACCAACTTCACAAACTTATCTAAAGATACTCCGGAAATCTATTGAGAGGGGTGAAATAATAATCTTTTATACAAATTTCCAAAAAAATGACCTTCTGGGTTATTACATTATCCACCAATAAAAATCATGTTCGTCCTCAAATATAAGGAAGAAGAAAGAAAAATAGCCAACATAAGCAAAAGCTTGGGTTATGATCTATTAGTCGGTGCTCATCTCTCCAAGTGAGGTCGTCGTTAAGAACATTCCATCAAGATCACATACTAAGAACTGAACTTTCAAATGAAACTTTGGCAAACCCACAAATCAGGAATGGTACCAAACCACAGACTAACATATGAATCCATTATGAACCAAAACCCTCTAAACCATAACACAACAAATATGAAAAATATTTTCTCACATAACTGAGATAACCATTTTGAATCAATATTAGCTACAACCATAAGTGATCTCGAATCAACCACCAAACACTCATAATGCATAAACTGTCACATCCGGGGAGCACCCCCTAGACGTAACCTGCATCATCGTCCTCGGAGAGGACTATGACTAGCCTCTTAGTTTACATCATTACATTCATAGGTTAAAAAATGCAGAAAATTTAAAACTTTTCTAGTCTATCTTGAGGTTTACATAGACCCCTCGTTAAAGAAGATTACATAGTCTTCTACTTTTATTGCACATAGATATATAATATACTTAAAATAGTCTTAAAAGAGTGTCTCATCTCATATCCATCTAAAACAAGAGTGTATCAATTGGGCATATCCCATACTTCAATGTAATAAAGCCACATATGGTCTATACAATCTTTACTACTCAAATGAATGTCACGATCCGCACCTATACCCTTAAATTTAGGGTATTCTTAGGTTGCAAACGGCGTACTTGACCTCTCGGAGGTCTTGTACAAGCCCTTTTGTATCATTCATCGCATATACATAATGAAAAGTAGCGCGAAATTAAAACTTTTCACAAAACATTAGAATATATTTAATAACATCTTTCATTAAAAATCATAAGAAATACTAAGTCTCAATCTCATCAAAGCTTAGTCACGAGAACACTTGGGACTCGGACCATACATCAAAATATAGAAATACTTAGTCTGTTACAATACTTCAATATAAAAGAAACCTAAGATAATTATGCCCTCGAATCAAGAGAGGACATACTTCAACTTCACTTGAATGATTCTATAATCCAAGTCTTGCTTCCTGATTCTCTTAACCTACCAACCACTATAGAGGTAGAAATATATATGGAATTAGAACAAACACATGTACTTAGTATGACTTAATGCATAAAAATCATGAAAATGGACATTTATTGGAAATATGCATCTTTTGATATAAATATTATAATAATAGAATAAGAACAACATTTAACACATAAGAAATCACCTAATCAATTTATCACATTTTTGGACATACTTTACAGTGAACTAACTCACTGTTACACAATGAACTCCTTCACTGTTACAGTGAACTCTCTCAATTTCACCTTAGACACCTTCTAGCATGTAATTCCTTCACTAAAAGCTATCCTAAGACTTACTTAAGTAATACAAAGAGAGTCCGCTCATACACTCTCTCTAATCATGCCTAAATGAACCTCAATACTACTTATAATGAGACACAAGGTGGAGTGTCCAAAAGACATGAGTTTCCTTTTATTCCCATTTTAGAAGTTGAGATATTTGATTTGCGGGCAATACATTTATGGGTCCATTTGTGAGTTTGTTTGGTAATAAGTATATCTTGGTGTTGTAGATTATGTCTCTAAATGGGTGGAGGATGTTGCACTTCCAACAATGAAGGAAAAAGTGTTGTTTAATTCTTGAAACACTACATCTTTGGGAGATTTGGTACTCCTCGAGCTATTATTAGTGGCGGGGGGTCCCGATTTTTGTAACAAGTGGTTCTCAACTGCATTGAGTAAGTATGGAGTGAAACACAAAGTAGCAACTCCGTATCATCCCTACACGAGCGACAAAGTTGAGGTGTCAAACTGGGAGATCAAAAGCATCTTGGCCAAGACACTTAATGTTAATAGGACTGATTGGTCTCTGAAGCTTGATGGTGCATATGGGTGTATCGTACCACATAAAAAATACCAATAGGTATGTATCCATATCACTCATATTTTGGGAAGTCTTTCGATATACTAGTTGAATTCGAACACAGAGATTTGTGGGCATTGAAGGTTTTAAATCTATACTGGATAACCACTACAAAGGAGATGAATTTAGGTTTAAAGATTATCAAAGTTAAGCCCTTTACAAGGAAAAGATGAAGAAATTGCATGATGTTAAAATCCTTAAGAGGGAGACAGAGTGGGAAATTGGGTGTTACTATACAACTCCCGACTTAGACTCTTTTGAGGAAATCTCAAGTCCAAATGGTCAGGACCGTTTAGAGTGACACGAGTGTTCATAAATTTTGCCATAAAAGTTGAAGGTCCCGAAGGACCTGCATTTAAGGTGAATGGGCAACGCTTGCTGTTATACGTTTGCGAGTGCCAAGAGATTTCTTTGATCAAGATGGTGTACTTGGAAGATGCTTGAAAGGATTTCCACGTCGTGCCACAACGTTAAATAAGAAGCTTCTTGGGAGGCAACCCAAGTGTTAAGTGTTTTAAAAAATGTGTGTTAATTTTACATGCACAAGATATTGAGTGAGAAGAAAATGTTATTGGCGATCCGCGGAAACCATTCGGTGGGCACGATTTAGTACGCCTTATGGATCGCAAAGATAGGGAAGAGATTCTGGAATATTCGATGGGATATCGTCCTCACTTAGTGAATCGCTGAATTGTGGTCTACTAGTCTCACATGGCAATCTAAAGCAATATCATGAAAGAAAAGTAGGGTATGGGCCCTTTACAATTGAAAGTCTAACAAATGTATTCTACATGAAAGAAATGAAACATCAAAGTACTTGTCCTCGAATCCTTGAGGACATACCACTAGTCTTGGAAGAACTCAATCGAATCCTTTAGCAATGAGGGGAATCAAATTGTGTGCCAATCCCTACACTTTGTAGAAAATAGAATAATATGGGTTAGCATATTAAATTTACTTAGTATGATAGTCATGCAAAAGCCATGCTTTAAAAGGATATTTTATTTGAAAGTCATTATATATGCCAATTTAAGAAAAATGCATGAACGTAAGTATAAGGGTAATAAAATACAAACATAACCAACACACATTTCATTTCATCACATTAGAACACAATCAACTTATAAGCCATTTCATCACGTTAAGCTTTCACCTTAAGTAACCCCAAGCTTGTAACGACCCGAGAGTACGCCCTAGCCGAAACCGACGTGTTCAACCTCTCGGAGGTCACATACAAGACACATGGATATTTTATTGCATATGATACTCAAAATAAGTAAGAATTTAAAATTTTCTTTTCACACGAAGAATACTTTCATTAATAAGCAAACAGAAGACTTTTAAAACATCTATCTTTACAACATGTCTCATTAAACAATCTAATAACTTTTGGAGTATAACATAGAGACTAAGCCCATATAAGACTTGAAATAAAGACTAAAAGACCATATAAGGAACATGTGGGTATTGTCCTGGAATTAATGAGGACTCACCAAAACTTCATCTCCAACCCTTGAAACCTATCCATCAACCATAGCGTACCATATCTCCAATCCCTACACTTTAGTCTAAAAGGGAAAATAAGGGTTAGCACATAAATCACTAAGCATGGAAGTCATGTAAAAACCATGCAAAAAGGGACATTTAGTATAGAAACATGCTTTCATGACATTTTGATAAAAACCTTCATCATAAACTCAGACATAACACAAGTCAACATTTATTTATAAGACAATATACAAATAATCCACAAGGTATGACCATAAACACTTAGAACCCATTTAAACATTTAGACCTCCTACCAAAGGTTATCCTAAGACCCACCTAACTAAGATATGAAGCGACCGCGCATACAACACATTCACACACACCTAGGTGATCCTCAAGACTACCCAAAGTAAGGATATTTCCTTTCCACCACATAACACTTAGTTCCATATTTATCAAGTAAGCCTTTTTATCATTTAGACTCTCTACCTAAGGCTAATCTAAGACCCACCTAAGTAAGACATGAAGAGACCACCCATGGACCCTCTTTAAGCACACCTAAGTGATCCCCAAATCTACTCTAGATAAGAGCTTTTCTCTTGAACATACTATCATTATGAGAACATACCTTAATTACTTAAGTCATTTATAAGCCAATCATACAATTGGGGGACTTCACATAATGGTATTGTAAGACCTAGGGAAATCACTTTAGTATCTTCAAAGCCTACTCGTACCTTGTATAGATAGCGTCTCATTCCACTACCTACACGTTGTAGAACCTATCCAATACGAGGGTGCACATCACACATGATGTGAATAGGCATTAATCGACATAGACCATACTAGCTAGGTATGCAATCCTATGACATCAAGACCCCACACCGTGGAAGGTGTTCTACTTGCAAAAGGTAGAACTAGGACACATTCCATGTAGGCACGTGGTTAAGGGATATCAAGGGCTTGTTTGTACTCTAGTGTCACACTGCAAGTAGAGCTACTACCACAAGCATATCTACTCGGTGCTTTGCCTTGGTTCTCATAGAGTAAGTTCATTCGCATAGGGGTATTAGAGAGGGCGCCATCATTCAGCCTACTGACCCATAATACCATTTCCAAGAAGGGATCCACAAGGGTTTACCGATCAAAGTTCATTAGGATAGCTCTTATGACTTTCTTAAAGATGGTTTCATGCCGTTCCGTCAACTTATGTATATGTTTATCATTCCACTCATGAAGGGAACCATTTAGGTCTACTGATCAAGGCTTATTTATTACCTTCTTTTCAAATTCAATGTTTCACATTAGTCATTCTTAGAAGGGTTCCACTTTAAGTCTACCAATCCTAGACTTTCATTCACACATACATACAAGACAAGGGTGCCTAAGACTACCAAGTCCAGAGATCACATTCACATAACTTTCATACTACAAGTAGTAGGAACCTAAGTCTACAAAATCCAAGAGTTCATAATCTAGAAGCTTTCATGTATCAACAAGAGGGACCTAAATCTATAATCAAGACACAACATCATCAGATAAGACTCTTCACAATCCATCATCATTACACGTCAACATTGGAATATAATACACTTTCATCACATTACATCCACATTATACAAGATCACATATACATCACATCATAGTTTCATTAATAAGCAAACATAAGACTTTTAAAACATCTATCTTTACAACATGTCTCATTAAACCATCTAATAACTTTTCGAGTATAACATAGAGACTAAGCCCATATAAGACTTGAAATAAAGACTAAAAGACCATAAAATGAACATGTGGATCATGTCCTCGAATCAATGATGACTCACCAAAACTTTATCTTCAACCCTTAGAAACCCATCCATCATCCATAGCATACCATATCTCCAATCCCTGCACTTTAGTCAAAAAGGGAAAAGAAGGGGTTAGCACATTAAACACTAAGTATGGAATCCATGCAAAAACCATGAAAAAAGGGACATTTAGTATAGAAACATGATTTGATGAAATTTTGATAAAAACCTTCATCATAAGAGTTTATAAGACATAACACAAGTCAACATTCACTTATAAGACAATATCTAAATAATCCATAAGATATGACCGTAAAAGCTTAGAACCCATCTAAGCATTTAGACCCCCTACCAAAGGTTATCCTAAGACGTACCTAAGTAAGATATGAAGCGGCCGTCCATACAACCCCTGCAAATAAACCTAGGTGATCCTCAAGACTACCCAAAGTAAGGATGTTTCCTTTCCACCACATAATACTTAGTTCCATATTCATCAAGTAAGTATTTTCATCATTTAGACTCTCAACCTAAGGCTAATCTAAGACCCACCTAAGTAAGACATTAAAAGACCGCCCATACACCCTATTCAAGCACACCTAAGTGATCCACAAAGCTACCCTAGATAAGAGTTTTTTCTCTTCAACATACTATCATTAGGAGAACATACCTTACATAAGTCATTTAAAAATCAATCATAAATTAGGGGACTTCACATAACGGTCTTGGAAAACCTAGGGAACTCACTTTATTGTCTTCATAGCCTACTCGTGCTATGTATAGATAGCGTCTCATTCCATTACCTACACGTTGTAGAACCTATCCAATAGTAGGGTGCAGATACCACATGATGAGAATTGACATTAATCGACATAGACCATACTAGATAGGTACAAAATCCAGTGTCATCAAGACCCCACACCGTGGAAGGTGTTCTACTTGTCAAAGGTAGAACTAGGACACATCCCATGTAAGCACATGGTTATGGTATATCAAGGACTTCTTTGTACTCTAGTCTCACATTGCAAGTAGAGCTACTACCACAAGCATATCCACTCGGTTCTTTGCCTTGGTTCTCATCGATTAAGTTAATTCACATAAGTGTATTAGAGAGGGCCCCATCATTCGGCCTACCGACCCGTAATACCATTTCCAAAAAGGGATCCACAAGGGTCTACCGATCAAGGTTCATTAGGATAGCTCTTATGACTATCTTAAATATGGTTTCAGGCCATTCCATCCAAGCTTTCTCTAAGTCTATAATTCCACTCAAGAAGGGAACCATTTAGGTCTACCTATCAAGGCTTCTTTATTAACCTTATTTTCATATTCAAGGTTTCACTTTAGTCATTCTTAGAAGGGTACCACTTTATGTCTAACAATCATAGACTTTCATTCATACATACATAAAAGACAAGGCTGCCTAAGCCTACCAAGTAAAGAGATCATATTCACATAAATTTCATACTTCAATGAGATGGCACATAAGTCTACCAAATCCAAGAGTTCATAATCTAGAAGCTTTCATGTATCAAGAAGAGGGTCCTAAATCTACCAATCAAGACACAACATCATCATATAAGACTCTCCACAATCCATCATTATTACACCTCAACATTAGAATGGAATATACTTTCATAACATTACATCCACATTATACAAGATCACATATACATCACATCATCCTTCACTTTATACAATAATGTATGCCATAACACCCTACACATAGTTACATTACTTCACATAAAAAACTTTACGTGATACCTTCATATATAAAATAACACGATACTACTAAAATTATTATAATAATGCGACAAGGCCATGATCACATTAAGACTAACAAGTAAACACCGCCACCATAAGTGGATCATACAACAAAATAACAATTCGTTATCAATTCTACATTAGTAAGGGAATTAGGTCAACTTAGCCTCTTCTTAAAGCCAAGATCACCATTCCTTAACATCTCCAACAATTCACAATATAATAGCATTATTAACCATAGAATAAACTATACAACTCATTATAATCACAATTCCATCAACATTAGATCATAAGTAATAGACCCACTTCATAAGTCAAATTTAGGGAATTGACAAGATCACGGGTTCATGGAGATTATCATTGGAGAACATCAATTTAACATCAATAATATCATATCTAATGATTGTAAATCGTTTCATGCAGGAACCCTTGAGTTAGAATAAAAAGTTAACTTTTTCATAAACTTTAAAATCTTTGAAATCACTTTGAGATTGTCTCCATGGTGATAGCAAGCCTTAGATAAAGAACTTCTATACCTTATTAGAAGAAATCCAAGAGAATTAAAGAAGAAAGCCATTGAAATCCACAACCGTAGCTCCATTTTTGACCTTGAGGTTCCATGGGGATTTTTGGAGAGAACTTTAGGAGAGAAGGGTTTTGATTTAGGTGTTAGAGTCTAAAAGAGGGTTTAATCAGTTTAATACTCCTAAAATATCTAAATACAACTAAAACAACCGTCCATGCACTTAAAAAGACCTGGGGTGAATTTACCATTTCACCACTACCTTGGCCGAACCACCTGCAGAAGTGCAGGTTCAAACGACGCCCACCAGACCACAGAACGTGTCATGGTCCACAACCCGTCAATACGGTCTGTGGTTCGAGTCTTAAAACATGCAGGGTTTGCAGGCCTAATTGACGCTCAATACTTATGGGAAATCGATGCATTCACAAGCAGTCGTTTTGAGCCGTCAACCATGCTGCCTGGGAGCTTCTTGGATAAGAGATGAGATCCTCCTCAAGAGCCCCTCGTGGGTCCTAGGGGTAGTCGTACTCGGACGTTAAACCCTAAAACATGCTCATCTAGGTTCTAGGGTCATCACCACTGGCTTAGACCTCAAACAACACACTTAACTTATATCAAAACACATAGGCATACACAAGCACATAGACGACTAGTCTCGAACGTCTTGGTCCTTCCTTGACGTTTGTCTCCAAACTCAATCGAACTGACCTATAAACTCATGTAATCATTAAATTAACAAGTCAACATCCCTTAAACACAAGTGAATCTCTAGTCTATTCTAGTTTATTTTTAGGGTCGTTGCAGTCTCCCCCATTTGGCAACATTCGTCCTCGAATGACACTAAAACATTTAAAGGAAAAAGACCAAAACAAATAGCCAATAATCAAGTATGCAATATCATAAACCATACACATACTTATAAGGAACATCACTCCACATAAAAGCCTCAAAAAACTTCATGTAGTTCAAGCAAGTAGAACTACATCTACCAACTTCTTATGCATCATTCCTTACCATTTCTCATGATATTGGAGGAACTTCCGTCTCCAAGTTACTTCATGCTCATTTAAACATCACTTATCACATCATGCAATTTCTCATCAAAGAATAATCATGAAACATTTTAATAAGGCACATTTAAAGCAATTCTTCATAAAGGCTCAACATGTAACTTCTCAATAACACATTAGGCATGCTCAACAAGTCAACTCATGTACTATTTAGGCATATTCACAATTTCACCTAATGAAGCAAATAGACAATCTATAGTAAATGCACATGAACTGGGGAATACAATTCATAGAAACTCATTTTAACATTAAGCAAAAATTCAACCAAAACATGCATATCTTAAGGAGAACATTTGGAAACTCATTTTTCACAAATCCAACATGAACCAAGATCTAGGGACTCTTAGTTTTAGGCTTGAATAGGCACATAAGTAAAAGATAAGGATATATTACTCCCGACGCTCTTACTATTCACAATACTCCCCTACTTGGAAATCCAAGAAACCCATCTAAGGTCAACATGAACATACTATAAGAATCTCCACCAAGAAACCATAAACCTTACCAACACCATTCTCACCCAAATCTTCAATTCACTAAACCTCTTGAAGCAACAACATTAAACCTTCGTACTCATCACATCTATATATTTCAAAGACCACCTTCATAATCTCTTTCAACCCACTTGAAATCATGAGATATTCAAGTCGGGTTCTACCAACAATACTCACCCTCATTGAGCAACTCATTTCCACCAGAAGTCATCATCACAACCTTCCATATCTCATCAATAAAGTCACACATAAGCTTTTGCTCTCCCTCAACCCAAACTTCTCAAAGGCCACACTCTAAGGACCATCATATAAGGAACAAGAGAAAGACATCATAAAGCAAAAGCTCTTACACACGATTAGAAGAATGAAGAAGTGAAACTTTCTTAGCAACCAAAAGCCTCCTATTCATAATTTAAAGTTCTTCAAATTATGAAGAAGACTAAACTAGATTTGGTTTTGAGACATCCTAAGACCTTCCTATAACCATATGCTCTGATACCAAGTCTATAATGACTTGAGAGTACCCCACTAGCCGAAACTGGAGTATTCGACCTCTTGGAGGTCTCATACAATCCACATGGATCTTTCATTGCATACGATACTAAAAATAAGTAAGAATTTAAAACATTCTTCACACACGAAGAATACTCTCATTAACAAGCAAGCGAAAGAGTTTTAAAACATCTAACTTTACAACATGTCTCATTAAACCATCTAATAACTTTTGGAGTACAACATAGGGACTAATCCCATACAAGACTTGAAATAAAGACTAAAAGACCATAAAAGGAACATGTGGATCATGTCCTCGAATCAATGAGGACTCACCAAAACTTCATGTTCAACCCTTAGAAACCTATCCATCATCCATAGCATACCATATCTCCAATCCCTACACTTTAGTCAAAAAGGGAAAAGAAGGGGTTAGCACATTAATCACTAAGTATGGAATCCATGCAAAAACCATGAAAAAAAGGACATTTAGTATAGAAACATGATTTGATGAAATTTTGATAAAAACCTTCATCATAAGAGTTTAAGAGACATAACACAAGTCAACATTCACTTATAAGACAATATCTAAATAATCCACAAGATATGACCATAAAAGCTTAGAACCCTTCTAAGCATTTAGACCCCCTACCAAAGGTTATCCTATGACATACCTAAGTAAGATATGAAGTGGCCACCCATACAACCCCTGCAAATAAACCTAGGTGATATTCAAGACTACCCAAAGTAAGGATGTTTCCTTTCCACCACATAATACTTAGTTCCATATTCATCAAGTAAGTATTTTTATCATTTAGACTCTCAACCTAAGGCTAATCTAAGACCCACCTAAGTAAGACATTAAAAGACCACCCATACACCCTATTCAAGCACACCTAAGTGATCCACAAAGCTACCCTAGATAAGAGTTTTTTCTCTTCAACATACTATCATTAGGAGAACATACCTTACATAAGTCATTTAAAAATCAATCATAAATTAGGGGACTTCACATAACGGTCTTGGAAAACCTAGGGAACTCACTTTAGTGTCTTCATAGCCTACTCGTGCTATGTATAGATAGCGTCTCATTCCATTACCTACACGTTGTAGAACCTATCCAATAGTAGGGTGCAGATACTACATGATGAGAATTGACATTAATCGACATAGACCATACTAGATAGGTACGAAATCCAGTGTCATCAAGACCCCACACCGTGGAAGGTGTTCTACTTGTCAAAGGTAGAACTAGGACACATCCCATGTAGGCACATGGTTATGGTATATCAAGGACTTCTTTGTACTCTAGTCTCACATTGCAAGTAGAGCTACTACCACAAGCATATCCACTCGGTTCTTCGCCTTGGTTCTCATCGATTAAGTTAATTCACATAAGTGTATTAGAGAGGGCTCCATCATTCGGCCTACCGACCCGTAATACCATTTCCAAGAAGGCATCCACAAGGGTCTACCGATCAAGGTTCATTAGGATAGCTCTTATGACTTTCTTAAATATGGTTTGAGGCCATTCCATCTAACCTTTCTCTAAGTCTATAATTCCACTCAAGAAGGGCACCATTTAGGTCTACCTATAAAGGCTTCTTTATTAACCTTATTTTCATATTCAAGGTTTCACTTTAGTTATTCTTAGAAGGGTACCACTTTAGGTCTAACAATCCTAGACTTTCATTCATACATACATATAAGACAAGGTTGCCTAAGCCTACCAAGTCAAGCGTTCACATTCACATAAATTTCATACTTCAATGAGAAGTCACCTAAGTCTACCAAATCCAAGAGTTCATAATCTAGAAGCTTTCATGTATCAAGAAGAGGGTCCTAAATCTACCAATCAAGACACAACATCATCATATAAGACTCTTCACAATCCATCATCATTACACCTCAACATTAGACTGGAATATACTTTCATCACATTACATCCAATTATACAAGATCACATATACATCACATCATCATTCACTTTATACAATCATGTATACCATAACACCTTACACATAGTTACATTACTTCACATAACAAACTTCACGTGATACCTTCATATATAAAATAACATGATACTACTAAAATTCATGTAATAATGCGACAAATCCATGATCACATTAAGACTAACAAGTAAACAACGCCACCATAAGTGGATCATACAACAAAATAACAATTCAATATCAATTCTACATTAGTAAGGGAATTAGGTCAACTTACCCTCTTCTTAAAGCCAAGATCACCATTCCTTAACATCTCCAACAATTTACAATATAATAGCATAATTAACCATAGAAATGAACTATACAACTCATTATAATCACTATTCCATCAACATTAGATCTTAAGCTACATACCCACTTCATAAGCCAAATTTAGGGAATTGACAAGATCAAGGGTTCAGGGAGATTTTCATTGGAAAACATCAATTTAACATCAATAATATCATATCTAATGATTTGAAATCGTTTCACGCAAGAACCTTTGAGTTATAGTAGAAATTGGACTTTTTTCATAAACTTTGAAATCCTTAAAATCACTTTTAAATTGGCTCTAAGGTGATAGCAAGCCTTAGATAAAGAACTACCACATCTTATTAGAAGAAATCCTAAGAGAATTGAAGAAGAAAGCCATAGAAATCCTTAACCCTAGCTCTGTGTTTGACCTTGAGCTTCCATGTTTTTTTTTTGAATAGAATTTTAGGAGGGAAGGGTTTTGATTTAGGTGTTAGAGTCTAAAAGAGGGTTTAATCACTTTCATACTCTTAAAGTACCTATATAAACCTAAACAACCGTCCATACACTTAAAAAGACGAGGTGAATTTACCATTTCACCCCTACCTTGGCCGAACCACCTGTAGAATTGCAGGTTCAAACAACGCCCACTAGAACACGAACTGTGGCCTGGTCTACGTCCCGTCAATAGGGTCCGTGGTTTTGGTCAGATGCTTAAAACTTGCAAGCCTTGCAGGACTGATTGACGCCTATGACTGACGGTCCTTTTATGCATTCACGCGCCGTTATTTGGAGTCGTCAACTATGCTGCCCGGAAGCTTCTTGGCTAAGAGATGGGGTCCTACTCAAGGGCCCCTCGTGGTTCCTTGAGGGATTCGTACCCGGACGTTAAACCACAAAACATGTTTATCTAGGTTCTAGGGTCATCACCACTGACTTAGACCTCAAACAACACACTTAACTTCCATCATAACACATAGGCACACACAAGCACATAAACGACTAGTATCCGAACGTTTTGGTCGTTTCTTGACGTTTGACTCCAAACTCAACCGAACTGACTTATAACACATTTACTCATTCAATTGACAAGTTAACAACCGTTAAACATAAGTGAAGCTCTAGTCCATCCTAGTTTATTTTTAGGGTCGTTACAAAGCTTTACCTTGTGGAATGTATGAATTACGTCCCATACCACCATGCACAGTAAGTATCACATTAGGACCACCAAAAGTGAATTTACCATTCTTCCTTTTTCATCATTTGTCAATACTCATACATAAGGAACCTAAACATTTTATATGTCATAACAAGGAAGTAACTCATAATACAATCCAAGTAAAACTTACATCATCTCATTAAGCACATAAGTCAACACTCTTCATTAGCTTCATTAATATCACCTTCATTTAATTTAATATTATATCATAAAGGAACACACCGTGACTACTCTCAAAGCCTGCTTTTTCAATGCATGGATGACATCACATACTACCACCCACACTAAATAGTGCATTCTTGATAAGCCATAGTTCATTTATATTTTTGTGGGGGTAAGCCTTAAATGACATAGACAATGTGAGAAATTCATGGAATCCCGGTGTCACCCTCAACGGATAAGGAATTCCTACTTGCCTAAGGTAGGACCATCACTTTTTAGCTTAGGTGAATCCACTAGATAATAACCTATTTGGGAGAATAGTTATGGGATTGGATATTGCTTCTAGATTCCCCGCCTCAACTCACAGACGATCACCCATCTCAAGAGATTACTACTAGGTACCCTTCCTCAACTCACAGATGAGAACCCATCTCATGCCATATCTACTCAGTGCTTAGCATTATTCTCCAAGGAGTACTTAACATTCATTACTTTAGTACATTATTGTGGGACAAAAGATTGTTGCTAGATACCTTGCCTCAACTCGTGGATAAGTATCCATCTAGAACCCAACATTCATTTGTCAATATAGCTCATAGATTCAAATATGAGAATAGCTTTTAAACTAAGAATCCCCATATTGTGAGCACAAAATGTAATTATCATTTATTAGAGTACAATTAAGAATAATCTTTGAATACCAACACAATTGTATTCTAAACGTGATCAAATTTTTTTTTCCAGATCACACACATATACTTCACATCATAATCATACAAAATCGTTCATGAAAATTTTGCCCTTCAAGTCCATGAATTACAATTCAGAAACACACCCTAGAGTACTACAATTACGCACGAATAGTATAATTCAATAATCTTAATCAATTTAAGCAATATCCATCAACATACTTCCATAATCAATCAACCCAAGTCACAAACATCAAATTTAGTAGTTTGGGGGAAAACATGGGTTCATGAGGAAATTCATTATAAACCATCATAATTTCATCAATTGATTCATAAATCATCAAATATAAACCCTTGAAAACATTTCAGAATTGAACCCATGCTTAGATTAGAAACCCTAATATTTGGGGAAATTTGGAACTTGAAAATCATGTTTTAAAATGGCCTCCTTGAATGAAACTTAGTCAAGGATGAAGACTACCATACATTTACTTATTTTTCCCCTAAATTTTGGAAGAAATACTTTGAATCTTCAAGCCTTAGCTCTCACTTTTTCTTCTTCTTCTTCTTCTTCTTTGGGGAACTTCTACGGAGAGAATTATTGGGAGGAAGAACTCTTTTGATTTAATTTGGCTTTTGATGATTTAAGGAGAAAATAAAGTGTTTTAAGACTTAAAACTATTTATATAAGCGAACTAAACAATTAAAACCGGCCCCACACAATAATTAATCAAAAGGAAATTAGCTAATAACCCTCATTTTGGGCAGCCCCTGTCAGGGACCACGCCCACTTGGACGGCTCGTCAAGGGAGCCACGGCTCGTGGTTGTGCCCTTGATCACTTGACTAGTGAGCCTCCTCAACTTGCAAAGCCTTCAAGAGAATAAGGCAAGACCACGAGATCTCCTACTATCTGTGGTCAAGACGAAGAGTCGTTGTGATGGTCGTGGTCTTTGAGGTAGTGCCAAGTCTTTAAGGCAGTGTCAAGGCTTTGAAGCCTTGCCTCCCATGCACCCAAGTGCTCTTCACGACCAATCTCATGCCTATTCAAGGGCACCACGACCCATGGTCCCTTGACCAATAGCTCCTTCAACATCACACATCCCCCAAAAATCTAAGGCAACCCCACGAGACTTCCCATGGCCCGTGGTGAAGTATCGTAATCATGACCACGAGCCGTGAGGTGGCTCTGAAGGGAAGCCTTGGATTTGCACCATTTTTGGGAACACTGCCTCACTAACCATGGGTCGTGAAGTCCCTCTTGGTCATGGTAGCCAGTGGCTAGGCCTAGTTGTTTTGGCATCCTTGGCCCCTTAGCCATGGCCTTTACCCAAAACACTTGCCCCTTGCCATTAACCTTCATGTTTACGCTCTAGTTCACTCACTAATTTCCATGGTCGTTAGAAGCGATATGAAAAAAAAAATTTTGCATCGTGAAATCCATCTGTTATCCTGATATTGCTCACCTAAAGCTACAGTGGTTGGACAAATAAGAGGTGAGAAATGAAGGCGAGATGAATGGAAATTGGCGAGTCGCTGACATATGGAAAAGCCCGACTTACCTCACCGATTGGTCCCAAACAGTAACACATAAGACTTGCATAAATTGATTTTTGAAGAGTGAGAGAAGGCACTCAGAAACGTGAGGAACAACAGATTTAGACAAAGAACACTGCTAGAGGTGGTTTCCTAGTGATTTCAACAAGACTTTTTTTGGAGACTTTCTAATAGAAGAGATTTTTACTTAATTTTAAATTTCAATTTTCATCTTTATACAACTATGAAAGTCATGATGGATGTTGATTTTCCACTTTCTACTATGATTAGCTAAAACTCTCACCTCGGGGTTTTGACTATGTAACCAGTTGTTGTGTTTTACTAAGTAGGTGTCGTTGATTTGCGAATAATGGGTTGAATTTGAAGTGGGTCTGAATTTTTGATGTGTTTTGAGGTAATCTTACATGATTTGTGTAAAAAGTTCAGTGTTTATGGCTTGCTCGAGAGAGAAGTGCAGAGCCAAAGTAGCAAATTTAGCATCCTTAGTAGTGTATCACTATGATTTCAGCTTGAGAAAGTCAAACATGTGGTCTATCATTTGTATCTAGCTAGAGGGAGAGTGGTTTTGATGAGGACGAGGATTGGGAATCATCTTACTACTGTTGAAGTTTCTATAGAATTCGAAAAAGATAAGATAATTGTTCCAGAGAAAGTTACTTTACATATAGTCTGACCTACCCACGATGATTTATCCCATTATGACTATCGATGCTCATCCACTAAATTAAATTCAATAATTGGTTCGTCACTTCCCCAAGTGTCACCTCATTGTTTAATCACTTTGTGTTAAGTGTTGAAGTGGATCGATAAGTGCAACCTAAAATTTTAAGCTCAAACCAAAAAGATGTATTAAGTGTTCGGTTAAAGAGATTATTGTCACATTTCCGTAATTGAGTTCGAAGGAAAAGCTACTCTCTGTGGAATCGACCCCAACTCATTTATTTGGTTTATATATACTGACTAGAGATTGTTGACACTTAAAATTTGATGGAGTGTCTTTGAAACATTAATCACCAGACCACCACAAAACCATTTTATTTTTTCAATATTCGTACGAGATCCAGCCAATGGTTCACAACCAAACTCCCTCCATGTGACATATTATTAGGCGACCTCAAATACCAGACCAAAACCTCTGTTTCATCTTCCATACCAGCACACAAACCAACCCATATCCAACCAAACAAAGATCCAAACACCACCAAAAAACCACAAACCCCACTCCAAACTACCTTCTTTAACAATTTTCTCCGACCACAACATACAACTTTTTGGCAACTAAAATGCCAAAACAAACCCATCGAACAAATCTTCTCCATAATCGAAACCACAAGTCAAACTCGAATAAGCCAACGCCATTTCAGGCTAAATCTGACCCAAGACTGCTAGAACCACCATCAAAACACATCCAGTTCCCTTCCCCTTCTCTTTTCTCACTACAACAAATATGATATGTAGCTACGAAGTTATTAGCTACAACATCAAATTTTTCACTAATTGTTTGTTTTTAGTGACAATTTATTTTTTGTGCTTAAATATATGAGACACATACCTTTATTGACGAAACGTAAAACTTTGTAATAAAGTTTTATCCACTAATGTTTCCCACCAAAAAATTAATTGGCGCCATTTGTTATGTAGTGTTAGTCATGAATTTAAAGTTATCGGTGACACATTATTTTGTCACTAATAATGTGTCTAATTCATGACAAATTATATGAATTTAAAGTTATCGGTGACACATTATTTCGTCACTAATAATGTGTCTAATTCATGACAAATTATTTTTTGTCTTAAACTATATTAACTTTTGGACACAAAAAAAATATTCTAAAAAATATGTTGTTACAACATTTTAAATTAGAGTTCGTAGTTGAATATTATAAGTTTTAGCTATAAAAATTTAGATTTAATTATAACATTATTTTCGTTACTAATAATATAAATAATTGGTGACAAAGATTAAATTGACTCTAATCAATTTGCGATTTAGTGACCACAAAAAAGTTATCAAAAAATATATTAGATATTAAATAGCGACGACTTAAAATTTACAGTCAATAATTTTTACTATTTGAAACGAAAATATTCATAGCAAAATTAAAAAAAATTGACTACAATTGTTTATAATTACAAGTGACAACTTAGAAAATGAATTATACAAGTGCTTCATAAGAAATAGATAGAGTCCATTCATTTATTGTCGAGGGAAAAATATTAAAATCAACGAATTCAGAGATTTTGTGAAAATGGAAAAGTTCAATACATCAATTTTCTTAAATTACGCAATTATAAAATGCATCATTTGAAAAGTATAATCCTGGTTATAAGTACTGTGAGTGGGGTACGGTTCTATCACTAGGTCGCTAATACTTGTTTGTTTCGCACTTGTTTTTTATTTGATACACTTTTATTGATAAAGAGGATAAAAAAAAAATTCTCAAGTCTTTTTTTTTTTTTTTGTGTGTCTATTGATTTGTCTTTGATAAACTACATAGACTAAGTCGATCTGTTTTCTTTTATCTATAAATATGTACATATATAATAGTAATTCCACATACGTACATAGATCAACTATACAAAGATAACATCGACATACAAACTTAGACTTCTCAAAGTTACGAAATATTTCATGAATTTCTATTAATTTATTTTTCATCGGTGTGAAAATTGAAGTAAAAAATAAAAGAAATGACCCATGTAGGATTTCAAATATATTATGATGAAGTATTATAGTTATGGGTATCAATATTTTTTTTCAAAAAAGTTGATTTACTTATCAAATTGAACCGATAATTCATTTTTTTTAATAAAACAGAATGTTTAATTTTATATAAATTTTTAATTGTACTGAATAGTTTTTAAATTTATAAAAATAAGTAAATAAAATGACTGAATTGTATTGTATGTATTTGAAGATATTTTTAGAGAAATATACAGTTTAATTAAAATATAATCTAATTTGAATGAATAGTGGGTAGTAAATTTCAGGCATTTATGTATGAGTATAAATAATCATATAATATATTATTTTTTTATGAAATTTAAATTTAAAAGAAGTGAATGAAGTAAAAAATAAAATAAAAATGTGAGACAAGAGAGAGTTGGTCTTATGGTAAACACTCTTCACTTCCAAACACGAGGTTGTGAGTTCGATTCCCCAAGGAAGCATAATGTGTGAGCTCTTGGACAAGGGTTAGAAAAATAGAGTGAGGTTGTGAGTTTGATTCCCCAAGGAAGCATAAAGTGCGAGCTCTTGGCCTCAAGGGTTAAAAAAATAGAGTTGCGAGATACATGGATAAACATGTATAAGAAAATTAATTATTTTTGATAATGACACCTAATTAAGAATAAATAATTTTTTTATATAAAATATAGTCATTAGTGACAAAATTAGATTTTGTTCAGCTACGAAACACATATAATTTTAGAGACAATTGATTTCGTCACTGACTGAAGTAATAGTGAAAAAGCATACTATTAACTACAAAAAAAAAAATACTTTTTGCGACAATAAATTTATCACAAATGTCTAAGCATTTAGAGACGATTTTTTTTGTAGTTAACATTATACTTTTAGTGACGAAGCACTAAATCGTCTTTGTATACTTTTAGAGATACACATTTAGTGACGACTGAGTGACGAATTAATTTTCATCTCACAAGATTTTTAGTGACGAAATATAATTTATTAATGACGAAATAATTTGTTCCTTATAATCAAATTTGTTGTAGTGTCTTCTCTATCAGATCTCCACCGCAACAGACCACAAAACCTGTGAACTCAGGCATAAGCAATCATAAACCATATCTCACCATAGGGTCATGCCGTGAATCGACCATAAAATGCTTTCGTTCGGGTAACTGTAACTCTGTCTATTTCATTTTTTGTAGTGTTTTATTTGTTGCTTGTGAATATTGAGATGAAGTTCATTATTTTTTTTTCCGTTTATGATCACTTTATTTTATTTTTAATGATGGTAAAGATTTGGATAAGTAAATTTTATTCTATACTTATGAGTAGGGGTGGCAAAATGGGTAAATAATATGGGTATTCAGTCATATTATCCATTTTAAATGGGTTAGGTATCCAACTCATTTAAAAAATGGGTAAAAACGAGTAATACCCATATTACCCATTTAAAAGTGGGTAGTTAAATGGATAAAATGGGTAAAAGCAAACAAAAGAAAAAGTCATAAAGTGTTGGATAGTAATAACATCTTTTTTTAAAAAAGAAAAAATCTAATAGAAAAATGAAACTTTTTTTTTACATTTAATTTGGGATAGGGGGTGGGGAGGCTAGTAGGGTGTGGTTTGTAATTTTTTAATTTTTTTTTTTTAACAAAAATTGTAATGAGAAAATTAAAATTTTTTGTTAGATTTTTTTCGAATGGTGGTGTTGAGGGAAAGGGGGGGGGGGGGGAGGCTTGGAGGATGGTAGAGGGTGGGTGGTAAATTTTCTCTTATTTTTTGATGAAGTTTTTTTTTTGGATGGGTGTGGAGGGGGCTGGTAGGGGTAGGGGCTGTGGGTGGGGGTGGTAATTTTTTAAAAAAATTTTTAAAAAATTATTTTTGTATAGTGTGTGTGTGTGGGGGGGGGGGGGGAGGGGAGGGGTGTGGAGGGCTGGTAGGGGGTGGGGTGGTAATCTTTTAAAAATAATTTTTTTAAAAAAATTACTGAAAAAATTTAAAATGTTGTTAACTTTTTTTGGAATGGGAGGGGGGCTTGTAGGAGTTGGGTTGAATTTGTTTTTACACTTTTTGGGATTTGGGGGGGGGGGGTTCTGATAGGGAGTGGAGTGAAGTGATAAAAACAAAGTTACTTTTTTCTGTTTTTAAAACTTTTAACAAGATTTCTATTATAATATGGTAAGTATGGTTAGCCATATTATCCATTGGGTAACTCGTTTTTACCCATTTAAAATGTGAGTCAAGTCGACTAATTTACCCATTATTATTTAACTAAAGTTTTTGATCGATTCATATTCGACTCGACTCGCTCGTTTGACACATACTTATGAGTGATATGTTTTTTTTTTTTTTTGTATTTTTGTTGATTTACTATCCTTGATAATTTGTATATAACTTTATTTGAGTATATATTAATCTTCTATTATTTTAATTTTAGTTATTGCTTTGTCTAACATACACCGTTGTCGTATTATTTTGATATGAATTGTGAACTACTACCATTACTCCAAGATGAAAACTTCAAAATTACAACCTAAAGAGCTCCTCTAGTCAAAACCACCTCTAAGAAGCTGTTAGGACTATCCAGGCCTCAAACAAACTATTCCAGGAAAAAATCATAAGTTATTACCAAATACAAACAATTTTATTCTTTTGATCAAAACTATTTAATCTCTAGTTAGTCTTCTCAGCAGAGTCCGATACCTTACGGCACCCCTTGTGTTCTGGAGAGTGGCTAGTCGAGCTCTCTCTTCTTCCATCTGTAGAATCACATAACTTGTACTCACATCTATGCTTAAAAAAACTCTTCTAATTCCTTGCTTTCCATGTTTGATAGATCATTGCCCCACATATTGCCACCACAACTTCCTTTTTTATTTTCTTCCATTTCCTTCATTTAAGCCATATCAAACTTTGTGGGACATCCTTAATTCTGAATCATTTTGACCTCTAACCAGTTTGCAAAACCATGTCGAACTGCAGTAATGCATTCACACTCGGAGAAAAGATGTTGTGGAGTTTATACCACCCCTGCCAAATCGAGACAACACTGAGTATCCTCCACATGAATGTTCAATCTTATCATCCTAGCCTTGGTGAGCAGTCTGTTCTGGTTTGCTAACCATACGATAAATCTATGTTTTGGCTCCATAATTTTTGTCCATATAAAGTTTGCTTCCCGAAGCCTGGTTTGAGCCCCTATTGTACATTATAGCTCCTTGATATTGAATAAATGCCATATTTCGTCAGGTTGTATTTGTCATTTTGGTATCAATTTGCCATCTTAGTTTTGAGACATGTTAACTTTCTCCAGTACCAACTACAATCTATAGATGGTGTTTGATTCCAAAAATTTCCATGTTGATTTATAAACACTCCATTTACCCATTTTACCCAGAGAATGTCTTGTTTTTTCTGAAACCTGACATAACTTCCCAACTGAAGCTTCATTCCAAATTTTGCACCCCTTAATATTTTGTCACAGGCAACCATAGGTGCTTTTCTCTGATCTATACTACTTTCCCATGTAAAATCTTTGCATTTATATCCACGACCTTGAGCCCACTTTGAGGTAAAATAAAGACTCCATCCCAAAAATTAAATATCGCCCTTTGTTAAGCAATAGTCGTTAAAAGTCGTAGTCGTGTCGTCGATTGAAACCGCATTTGAGCTGTTATTTCCTTATTTTGTTTCCTACTTGGTTTTGGATTTGTTTACTATAAATATTAGTTTTTATTTCCATTTTTAGGGGTTAGACAATATTGGGAACCTTTGTTTTTGGCTTTGAGATTTCTTTACAAACACTTTGGCAAATTTAAATCTTGATCTTTTGTTTTATTAAAGTTTGCTTTTGATTTCTAATTGAAGATTCCGGTATTAATCAAGATTGATTTTAAGTTCATGATTCTTTTAAACAACAATATGAATTGTGACGTCTCAAGCATGAGTAGCTAAATCCACAACTAGGGTCGTGGGAACCATGAGAAATTAACAATGTATGACTTATAAATAAGTAATTCTTGAGTAGTATTTATGCATGTATTATTAATTATTTCATTTAAAATTCTTTCAAGCGGTGTGCACCGTTAGAAATTGCCTTGTTCCTACTTTCCTTACCAATGGGTAATGAATAAGAAAAGAATTAAACTACGCAGATTTAGTAAGGATTTGTTTCTATCTAATAGTGTGATTTTAATCGATTGAGGAAAGCGTGAATAGCCTAAGCTAATTGACACGAGGGCTAATCCTGGATAAAGGTAAAGGTTAGTAAAGCGCACACACGTCGATTTACCAAGTGGTGAGTTAAAGTTTCTACTTAGATTACCTATCACTTAGGAATACATAATTCGGTCTTGCATGTCAAACACTAGGATAGAATTACTATTATTAGGAATAATGCATAAAGAGCTCGTGGAAAACTCATATTCCCTAGTTTTCATCTCCTATTGATATCTCAAAATTGCAACCTAGTTACTTGTTACTGATAAAATCAACAATCGTTTATTTTATTTGCAAAAACCCCCTTTTGTTACTTTTCTGGAAATAGTTTGACTAAATGAATATAATTGTGAGTTAGCTTAAGTCTAAACTATATTCCTCGTAAGAACGGCCCTAACTTTCAAATTTAGGTACTTTACTTGATAACGATCACTTATTCTTCTATCGGGAGGTGTAATTTGGGCATTGTAGGTCTATACTAGATTTTGAGGAGATTTGGTAATATGACTTGAGTTGGATTTGTTTTATAGTTAACACTAATATATATCCGGTGTTTGATGTGTCCTTGCTAAATAAATGCATTGTTTATCCGACTTACGTTGTACCTTTAGAAAGTTTCAGAGTAAAGGAAAGTCTTCCTTACGAAGAGGTCCTAATTGAGATTCTTGACCTTTATATACGTAGGTTGTGAGATAAATAAGTTTCTTCTGTGAAAGTCCGTTGGACGAATAGGTTAGTTGAGGGTGATACATGGAAGACGAAGCTGATTTGATGTACAAGCACCCTCACCTCTTCCCTTCAAGTTCAGCTTCAGCATCAAGTAATAACTCTTACATAGTAGTCTTTCATATCCTTGTATTTCAGTTGTTCTCATCTTTTAGTATGCATGCATGTTAATAGAATAAGATTGAAACTTCATGTCTTAGTTCATAGTAAGTAATTCTTAGATTTTACGTTTTTAGCATTTAGTATAGGGTTGTATATCTTTTCCAACCCATTCTACCTCTTTATACACCATACGAGGATGAATGTTCCCAAGGTGACATATTGTAACACCCATATTTAACTAGCTCATCAGATCAAGAAGAGTTAAGATAAATTTTAAGGTCTACATAAAAGTGTCCTTTACATAATGGATTTATAACCTATACAATAGTTTACGGACCGTAGGTGCCACCAATGGAGTGGCCATCAGAAGTTTGATATTTTAGTTCCAAGGCTTATGAGGGGTTTTAGGGCCTGTATCAATTTTGATGGACCACAAACCTGGCCGTAAACTAGACTTCAAAAACATTGGAAATTGATTGAACATGATTAATGAGTTTTACACGCCGCAGAAGTAGTTATGGATTAATCCTGTCACGCCACGAACATACACCCTGGATGTGGTCGACATTCAAGAACCATTACTGGTCCCCAAGAGGGCCCTTGGCATGACTGACTACTTAGCGGAAGACTTAACCAAGTAAATTTGGGGACTCCAATTACAAAATTCAAACTCATAATATCTCAAAAAAACTTAACTCATTTTCTAAAAGTACTTAAATAAACATAAGTAATGACTCAAAGTCTCAAAACATCAACAAGGGAAATAGTGAAAGACTCCTCAACTGCTACTGTCTATGAAGCCTCTAAATTCTACGATCGATATCATGACCAAACCCACGACATCTTAACAAAGGAAAAATAATAATGTGATGGCCTCCACAATGCAAGGAGGCTCACCAAAGCTAGTTAGAGTGCAAATGGTTTCAACAGAGCACTGATTAATGACCCTAAACAATTGTATCAACTTCATAAAAAGATATAGGTCGAGTGACGCCAGTACATTAAATGTACGTTCATGGAATGGGAAACTAAAGCATATATATAGTTGAACGGATAACCGGGAAGACAATACTCACCTCAACTCAACTCCAATATGAAATCAATAGTAAGAGGTGCAATATAAAAAGCTTTAAAAACAGTAGATATCAAATCAAAATGTATAATAATACAATAGAAAACTCTTTACACGTATTTGGGAGATCATCTAACTTACAACCCTAACTATGTGCTATGTGAAGATAAAACATCTCCCTCACGCTGCTAGAACTGCCTTATACCTTGTTGAGGTCTAGAATACCTCAACTAAGTGGATCCACTAAGATATGCTTAAAAGCATTAATTAATAATAAAAAAAGTACGTCCCTTTACTCATGTTAACTACATGTTTTATGAGGAGTGTGAGTTGTATGAACTCGTCCTCATATTAGTGCTCAATACTACTCCCAATAATATATAACTCATGCTCAAATGTATAAAACTTAAATCTTTCTTAATTCCACGTAATACTCAAAAGATCCTCTTAAAGAGGTGATACTCTGGAACTTCTCTGAACTTATAAACTCATTTGGAAATCAATGTTTCTCTCTTTTAAATGTAGAAGTATTAAATTTTGAGAATAACTTGTCCCATTATACTCTTTTACAATAATGAATGCAACTCTTCTCATTCACATACTTATTTCCTCTAAGACTTGAATCAAAACGTTTGTTAATTGCAACAAGATTCTCAAATTTTACTCAAAAGGACCTTAAGAATATTCCTCTTAACTTTACTTTAATTTGAAATCTACATTAACACATTTGATTAGGATATGTAGGGTCACTCAAGAGTAATTAAGAATTTAATAGTAAATATCAAGAAGAGAATGAAGACACAATTCAAAGGAACACTTATGGGACGAAGAATGAAGAAGAAAAAGACCAGGGGAATCTAGCGTATTGGTAGTACATCGCGCAAGCCCCAAAAGTATTGGGGACGCTTTACGGTGCACCGCAGGTGAAGGGATACAACCCCAAAGCTGAAGAGACCAGGTCCTAGTGCTTTAGGGGAGCGCTGCCCCACCTCGAAACTCAAATTTTTGACGAATTTTCTTGCTCAATTTCGGGTCCTAACTCATCTAGAATTGTTTGTTTCCTTCCAAAGTTTCTTGGATTCACAAATACAACACAAATTAATTTAAATTTAACGCAAGTTCTATAAAAAAAAACCACTCATTCGCAAGACCCTGACCTCAAGAACTCAAAACCTCCATTGTTAAAGAATGAAGTTAAAACTCAAGAACTACTCAAGAATCTTTTTGTAAACGATTTATTTGTTATGAGTAAAATTTTATGTATAACCTGAAGGTGAATAATTCCAACACTGTTAGAAGATTACATACCTAGAAAGAACACTTGTTCTTGGTTAAATCCTTAGTTCTTGAAAGAATGCTTGAATCCCTTCCCTTTTCTCCTCTTAAAACAGTCTCTAAAATTCCCAAGTGTTTTGGAATGTAAAGAATTAACTTAGCTTCATATTAGACCCTTCACTTGGTTGAGAAAAACGTGGTAAAGTCTAGTGGAGTAAGTAAAATATCATATTACCCTTCCCTCACAAGGATGAAAAGCCTTAACTAGAGAGGGCTTCATTTAAAAGGGCCTAACTTTTTACTTAGGGATCCAAATTTAACAAACTTGGCGGTGTTGTGAAGAGGACTCAAGGACCTCAATTTTATAACTTATGGGTAACCTATTTTATTATGTGATAAAATATATGTTCCTTTGAAGTTGACCCAAAACTAAAATGTGATGGGTAACTGTACGAACCTCTATTCAGCTCTTTCGTAGTCCGATGTGTTACAGATCTGTACACTAATGTATTGAAACTTCCAAAATTCTAAGAAGGCCCTACCTTTTATGGACAATCAGGACGGGTCGTAGAACCTTTTACAAAAGATCGAACTATCCGTACTATGGAACTTCAGAACTTAGGCGACCTAGCTTGTACGAATAATTCTACGAGCCGTATTTTGTTCTATGGACCATAGAATGGTCCGTAGAGTTGAACTTGTGAAAGTCAAGATTTTCTTCTTGTCTTCTACAAACCCTTTCACGGTCCATTGATGGTCGTATGGTCTGAGAAGGGAATCCATACTTGACCTTAGGTAGTTTTAAATCGAGGACTTTTTATTCTTTTCTTACTCNATCAATATGATTGTGCAGTACAAGTTAGTAATATTTCAAGATTTGTGGATGCTGGGAACTTTAGTAGTCATTCCTTAGTCTTAGAACTATGTTCCACCATAGAATTAGTCTTTATAGATTTTAGCTAGTGGATCAACCTTAGCTCAAACATCATGGTCCATGCCTTAGAAGTAGGATATCCTTTTTTTTGTTGTGGGAGCAGTACACTGAATTCTATGTAGTAGCTCACATGGTTTATATTGGTTTTTATATCTCACAAGTCAGATTTCAGATATTGCACAATCATGTATTTTAGATATTTCAATTTAATTCTACTTAATTTTCATCATGCTATACTTTTTCATTGCATTAACATGTTGCTTATATATAGATTTATCATGTTCAGATTTCATGTTTTATGCATTTTCTCAATACTCATAACAGTACCGAACACATACTTTTCTGCCTATATTATTTGATAATATAGATTCTAACACTCATAAAAAGGCATGTGGTAAGTCTTACTCCGAACGACTATCAACATTATCTTTGTAATTCCTCATGATCCGAGGATATCCCTACATTATTTTTTCGGTAATTACTTTCATTTTAGACATCTTAGAGTTAGGTATGATCTTGTCCTAGCAACGTACTCATGTAGTAGAGACTTTCAGATAGAAAGTTTTGATATGTCCATATATGTTGTCTTTTGAGATTATAGGCCATTTGCATTCAGTATGTTTAGTCGTATTTTGTTATATTATTGTCATGCCATGAGGTTAGTTTAAGATTACTTGTTACTCTAAGCATTGTGTCACGAGTCTCGGAGCGTGACAATGATTTTCTACAAGAAAGAGGGATTAAATTGAAATCACTCTGTGGGAAACCAAGTAGCACAATTTCATGCTAAACCAAGTATCAGAACTTGAATCAATTCCTATTTCTTTCCAACATCTTATAGTGAAGAGAATCTTCAACTTGACAAGAACCAAGTTCCTAGCCTTAGTACAAAGTGTAACAAAGCTAATTCTTTTGTAAGTTGAATTTTCAGGGTATATATATATATAGTTAACACCAAAAGATTATAGTATAATTTATTATGCCTTTTTAATTTTCGGTGATGGTATCACTAATTAATTGTAAAGGTCACTGATAAATAGTAATGTTGCGAAAAGAAAAGACTAGTGTTCCAATGAAAAATGACAACTTACAAATTAAGAGAAACACAATGAATTGGTAAAAGAGGAGGTTGAAATATGTCAAGGCTACAAGTTAAATATTTTTTTTTTAAAAACAAAATATTTATCATCAAAATCATGATGTAAATTGGCTAAGTTATCAATTTTTTATGTATAATTTCATCCATGCATGAATAATATATTCACTAGTTCACTAAATTTGACTAGAAAAATTGGCTTGAAAGTACTATTAGATGTCAAATACTAACAAATAGAATGAACATAAAAAGTTTTTTTTTCACATTTAGTACCCAAATTAAAATTTCTATCTTTTGGAGAGACGGTTTACTTCAAAATAATACATTTTTATGAAAGAAGACTTTGATATTTTTTTCAAATAGGCTAAAATTTTAATAATCAAACATCAAATTTGATCCACCAATATAAGAGATAATACCAATAACATATCTCATAGTCTTGAGAATATCACAAGTCACTAAAAAGGGAACATATCATTCTTCAAACATTTTAATTTGTCTAAGTTTTAAGATATCCAAAATAAAATAAAATCAAGCAACTAAACCATTATAATTTTTAATCAGAGCAACCTAATGATGCTCCAGTTTTTAAAATTGTAGAGCTCAAAAGGTTATCAACAGACGTGACTGCACTCTTTTGTTGCTTCAAGGAGATTGAATTGTTATCGGCATGAGAAATTAACATTTGAAAAGCCATTGTCAAAATTGAACCATTTTGTGCATTTTCAGTAATGTATGTGTCTAAGTTGTGGCGACCATCGGGACATATGATGAAACCTGAAGGCAAAATTAAAACTTTTTTGCCATCACCTCCATTGAAAATTGAATTGATTGTTGATAAATCTATGGGTGCATAGATTAAAAATGCTCCCAATTCATCAATGCCGGACTCTTGAAGAACTAACATTTTTTTCTCTTCTGGAGCGTAAGGCTGCATTTACATTATAATTATTTAAAACATGTTACTGTAAGCAACTAAAGAAATTAGAGACGTATAATTTTTGTCGCTTTACAACAAAAATTTCTTCATTAATATCATCTAACATTGTATTACAAAGAAATCTTATTTTCTACATCCTTTTGGAAACCAATGAATAAAATATTTTGTAGTTAATTCTTATCCTTTTATATAGTGGAATATACAAATAATAATTAATTTGAAAAAAATATTGAAAGAAAAGAAAGTGGAATAACTAATCTATAAATGGTTTTTGATGTAATATTCAAAGATTAAATGGTAAAGAGAATAAAATACAAGTTATACATTGTGGTGTTATTACATGCTAAAGGAATATGAATGTTCATTTTTTTACTATGAAATAGTGAAATACCATTTTCTTTATATATTAAAAAAATAAATACAAATTATAAACAATTAAATATGAGAAATACCTGAATGATTGTAATATTGTTTCCTTGAACACATCCCGTTTCTATTCTTGCTAATTCAGTGATAATATTTTCACCGGCCAAAACATTCCACTAATAATAAAAAAAAAAGTCAAAATCTAAATCAAATAATTAACTAAACAATAATTTTATAGTAAAAATTATTAGTTTATGAGCGAGATGAGCGTTGTAAGATCACATAGTAAAAATAAAAACAAAAAAAAGTACTATAAAATTAATGTCAAGAGATAAACACTTAGACAACACAACATGAGAGCGCAAAAATAAGCAGAATAGTTGAAATCAGGACTTTGTCTTAATGGTTCGGAAGATTCTAAATACATAACACATTATATATTTGAAATTACGAGTTCAGATTCTCATACATCTTGTTGTTCTTTAGAACATATACACATGAATATTAAGATTGTTATATTATATGATATTTCTAAGAATATTTTAACGTAAAAAAAAGTCACTTTACAAAACATACCTGACATCTTGAGTTATTAACTTTGAGGAAATTAAAAACAGTTCGGCATGAAAGAGGAAGCCAGAGGGAAGTAGCAACACTGATAATGAAGCCTTTTTGTTGTGTAATGTCTTCATTTTTTCTTATAGAAACTCTATCTTCACTTTTAAATTTTGACGAAGTTGGAAAATCTAATTTCTGTGTCATGCTTAGAATTTCACAAAACCTCTTCACCATCCTTAGACATATTTGCATTACATTTTAGAGGACTTCTGGATCATTAAGAACTACAAATAAGAAAAAATAACACAAATTAACATATATATATGATAAATAACATTAAAGCGTTGATATAATGCTAAAGTTTATATGATTATGAAGGGAAATGACTTCCCCCAAATTAGGAGAGAGTGATCATGTTTCATTTCCTTTTTGGTTTGAAAATAATTTCTCTAGAAAGTGACTATTGTTTTCTAAAATTTTCATGATACCAACAAATCCTTAAAGAAAAAAGTAACTTCAAACAGGAAATGTTTTGAGTTAAGAAAATTTTAAACAAAAGGACTTATGCCCAAATTACAAAAAGGTAATCATAGTGGATTTCTTCCCAATTTTCTAATAGTTGTATACTCACATTTTTTCTTTATCAAAGTCGCCTTGAAGTCATTAATTTATTTAACAAAAATCCTTACTTTGTTATATAAATTAAAAATTATAAAGCGGTAAACATATAAAGAAGGGTACATGAAATAGAAACTTGTTTTGGATCATGCCTAGAAAGGCTTGTTGCACCCACTTCAACATTATATCTTTCGCACATCCTTTGAAGTGTAACAATCCATCTTTTAGCTCCATATGTTTGACGGTCAACCAATAAAGGTAAAAACATATTATGGACCGGAATTTTTCCATCTACTTGAAGATGTTCAATCCAAGTAACCTACATGAGAAAAAATATTCAAGAAATCAAAGAAATATTTAGCTAGATCATTAGTAATATTTCTGACGTGAGAGTATGTTAGAAATAATAATTTTAGTAATGAGATATATATAAGGTGAATTTTTTTGAAACAACACAAAGTGAAAACTATTCATCCATTCTTGTTTAAATTTGAACATCTTGACATGAACAACATAATGTGGGTCAATGTTCAACATCGGTAAATTAAGATTAATAGTTATACGTCTAATGACTATGTTAACATAAGTTTTAAAAAATCGTTATTCTATCTAACATAACTCCAAATTATTATTACACATATAAGGCTATTGGTGGGATTGTGCAAGCGTATACATATATATAGTAAAAAAATACTCTATTCATTTCTAAATGAAATGGGGACACTTTAAATAGCCCCGAACGTACATCCCAATACTTTGAGTGTTATCAACATAACATGACGATCCGAAATTGGATAAATCAAGAACAAATACAGATCTGGTTCTTATATCATATTAATAAAAATAAAAATTATGAGATATGTATCGGTACACATTAATTTTTACCTAAATAACACACTCTTTTGAAAATAAGTTACATGTAGATAGTGTGTGTGTATATGTATATATATATATATATATATATATATATAGTTTGAACTGTGAAACAAACAATCTATCCGAAAAACTATTGCGTAAAATTGTGTATAATAGAACTTTTTGATGTATATATATATATATAGAGGTAGGAAGTTTTTCTTACGCTACTTTCTCCATCGTCCAAATCTTTGATTGCACAACCAGAAGGAAATTTCCAAGCATGAGAAGTTACACCACTTTTGGTCTCTTTAATTAGATCATATGAAACATCCACCATAATCCATGTTGTTTCATCAAGTTTTCTAAAATAACGTATAAAGTAATAATCTCTAGCTTCAACTAGAGGAGATAGAATATGCAATTTTTCATACATCTATTTTCAAGAACCAAGAAAAACATTAATATTAATTGAAGAATTTTAATATTTATTTATTAATATAGAGGAAACAAATAAAAAATGGTGTAATATAAATTTACCAATTGTATAGAGCCTCCTAAATCTCCCGAATCAAGTACTTCAACAGTCCTAGCTTTCGTGACAATAGTACGAAACATGTTCATCCATTTGATCTGCGTATAAGAGATTGAATATTTTTGAGAATATGATTTATGATTTAACAATAATGACAATAATTATTCCTCAAAATCAATTTAACCAACTAGGATCATATATAGCTAATTAAAAAAATTATTCATCTAAATTCCTGCTAAAATATAAAATGAAGCAAGCATTTCATTAATTATAATACTATAATATATCAATTTAAGCACAAGTAGATAATATGTAGAAGTCATAATATCTAATATGAAAGTATCTAAGGAGACTTACCGGATCAAGAAAATTTTGGATCAACTCAATTACATTCATTGGCACCACTCCAGTAACCTTGGATAATTCCAATCGAGTAGTCGATGATTCACCAGGCTGATTTGCATTTAAAAATATTTCCTCCCAATTAAATAAATATTCATTACTAATTGATGAAATTGGGATACCGAATTTTAATAGTTCTGCCATTTCATTTAATGCTGCAATAAGTATCCCAAAAATAATTGATTTCTCCCTATTATTATTATTATGATGAAATTCATAATTTTCTTGTGGTGATGGAGACATTAGTGATATTATATTATCACTAGCATTATTATTTTGATGATATGCAGTGGAAGATCCACTTATATTTCCGAGAGAAGATTTTGGTGGTGCCATATTTGAACTTCCAGGAATGACATTTGATATGTTTTCGTGCTGTAAAATAAAAAATATATATTAGCAATTCTTAAGTTACTTACTATACTAAGCAATCATATAACATACTTATCAACATATCATTATCATCTTATTTCTGTAATATCTTTAATTTTTACTCATGTGCTTATTCTGTTATTCTGGACTTAGTTCAAATCTCCCATTTAGTATTTAAATATATTTGTTATTTTTTAATGAGTCAAATTTTTTTTATTAGTTCCTAGTTATAAAGATCAAATTTTGATTGATTTTAATGGTCTAGATCTCTAGTAGAAATATAGTTTTTTGACATTTTAGATTTTTTTTTGCTAAGGTTTGATACTTTCTAGGAAGTTCATATATTTCAAATTAATTTTCATATTTCTATAATTAGATTTAATGATCTACAACTAAATTAAAATATACATAGAATGAAAACAGTTTAATTAAGACATAAACTTCCTTAATAAGATTCATACATTGATGAGACAAAAGGACTTACTTTCAAACTATTGATCAATTCAATGAGAAAATAAATAAATAAGTAGTTAACACAAAATATGTTAAAATTGAAAAAAGAAATCGTAAGTAAAATATTTAATTGTACATGAAGGAAAGAAAACATAAAAACAAAATACAAAGTAAATGTAATAATTCTTAATAGATGAAGTAATTGTTGTATAAATCACACATTCGAAAAACATAACAAAATTTGGAGAAATATTTTGTGGCCTAACACAAAAGATTCACTAGCCACACCATGGAATCTACCCAACTTTCAATTAGTAATTTATTTCTTAAGTACTGATACATTTAATGAAAAACAAATTGATACATTATAGAAAGGATGCTCTAATTAAAATTACCTGTATTCGAGCACTTTTGCTTTGAAATTGAACCACGTTCTGCTCTGTATCAAGCCTTATTTCTCTACTCACTTTATTTTGCTGTTTCTCATTTGGATGTGAACATGCATTGGAGAATCTTCATTTAAGAATACAAGAAAAGAACAACAATTATTGAACAAGTTTTTTTAATAATTAAACCTAATAAGAAAAGAATAAATAAGACTTCATGCATCATCAAAGACATGATTGATTGGTAAGTATTTCTCTGTCGTTAGCTAGGGTCTCAAATTTTATATTACGAAATTAAATCATCATTGCTAGAGAACCTTTCATTAAAAAAATTGACTTTATTCCGATTGTTAATCCAAGGGATCATGCTTTCTCTCTGCATTGGAGTCATCATCTTTGGTAGGGAGAATTTTACTCAAAAAGTTAGACTTTTCATTGCATATATGAATAACTCGATCCCCAAAGTTGAACTTTTTGACACATATCTAGATTATGTTGGACTTGAACTATTTTTTTTAATTGAAATCTTGATTAGTGAAATCCTAATGTGAGACTTTTTGATGTGAATCGGGATTAGTCGAGTTCATAAAATTACATCAAGAACCAACCATTAGAAAGAAGTTTCATTTTTAATTTAAAATGAGAAAGACATTTAACTTGAATAAACTCACGTCTTTATGCTTAGATACTAACGAGTGATCAAGAAGAAATAGATTAAATAATTAAAGATATATGTGTGTATATATATATATATATATATATATATACATGGTAGAAGATCCATCAAAATAAAAATTTAATAGAAAAATTAAAAGTATATATCTTTAACTAAATATCAACGGGGCTATAAAAACAAAAGGAAAAAACAACACATGCAATTAAGAACAATTAAACCTAAATTAATGCGAAAAACACACATATAGAAAATAAATTATTATATCACTAATTAGTTTTGATTTTACCACTCATCCCTCTTAGAAAATGAAATTGTCTATGTAACCTAACAAGACAAAAATATGAATATATATATGAATGCTCAAGTTCTTTATTTGTTTTTATAAATTAATAAACTTACGCTTCAAGACGTTGAGTTTGTTCCACGACGAGTCTCTGATATTGTCTTTGCTTTTCTAATCTTTGTTGGCACGTTGATGATTCTCCAATATCTTCTTTCTCTGAATCTGCCATTTATCTTTGCTATTTTCTGCTCAATAACACAAAACAAGAAAAAGAACAAAAAAATTCAAGTATTAATCTATTTGATTTATGATTTATTCAATCAATTTATATATGAAGATACTAATATAGAACTAAGAGAGAATGTATATATATATATATATATATATATATATATAGATAGAGAGAGAGAGATATCTACACACTTTTAATTGATAAGAAGAGATTGTGAAATTTATCAATTCATAGTGAATGATATGTTTATATAGGTGAAAAATTGGTTTAATATGTGAGATACATAGAATCAGATACTGTAAAATGCAATAACTAAAATTTTTAAAAAGGAGGAAACTTTGAGATAATATAAAGTGTGAGCGCAAGATAAAAATTGTGATTTGTTTTATTTATCTTTCACAAAAATATTTGGTTTTGGAATAATATATATGGTTTGCTATTTATAGATTTTCTATAAAAGTTACATCATAAGATAAATTTCATAAATGAAAATATAAGTATGACTTTCACAAAAATATTTGGTTTTGAAATAGTATATATGGTTTGCTATTTATATATTTTCTATAAATATTTATCATAAAATTCATAAATTGAAATATAATTATGACAATCATCCATCAAAGTTACATAATTATGTTTTTAATAGAAAAATTATAATTTTATTTGTCATATTATAATGTGACCATCTCAAACCTTTCTCTATTTCACTCTCCATTCTCTATTTGGAGAGTAAAATAGAGAATTCTCTCTCCAACCACTCGCTATTTCACCGGCTAGTCTTCAATTATCGAGAGGGGAATAGTAGTTCTTCAAATTTGGAGAACTACTATTCACACGCTCTATTTTATTTTTTATTATAATATTATTATTTATATATTATAAAATTTATAATGAACGTATTATCAATCATATAAATCCATCAATCAAATCTATCGAATATTTAATTATTTTTAAATATGATATAATATTGATGTATATTATTAAATATATGTCACGACCCAAAAATAGATGTGATGACACTCGTCTTATCCACCAAGACAAGTCAGCCGAAAACTCAACCATTGCAATAAAATGCAAAAAATTTATAATAAACTCAAAAATACCCCCCAATTCTGATTGTCACGTGTACAAGCCTGTAAAGTATTACAAATGAATCAAAAGAAAGGTACGAGTCTGTAACATTTCGAAATCTCAAAGTCATGTGATAAGACTTAAACAGGCTTCTTAAGGTCTAAACCATTGTTCCTAGCCAAATTAGGCGTTTATAGAGTCGTTGAAGTGTTTTGGAACCAAAACGTCCATAATATTCGGAAAGTTGGTTCATGAAAGGGCTAGAGTGTTCCTTTTAGTTTGACCAAGTTAAAGAGTTGGAATTTAGTAAAAGTTCGTAAAAATAGGTGTAACATATAGTGCGGGATGGTTTCATGCTGTAAACGTCAGGGTACGACTCCCCGAGGACCAACCAAGGGCCCTCGAGGAGGACCCTTGAGACAGTAGGCCACGACGGACCCCATGACGGGGCGTCACAGGCGCGACGGGGCGTCGAGGCCACCGTCGTGCCAGCCTTAGTTACTGAGAAGAAAACCTCCGCCTGCATAGTCTCTGACCAGTGTAACGGACGTGCAGGACGGAGGGGGCCTGTCCGTCACGCCCACGACGGCCCGTCGACGGGGAGCCATCGTGGAGGGCCTGTGATGTTTTAAGAATTTAGCTTTAGTCTAATTATTTTGTTAAGTGTCTTAGGGGTAATTAGGGGATTAAGGGAAGACTAATATAGTGACTTAAGACTCCACTATAAATACCCCAACCCTCATTAGCCTAATCATTATTCCCAAAACAAAACTCTCTTCCTTCTTTCTACTTTCTCTCTCTATTGGAAGACTACATTGGAGAACAACTTGGAGAGATCATTGGGGGATGATTTAGCAAGAAATTCACCATCAAAACGTCATCAAACCTTAAGGTATGGGATCTAATTCACCTTTGAGATTCTTTTCTCAAAGGGCTCCTTCAAAGATTTTCCAAAAGTTGAATTTCTTATGGGTTTAATCCATTTTCGAATTTGATTTTATGAATTGAGTTAATTATGTATTCTTTGGGTTATAATGAATAGATTATCATGTATTGTAACTTGATTATGATGAATTGATGAAGTTTGGTCTATATTGTGGGTGATGACCCCTAACCCTTAACCCTAGGTATGAAATTGATATGGATTAGGTTGCGTTTGATGTAATTGATCTCATTATTAGTTGAATGGTCTTTAATGATTGTTCATGCATTGATTATGAATCTATTATAATGAATTGAAGTTCTTCATGCCTATGTTCTTGAGTATTGAATCTAGGTTAAGAAAATGCACTTCGATATCATGTTACCAAACTTTGATGTAGTATTGCTTTACGGTGTAGTGTTTCTCCTAAATTATTCTTATGATTGGTTATTGAATTACATTGTTATGATGACCCAAGATTGGGTTGATCAATGGGTTGATGGTAAGGCCCTTTATTGATGAACTATGGAGGAGTATTGGTAAGTCTTGATCATCCTAGCCTTTACTTCAAATTGTGGTTAATTGTCATCAAGTGATAATGTTGTGTAAAAGTATGCCTTGATTAAGGTGATAGGTTGGTATGATAATTGAATTGAAATGCTTAGGTTGGTTGTGAGGTTGCCTAGGGGTATATGATATAGGGAAGTTGTTATATAAAGATGTGCCCTATTGTGAAGAGATGTTCAAGGGCTAACTTCACCTATTTGAGTTGTAATGAAAGGACTATTTCTCATACAATTCTTATTGAGCTATAATGATGAATATACAAGGGCTTGACCCTACTATCTAACTATGTTGAGATGGTTAATAAAGTTTAAAGACTTTTGTATAAAGGGAACTTAGCTTAGCACCGAGTGAACTTGACATTGAGAGGTGTTGACTTTCCTTGGTGTTGACTTTCCTTGGAGGAATATTCACCATTTTTCCCTTATAGAGTGTTGACTTCCCTTAGAGGAATACTCACCTATGGACCTACATGAAGTGTTGACTTTCCTTGAGGAATATTCACTCATGATTTCTCATGAGGTGAGGCCCCAATTACCAATTGGTATATAGAGGGAATACCTATCTCTTAGTTCTTGAACTATGTTGCCACCATAGGATACTAGCTATTAGATCCACCTAGATAGCTACGTTTACGTTAGGTTCTACTTTGGCCGGTAGACCACCTTCCATCGGTGTAAGGTTTCATGACACCGGATTCTACATTTGCTCATGTGGTCTTTGTCGGTTAAGGCAAGTGTTCCCTAAACTAAAATGAATGAATAAGATATAGACTAATCGACGTAACTTGAGAGGTTGACTATAGCTTAGGTAGGGGTATGGGACTCTACCTACGCCTTGCACTAGTTTGCCTTGATAGGAGCTTTGAGAGGTCAATAGTATGTACGTAAAGTAATGTTATAATATAAATGACTTTGTACATTGAATAGCATGTTTATGAGTATAAGGTTGTTGTCTTTTGTTGAAGAAGAATGTTTCATGAAATGGAAGAGTAGGTTAGGTAAGGTTAATTACTAATTATAGTCTTGGTAGGTTACTTGATTGAGTAAGAGACATGGGAATTTACTTGATCATTGCACTTGTGACTTTATGAAGGTTATAGTTAGTATGCTTTGCTTTGCTATGCTTCACTCATATATATGTTTTATAATGCTTTATCTTAAATGTCCCTTTTTAAGTATATTTGATTGGTAATTGTATACATGGTTCCATACTTAGTACATGTGGAGTACTAACCCCATTTCTTTCCTTTTTCCCAAATATTTTAGGTTCGGGTCGTTGAGCTTGCTCTGAATTGCTCGAAAGGAAGACTTAGATCTCTTACCATCCAAGTGGTAGGTCCTCACTCTCTCGAGGGCGTTGCCGACATCTCAATCTTATGTTACTTAGTTTTCTCTAATTCTGTATTGACTCAATTATTCCTTTGAGACGATGTTGTATATAGCCTATATGTGGCTTCTTGTATTGATGTAGGGCTATGCCGAAGATTTGTTATCCTTGATAGATGGTATATGAGATGAGATGGCTTTTATGACTATTATTTCCTAAATGTATAAGTGTATGAAATAGAAGTAGAAGACTATGTAATCTTCATATACTAACAAGTCTATGTATACTTGATATAAATATGATTATGTGTATGTAGAGGTCTATGTAAGCCTCCGAGTAGTTATAGATAAAAAGTTTTAAATTCCTTCACATTTTAATCGATGAATGCTATGACGAGGCTAAGGGGCTTGTCTTAGTCCTCAAAGAGGCCGCCGCCGCCTCTAGGGGGTAAGCCCGGATGTGACAAACTTGGTATCAGAGCATGAGGTTGAATATCCTTGATGTTAACGTCTCTCTCTCAACCACGTTATATAGGTTTGTATTCATAATTGTGAAGCGCGCCACACTTATGAATAAGAACTTATTTGATGCTTAGAAATCACTCTCATTATTGGAAATCCATATCGTTCCTCTAGAATGTACGTCGTATATGCTTTCACCTAAACCTCGTGTTTTGGTTATGGGAGATGAATACTAGAAGGAATGCGGCCAGAAGACTTGAGGAGAAGATTGCTCCAATTCCTCCTCTTGAAGAGATTGCTGCTGATGAACAGGCTCCTGTTGACCCTTCACCTATGACGGAGGCTCAGATGAGGGCTATTCTTGCTCAAATGGCTCAAGCCATGACTACTCAAGCCCAAGCCACAACGGTGCAAGCCCAAGCTATGACTGCCCAATCCAATAGGGATATGGCACCTAGAGTTCGTGAGCAAACTATGGCTTCCCTACTTAGGGACTTCACCCGAATGAATCTTCCTATCTTCTATGGGTCTAAAGTTGATGAAGACCCTCAAGAATTCATTGATGAGGTTTATAAGATTTTGAGTGCTATGGGGTTGTCTTCTAGTGAGAATGCCAAGTTGGCCTCATACCAACTCAAGGATGTGACTCAGACATGGCATATGAAATGGAAGGACAATAGGCCACTTCAAAGTGGGATAGTGACTTGGGAGTTGTTCAAAAGGGCTTTCCTTGATCGGTTCTTCCCTAGAAAGATGAGAGAAACTAAGGTGGTGGAATTCATCAATCTCCGCCAAGGAGTAATGAGTGTTCATGAGTACTCTTTGAAGTTCATTCAATTGGCCAAATATGCTCCTTCCTTGGTCTCCGATCCTAGAGACGAGATGAGTCGATTCGTGATAGGTGTGTCGGATGACTTGCAAGAAGAATGTCAATCGGCTATGCTTCATGATAACATGAATATTGGTCGTCTCATGGTGCATGCCAAAAGAGTTAAGGAGGCTAGAGCAAAAAGGAAGGATAAGGATTCAAGAAGGGAAAGGTCTTCTGAGAGTGGAACTACTAAAGATAGGTTTGGAATTCAAGACAAGCCTAGATTCAAGAAAAGGTTCTCAAATCAAGTTCCATCCAAATTTCCCAAGACTAGGGATTCTAAAGCCCCTAGACCAAAAGTTGCAAAGGGAAAGGGTGGAAACTCATCTAATGAGAAGCCTACTTGTTCTAAGTGTGGAAAGGGTCACTTTGGAGAATGTTTGGTAGGAACGGGGATTTGTTTTGGTTGTGGAAAGAGTGGGCATAGAGTGCAAGATTGTCCTAATGCTAAGGGACAAGAGAAGGGTGGACAACCAAGTGGTTCTAAGGATGTTCCCAAAAAGAACCGCGTTTATGTTCTTCGTTCGAGAGATGACCAAGAGGCCTCTCCCGATGTGGTGACTGGTATGTTACAAATCTTTGCTATTGATGTATATGCATTACTTGATCCGGGTGCTACTTTGTCTTTTGTTACTCCCTTAGTAGCTAAGAAGTTTAATACATTAACCGATGTTTTGCATGAACCTATTTTGGTGTCTACTCCGGTGGGTGAGTCAGTGGTAGCAAAAAGAGTCTATCGAAATTGTCCTATCGCTATGCCCCATAGAGTTTCTCATGTAGATCTAGTTGAACTAGACATGCTTGATTTTGATGTCATTTTAGGTATGGATTGGTTGCATGCTAGTTTCGCTTTAATTGATTGTAGAACTCGAGTTGTGAGGTTTAATTTCCCAAATGAACCCATTTTTGAGTGGAAGGGTGGAAATTCTCTTCCTAGAGGTCGTTTCATATCATGCCTAAAAGCGTGTAAAATAATCTCAAAGGGGTGTCTTTACCATATTGTGAGAGGTGAGAGTCCAAGAAGTGGATTCCGAAGTTCCTCCTATTGAGTCGGTCCCCGTGGTGAGTGAATTTACAGAGGTTTTCCTGATGACCTTCGCGCATTCTCCTAACGGGAAATCGATTTCGGTATTGATTTTCTACCGGAAACAAACCCTATCTCTGTTTCTCCTTATAGAATGGCTCCGGCCGAGTTAAAGGAATTGAAGGCACAACTTAAAGATTTGCTAGACAAGGGTTTTATAAGGCCTAGAATTTATCCATGGGGTGCTCCGGTCTTGTTTGTTAAAAGAGGGATGGGTCTTTGAGAATGTGTATTGACTACCGACAGCTCAACAAGGTTACTATTAAGAACAATTATACTCTTCCTTGATTGATGATTTATTCGATCAACTCAAGGAGCGAGTTACTTCTCCAAAATTGACTTGAGGTCAGGGTATCACCAGCTTAGGGTGAGAAATGAAGATATTCCAAAGACAGCCTTTCGGACTCGGTATGGGCATTATGAGTTCGTGGTTATGTCCTTTGGTCTCACAAATGCTCCGGAGGCATAATGGACCTAATGAATAGGGTGTTTCGAAGTTACCTTGATTCATTCGTTTTGTATTTATCGATGATATTTGGTGTATTCGAAAAATGAGGTTGATCACATGGGTCATCTAAGGGTGGTATTGCAAACCCTTAAAGAGCATAAATTGTTCGCCAAGTATAGCAAATGTGAGTTTTGGTTGAGGTCGGTGGCGTTTCTTTGGCACATCATCTCTAATGAGGGAGTTGAGGTAGACCCAATGAAAACTGATGCGGTAAGAACTGACTGACCCTTGACCCCACATGACATTAGAAGTTTCTTGGGTATAGCGGGATATTATCGAAGGTTTGTAGAAGGTTTTTCATCCATTGCATCTCCTTTGACGACACTGACTATCAAAAAGGTAAAGTTGAGTGGTCGGAGGCCTGCGAGAAGAGTTTTCCAGTTATTGAAAGATAGGCTTACTTCCGCTCCGGTGTTAACTTTACCGTAAGTTTCTAAAGAATTCGTGGTGTATTTTGATGCATCCGCATAGGTTTGGGGTGTGTTCTTATGCAAAATGGAAAGGTGATTGCCTATGCTTCACGGTAACTTAAGGTGTATGAGAGAAACTACCCTACTCATGACCTTGAATTAGCGGCCGTAGTGTTTGCTCTGAAATATGGAGTATATTACTTGTATGGTGTTCATGTAGATGTTTTCACCGATTAAAGAGTCTTCAATATGTGTTTACTCAAAAGGAGTTGAATCTCCGACAAAGAAAGTGGTTAGAATTGTTGAAGGATTATGATATGAGTGTCCTATATCATCCCGGCAAAGCCAATGTGGTGGCGGATGCTCTAAGCCGTATGACTATGAGTAGTGTGTCTCATATAGATGAAGACAAGAAAGATTTAGTGAAAGATGTTCATCGTTTGACTAGATTGGGGGTGCGGTTGGTGAGTTCTCTAAATGGAGGTGCCACGGTTCATCATAGCTCCGAGTCATCATTGGTGGTTGATGTGAAGTCCAAACAACACCTTGATCAACTATTGATGGAATTGAAGGAATCGGTTCTTGGCAAGATGAACCAGTCTTTCTTCTTAGGGGGAGATAGTGTGTTGAGGTACAAGGGATGTTATGTGTTCCTAATGTTGATGGATTGAGGGATCGGATCCTTGATGAAGCCCATGGATCCCACTATCCATCCATCCTGGTTCTACTAAGATGTATCATCACTTCGAGAAATATATTGGTGGGAAGGTTTGAAGAAGG